>CM054142.1:43096563-43196563 GCA_028751875.1 Rapana venosa
TTCACGTCAGCATTCGGTGGGGTTGGGTTGTTGTTGTTTTTTCAATCGCAAGATTTTATCTGAAGTATCGTGTCAAAATCGCGTAACCCTTTAAGCAAAGACGGGTAGAGAATTTCAAATCAGTGACACGATACGCTCAAGCGAGGAGATACCAGCGTTCGGTGGGTTACGGAAACACAAACATACTCAGCACACATCCCGAAGTCTAAATGTGGCTACCTTCATGGTGGGCAAAAAATTATGCAAAATGTCACCATCGGTGAACCTCGGAGCTCAGGCCGAAGAACGAAAAAAATATGACCGCAAACAATCAACGAATGGGCTCAGAGTCTGCAGCAATGCAAAAAGCGTATTTCAGGTGGCCCTTGAGAGTTTTGTTTAGATGATAAGGACGGCGACTTTCTTTTATCTGTACAAACATTTTGGTTATACAACATATATATATATATGTTGTTAATAATATTTAATATATATATATTTGAAGAGTGAGAGGAGAGGACGGAAAGAGGGGG
Organism: Rapana venosa; assembly: GCA_028751875.1. Taxonomy (NCBI): domain Eukaryota; kingdom Metazoa; phylum Mollusca; class Gastropoda; order Neogastropoda; family Muricidae; genus Rapana; species Rapana venosa. The sequence continues at coordinate 43,097,076 of CM054142.1, forward strand.
ATGAGAGAGAAGAGATGTGTGTGTTATCTATATCAATACGCACACTCGCAAGGGTTGTCCTGGCTCGCTCGCTCGCTCGCTCCCTCTCTCTCCATACACCACTATAATCACCACACCACCAAACCATACCATTTTTTTTATTTTAATTATGTAAGATGCATATAATTATATTTATATAATATAAAATTTTTCTTAATAGATGGGAGAAAAAGCAAATGCATTTTTATCATTACATCGACATCAAATTCTTGCTTCTTCTTCACAACACACCACATTACACCCCCCCCCACACTACACACACCTAGGTTTTAATTCACTGCATAAAGGATGCATAATGTAGTATTTCGATCATAATATAAGAAAATTGTTCTTAGATAGATGGCTTGATCGAAAAAAAAGCAAATGCTTCCTTTATTCAATGTACCATCTGGAAAAAAATTTTGACTTGGACTTGACTTCACCAAACACTAATCCACTTTACACCCCCCCCCCGTCACTACACACAGTTGTTCCCACCCGACATCAGTCATCTTTTATTACAGAAAAATGTAGAGACGAGACTCCTAGACAGTTTAATCACAACAGCAATAACAACACCCGCTTCCCAGAAAATTCTCATTGGATATGGTTGGACCATCTTACAAAACGTTACGCATCCCTCGAGGGGGAAGGGGAGCTGTCCCTTTTGGGGATTGAAACGGTTGGCAATCCCTACTGTTTTATGGGGAATCTAAGTGACGGGGATCTCTGTTCGTTTTTTAAAAAAATGTTTCAGAGGGGCAGTTTTTGGGGTTTTTTGCAGTGGGAAAGATTTCCTCCCTCGCCCCCTATCTCTGTTGTGTTGCTGGGCCTCTTCTGGACCTACGGTTGATTGAACAATGATGCATTTTATTCCCCGAGGGTTTTTCAAGCGTGAAGCTGGCCGTTTCGGCTGGCTGCGTCCCAGATATTTTTCTATCACTCGTGGGATATGGGGCCCCTACAGAAAAGGGAGTGTTTAAAATCGAATGTTATGCGGTTGCCGTTCCGGTTCGGAATTCCTTTTTTTTTTTGATGTTGTTTTTCTTCTTCTTTTTCTTCTCGGGTGTTTATTCCTTGCATTGTATTTGCATTCGATTGTCGGCGAGGAAATGTAAAGGCAGATGTAAAAAGGTGGTGGTCCGGGGTTTTTTTTCCCCCCCCCCCCGTTTTTCTTTTTTCTCTCCTTCCATCATGATGGTGATGTTCGCTTTTTTGTGTCTGTCTCGTCCTCTCTTAGTAATCTCTCTCTCTCTCTCTCTCTCTCTCTCTCTCTCTCTCTCTCTCTCTCTCTTTCTACTGTTCCCCCTCCCTCCTTCTCTCGCTTTCTCTGTCTCTGCCCCCCCCCCCCCTTTTTCTCTCTGTCTTTGTCTCCTCTCTGCTCTCTCCTCCCCCTTATCTCTCTCTTCTCTCTCTCTCTTCTCTCTCTCTCTCTCTCTCTCTCTCTCTCTCTCTCTCTCTCTCTCTCTCTCCCATCCCTTCTACAAAAAACACTTTCTCAACATTTTATCTTTATTGTGTAAACTATTGGCACAGGAACCCTTCAATCAGGAGCTAGTTTGGAATCAGACAAAACAATATCTCAAAACGGGCGCCCTGCTAATTATTTGTGCCTCCATTTCTTACAATACATAACTGTTCTCAAAGAAAGAATTGGCTTCAGGCCCAGATTCTAGCCACCACCGAGACGCCCGTTCAAGGGGATTTTTACCCCTGGAGCTAACATCAGTGCCCACTACACTCCCCAAAAGTCCTTCGGATGAGACTATAAACCCGTGCGCGAACGCAAACAGAACATCTTGCATACTCTTTAAGACCTGTTGAGCCTTTCGGAAGGGTAGGCCATTTGTGCCGGTGGGAACAGATGACACAATAGACAAAACCGCATCCACATAGGGAAAGAATGTTAAAAATAAACCCAACATATATGCTTATTCCATTATCCTTGAAATAAATGAATAAATTTTTTTTTTTTTAAATCAAAACACGTCATTCTTTTCATTCCTCGGCTAGAGCTTCGAGGGTTCACCAATGGTGAAATTTTGCATATGCGACCATTTTTAGCCCACGGCTAAGGTGGCCTCATTACGATTTCGGGGAAGAAACTATATATAATAACTTCACTCTTCATGGCTTTATACATGTTATAGTGTGCACTTTGCACACTATAACGTTTGAACTACAACCCCCCTTTCCTTAATAACAAGACTTCTTATATCAATTAATAAAAATTCCAAGAAATCTTTAGCTAGATTGCCTTTAGCCTGAAATCTACAACTTATGAGTTTTCCTAGTCTATATAGGCTGAAAGTGGAGAACCCCAGTCTATTCAAGTCCTATGTTTTCTCCATTAAATCCAGAAAATTATACCAACTTCATGTCCTACAATTTGTGAAAACAGTAAACCTTTCAAATTTACTTTTAATTCCGCTTATATTTTCAGTGCTTGCCACACTCCTAAAAGGGCAGCAGCCTACCAATACCAAGCAAAATCCTAGCTGCAGGGTAGGATACCCAGATCGCAATGGCCAAATCAACAAGTTAGAAAATATGTACTTACAGCCCACTCAGTTGTGTTCTGTTGCCTTGGAAGATGCTGGTTCAATGGAAGGTTAGAAGTACTGAAAATGCCTGACAGCCCCTTTTAACTTAGTTGTTCAGGTAGGGTGGGGAAGAACCATTGGCCCTACCAAACTCCTGATTGGTCAGCCAACGCTAGCCAATCCTGACCACACAACAAACTTATTTACAACCAATAATCTGACTCCAAGACAAATCTGCTGATATGCTAGAGGAAAAGGGGGGGGGGGAGTAATAGAGAGAGGAAAAGGGGGATGCTATTCAGCAGGTAAGAGGCCCCTCAATTCTGTTGAATAAGACCAGCTGTAGTAAACTCTAGGTGTTTACAACATACTGTTCCTGGTGGGCAAGGGTATTCAACTGTACAACAATGTCTCAGGCCATGAATAGAGAGGACTCTGATGTAGCTGACAAAGGGACTGTTAATAAGATGAAATCGGGAGGGGGGGGGGGGGGGGGGCTAGCTCTAGGACTATAGGTCTATGTGTAATACCACTTACCTATACCATCACACTTAAGTTGCCAAGTCTTCTAGCTCAGAGAGATATGTTCTCTGCACAAGAAGAACTGTCTGGGATTTTCCGTGACTAAACAGTGTTACAACCACATTAAAATCGATACAACATAAACGTTAGTGTACTGAGTTCTTCATTTTGTTGTTCCTTTGGTCTCAAAGTTGTAAATATGATAATCGAACCATTTAAGAACATTCCTAACTCGGCGACAAAACTTTTGATTGGAGGTCCATAACAGATCGTGAATAAACGTTGAACAGTTCTGTTTTTGGCGGTGAGAATATAAGAGTCGGATTGTTTTACATCAGCCGCAAGAAAGTGAGGAAAACGGTGAAACGTTACCTTGTCTAGAAGTTTTGGTTTTAACTCGTTTCACAAGAAGGAAGGTGGCAGGACGGTTAAGACGTTCGCCTGCCTAACAAGTAAACCTTGAGATTCTGGGTTCGAATCCCAGCTCTTTCCCTTTCTTCCCAGTTTGACGGAGAAATCATCAAGTCTTTCGGAATGGCCTTTAAACCAGTCGGACCTGTGTGCCTACGTATTTGTGTACGTCAAAAGAACGCACGGTAGTTGAAAATCGTTCAGAGCAAAGAAGTAGGCTAACTCCCGACTGTCCTGGTAAAATTAGTAGGTTTAAGTCACAGTTGTATCCCCGAAGTCGGAATGTGGCAACTTTAATGGTGGGGGGGAAGACGGTCGCAGAAGCAAAAATCTCCCCATTGGTGAACCTCGGAGCTCTAGCCGAGGAGCCCCACCATAAAAAGAAAATCATTTTACATGCTGAATGTAGAATAGCAACATTTTATTTATATTGTTAGACTTGATCCTTTTTGTCTTGGTAAAGGATATTTGTTTGAGGGTTTTTTTAATTTGCTGTCCGTGGTTTATTGGCATTTGGAAAACTTTACCGTCTAGAAAACCAGTAGTTCCAGGTTTGATTCCCGGGCCTCAGACTAAGTTTGTTGTATCCCATGTTGCTACATTTTTATATCATTTTACACGTGTCGTTAATGTGGTTTCTACCATAACGTGTATGTTTGTCCGTCGTGTTCGACGATGACCTCCAAAACAGCAGAGGAGGCAGCTGCTGTTTCGGAAATTGGGCAGAAATTTGATTATAGTGGAGATGCCTTGCCCACAGCACATCCCCACTCTCTCGGCCAAGTGGGCATAAGGAGAGTCAGCGTTGGAGATGTTCTCCAAAGGCCAACTATCCCCCAGGGCTGCAGCACATAAGGACTGTGCGAGTCAAGCCTCCTAGTCAGAGAGCCATAGTCGATCACTAAAGACTAAGCTGTAAAGTGGAATTCCATGAGTGGGAAAGCCACTGATCATACTACAGCCTCTCACTTTGCTGTTGCCCCCAGCATCAATGGTTTAATCAAGAACTGTGATAAACCCCAGGCGCTGAAGGGCACTTGACTGTTCTGGCCTGGGTTTACCCTTAATTGTCGACCAGTGCGTGAAACGAAGAAGGACAGTTGGTTTCAACCCTGCTTTTTAATCTCGAGAAAGTTGGACAGTTTTAACCTGAGATTTACAAGTGTTGCGAGGCGACAGCCACGCTGTGGGCTCTGAGGTCGGCGGGGCAGTGAACGGCAGGGTTGGATTGGACTGGATTGGTCGAAAGTTGTTTTCTACTGTGAAGCCCCAAATGTCTTGAATTCTTTCCGTAACAGTGAACGTTGCCATTCATGATAATCCTATCTTAATTCTTTCAAAATAATAATTAGGTTGAAAATACACCCCTTCAAGACTTCTCGTAAATTGTATGACTTTGGAAGTCCTTTTAAAAGTAAGAGAGAGAGAGAGGTTATATTTGGAAATCCAAGTGTGTATCGTTGATCATGTGCTTGCGCGCGCCTGGGGAGAGAGAGAGAGAGAGAGAGAGAGAGAGAGAGAGAGAGAGAGAGAGAGAGAGAGAGCTCTTCCATGTTAACTTTTATGTTTTTTGACTCCACATTTCCATATTTCTATGTTCATACAAGGCCTAGGGACCCCGACTGACCTGGGTATCGTGTAACAACAATGCCGGCAACAGCCCTCACCACAGTCATTCTCTTTATGTCTTCCCCGCTATTGCCCTGTATAATCTGATTCTCCTCTCCCCAAAACAATAATGCAAATCAACCCGTGATGGTTTTGTTCTTCTTTAGTCCTTGTTTAATTCGAGCTAGCACTCTGCTGACCAGCCAAGCATGAAATGGCATAGAATTATGATTATTTGATGGTAAATTGATGTCTCTTCTGCTGTATCTGCTTGCATAATATTGTCAGGCCTGGAAAAGTGAACTTGTACTCTATGTTTCTGACTGCCTGTCTGTCTCTCCTCCACCCCACCCCCCCTCTCTCTCCCTCCCCCCCCCTTTCTCTCTCTCCACCATTGTGCTTATTTTTTTCCATCAATAAAAATGTTCATTTAAAATGTTCGTTCACATTCAAATTCATTCATATTCTCTCTCTCTCTCTCTCTCTCTCTCTCTCTCTCTCTCTCTCTCTCTCTCTCTCTCTCTCTCTCTCTCTCTCTCTCTCTCTCTCTCTCTCTTTCCCCTCCCTCCCTCCTCTCTCTCTCTCTCTCTCTCTCTCTCTCTCTCTCTCTGTCTCTCTCTATCTATCTGTCTATCTATCTGTGTGTGTGGGGGGGGGGGGGTGTTTCACGTCCTATTTCTAATATTTAAAAGAGAAAAGACTAGAGTTGGTGGCGCTTCTCTTGTGGCGACAGACGGGCTCTGCCCGGGGACAGCACACAAAGTTTCATGAGATAAATCTGCCGTGGTTGCAAGTGATATTCAACACAATACAAAGCGATACGATACAATAAAGTGCAACACAACATAACACAACACAACGTAACACTATACAGAAGCCGGGAGTTGTTTCTCCCTCTCTTATAATAGTAAACATGTAACTACATACGGGACAAATCTTAGAGTTGCTGGTTTTTATGGGCGTATGATTAATCCCCCTTGAAGTGGAGTCAGTGCGACGTCACCTGCATTACCCCCTCCCACCCCCCACCTCCCACAGCCATGAAAAAAGCTGACCGTCTTCTTAGGTAAAATGTAAAGATTATGTCTGTAAGCTTTTTCAGCGGAAAGAAGAAAATTGTATGTATTTTTCTTTTTTTTAAAGTGTGAGTATCGCAAGTGACGTCATACTAACCTGATGTAATGAGGGTTAAACATGCTGACATAGAACGCTGCAGCATAAATGAAAATGGCGGGAAATGCTGGACATAATTACACAATTTTGTTTCCAGTTTAATGTGGAAGTTGGAGATAAAGTGTAGATTGCATTTGGGTCAGTATAGCTCTCATTGGTTCGTTTATTTGGAATTTTGATGTTGGAAAATCCCCACCTTCATTCAAAAGGAAGACTGTTGTTGGGTGTCGTAATACGATGCACTGAGTATGCCTTGCTTGAAATGCTTCTCCAGTTCGATGAGTTTTACAGTAAATGGTATAAATTTTTAAAAATCGTTTGTTCATTTGTTTTGTTTTTTCCAATTTTAGCTATCTCTGAAGTTGGAATCCGGTTACCTTGACGGTGGGCAAAAATAGTCTGTATGTGCAAAGATCTCACCACTGGTGAACCTTGGAGCTTAAGCCGAGGGAAAAATAAAATGTAACTTACGACGAGGATTTAGTATGGCTGTCGGGTAGGAGTGACACTACGTCCAATAAAGACAAACTAAAATCAGTGACAATTACAAACCAATGACCAGTCTGAAAACTTTTTAAAAAAGAAAGATTTATTGGCCATGCCCTTGCAAGACTGGCAGCCAGACAACAGACCATGTGCTGCCACAGTCCTGCCCGCTACATGAGGCAGCACTCTGACAGAGGACCTGGCCTGACTGACCCATACCACCCCAGTGGCCAAGAAGCTCCACGGTGACTTGAAGGGCCTGCGGTGTACTGCTGCCTTCATCACAGAAAAAATGAGCTGTTCCCCTGACCAGACCAAAGAGAAAGGATAAACAGACACGGGGTAGGGGGTATACAGATTCCCATGGGGAACATCACATCAATGTCATCTTTTGTGTTGGCATCACTGTGGGTAGTCAGTGACACCAACATCATCTTCTTCCTCCACGTGTTGCGGTTTTCGCTGGCCCTGCTGACTTCATGGATTCTCATGCCTCAGGATTCGGCGATGTTGCCAATGAGAGAAGTTTGTGGTCTGTCTTTACGTTTTCTTTTTGCCTCAGTCTTGCTTTGAAAGACAGTCCTCGTCATGTCTGTCTTTTGGTTTCGTAGCGCATAGCCTACACAATTTTCTACATTATATGAATGGAAAGTTTTCTCGGTGCTCCCAGTTTGTTTAGTATGCTTTCATATGTTCCTCTGTCCAACTGACCCTGAGCAGCGTTCTCAAAAGGAAAATCATACTTAGCTGCTTAAGTTCTTTTGTCATCATGTTTTCTTTGTGTTCAGAATTTGCAACCAAATAACATGACGTACCATGCATGGCATTTCAATAATTTCTTTTTCAGATAGAGAGGAATGCTGCGACCTTTCCCATTTGGACCATTCTACTTTTAGCTATGATTAATTTCGTTTTTGTGTCTTAAATACATGCTCCCTCATTTGTGTTTGCCTTTATGTTTAAAGTCTTTACACTTTCTTTTAAGTCGTTCCTCGGCTAGAGATCTTAAGTTTACCAACGGTGATATTTTGCGTATGCGACCCATTTTTATCCACCATTAAGATAACCGCATTCCGACTTCGGAGATTTTTTTTCCTAAGTAAGTCTGCTACATTAAAAAAACGAAAATATCAACCAGGCTCGATGCTGCTTAACATCAGCAGCTGGGGGAAAGCGAGAGCTCTGACCACTGAAGTATCCCGCCCCCCTTCCCCACCCAACCTTTTTTGTACCTTTACCTTTAAGACAACCATATTCCGACTTCAAAGAGTCCTCTAAACAAGTCTCTACGACATCACAAACAAACAAAACCCCCACCAAAACCCATCAACACCAGACAAAGACGAAGAAACAAAGGCAGCCGGAATGACATGGGCCGAGCTGAAGAGGATCTCCCAAAACCGAGTTCGTTGGAGGGGTGTTGTTGCAGCCCTATGTTCCCCAAGGAACCAAGAGGCGTAAGTCAAGTCAAAACCCATCAACACAGGCTAAAAAAAAAAAGTAAAGTGTCCCATAACCTATATCAAGGTCGTAGGGGAGGGAGCGAGGCGTCAGAGACCTCGCTTCTCTAGTAGGGGCCAGCGTCTTGAGGGCGGCGACGCTGGCTGTGTGATCGGCGGTGGTTCTGTGTGTGTGTTTCGGGCAGCCAGCAAGGAAGCGGCGCTCATCTACGCCCTCCGCTCCGCCGGCGCGACCTTCGCCGTCACCCAGGCCTGCAGCAGGGGCAACCTGACCCAGTGCGGCTGCGACCGCGGCAAGCGCGACGGGCGGCGGGCGCCGGAAGGGTTCCGCTGGGGCGGCTGCAGCGCCGACATCCACTTCGGGCTGCAGCTGGCGCGCAAGTTCATGGATGCCCGTGAGATTTCCGAGACGGCGCGGGGTCTGATGAACCTCCACAACAACCGCGCTGGGAGAAAGGTTAGATATGTATTTATTTTATTCTTTTATATCGAGGATAATGGAATAAGCACTCATGTGCTTTTTTTTTTACATCCAGTCCCCGTGTGTATGCGGGTTTTGTCAATTTTGTCATCTGTTCCCACTGGCACACAATGGCATGCTCTTTCGAAAAGCGGAACAGGATTTAACGTGTGCGCAAGATGTTCTGCATGCGTTCGCACACGGGGCCTCGGTTTATAGTCTCATCCGAAGGACTTTGATATTCAGTTCGATCTTTTTTGTCAAACTGGGATAGACACACAGAGAGAGAGAGAGGGAGTGGTGTGTGTGTGTGTGAGAGAGAGAGGGAGGGAGGGAGGGTTTGTGTGTGGATTGTTTTGTGTGTGTGGTGTATGTCCGTCCTTGTGAGGTCGGTGGGTTAGTGGTGACGTCATCGACAGTACTTTATTTCGGTCCTTCTGAGGTCAGGTAATGGTGACGTCATCGATAATACTTTATTTGTTTTTTTTCCTGCGGGAAAAAAATGTGATCACTGCTTAAGGTAAAAATAAAGTCAATTTATTATGGAGGGTGTTGTTTTTTTTTATTGGTTTTTTTTTTTTAGTGGGGGGTTAGGGGAAAGTGAGTACAATTTTGTTGTTTTGCTGGAAACAAAAACGAATGTGCATATTAATTATCGGTGGTGACATCACAAGTGACCGGAACTATAGGAGATTGAACATACACTATGATTGATGGCAAGAAGTACTTGTTTTTGTCCTGTCGTCGTATCGTCTCGCTCTCTCTCTCTCTCTCTCTCTCTCTCTCTCTCTCTCTCTCTCTCTCTCTCTCTCTCTCTCTCTCTTCTCCACCCGCCTTATCTTTGTCTTTGTATATATATTTTTTTTCTGTTGGTCACGGTGGTACTTCTACTTCGGTTACTACTGCTACAGCTACTACTGCATGTTCTACAATTACTACTGTTACTACAACTGCTACCATTACAACATTAACTACTACCGCCACACTCATCACTACTACTACCACTACTGTAACTCTTACAACTATACCTACCACTCACATACCCCTACAACTAGCTACAACATACCTACTACTCTCCACGCTGCGTCCCCTACTACCTACTACACTAACACTTACTAGCTCTACTCTTACTACTACTACCACCTACTACCGCCCTCACCACTACTACTACTACTACTACTATACTACTACATACACCTACAACAGCTACAACATACCACCACCGCATGTCGTCTACTACTACTACTCTGCCACTACCACTGCCTGACACCACTTTTAGTTACTACTGACTATACTCTACCACACTACACATACTTCTACAACCTACGCTCCCACCACCACCACAATTACTACTACTTTTCTACCACTACTACTTACTCACCACTACCACTACCACTACTACCACCTACCTACCACTACTATTACTACTACTACTACTACTGCACTTACTTACTGCTAACTACTCACCCTACTACATACTACTACTACTATTTCAGACCTATTACTGCTGCTGTCAATAATTACCGCTACTAGTACGACTGTTGCTGCTCCCACAATTATTGCAACTGGCACCAGTGCTGCCACTACAGCTCTCATGGCTACTGACAGCGTTATGCTGACATAGGGCACAGATTTATGGCCCTCCTGAGAATTTGTTCCCCTGGCAGAAAAATGACGACTGGTTGTTCAATCATTAATGATGTTATCAACACCGCAAGAAAAACAACAACCGACAACAACAACACAGCATGTGCATAAAGTACACAGTGATGTGTTGTCCTTTAGGATCGTAAACGGTACGTCTGTGTTGTCAATAATGAAAGGTCGCGAAATTCAGTGAGGAATCGTTTATTATGCTTCTATGTGCCGTGTGTGGTGTGTGTGTGTGTCACACACCACACACCACACACACTACACACACACACACACACCCCACACCCACACACTTACCACACCACGTGTGTGTGTGTGTGTAGTGTGTGTCTTGTTGTGTGTGTGTGTGTCGTGTGTGCTGTGTTTGTGTGCTGTGTAAAAGGGAGGGATGTTGCGCGTGTGTATAATTTTAGCAACAGACAGTTTCACTCGTTAGTACGCCAGCTTCGATAGGGAGTTTGGCTTCTGAATATTCTGCAAAACGCGTGTCACTTAATTATCCCCTAAAAGCAAACCTTGAACAACACGCATTGTAAGACTCGAGTGGGTGCGTTCTTTAGCGGCGTCGAACTTGATTTCAATAATGAGGTCACAATTCAGATCCCTTTAAAGTTGCAGACTGCATTCAGAGATCAAATAGTTGTCGTTTGATGACACTGTAGTTCTTGTAAGCGTTTGAAATACGTGAAATAAAACAGCATGCAGCCTGTCTGGGAGGATGAGCTCCGTCAGGTTCAATCTTGGCCAAGGACACGGCGTTAACGTTGAGTACAGTGCCTCAGTGACGGCTCAAAACGTTTGGGGAGAAGAATGAAGAGAGAAATTGTGTTTTATTTTATATTTTATTCTTTTATTTCGAGGATAATGGACTAAACACTCATGTGGGAGTTTTTTCCATCCAGCCCCCGTGTGTATGCAGTTTTGTAAATTTTGTCATCATTCCAGGAATGAGTGTGAGAGAGAACTCGAATTCGAATATTTTAATGAGTGTAGCGAGAGAGAGCTAGGCTATTAGGCAATGTTTTTATGTACGCTTGCTTTTTGTTGAGTGATGAATAAAATGAAATCTCTCTCTCATGTTCATTCCTGCAATGTCTTTGTCGATTCATTATTTTGTTTTATTCGTCTTTTTTATGCGCATTCCGTCTTTGATCTCTTAACCACTTAATTTTTGTCTTTGCTTTCCTTTAAGTGGAAAGGTTGGCACGCCTTAAGTTTTCACAAAAGTCTGAACATGAGAATCTTAGACCAGCCTGGAGAAGACTGTCGACCAACGTGTCCCTCGTGTTCCTTCGACGACCAAGTTTGTCATAGAACTAATTTATTCAAGTCTTAACATAAAAGTGATTATTGACATCAAGACCTTGTGATAACGGTTTATAGGAGAAAACATGAAATAATAAGGAAGCGGAGGAAAAGGAAAAAGAAAATAACCAAAGAAGAGAGAGAGAGGCAGAGAGTGAACTCAAAAGTTTAGTCATTAAGGCCAAAGCCCCGTATAAAGGGGATTTGAACAAGAAAAATCAGAATGGATTAAAGGAAGAAAAAAAAGGAATGAACAGATAATGAACAGATGATGCTCCTTCCAGTAACTGTCAGTATTAAACATAAATGGGTGAATTTTGTCTGAAGACAGACTCAGTTCTCTTCTTCTGAAAGTTTTAGACAAGAAAACTGCAACATTCTTAATTATCTGTTCATTGGTGGTAGCTATTAGTAATGTCAGCTTGAAATTACTTGGGTTTCTTAAAACATTTTGGATCGATAAACTGACAGCGAAGATATTCAAAACCAAGACAGCACAGAGAGAGAGATAGAGAGATCTATATATAGAGAGAGAAGGAGGAGAACGAGACAAAGAGAGAGAAAGAGAGAGAAGAGGAGAGAGAGGGAGAGAGAGAGACAAGAGAGAGAGAGAGACAGAGAGAGAGGCAAGCTAACAAGTACACTACACTCAACAGCCAGCTACTTGTTGCAAATCTCAACACTGAAAAAAAAATCCTTACTACAACATTGACACAAAGTGCTCATTTCCTCTACATCCCCAACATAGGACAACACATACATACACCGCTTTTTTCTTCTTCTTCTTCTTCTTCTTCTTTCTTTCTTTTCTTTCTTTCTTTCTTTTTTTTTCTTTTCTTTTCTTCTTTCTTCTTCTTCTCTCGTCGTCGTCGGTCTTCTTCTTCTTTCTTCTTTTTCTTCGTTCCTTCTTCTTCTTCTTCTTCTTTTTTCTTCTTCTCTTCTTCTTCTTCTTCTTTCTTTTTTCTTTCTTTCTTTTCTCCTTCGTTCCTTCTTCTTCTTCTTCTTCTTCTTCTTCTCGAAAAGCTACTGACTCCGCTCGGCATAAGCCAGCGTGCTGTGTTGTGTTTTAAGTTTCGCCCACCGATCCATTTGTTCTGCAACAAGGACCATTCTCTTTTGTTTCCTCTCCCTCTGCCTTGCCGTGCGCGCTTATCGGGGGCATCTGTTCACACTGGAGACAGCCCAGATCTTGGTGTGGTGAGGAGATGGGCAGAAATGGCCTCTGGGGTGGCAGACGACAACCCGATAGGATCTTCCTCTGATTGAGGCCTCTCACGCTAACCGCCACGACCCGTGCATGCCTGAATGACTGGCTGGTTTGGATGGTGGTGGTGGTGGTGTGTTCAGCTATGGTTTGTGTATGATTCTGAAATATGTTTTGACGTTTGTGTTGGTAGATGTGAAACGCACAAAAAACGTCACGTCTTCGAAGTGTACTGTTAGCGTATTTGAGTTCGTGCTTGTGTGGATTCCTGCTCGACTTATTTCAGTCTTTTCCCTATCCCCCGTGGGGGTACCGGGAGGGCCTGTCAGTATAAATAGCATCCCTACCTTCTGGAAATTCGGTGTTAGGAATTCCCTTTTTTCTATCCCTCTCTTTGTTTCTGTCTTGTACCTGTTCTTTCTGTCATCTCCGTCTTGTCTATTTTTTCCCCATCTTGGTCCTTTCTCCTGCCTTTTTTCCGAGAAGACTTTTTTTTCAAAGATGACAATTCTCTCTCAAACCAAAGTCGGATGTGCAGGGCCTGACTTGTCAGGGCTTATCGGCAGCGACAACGCATTTTCGCTCGTATGACACATAACAATAGTTTGTCTGAGCGTTCGGAGACGAAGAGGAATTCCAGACTTTATTTTGGTTCAGTAATTCAAGAACAAGTCAAACTGCAGGTACTCAAAATGAAGTCGGTTCAAAATCTGTTAAGGATTGTCTTCATTTTTTATGGCATGCATCTGCTGCCAAGAGAAACAACAGGATAATGGGGGTGGTGGGGGGAGCACTCCTGTTGATAACTACTGAATTTGGACACAAACACAGTGATGTAGAAACAAGTGAAGTTAGAAGAGCACAATCGTAAAACAAATGGCTGTTAATATCAGCAATCATGCCATTGCAGAAATGATGTCATTATGGGTAAAAGAAAAACAAAAAGATCACATTAAAAGAAATAACCCCTCAAAGATCACCATCCTTCCTCATACTACTCTTCAAACAGAATCGTAGAATGTGAACAAAATTTATTATCCTACTTTCGGTCTAAAAGGGTCCTCAATCAGCAATATTTCTGTTCACACCAACATACCGCACACAAGCGTATGAAAACATCTAAACATAGTATGCAACATGCGACCTGAAGGGATGTGGGAAACGACTTAAGTATATCAAAATCAATACAAAACAGTTGATTGAACACACATAGCTGAGACACTTAAGTAACATATATTCAAAGATAGTACAACTCTAGTTCCTCAAAACCAGTACGAAACAGCAGATTGAACACGTCAAGCTGTGACTCAATGTAACGTACACTGCAAGGATAGCTAATGTATTCTTTTGGCCGACAGCCCAGTCGACCAATCAGGGCCATGTTAGAGGCTTAGAGACAAATTCCGGAACAGAAAATTAGACACTGCCACATACATTCCACCCAGGACAGAGTAGTTATGCAATATCGCTGGCTTGTGCTTACCAGCACCTCGCATTTTTCACGAGAAAATTAAATAGAACGAGCTTGAGATGGGCAGAATATGGCATGCAATACTATATGATATGGTATGCAGTACTAAAGCAAAACTCTCAATGTAAAGAGTTTGGGGTTGGAATATAAAAAAAATACTATAAAGATACATGTACTGGAGAAATGTAATGTAACTTCAGACATTCTAGGTGCAAACATAATTATGATATTTAGTGTAACGCATAAGAACAAGTGTTGACAAAGTCCAAAGAAATAGAACTGTAGGGCAGACAATAATCAGTGAGGTACCAAAGAAATGGAATCAGTCGATGGAAACAAAGAACAGAACGAAAAACATTGTAGCACAGAATTTCAGTTCAGTTATGGAATTAGCACCAACCAGTTATCAAAGTCTTCACACCAAAACGTTCATAGGTACATTAACATGCATCATCCGAATACATAAGTGAATTTGACCATCGACTAACATTTGATTTTTGGATAGACTTTTTGACTGTGATATAAATTACTAACGTTCGGGATTATGGTGACATGAATCTTAGAAGGCTTAAAGCATTTGTGTAGGCTTCACTGTTTTTCTACAAAGCAAAACTAAAGTGAGTAAGTCTATTTAAGCATGCTAAAAGCAGAGTAATACATCGCTATCACATGGAAGATCAGGAAGCTACTCTGTCACAAAAGGCTTCACAACTCAACAGAAGAGCTGGATCCACTCTGACAAGTATCCCTGCAAGGGTTTGTGGACTCTGTAGCAAGCAACAAACTATCCTTTTCAAAGATGCACTTCAGACGGACTGTTCAAACCTGTTCGCTCCAACCTGTCAGTGTGAAAAGAAAGAACTGCTTCACAAAACGTTTGGAAAGTGTACAAAGTAAAAAAAGGTCTTGCTGTGTGCCTCGAAGCTTCAGTGGCAGTCACAAAACACACACCCTGGCACCCACAAAGTAACCCGTATCTTTAAAATAAACACTGATTTGATTGGAAGATGCGAGCTAATAATAATAATAATGTATGGAATTTATATAGCGCTGAATCTTGTAAAGCAACAAATCAAAGCGCTCAGATTTGATTTCATACCACTTTAAGTCATGGCAGATTTCTCTCCGTGAAATTCGGGCTGCTCTCCCCGAGGAGAGCGGGAGAACGCGTCGCCACTTAGCGCTGCGCCACCCTTTCACCCCTTTTTTTTTTTCTGCAGCTGTATTTGTTTCCCTATCAGAGTGGCTTTTTTCTAAGAATTTTGCCAGGGACAACTCTCTTGTTGCCGTGGGTTTTTTTACGTGCGCTAAATAATTACGTGTAACACACGGGACCTCGGTTTATCGTCTCATCCGAAAGACTATGGCCATTTGTGCCCGATCAAAACAGAACACCGTATATCTCGAACGGTGGGGTTGAACCTAACGCCATAAGCCGCTTGAGACCTACGTTTACAGTGACAGGCGATCGATTTGAAATCCCTTTCGCCACGACCATCTCGACCTTACGGTTCAGGAGGCTCGTGTGTCGCCTGCCCAAAATACTCGGTGGAAAGAGGACGGTGTGTGTTAGAACGCTGGAATCGCCTGACAAGCCCGGGGGGAAAAACCACCCCGTACAAGGCACTAAACTACTTCTTCCCCAAAGTCTCCCACACCCTTCCCTAGCCCCCGGAAAAAACAAACTACAGAAATAAAAGAAATCAGACCGACAAGCCATGAAAGTGCCAAGTTGACAGGGAGTGTGAATCCCGATGGCTTTAAGTGTGGCCGGGTCTTTATGGTCAGGGGTTTGGCAGCAGTCGGGATTAAGGCAGGCATTGTGGTGACGTCACTTTAGCACCTGTCGGGGTAACGGTAAGAGCGGTGTAGGGTGTTGGCAGTTGGTCGGTTCATGACCGACTCTCGCTCTGTCTGGTTACCTACCTGGCCCGATTGCTGCAATGGGAGAGGGGACTGTACAGACAGCCCCCCTCCTGCCTGCATCCAAACTGCGGAGACATAGCCGCCGTTCATGCAGGGAAGACATATTTATGGCGTACGCTAATTGTTGTCGACTGCCGTAGATGTGAGACCAAACGGTGGAGTTGTTTTTTTTTAGATGGAGCTGACGTGGGCTGTTTGGGGGTTTTTTACATGGGGAAAATGCAAATAGGACATGTAGAGCAGAAGTCTGTTTTGTTGTTTGTTTGTTGTTGTTGTTGTTGTTGAGGAATGAATGAGCATGTAGGTTATGGGAGAGTGTGATGCGTCGTTAATTTTCAGGGAACAAGGAGACAGTGCGTGTGTATATGCAACTCACACACAGACACACACAGACACAAGAGCAACACCCTTAGGCGCGCGAAAAATTAAGTTGGAATGCCGTTCCTGGATTGTAAAAAGTTTCAAGAAAATTGTTTAAACTTTGTCCAACAAAAACTCCCCGAAGTCGGAATTCGGCTACCTACCTTTGGGCACAAAACGGTCGCGTACGCGAAATCTCACCATTGGTAAACTGCGGAGCTGTAGCCGAGGAACAAAGAAAACCCCACCGAAAGAATGTTGTCTTCTTCTTCTTCGTCCATCGGGATCGATGATGACCATCTATTCATCCTGGGATTGGGAGGGTCCATTTCTGTGGGTGCGAAGATGACTTATTTGGCCAGTCCGCGCTTGAAAAGTTCTTGAGCAGTATGGACAGGGTATAGTGGCTGCTTTTGGAGACTTGGAGGCTCTATCTTTCCTGTCTTGCCTGCGTTGCTCAGCTATTGCAAAGAATGTTGAAAGAATGTTGACTCAGCCGATGACAACATGATAATATATTTGGACAACTTGTGAAACAGGGAACGTTCTGGAGCCTTACTTGTCTAATGACCAGTTGTTGTTGTTTTTTTATTTCGTGTTATTTTTTCAGTATTCATACTGAAGAGACCCTGCACAAAAACTTCACCGAGATCCAGGCATTGGCACAGCACAGCCAGAAATGAATGGGCTGGCGCTTTTCCGTTTTTTGCGCCACTCCCACGTCCACTTTGGGTGAAGAATGAATGAATGATTTTTTTTTTAAGAGACTGGTGTAGTGAGTGATAGGGAGATCCCCCCCCCCCCCCCCCCCCACATGTGGAGGCATTTAGTACTGCACCAGTTTTATTACTAAACTTTGTGAAAGAATGTTAAAAACAATTCACTCGGATATTGTACAAAATAAAGCAATGGAAACTGAATGTTTGAAGATATGTACAGGAGCCTAAAAATAAACCTCACATAGATGTGTAATGCTTGGTTTTTTGTTTTTGTTTTTTGCTCCCACGCCTCTCATCTCAATCTCCCCCCCCCCCCCCCCCCCCCCCCTCCCCAACAACATTTTCGTCACATTAGTTTTTTTATTGTAAGGAGTGTCTTAGTCAATTTGGAGCACACACAAAAATTAGAAATGGATATGTAAACGTATTTTTGAAATGTAATAATAATAATAATAATAGATAGATAAACGACGAAGTAATAAAAACAATTATATAAATAGTAAGGGGGCGGGTGATAAAGAGCAACAACAAAAACAGAAAGATAAAAAGTATGTTCTTTTTACTGTTACTGTACTTACATACTAATTTTTAAACGGAAAAAAAGGTTTAAGCATAGAGATTTACTTCAATCTTTTTTTTTTCATCTTTCGTGACAAGATCTTCCAGCTTCAGGCGAGAGAGAAAAAAAAACACCCTCGACAAACTGGAAACAGAACAAAACCAAAAACAAAAAACCACTCCCCAAAACATCAAATTAATGCTTCTGTAAACTGTCATCCCATTGTGGACCCTAAGAGCCACCACACCACATCAAAAGTGCCCACACAGTATCTGGTGGCCTTCAAAGCAATGCCTTCAAGACACGTGGAAGAACATCAAAGCTAGTGACTGCTCTGCTGCAGGGCAATGATAGAGACAGACAGACACAGAGGCAGACAGAGACAGACAGACACAGAGACAGACAAGGAGAGACAGACAGACACAGAGACAGACAGACAAGGACAGACAGACAAGGACAGACAGACAGACACACAGACTGACAGACAGACAGAGACAGACAGACACACAGACAGACACACAGAGACAGACGGATACAGGGACAGACAGATAGAGGAGGAGACAAACAGTGACAGAGGCGTTTTGGGGGGAAGGGTGTATGTGTGTGTGGAGGGGGGTAGACAGAGAGAGACTCAGAGGTAGAGACCAAGGAAGGTGGGGATGAGGGGGGTGATGTGTGTGGTGGGGGGGGGGGGGGGAGGGGGGAGGAGGGGTTAGAGGAGTGATAGAGGGAAAAGGAAAGTGGGTTCAGCCAGGATGTTTTTGCTTTTTTTTCCATTACTTTTTTTGTGTCTTGTTTGTCCACGGACACTGCTCTCTCTCTCTCTCTCTCTCTCTCTCTTCTCTCTCTCTCTCTCTCTCTCTCTCTCTCTCTCTCTCTCTCTCTCTCCTCTCTCTCTCTCTCTCTCACACACACACACACACATTCACACACACACATCGCGCGCAGGAAGCGAAATTGAATAAAGACGACTGCTTCCACACTTTTGTTCACGTACGCGAATCAGATCGAAGAGGGTGAAAAGTGCGAACTTTGGAAATGTATGTAAATTCTGTCTCTGATACACATTATTGTTGTTATTGCGTGTTCCCCAGGTCAACAACTGAAGGGAAGGTGGAGGGGGGGGGGGGTAACCCAGATTAATTCTGCACTCTTGACTCGCTCATCCCGCCTGGAATCACTGTCAGATTGTGGTACTCACTCCATGGGAGGTTTGCGTGTGCGACTGTTTTTTCTATTTTATGTATTTTATTTTATTTTATTCTTTTATATCGAGGATAATGGAATAAGCTCTTATGTGCTTTTTTTATGTCCCCGTGTGTTTGCGGTTTTTGTAAATTCTGTCATCTGTTCCCACCGGCACACAATGGCCTACTCTTAAGAAAAGTGGAACAGGATTTAACGTGTGCGCAAGATGTTCTGCGTGCGTTCGCACACGGGACCTCGGGTTTATAGTCTCATCCGAAGGACTTTTGGGGGAGAGTGGAGTCTGCACTGATGTTAAATCCAGAGGAAAATATCCCCTTGAAAGGGAATCGAACCCGGGTCGTCAGATTGCCAGCGCAATGTTCTGACCACTAGGCTATCCCGTCCCCCGTTTTCAAGTACCCCGCCATATAGACAGCCGTACTCCGACTCCAAAGGACTTTTCTCTCCTTTAAAGCTGTAGGCCTGGGTTGAATTTCACTGTTCATGTTTTTCTACATTTGTCTCTGATTCAAGACACCATGACTGTGCATAGTCACATGCAGATATAAGCACGTTACGCACAGTCCCTCTGGCAAGAGAAATGGAACGCTCAGACAAACAATAAACTTTTCCAGATTCACCCCAACCTGAAAGAAATTCTCCCTCTGTGTGTCAAAAACCAAAGGGAAGCAACTGTTCACCAGGCTACACACGGGTCATTCTCATATCATCCACGTTCATTTGCTTAAGGGAGAGGGAACCCCATGGTGTGTGACTTGTGATGTGCGGGTAACCATCAAGCATCTGCTTCTGCAGTGTCGAGATGTCCAGGATATTAGGCACAAGCATTTTACTGCAGACTCCCTGATGGTCCTTAATTTTTTGTGATGTTCCACCGGATACATTTTAACTCTCTGAGATAATCGGGCTTTTACTGTCTGATATGAGTGAAGATGTCAGTCACTAAGCACAAGGTCGTTTTAAGGAACCTGGTTTTGGTTTTGATCTCATGTTGTGTGTCGTTTATGTGGTTTTTCTCACATATGCGTTGACTGTCCTGGGTTGTCCGTTATGGTTGATCAGGGCGTTGATATAAGGAGCCACAGCAGAGTTGGTTTTCTACCCCGTTTTAATCTGGATATAGTTGCAGTTTTAATCTGTTATTTAAAGTTACACGAGGTGACAGCCCCAATATGACCTTTGTGGTCGGCAGGGCTATAAACAACAGGATTGGATTTGGACCTGCAAGATACCAACCAGCGCAGTAAGTGTTTATGTTGCAGCTGCCTTCAGGGCATGCAGTTCAAATCTCACCTTCCCCACGGATTTAAAAAAAATCATGATGCGGATGTTTTCTGGTCATAAATGTTTCATACGCTAGCAGAGAGAGTAGTGTGGACAGGTGCATAAGGGGTGTGTAGCTGGGAAGGGCTTAGCACGACAGGTCCTTGTATTGACAAACATGTTAAATGGCTATCAGCAGGTCTCTTACCTCCGTATTTGTTAGCATTCATTACACACACACAAACAAGATAAAGAAATACATGCAGATAGCCTGACATGAAGGCTGGACACATACGGTGTATGTTTGGTCGATAGATGTAGGTATGCACATTTTGGGGCGTGTATGCTTGCGGATGTGCAGTCAAATGTTCACACAGACGCATGCACGCCCCGACATACGTTTCCTCCCTTCTCCCTTTCCCATCCCTCCCCCTCCCTCGTGTGTGGGTGGGGATGGGTGGCGTCGTGGGTTGGTGGGTGGGTGAGTGTGTGCGCACACGCGCTCTAAGCTTATCTCTATCTATTCTTTCCAATTTTGTGTAAACATGTCTCCTACATTTACACACGCACACGCACACACACACACACACACACAGAGGCAGGCGGTCTGTCTGTCTTTTTCTCACACACATGGGTATCTCTATCTATTCTTTCCAATTTCGTGTATACATGCCTCCTACATTTACATACACACACACACACACACACACACACACACACACACCACACACACACACGCACACACCACACACACGCACACAACACACACACTCACACACACACACACACACACACACACACACACACACACACACACACACACACACACACACACACGAGAAGAAATAGCTGTCTTGAATTGCAAGAACAAAGTGACAACAAATGACTAGTCTCACGCAGGCAGACTAGTCCTCTGACCCCTGTATGTCTGTATGTAGCTAAATGGGAAGGGAGGAGAGGGGAGGGTAGTGGGCGTGGAGCAGACACACCTGCAGGTATGTTGTTGCAGTGTTATCTGTGACTTCCATCACAAACTTTTTGCAATGCCAGGACTGCAGACACTGGTAAAAGGAAGGGGACATTTTTTTGTCTAGGCTGTAAGTCTGAAGTATGTCCACTTAGCTGAAGTACAGAACTGTTGTTGGTTTGGTTTTCGTTTCTTTGCTTTTTTCGTTTCTTTGCTTTTTTTTCCCCCTTTCCCCCATTTTGCTTATCCCCTCCCCCCCCCCCCCCCCCCCCCCCCCTTTGTGGGGGTTGAGGTGGGGGTGTTGTTCTCACATTTTTCCTCGTTTCTTTTGCTTTCTTTCGTTTGGTTCTCTCTCTCTCTCTCTCTCTCATCTCTCTCTCTCTCTCTCTCTCTCTCTCTCTCTCTCTCTCTCTCTCTCTCTCTCTCTTTCTCTCTCTCTCCCCCCTTGCTTTTAGTTTTCATTTGCAAAACTCCTTTAAAGGTTCATGTGTATATCAGTACGTGTTCTTTCTCTTTGTCAGGTTTAATTTTGCTCAGTTTGGCCCAATTTTTGTTGACTTTATTTTTCAAGATCTGAGTTTGATATTTCAACACAAACTACTGTAATTTCAAGGGCTTAGACAGTCACATTGGGGTCTTTTATAAATAGGTTTATATGTTTATACTGTATTTTACATTGTGTAGTATTCTACTATACTACGTATTTTGAATCAGAAACGGTGGCAGAATCAGTGCTGAGCCTTGTGGGAGTCATGTAGGAATCTATAATAATCAGATTTGTTTCTACTCTGAAAATGACTTCTTTTCAACTGCGTTCGGAGTGACGATCAAAGATTAAGTTGAACAACGTTTGTTGTATTTCAGTTACTTTCTTCAAATAGATTTTGTTTGTTTATACCAGAGACAATCAAAAGCTATAGAAATATCTTTGAGTTATTATTCCACACCCAAACAAAGCCCATAAGTCATTACAAATGCATAGTAACTGATTAAAAAGAAGTATTGTAAGGGGTGTGTCCAGATTATAAATCAGAAGTTACATCGTAAAAGGTAGAAAGCAGTGGGATTATTTATGTACATATTTATTTCTCCAGGACTTTGTTGACATTAAAAAGCAAAGAAATAGGAAGGCTTTTGTTACATAACTCTCTTGACTCCATTTTATATGTTGGAACAAACATTGGCAGTTTTTCCATAAATGAATTTTAATGCGTGTTTCGTTTAGAAAAAAAACAACATGACACCTGACAATCAGTAAATAAAAAAAGGTTACTCAGTCAAATTTCACGGAGTCAAATTTTTATTGCCGTCTCTTTTTGTTGTTAATGTTCTCTGCTGGTATTCCCCGTTTTTCTCGTTCAGATACTCAGTGGCAGCGTGATTTTTGTAAAGTAAACAAGCGCCGTTTGTTTTTCTCACATTCTTTTCGGCAATATAACCGACAGGGTGGCGAGAATCCTAGTTCATACTGAGGTGCAGATGTTTTGGGGGAGTCGTAAAATGGCAGTCTGCCTGCAAAGAGTACACGTAGGTTGTAGTTGACAGTAATATAGTTGGTTGCAGGCGGTGTTTACTCCACACTGAATATGTCGACTGCAAAACGTTTAGAACTGCAGTCAGACGCATGGCGCATACATGAGCGCGTTCGTATTGAAGCATGCTGATATACACACGCAGATAATTATACATGCGCGCATACATACATGCATGAGTGTGCTCGCCCATACCTGACTCGGTGTATGCATACGCGAATACATACACACACAGAGGAAGGCGCACGCACGCATGCATACACACGCACGTACACGCACACACACATACGCACACACACACACACACACACACGTATATACACACACATGTACACACACACGTACAAACACACGCATACACACACACGCACGCACACACACGCACGCACGCACACACACACACGTGCGCGCGCGCGTACACACACATACGCACGCCGCACACACACACACACATACACACACACACACACACACACACACACACGCACGCACGCACATACGCGCACACACATACGTACACAGGTATTGCAGTCTCTCCTGTTACAAGAACAAAGTGTTAACAAATGACATATCTCACGCAGCCGGTCAAAACCCCCGACCCCTGTTAAAGTTGCCGCGCGCGTTGTGTGTGTGTGTGTGTGTGTGTGTGAGCGTGTGTGTGTGCGTGCGTGCGTGTGGGTGTGGGTGTGTATGTATGTAGTGTGGTGTGGGTTGGTGGTGTGTATGTGTGTGTGTTGGTGCGTGCTGTGTATGTGTGTGCGTGTGTGTGTATGTGGTGTGTATGTGTGTGTGTATGTGTGTGTGCGTGCTGTGTGTGTGTGTAGGAGGTGGGGTGCAGGAGGGGTGGGGGGGGAGTGAGAGACACGTTACAGGTATGTTGCTGTGTTACGTGTGTCTACATAACTCTTGCTGAGGCATTACTATAGATACTGATGTGTGTGTGTGTGTGTGTGAGAGAGAGAGAGAGAGAGAGAGAGAGAGAGAGAGAGTGAGAGAGAGAGAGAGTGTGTGTGTGTGTGAGAGAAGAGAGAGAGAGGTGTGTGTGTGTGTGGTAGAGAGAGAGTGTGAGAGAGAGAGAGAGAGGAGTGTGGTGTGTGTGTGTGACAGACAGACAGACAGATTGTATTTATTCGTGGTAATGTGTGTGTCTGTGTGACGGATAGATTGTATTTATTCGTGGTAATGTGTGTGACGGACAGACAGACAGATTGTATTCATTCGTGGTAATGTGTGTGTCTGTGTGACGGACAGACAGACAGACAGATTGTATTTATTCGTGGTCATGTGTGACAGACAGACAGATTGTATTTATTCGTGGTAATGTGTGTCTGTGTGACAGACAGACAGATTGTATTTATTCGTGGTAATGTGTGTGTGTGTCTGTGTGGCAGACATACTGTATTTATTCGTGGTAATGTGTGTCTGTGTGACAGACAGACAGATTGTATTTATTCGTAGTAATGTGTGTGTGTCTGTGTGACAGACAGACAGACAGACAGACTGTATTTATTCGTGGTAATATCATTATTCCATTTGTATCCCATTTTCTTCAGTCCCCACGCTGTCTTTCACAAAAACACACCCACTTACGTTTTCTTTTGTGTTGTTTGTTTTGGTACTTGTTCCCAGGTGAATAGGCCTACAATGTTTCTTTCTCTCCCTCCCGATAATGATAAAACAGACAATGTTTGTTTACTGACTTTTTGTGTTGCTGGGAAGGGCAGGGGGGGAATGACAGTTGAACGGATTGCGTGGGAATTGACATCACGCTGTGCAGCAGATGTTTTTGTTTTTTGTTGTTGCAGCAATAAAACTTCAATGCGTTGCGGGGAAGGTGGGGGAGGGACTGCAAGGGAGACAGGCGTCTGTCTGTTGTGCGAAATGATGATTGTAGATGCAGCGTAAGGGGCTCTCTTTGCAGCTATGAATTTTTTTTACCAACTCAAAACAAAACAAAATAAAAGTTTATTTTTTTAAAATATCGAAAGCAAAAACAAACCTAAAAATTATATCGTGGGTGTGTGCCTAACACCGGACACAGACTGTGCGTAAATGTTGTCGCGTGGGTGTACATACATACGCACATCATTATGCATTCTTCGCTCGCACGCACGCAAAAATATCTCTCATTCACTCACTCACTCACTCTCTCTGTCTGTCTCTCTCTCTGTCTGTCTCTCTGTCTGTCTCTCTCTCTCTCTCTCTCTCTCTGGGCCTCTTTTATTTTCTTCTTCACATCTCTCTCTCTCTCTCTCTCTCTCTCTCTCTCTCTCTCTCTCTCTCTTATTTCTTTCTTCACATCTCCTCTCTCTCTCTCTCTCTCCTCTCTCTCTCTCTCTCTCTCTCTCTCTCTCTCCTCTCCTCTCCTCGGCGTCGCGTGTCTTCTGTCAGTCTCTTCTCTTCTTCTCACTCTCTCTCTCCTCTCTCACTTCCTCTTCTCTCTCACTCTCTACTCTCCCGCCTTCTCTCGTCTGTCTTTCTTCATCTCTCTCTCTCTCTCTCTCTCTCTCTCTCCTCTCTCTCTCTCTCTCTCTCTCTCTCTCTCTCTCTCTCTCTCTCTTTCTGCCCCCTCTCCCCCCTCCCTCACTCTCTTACTCTCAAAATTATCTCTTTCTCCCCCTTCCGACCCCCCCCCCTCTCTCCTCTCTCTCCACCTCTCCCCCTCCCCCCTCTCATCCCCCCCCCCCCTCCTCTCCTCTTTCATCTTTCGCACAGCCCCACCCCACCAGCCACAGCACAAAGGGGAAACAAAGCACGAAGAACAGTAACAGAGATCCCATGAAGCACGATTGAAGTCCGATTCCAATTAGACGAGGACAACTGTCCGCTTCGGCAAAAAAGACAGCAAGATAAGCACCCCAGGGGACTTTCCCCTTTGTTTTTCCCGGTAACTAGAAACAATAATGGGCGGGGAAGGTCACGTGTTATGATAGGCTGTGTGGTCTGAGAAGTGAGTGAATGAGTGAATGAATGGACGATCTTTTTTAATACGCAAGGATAGAGCGTCTTAGGTCAGGGTTAGCCTTTCAAACTGTCCTTGAGAACACACACGCATCAAAGAATTTGGAAAAACCTTGGTGGGGGTGAGGTGGGTGGGGGTGGAAATCCCACAATAAAACTAGCAACACGAAAAACATTGCATAATATATGCAGTCATTCTGTAGCGTAAGATCTTATTTTTTAAAGAGAAAAAAAATGTGCGTATTTTCAAAAGACGGTTTGTGTGTGTGTGTGTGTGTGTGAAAGAGATTGAGAGAGAGAGAGAGAGAGAGAGAGAGAGAGAGAGAGAGAACGCTATTCTGCATACCCATGTTCTGAGAACCATGGAAAGCATTAAAATAATGAATGTTTGAAGGCGAGCGCATAGTGTGTGTGTGTGTGTGTGTGCAACTCAGTTCTTGGTGTCACTGATAATTATCATCAATATTCTTCACTTGGTCAGTCTCTTTGGAGTGCGCTGTATGCCATAATTTCTGTTTCAATCATTGTTTCAATTTTTAATTTATTCGGCCGTTGTTATGGTTTTCTTAAGTATCCATCTATATTTACATAGTTTGGCCTTTGCCTGTGTGAAAACGAAATTCCATCACAATGACAAAAATCCTTGGAAGGTAAGACTGTGATGTACAGACTTGGAGAAATAAAGAGAAACTACTTCTTGTCCGTAAGGGGCTTAAAACAAATCGGAAAAGGCAAGGGTTGAAATTTGAAATTCGGTTCGAATTTCTCGTCAAACTGAGAAGAAATGGCAGGGCTGGGAATCGAACCCAGAGCCTCACGGTTTGACTTGTTTTGCGGGTAAGTGTCTTAACCGACCTGCCACCTTCCTTCGTTATTGAAAGTGCATGAAATATCTAAGAAGTTTCCCTATGCTTATTTACCCATTTTCTGAGCCATTTGCAAGCAGCGATATACATGTGCCACTGTCTCTTTTTGCGAAGAGAGAGTGGCGGAAATAAAATAAATATTCTTTTGTTTAAATACGTCTGTAGTCTTACTTTCGTTGGGTTATTCTACTCAAAACTACACAGTGTTAGGCCAGGAATGTTTTGCAGTACCAGTCTTCTGGTATACATAAATATGTCAAAGCTATACAGAAGCGAATCCGATAGCGGTCCCATTAGTACTTTTAAATTTATTGCTGCTGCCACTACTGCTATTACTGTGGCTCGTGTATGACTGCTACGATTGCTGCTGTTCCTTCTGCTGCTGCTGCTGCTGCTGCTGCTGCTGCTGCTCTTCCTCCTCCTCCTCCTCCTCCCCCTCCTCCTCCTACTACTACTACTACTGCTACTACGACTGCTGCTGCTGCTGCTGCTGCTGCTGTTACTACTACTACTACTACTACTACTACTACTACTATTATCACTTCACTGCTATCACTGTTGCCTCTTCAACTACCACTACGACGTATACTACAACTAACCACTTTTACTACAACTGCTGTTGCTTCCTCCTACTCTTTCTTTCCTATGGACCATGTTGTACAGTAACGACCGATATGCTGTGTGTATGTGCGTGTGTGTGTATGTACGTGCGTGTGTATGTGCGTGTGTGTATGTACGTGCGTGTGTGTGTATGTGCATGTGTGTGTGTGTGCGTGTGTATGCGTGCGTGTGTATGTATGTGGTGTATGTATGTGTGTGCGTGTATGTGTTGTGTATTGCGCGTGATGTGTATGTGTATAAGTGTGTATGTGTATGTATGTGTGTGTATGTGTTGTGTCAAGTCAAACTTTTATTTCCATGGTACATTTATTGTAGATTTCAGATTGTACATTGTGTGTATGTTGTGTGTTGTGCGCGCGCTGTGTGCGTGCACGTGCGTGTGTGTGTGTGCGCGTGTGTGTGCGCGTGTTTCAGGCGGTGAAGAGCAGCATGGGCAAGGAGTGCAAGTGTCACGGGGTGTCTGGCTCGTGCACCATGAGGACCTGCTGGACCACCCTGCCGCCCTTCAGACACATCGGCGACGACATCCGCAAGCTCTACCTCCGCTCGCGCGTGGTGGAGCCTTACCTGGGCCGCCGCGCCCGCACCCCCATCACCCTCGTCCTCAAACGCTCCAAGCGCAAGCACCGCAAGCCCCGGCGCAAGCATCTGGTGCACCTGGAGAGGTCGCCCAACTACTGCGATCGCGACCCCAGGACGGGGTCTTTGGGGACGGTGGGTAGGGTGTGTAACCGGACGTCGAAGGGGATGGGGGGTTGTGACCTGATGTGCTGTGGCCGGGGCTACAACACGCACCAGTACACCCGTACCTGGCAGTGCCACTGCAAGTTCCACTGGTGCTGCACCGTCAACTGCCAGCGCTGCAGCGAACGCACGGAGGAGTATTCCTGCAAGTAGCTGCCGTGTTTTCTTTTTGGGGGACAGCGCGTCAGGCTTCATCCGTGTCCTCTGCCATAGGGACTGTCATTCATTCCCCGTGTCGGACTGGCCAGCCACAACCGACGGCTTGTACCAGAAGTGACGCCTAGAGCGCAACTCCGTAAGTCTTCCGAGACTGAAGGATGCCCGCGAGTTTTGAAGTTAAGGATGGATGGAGTGTTCCTGTACGTGATTGTATTTTCTGCATGGTCGATGGACAAAGGAAATCCTGTTGCAAGTGACTGCGGTTTTATTTCGCAGCTGGTCGACTGGTATAGTGAGGGAGCTTAGCTGAAGAAAGCGGATTCCCAAGTGACTTCATTGTGTTGTTTCTAGTGGTCGGCGTTTGCAGCCAGCGTCATGCGTGAGTGCATTGCTGTGAAGGAGTGCATCTTCAGCAAGTTGTTAAATTGAATGAGCGCAAAGAGGTGTAATACTGTAAGAGATCCTTAAGAAGATGAGGTAGTGACTCGGAAAGATTTGGGGGGTGAGGGGTGTTTGAGATGGATTTTTCTGGTAGTGGTGGTTGGGTGGTATTTGTCAATGTTCCAAACGCAACAGCAATGCTTGTTTCAGTAAAATTGACTTTAGTTTTGCGTGTAAGTGGGCAAGTGATAAATATGTTGCTGTGTGTGTGTGTGTTTGTGTGTGTGTGTGGATGTGGACACGACTTCTATGAAGTGATGAAATAGAAACTTTAGAACAAAGATGCCACAAGTGTGTGACTCACATCCACAAGTCACACATACCGTGACTGTCAAAGACTGCCACCACTGTACACCTATACCCCCACAATTCCACACACACGGATACATTTGCTCGGGATTTCCTTTTGTGCAACCATAAAATTAACTCCCCTTGTCCTCCAAACAACTGCTTTCGTCAGCGAATACAGACTTAACGTGAAGTGTTCTCTTATTCAACGAAGCGACTCCGCATCAGCGCTAACTTTGTGTAAGACTTTTCATCTTTCGCATCTTTCCCCTGGGCCAAAGTTTTCAGGTCTTGATCGACTTCAAAAGAGGAGACGAAGTGGAATTTTTGGTTTTGGGCGCAGTTGTCTCAAACGATCAAAGCACACTCGCCACGTAGTGATCTATATATATAAGCGGGATGTGACTGGATAGTGTATAATATAAGATGACGTGGAAAGCGAGGGACAGAAGTTTGGAAAGAAGAGAAGGAAATGAAAAATGACGTAATGAACATGGAATTTTGGTAGCTGACGTAAGAAGTGTGACGTCGTCGACGTAGAGCGCGTGCTCTGTGATACAAGGAAAAGGACTCGGCACACTGTTCTGAGCTGGGCATTTAGCGTTTTGGAACAGAACCGTTTTGTTTGGGGGTTGTACAAACATTACTAGCAATAATTATTTGACTTTTTTTGTTTTGAAGATCGATTTTCTGTGTACATGTTTATAATTTATAATTGCAAAAGTGTAGGAGGTAGGACTTTGCATTGGTGCATGTTGTTTTCTTGTGAAAGTGAAACGGTCAATACTGCTCAAACAAAACACTTACGCACGGACGGGTGCACACGCGTGCGCTCACACACACACACACACACACACACACGAGATCGTACAAAATGACAGCTGTACAACATTTAAGAAACAAAATGGAACGAAGTACCCATAGAATGGCATATGATTCATTTTACAAATCCATTATCATCAGCACATCACACAAAAATACTTGGACAGCTATTTAGTGTGTTGGAAGGTGAAGGATCGGGAAGGGGGTGTTAGGGCACTGACACTCAAAGGAATGATGTGAGGCCACGCAGGGGTGTTATGGTAACACTTTTTATTTTTATCTACACCTGAAAAAACATAAGATTCAGGTAAACACTCTCTCCATATTTAACTAAGTACTCATAATGAATGAAAGGCACACACAGCAAATAGCCATATCGTCGTTTAGCTGAACGTAAGAAAATTTGAATTCCTTTCATCATTCATACCAAAATACCAAGTTAATTCTAGGGAACCAATAGAGACTAAATCAGACAGCCAAAGACTACAAAAATAACTAGGAAAATCCTTTCCTCAATACTCTCAACTGACATTATCCTAATAATGTCCACATAACTTAGCCTATACTAAGATCTTTCACAACATTTTGATCGGTCCCTACATATCCCATGGATATTGTAGCACAAGAGTGCTAGAAAGAGAGAGAGAGGAGTGAGAGAGAGGCAGAGACAAATACAAAAAACAGACAGAACATGAATGATCTAAATTGCCACAGAAATCATACAACCACTTCTCACATGAAAACCCAACCCTTCACCTTCAAACAATTGGCGTCGCCGACAGGATAGCAGGTTATTTTTGATTTAACACGCACGCACACACACACACACACACACACACACACACACACAAGTCAGCAGAATACCATGGGTATACACAAACAGATGAGAAGTTTGTCCAAACAAGTGTATTTTGGTATGGTATATTTTGCAGCAGATTGATATTCATGATCTAATTTAACTCATATGAACACAGTGTATAAGTTTCCTTCTTTTTTTTTTTAACTCTACGTTTACCAGATTTGAGAATTTATCATATCAAAATGATGTGCTGTGATTGTTAATGTGAATGAAGTTGAACAGGTTTGATTGAATCATCATTTCCAATGCGTTAGTGTTTGTGTGGGGGTTTTAAGTTACTATCAGTTTTATTGTCGTTAAAAGTGTGGTAGGTTTCGTCACTAATTTGTCCACATTAATTTTCATATGTTGAGTTTCTGAAAAATGGTATATTTTGTCACTGTGTTGTCCATATTGATTTCATATGTCATTTTTTTCTGATTGTCCATAATGTTCGTTTTAATTTATCCAAATGTTTATACTGGCACATTCGTTATCTACTTTTTAACATGTTTTCTCGTATTTTTGCATGGTATCCATTTTGTGTTAGAATTCCGCACTGATCTCATTTCGTTCGTACAGCATCTATAGTGTCGCTCTTTCAGTTTTCGTATTGTTTCATGCCGTTAACATTAATTTTCCTCGTATTGATTTGTTTATGTTGTCTTATTTGTTAGACTCTACATTTTTTCCCACTTGTTTATACTTTTTGCGTCGTTTTGTTTGCTCTGTTATTTTTGTAGTGTTTATTGTTGTTGCTCTTTTATTGTATGTCGTATTTATAATTTGGCTTGTTAGTTTCATGGCTGTCGTGTGTGTGTGTGTGTGCGTGCGTGTGTGTGTGCGTGTGTGTGTGTATGAGTTCACGACCATTGACCCCACCCTACCCCCATCACCACTTAACCTGCACCATCGTTTTCAATGTCTTTTCCATGGAAACCACATACTGTAACAGGATGGGAACACTTCTGAATGTGTGTGTGTGTGTGTGTGTGTGTGCGTGCGTGCGTGCGCGAGCGTGTATGCATGCGTACGTGTGTGTGTGTGTGTGTGTGTGTGTGTGCGCGTGTAACAGCTCCAGACTTAGGTCTTTGAAATGTCCCAGCTTAGTCAGTCGAGACTCAGCCATTCTTATTAAAGCATATAATTTTTTTTGTTTAAAGGAATTTTGCCCTTGCCAGTTAAGTGAGCGTTGGAGTGCGGAAATGAAAAGGCATGGCGGCACCTACTTCCTTTTTCCAAATTAATACTTTTTAATACCGTTCGCTCTGATAGAATAACTTTGATCCTTAAAAGTTAAAGTGTATAAATTATGTCTACATCATCAGTAAATGCTTTGTTTATGAATCCTTTGAGATTTATTTTTATCAAAGCATTCGATCGGAAACTTTAGTGCCTAGTTGGGTTGTTTTTTCTTTTTTAATCAGCATTTTATTTTGAGTTACAACAGGTTTGTTTGGTGTGAGGGGGGGGGGAGGGGGGTAATCGCACGATTTCAGTCGCAGTTGGTGTATCTAAAACGCTCTTTTGTTTTGTTTTAGTTGTTCGAAATGGAAAATAGCTTCGCAGTTTTGATGGGATGAAATAATTATCGTGATTGTTGTAAAATCATGGTTTCTTGAAATGGAATTACCGTTTCGGAAATAAAGGTAACATTTTATTGGTTAATTCTTACCGTTTTCATATTCGCCATGTCTTTGTTACTTTCATTCAAATAATAGTTACACTTTTGCTATTTTCCTTGCTTTTATTTTGACAAATTGAATCGTATTGTTGGTCATTATCATTTTTCGATTTCCTTTAATTTTTTTTTAACGTCTACTTGTTAAGTTATGCCCAAGTTTTTCGTAGTGGTTACCATCTTCATAATCCATTTGTCTTCATCACAAGGATTCTTACAATTATCCAGTTTCATCTTATGGCTATGATGCGATATTTTAAGCTATTCGTGTAGGTGTTGTAATAAGAAGGGATACTTTTGAAAGGTGCTTTTTTTAATTATTGCCAGTAAACGATAAGATAATCTGTTAAATATTTAGATTTGTTCTTGCTTGATGACAGACAAAATAGAATGCTGGAATTGTTATGATATTGTGATGTTTGTCGTAGTAGCAAAAATACTTCGTTTTATGGAGACAGTACTTATTGAGTCTATGTTTTATAGAGAGGATAATTCTTTAGTTTAAAACCATAGCGATTTACAAAGTTTCCGTATAACAGCCTACTGCTGGAATGGATCGGTGGTCTAGAGGTAACGCGCCTGCCTAGAAAGCGAAAAGTCGGGTCAGGAAGTGTGCGGTGGTTCGAATCCCGTTTGGACCCGAAACTTTCCCCCCGTCCTTTAGATCATGAGTGGTGGTCTGGGCACTAGTCTTTCGGATGAGACGATAAACCGAGGTCCCGTGTGTTACACATAATTATTT
Organism: Rapana venosa; assembly: GCA_028751875.1. Lineage (NCBI taxonomy): Eukaryota > Metazoa > Mollusca > Gastropoda > Neogastropoda > Muricidae > Rapana > Rapana venosa. Next base: position 43,130,088 of record CM054142.1, read on the forward strand.
AGCGCACGTAAAAGAACCCACGGCAACGAGAGAGTTGCCTGTCAAAATTCTGTAGGAAAAAAGCCACTCTGATAGGGAAACAAATACATATGCAGACAGGAAAAAAAAATGGGTGGCGCTGCTCTTGTGGCGACGCGCTCTCCCCGTGGACAACGGCCCGAATTTCACACAGAGAAATCTGCCGTGACTTAAAGTGGTATAAATAAATAAATAAATAAACAAACATTGCTGTTTATTTTTGCCTTTCACAGGCATTTTTCTCTCATACCTGTGACCCTTCTCCCGCCCTTTGTTGTTGATAAACATGTAGTTGTACCGTTACAGTACAAAATGAGATCAACAAACAAACAGAAATATTAACGTTTTGGGGTCGCGGAACTAGACTGAGTAAGATCCAAGCCCCCCCCCCTCCCTCAACCCTACTTTCTTTTTTTTTAAAAGAACATAACGGCTTTTCAGTGGTGTGCTGTTTCACATTGAAGCAGCATCCTGTGTCAAAAGTGATTTAAAAAAAAAGTTTTTACTTTTGATGAGAAGTTATCAGAACTGGCTCTTTCGTCTGGTTTTTATAACTGTTTGATAGGGAGTATGCTGTACCTTAATCACACACACACACACACACACCTCTCTCTCTCTCTCTCTCTCTCTCTCTCTCTCTCTCTCTCTCTCTCTCTCTCTTACCCACTTTGTTTGTTTCCTTTGTTTTGTTTTGTATTCTTGTCTTTGGGTTTAAAAAAAAAAATTCGAGGCGAGTTTCTTGATATGAATGTAAATCTTATTTTGAAACAAGATGGCGGCCGCCTGTGTTTCAAACTTGGTCAAATGAAATCACTGCAGGCAAGCGTAGTTCTCTGTCCTCATCCTTTCTAACAAAAAAACCTCTGAACGATGTTTGAATCTGGGGTTGAGAGAACTCTGGAATGACTGTTATTTTTCTATTCTTGTGATGGCAACGGTCTTAACATTGTGACTCAGTAAAATCCATTTTTTTGGTCATTTGGATTTGGAATATTTTTGTGTGTGTTTTGTTTGCGTTGAATATTGGCTGATATTTTAAGTGGTTCGGAAAACAGTGATGGAATCTTTGGGTATTTTGTATGATATGTCAGGGGCGCTACTAACACGCGTGACCATGTTTGTCATCTCTTCAGAAAGACTGGCTCACAAGCGCCTTTATGTACTAGCGGAGAGAGAGAGAGCGCGCGCGCGAGAAAGAGATTTGGCTGCTTTATGCATGTAAATGCCATTTGCACGAATGAAGACGGTACAGGAGCACAAACAATAAGCCATCTATCCATGTTGAAAACTACCTACATTTTTTCCTCGTTAAAAATAAAAGATAAAAAAGAAATGTAGGTGATGTTGGTGACGTCGTGCTAACCCTACTTGATGAAGATAGGACATATGCCCCAAAATGCTTGTATTGTAAACGGTGCTAACATTAAAAAAAACGAAGGAATTTGTGTTTTTCCTGCGAAACGTGAGTATTGCAGGCCAAATCATATTATTTCGCCATCAGAAACCTCTCCCCCCCCCCCCTCCCCGCCCCCACCTGCCCATTTTTCCTGGATACAAAAATAGTGGAAATTGAAGGACACATTAAATTAACCTGACTCGAGGTTTCTTGAACAAACACCCAACAGTACCGACATTAATTTATCATGAAAAAAAAAAATCCTGATTACAAAAGTAATCGCTGGTGACGTCATACTAACCCGACGTCGGAAAAGTGAAACATAGGCAAAATGTACATTTCCCAGATTTTCAGTGGTCGGAGCACTCGCTTTCCCCCAGCCAAGTTAAGCAAGCGTCGAACGTGGTTACCAGTTGGATGGGTGACCGTTTGCGTGCCTTGGCTTCAGTACAGTTCCCCCAGTTCACCCAGCTGTAAATGGGTACCTGCCCTCTTTAGGGTCAGGGAAGGTAAAGCAGCGAGGGAGAGGAGATGGGCGCCGCCCTCAATATGCTGGCCCTAGAGAAGTGAGGTCTCTGACGCCTCGCTCCCCTACGACCTTATAGGTTATGGGACTCCTTTACCTCCTTTACCTACTGGTGGTGACATTACACTAATCAGGAGAATTGGAAATGCACCGACAATTTTCTGAATTTTTCCTGTTAAAAAGGGGGAGGTATTGCTGGTGACGTCACACTTACTCCACCCCGGGAGGGTTAAACGTTCACTCCTTTCAGCCGGTCGCAGTGACACTGCCATACACATTGCTCAACTTGTTTCTGTTTCTTGTGCCCTCGCTACGTCTCACTGAAAATGAAGCAATACATGCAACACGTTGGAATTTTTTTCCCTTGTGGAAATACTTTATGTCCAGGTGGAAGAAGTATTTTATTTCTATTACTTGCAGCTATGTTTTGGGTCACCAAACGTACTGTGCTGAAGATGGAAGATAGATTCTAATTTTTTCAGTGTGATGGATTTTCTATACTGACGTAGCCCGCGTATGAAGTAAGTGCAGTAGGCGCTATCTTGTCTGTGGTACTGTGTTAATATGATAAAAAAAAATCCTGGCTAGTAAATTGTTATACTTTTCAAACACTTTCCTCTAAATCATTTTCATTGGCCTCTCGTCCAAATGATAGATACCACGTAAAATGAATCGAGTTTATGCTTGTATCATGCGCAGATTTCTGCTTTCCCTCACATTGAAGAAAGTGTCAAAGATGGTCCCTTTTCGTGTCATAGAATATTTCATTGACTGAATGACGTGCTCTGAATTTTTGCAGAAGAATTTCCAATCGTTCCCCTGCATCATATGTTATTCAGAATTAACAAACGCACTTCAGGTTGACAAGGGGCTTTGAGAAAATCAGTTCTAAAGAATAAAGGGTCTCGACAGATTTGCAAATGCTTCGACCTTTACTTCCCCCTACCTTCACCACCCCCCTCCCCCTCCCAAGACATCTTCGTGCGCAGGGTAAATAATTAATGGAACATAAGCTTAATGGATTAACCAATTCATTGTATGTGTGAAGTAGCATGAGTCATATGGACTATTCTGTCCATAGTGACAGCTCTGTGGGAAAACTGAAACTCCGACATCTTTTTTGTCAAAGGTTGTATGTAACTTTTTTTTTACCGTAAACTAATTTCGAAACCCGGCTGAACATTCCAAAGGATCGTTTAAGAGAATAGATTTTTTTCTTCCTAGTAGTACCCCCCCCCCTCCGAAAAAAACCTTTTAATCTTGCCTCGTTTTTACAGTGCAGAGGGAGGAGTGGAAATCATACTGACAAACGTAAGCGTTTCTCGTCAACAAAGCAATCCGTTATGAAATGTCTTTTATTATGTCTTCGGCAGTTTACTCGTATAATTTTTTCCCCTAGTTGATGATAATGTGCTGTCGCTTTTAGCTTATTCTCATTTTTTAGCAACTCTTCTATGCATGCCCAACACATCAGCAGTGGCTATCGTTGTCAATGTCATCCCTATCGACATTTTTATGATGGACAATGACAGGATTTCTTTTTGTGTAACCTCTTAACAGGGTAGCCCATTTTTAGACAACTGTGTCTTAGTCATGTTCAACTGAGCAGAGCTCATGTCACTAGGGGTCACAGATTGCATGCTAGGCTTGTTTTTTCGCCTCATACAATGACAATGACAAAATCTTTTATTTCGAGGATAATGAATAAGCACTCATGTGCTATTTTACATCTTATCCCCGCCCATAGGGATACATCTTAATAATAAACCCAATACTCATACTCTCACACAGTAGAAACAAAGGAAAACACTTATTCAAAAACCCCAAACAAACAAATAAAAGAAACCCCCAAAACAAAATATATTAAAAACCAGCATACTTTTCTGTAAGAGACGAAAGTATTTTTAATTGTTATGATGCTGCACGTATGTTCGCACTCAAGTTCTTATTTCATAGTCTCATACAAAGAACTTGGAGCAGATTTTAGCCCAAACTAGCGTTAACTCCCAAAGAAACAACCATCTCAGACACCTCAGCGGTGACTGACCCCCTGCTCTTGAGTCTGGTTACCGTCAGATTACGAGTTCATCGTTGTAACCACAGGACTGTTTTGTGGACAAAGCATAAGAAAAAAGCAGCAACAACAACAAAACAGCAATGGGTGGAGCAGTGAATGAGGTTGGCAAAAACAACACACAGAGAACCGTTACCGAATAACCATCCCACAGAGATGCCTACATCGGCCTACATGTGCACCAGGCTGACAATGGCCATTTCTCGCCAACCTGTCTCTTTTGTCACACAGGCTGATCACAGTTGTTGAGGTGGAAAATCGGGGTGTGAGGCAGCCACCCCTGTTGGAGGGGGCTTAGTCACTCCAGGCCTTGATGACACGGTCCTGAGCAGTGTCCGACTCGTTAATTAGTCTTTAGGTTTTCTCGCTCTGTGTGTGTCTCTGTGTGTGTGTGTGTAGTGTGTGGTGAAAGAGGTGAAGATGGCTGTAAAAATACCATCGTTTGTGAATTGAAATCTGGTCATGTATAGTTTGTTTTATGTTAAAAGGTTTTGAATCTGTTGTTTTTGAAAGTTCATGAATTGACATTAATTCTATGCAATTCCATCTCTGAAGTCGGAATGCAGAAACTTCATTGGTGGGCAAACGGTCGCATAATCAAAATCTCACCATTTATTTTGTGAATCTGAGAGCTGTAACCGAGGAACAAACAAAAGTGCCATTTCAAAATCAGTTTCGTTTTGAACACGTGCATTTAAGATCTCGTAATTCATTTCAGCGTTCGGTGAGTTACTGAAACACGAACATACGCAGCATATATCCCCGAAATCGGAATGCGGCTACCCTCATGATGGGTAAAAACGGTCGCGCATAGAAAATCTCACCATTAATGAACCTCGGAGCTCTAGCCGAGGAACGAAAAAAACCCACTCCTCATGCAAAGATGAAGGATTATAGCAGTGTACAGCAGTTAAGGTTTCAAACTGTTTAATGACATAAGTGTTATGTCAGTTCCTACATACAGATTTATGTAATTAATTTAGAAAATGATGAGTTGAAAATATTTTCTGTGCAGTCGATATCGATTCACACACACACACACACACACACGCGCGCGCGCGCGCGCACACCACACACACACACACACTACCACCAACTTCATGAAAGCATTTCTGTTAATTTCTCAACATAACCATGTCTCATTTCTTGCATAATTCCCGAAAATAGATCACCTTAGGCTCAAGAGCACATCAGGAAAACATCCAGTTTGGCAGACGAACGTATCTCTATCTATAAAAGAAATTACTTTCTATTTTCAGCAAGAATGCACAAGTACTCGAGAATGGATGTACCTGAAGAAAAGCTCGTCTGAAATAAGAAACGGGTACAAACAGAGCTATAGAAATAATCGTTGGACGCTCATCATCTTAGTATGTGCAATTTAGCCGAAGAGTGGAGTTAATTTCCCAAGAGTGGCGCATAGGCCTAGTAATTAATTCTGTTTTGCCGCGTTCCGCACTTGTTCTGACATTGCTGTCATAAAATGACGTCATGTTCGGCTGTAGTTTGACGTTAGGAAAAGTTCTAGAGTGTAGTACCGGGGCAAAAATATGCATCCCTACCATGATCTGATTTGCTTTTCGGTCACAGCTGATTCATTGATTCTTGGTGTGTGTGTGTGTTGTGTGACAGACAGACAGACAAAACGAACAATCTGTTGTCACACAAAATCTGCTTTGAGCGTACCATATCGTCCACCAACTTTTCAGGTGGACTTTCCGCGACCAAGGAAACATGTCTGTCTCTGCTTTTCTTCATCGAATGGGGTCCATGATTCCATTTGTTACCGCATTATTTTTGCTCTTGGACCCCTCTGTGATGCCCCACGCCTTTGACATGCATGCCCATGATTATGTAGAATGCAATGGCCGACTTTTTAGCAGTGAGTCACCTTCTCTAAGTTTACTGCTTGTGCCTAAAAGATCTGACTTTTCCACAACTTTTTCGTTTTCTTTTCTCTTTTTTAACAGCTGTATAGGTGGTGGGTACAGGATAGTTCAGAGGTCGGGGTACTCGCTTTCCCCCAGCTAAGTTAATCAGCGTCGACCTTGGGTACTAGTTGGATGGGTGACCGTTTGCGCTCCTTGGTTTCAGTACAATCCCCCAGTTCACCCAGCTGTAAATGGGTACCTGCCTCTTTAGGGTCGGGGAAGGTAAAGCAGCGAGGGAGAGGAGATGGGCGCGCCCTCAATATGCTGGCCCCTGGAGAAGTTGAGGTCTCTGACGCCTCGCTCCCCTACGACCTTGCAGGTTATGGGACACCTTTACCTTTTTTTTTTTTATAGGTGTAATTAAAGCCTTCTCAGATCTATTCCTTCTTCTACCTCCATATTATAGCTATACTTTTTGTTTTGAGAACTATGCATTCCGCAGTTTAAAGAATCTTCCTGAACTTAAGAATAATTACGGAAGCTCTTACAGTATCCAGAATACAACTATATGGCAGATAGTTATCACTCTTTGCAGATTTGATCAGCATTTAGCATATTAATCAGCTCTTTTTTAAACGAAACATAACAGCATGAGGGTGTCATCTTTCTCTGTATAGATGACCTGTTTTGATGAGTAGGAGTGCACACAGATGCTCCTGTTGTGAGCCTAAAGAGATGAAGGAAGGAAACGGGATAGTGGACGTGGACAGGTTTTAGGATTTTGTTAAGGAGTTGGGGGGGGGGGGGGGGGGGGGGGGGGGGGGGGAGTGGAGGGGATCATTGCCTCGTAGCTACAGATTGAATAAGTTTCCCTCTGGAGTCAGGAATCAGTTTTTGCTTTTTTTCATTCTACCCCTTTGTCACAGAGTATGCGTGATGCACACCGTGATGCCAGATGTTTCTGAGAGGTACAGGAATAAACCAAGGGAAGACATTAGCCGGTGGCTCTTCCAGGCCGGCGCTGTTATGAATAGTCCGTGCGTGCGCGCGTGTGTGTGTACTTGCTCGAGAAGGAAAATGAGAGAAAAAACAGAGTGGAACAGAGACACATGGACAGACAGAACATCATTTTAGTCACAAAGTCAGCCCGGGAGGCCTGCATTGTCCACCTAAGATTAGTTCTGAACTCGGCAAAGGAAGAACACGTCCATGTTGTGGAAAGCATTCCCTCTTTCCATCAACTTTATAGTCAGCAGCACAAAGCCCCTTCACTGTCCCACTTTCTTATGGTCCCACAGCAGCCAATCCATCACTTGACACACAAGGACGCATGCATGCCCCTATGCACAAAGCAATGGCCAAAATACCCAGCGTGAGTCACCTCACTCCTGTCTTTAAAATGATTGTTCCCGGAGCTCCATAAATTTCTTTGTCGACTTGACAGAACCTTGGAAACAGCAATGCCTGTTTATTTCTACTAATCTAAGGCTCAAGCACTTCCAGAGACTTTATGAAGGCTTCCTTTTTTAAAGGCCGCATATTCCATCAAGCAAAGAACTTCAGTCTCCAATTCGGGTGGCTTTGTGCGTGAAATAAAGTATCTTAAAATGATGCAACACCAATACCACGATAATACTACGAATAAGAAAGACCATAAATATCCTGAAATAGTGATTTAAACAACATCAAAACCAACAGTAGAATTCAAAACACTTCAAAAACACAAAGCAATCTTTACCTCCTTATCCGGACACTTGAGGAGAAAACACAAAACAAAAAAACCCGGACTAATACAAAAACAACAAAAAAAGCAAACACATTTCCATCAGACGAATCTTCAAAGGGACTGGGGAAAATTTTTTATCACTAGCAGCTCGAGAGAGCCGAAGATGGACAGAAGAGCATTTACTTTCCACTTGACTTCGTCTTCACCTTCACTTCTTCATTCCGCGTGGCTTGCAAGCAACTGGGCGTGCAGGGCCTGGTCACAATGGACGCGAGGGAGCGGCAGTAAGGCGGTTTCATTAATGGAGTTTGCTGCTCTGGTTCTTTGACCCCAAGGTGGGAAGAGGGGGAGCGCGAAAAGCTTAATGGAGTACTTCAGGGTTCTTTGACTCTGTATCTTTCTGTCTCTCTGTGTTTTTCTGTCTTTGTCTGTCTGTCTGTCTCTCTCTCTCTCTCTCTCTGTGTGTGTGTGTGTGTGTGAAGAAGAGATTGAGGAGGCGGAGACAGAATTCGCTGTGTGTGTGTGTGTGTGTGCGTGTGAAGAGATTGAGGAGGCGAAGATGTACATTTCTCTGTGTGTCAGTGTGTGTGTGTGTGGTATGATGGAAATGATGGAAAATAGGGGCGGTAGACTGTTAACAGGAGGAAAATGGTCAGGTTAAGATTTAAAGTTCAGTGAAGAAGGGTTGTGTGACTCAATGCCTGTATATGTAGGGTCTACAAACTCAATTCTACAAACTCAGTGTGTGTGTGTGCGTTGTGTAAAGTTAGTGAATGCCCAAGCCGTGTGTGTCTGTTCATTCTCACGCAAGTACACCATTGAGTCAGTAGAGGCCACATATCAGGACATTGAGTCACGCAACAACCCCCCTCTCTCCTCCACTGTGAACTTAATGGGAAAAGAATCCGAACCTGATGACCACTATCTCTCTCTCTCTCCGAACAGTCCAAGATGCGTGGACAGCATTGCGCACCAGCTGCTGCTTCTGCACTCCAAGAAACTGACCGCTACAGTGGTCACAACCACAGTAGGCAGTGTCCACTGTCAGAGCATCCTTCCACCCGGTGACTTGTCCACTCCGGTCATTGCACGGATCAACGCCACCAGCTTCGTTCGGCCCGATGACTGTGCATGGGTCAGCGGATGATGAATGACTTGAGCCATCTTCAGTGGCAGTTTTAACACTGAGTGGAAGGAGGGAAGAGTGGAAAAAAGATTTTGGCTGGCAGTGGGGTAGGGTGGGGGTGGGGATTGGCCGTAGGAAGAAAAGGATTGGCTGGAGGAAGGTACCGGCTGAGGGAAGGGAGGATTTGACCACAGGAAAAGGAAAGGAAAATTTGGGTGGAGGAAGGAACGATTTGGCTGGGTGGCGGAAAGATACGGAAAAGAAATTAATTACACGGGAAAATTATGCATAGTAACGTATTTACAGGAAGTTTAAGTTCCTTAAGGTTTGAAAACTTTCAACTCAAAATATATTCAACGGTTGTTGTTGTTGAACATCCCATACCCAGTCACCCAGAACATGCAGTGTGTTGAAGTTACATCCATGACGCCTGGGAATGACTGAGACCTTGAGTATACACTAGATAAGTTTACTTGCTCGGTTCACGGAAAACACACACATACACCCAATACAGTCAGCGCTGTAATGGTCTGAACGAAGACCACGTCCCCTGGATAGCACAATAATCCAGAGATGGTAGATGTAACAACTCAACCTGTTCTTCAACTCAGCACAAAGTTCCCACATGTAGGCCTGCCTCATGGAATACAGATTCTTATCAGATTTTTCTTTCGTTCCTCAGCTAGAGCTCGGATGTTCACTGATGGTAAGATTTCTTTGTATGAGACCCTATCCGCCCCCCCCCCCCCCCCCCCCCCCTTCCCAACCATTAAGGTAGCCGCATTCCGACTTCAGGGATACAGTTTGGAATTGAACCTACCAATTTTGCCAGGACAGTCGGAGGGTCCCTCCATGTTCTTTTCGATTTTCAACTGTCGTGGGTTCTTTTGTCGTGCACAAGTCTTTAAGTAGGCTATTCATGTCGGATTGTTTAAGAGTCTCCTCCGAAAGTTTTTAACATTCAGTTTGATTTTCCTGTCAAGCTTGGAAAAAAAAAGAAAAAAAGGCAAGGCTGGGAATCGAATCGCGAACCCAGAACCTCACGGGATTTGAAAAGTGGTACAAGCCGATCTCATTTTCGTGCGAGATTCAATTGATTGAGGTTGTTTCAAAGTCCCAGCAACTCAAGTGCAATGAGATGTAATGTTCTCCCTCAGCAACCAGCTGCGACAGGGGACGCATACGTCATTCCTTTGTGTAAAGTTTAAAATTGTTTTCTGTGAAAAATCTACTACAGATTCTATGTAAAAACCCACAATCCATCTCTCTGTCTCCCAGGACTTAACTCTTAATTAAGTTAAGGTTACTTTCAGCTGGGCAGAAATGGCTGTGATCACTTGCATAAGTGTGGAGTTTGGCCTTTTAGCAGCATAAAAGGTCAAGGTCTTTTAAGCGGAAGTAGATGTCGCGGCGAAGATGTTAATGTTTTGGTCTGCACAAGACTGAAAGGAACAGCAGCCATGGACGCTATTACAGAGATTACTGTACTTTATCAAAAATATACAGTCAAATGCTGTGCTACAGATATTTCTGTAAGGTAACTTAGTATCTAGTGTTGTGTTTTATAAAGTTCAGTGATTTTCGTGTGCAGAAATGTAATTTGATTCTGCAACTCACTCGACCTGGCTCGTTGATGGAGTCGACTTTCGCTTTTAATGAGAACTGGAGCAGACAACGGACGTGTACTTTGATGTTTGTTATTTAGCATTTTTTCGCACCAGTTAGTTACATCCATAATCGAGATTACGGAAAATGATGGACAATGTTGTAAAGTAGCCTTTGAGTTTATTCCTAGTTTCAAAATTGAAATGTAAACCTCACAGTGATACCTATTTAGGACTCTGCTACTTGTGCTGGTAACATTGAGAGTGACTGTTCCAGTTACCATCGTTTGTGTCACCCAGTGTTGGAGGTGCACAACGCTACTAATAATGAGTCATCATCCAAGCTTCTAATTCAGCCTGAAGGCAATGTAATCAACACTGCTTTAGAAAATAAAAGTTTTGTTTAATACCCATTAGACACATAAAAAAAGTAAAAATGCCAGAGTTCAAACTGAAGAAAATGTTTGGTAAAAGTAGCTCTTCGAGGTCTCCTAAACAGTCTCCAAGTCATCGTGGAGCAGACTCTGCTTCAGCGTCAGGGGACTCGAGGAATGGGAGAAGGCAGGAACAAAGCCACAGTCCTCACTCAACAGCAAGCCCTGAACACCACGGGCCCTGTGTGACCTCTGGGTATGGGTCTCGCTCATCATTGTCTGGAAGCAGCTTCAGTGGTGGTGGAAGCAAGTCCAATTCTCTGGAGCGGCAGAGCCACACTGGCTCGGATGGAGGCATTTCCAGTATGTCTGGAAGCGGAACGGATGATAGTGGTCACTCCAGCATGTCCAGTCCATTGAATTTGCCCATGGAGCAGCTGCAGTCATTCAATGCTGTCTACAGGGTAGGACAAGCTCAAGGCATATCCAGCCCATATCAGCTGAATGTTCAGGGCCCTCCTAAAAATATCAGTAAACAGCAAGTCGGTCAAACCCGTCATGGCCTTACAAAAATCACCAAAAGTTTATCAACTGCTGCATCTGACCGATTCGTTGACAGAAAAGAAAATGATGTTCCTGCTGATGGAGCCACCTGGTCATGTCGTTCCCCAGACCGAAAAAGCCACAGAAAGCTTTCCTTTGGCTTGGGTACTGAAGGGGATCATAACACAAGCCCATACCACACCAGCATCGATACTAACCCACTCCTGGACAGAGCGAGTGTGTATACAGGAAGAAACGAAAATGGCGGCGTTCCTGAGCCACGTTCAGTCGATCGTGGAGAGGAGAATACTCCGTCCTTGCATTTGTTTGAGCCAGACATGTCTCAGGAGGAAGACTACAGGAACAAGATCATTTTTGAGCTGCAGTGGCAGGTTGCTGAGCTGCATGAGAGATGCGCGCAGCTGCAGAAAGAAGCAGACCTGGCCAGGGACCGGCTGGGGTCCAGCATGCACAGCGTCACGACGTTCTGGAGTCCGGAGCTGAAGAAGGAGCGTGCCCTGAGGAAGGAAGAAGCCATCAGGTGCTACAGGCTGTTTGAACAGCAGGTGGTCAAACAGGCTGAGCTGGTGAGTGATTGCTAAGGCTGGAGGTTGTCCTCTTCTGTGTGTGTGTGTGTGTGTGTGTGTGTGTGTGAGTGAGACTGTGTGTGAGTGAGACTGTGTGTGTGTGTGTGGAGCTGTGTGGTGTGTTGTGAGACTGTGCTGGTGTGTGTGTGTGTGTGAGACCTGTTGTGTGTGTCGTGTGTGTGTGTGAGATTGTGTGTGTGGTGTGACTGTGTGTGTGTGTGTGTGTAGAGACGTGTGTGTGTGTTGTGTGTTTGTGTGAGACTGTGTGTGTGTGTTGAGACTTGTGTGTGGTAGTGTGTAGACTCTCTGTGTGGTGTGTGAACTGTATGTGTGGTGTGTGTGTGTGATCTGTTGTGTGTGTGTGTGAGACTGTGTGTGTGTGTGTTGTGTGTGTGAGATGCTGTGAGACTCTGTGTGTGTGTGTGTGAGACTCTGTGTGTGTGTGTGTGTGTGTGTGACTGTGTGTGTGTGAGACTGTGCGTGTGTGTGAGACTCTGTGTGTGTGTGTGAGACTCTGTGTGTGTGTGTGCAAAATGTGACAATGTCAGTTATGTGTTTCTGCTGTGTGGATCACATTCATAGAACTTTCACAAGATGACTCACTGAGACAGAATTGAGAATAAATGAAATCATTCCAAAAAACAAGGTAACTTTTATTGTTTTAATAGAGGTTTGTTTTATAAATGAAGGAAAGACTTTTACAAATCCAGTCGAATGGTTTTAAAAATCTGCTAGCTCAGTAGCTGACCAGTTCAAGCTCTACAGGTACTATAGTAGTATATCAGTTTATGTTTTACTTGTGCTTAATTGAAAGCGCTCTGATTTGTGATTGCAAGATGAACCGCTCTATAAATTCCATATATTATTATTATTAGAAACTCCTTTTTAACAAACAAATTCTTGCCAAGAGGTATTTTTTCCCTTGAAAAAAATGTCAGTGTAAATATTTCAGTAATCAATCTCAGCTATGTTGCTGTCAGTCAGGAATTATGGTATAAAGTATAGTACTACTTACTATAATTAAAATATAAATTCCTCATTAAGTGCTAGCAGAATGAAACCATAGACCTGGTATTTGTTTCCTGGAAAAAAATATCAGTGTACATTTTTCATTAATTACTCTCAGCTATGTTGAGTGTCATGCATTTTTCAGTAATTACTCTCAGCTATGTTGAGTGTCATACATTTTTCAGTAATTACTCTCAGCTATGTTGAGTGTACATTTTTCAGTAATTACTTTCAGCAATGTTGAGTGTCATACATTTTTCATTAATTACTCTCAGCTATGTTGAGTGTACATTTTCCAGTAATTACTCTCAGCTATGTTGAGTGTCATACATTTTTCAGTAATTACTCTCAGCTATGTTGAGTGTACATTTTTCAGTAATTACTTTCAGCAATGTTGAGTGTCATACATTTTTCAGTAATTACTTTCAGCTTCAGCTGTGTTGAGTGTCATACAATTTTCATTAAAATACTTTCAGCTATGTTGAATGTACATTTTGCAGTAATTACTCTCAGCTATGTTGAGTGTCATACATTTTTCAGTAATTACTCTCAGCTATGTTGTAGTCAGTCAGGAATTATGATATAATTATTTATAATATAAATTATCCAGTTTAAGTGCTATCAGAATGAAGCCATAGACCTGTATCAGTCATTCAGTGTATGATTTGGTCTTTAGAACTAAGTAATTTAAAAATAAGTTTTTGTAGTTTGCACACATACAAATGATACATGTCAATTATTACGCAAACTGTGAATTGATAAAACTTTTTCTGAAACTGTTGTGTGGTTTCTTTAAGTATGTCTAACAAAATATGTATACTTGTTTCTTTTCAGTTTTCTTCTGTTGAAAAAAAAATGGATGACTACTTTTGTCATGGATACTTTATTTTGTTTTGTATACTACTTCAAGTCACTGCAGATTTCTCTGTGTGAAATTCATGCTGCGATCCCCGGGGAGAGGGTGTTACCATAAGAGCAGTGCCACCCATTATTTTTTCTTTTCCTGTCACTAGTGTCACATGTGTATTTGTTTCCTTATCATGTGAAGCATGCAGAAACTCCAAGAATGCCACAGAAGTGATAAGACCAAAAGCAAGTGTCGGCACCATTTGTGCTTTGGGCAGACTTGCCATGCTTACTTTTGAGTTTCAGATCCTGGTTTAAAAGATAAAAATTTGTTTCTCATTCAGGACTGCAAATTTGTTTTTTAGTTAGAACTGCAAATTTGTTTCTTAGTTAGAACTGCAAATTTGTTTCTTAGAACTGCAAATTTGTTTCTCAGTTAGAACTGCAAATTTGTTTCTCAGTTAGAACTGCAAATTTGTTTCTTAGTTAGAACTGCAAATTTGTTTCTTAGTTAGAACTGCAAATTTGTTTCTCAGTTCTGCAATCCACTTTTAAGTTTCATGGTTGTTTTTTTATGTGTCCATTGTCACATTGTCTGATTGTGTTTGGTTTTTTTCTTTTTTATTCCAGCAACAATGCGAAGTTCCGGCGGCATGTATGGACGCTGCAAGCTCTGATGCTGTCCAACGGTCAGCCAGGGAGGCAGCAAGTTCTGGGGACACGGAAACCAGCTTGCCTGAAGAGAAGAAGGTGGATGAAAAGGAACGTGGCCTGTTACTGCACAGAGTGGACGAGCTGCAGAATCACCTGGAGATGCAGAAACAGACCCTGACTGCCCGCGATGCCAGCATCAAGACTCTCCTGGACATGTTACAGGTGAGGGGGTGATCGTGATAATATATTTATTATATATATATAGCCCATTATCTATAGGCCTATGAGCCTGGGCCAAAACCTCTGTCAGTTATTGATGTAATTGTAAGCTAAGTGCCAAGGCCTATATTAACTACTAGACTGCTCCACCCTGGAAATTTTCCAGGGCTATATGTGCACTCTATACGCCTACAACCCTGAAAATTTCCTGGGTGTCAAACCGAAGTAAACAAGTCAGCTTCCTTGACTACAGTTAAAGGGAAAGAACTTCAAAATTAGTGGAGATCACTCTCCTGTTGCTAGGCAACCTCCAGCTGCAAAAACCGTGGCAAAAAATGATTGTTTTTTAGCTCGTATTTTGTGTTTTTATGCATGACTGCTTGGGAAGTTCTTGTTCAAAATGGTTGACACTTCTTGTTGAAGGTATCAATAGCTTTACACAGCTGAAAAAGGGGTAAATAAAACTTTAGATATTCCTGACAGTGATGAAAACGATCGTGTATGATTCAGGAGATAGTGCATTTTAAAAAAAAGAAGAGATTTGGCCTGGACTTACGTTTGAGGTTATTGAATGACAGTGGTGATGAAGGAAGTGTATTTTTTGTCAATTTTTTACATTTTAAATATATTTTAGCTGTGAAATATCATGCTAACTGATTTGAGCTTGCCTCGAAGCAATCTACAATATATATACTGTCATTGGGTTTCTGTCACTGGGTTTCAAAGGTGAGAGCAATTCTGTGTGGGGCAGGTTTAAACATTGTATGGATGCAGCAAGGTGTTGGAGATGAAAAGATGTTTCTACGTTTGTCTAAACAGTGACTAATTGATATGTTTATCCAAGAATGGGATGGAACAATCAGAGAACGTGAAAGGTATAGCATTTATAGTTTTTTTAAAGCAATTTTTCAAAACGCCTCAAAACGCACTTATACTCTACCTGAGATCTTCCCCTGTTATCTGTTCCTACTTTTCAATAGCTACCTTCACCTCCACCACCCCCACCTAAGTGTGTTGTGTATATAAATTTGATATTTGTTTATCTTGATATTTGTGGATGGTTGCATGCATGTGAATGATCTGAATGCAAGCGCTTTGATTTGTTTACTTTACAAGATTCAGTGCTATATAAATTCCATACATTATTATTATTATTATTATTACTATCAGGATTATTCATGTAGTAATTTCTGAGTAAGAGGGATATGAACATAGCAAGTGGTATATAATAATTTTATTTCCCGGCGTATAGGGTGCGCTTGCAGTGGGCAGTTGAGAGGTTAAAATGGCGTTATGCTTTGAAATGTTCAAAACTATCTGTATCCATAACAAGCTCCTAGACATAACAACTTGTGCTCCCTATCAGAAGAAAACAAATTCTTTGAATTCAGAGTAATGTATGGTTGCCTATATTGTGATATTCTTGAAAACTGCCCAAACTTGCAAACTTCTCATACAATATGTATAATGAGTTTATGGTCTCACAGGGATTGCTTGGTGTGATGAGAGAGACAGAGTCAGAGAGTGCATATATATATATAAATTGTGGGTGACCCCTAGAATGTCAAGCTTGGGAATGCCCAAGAGCCACAACCACCACATTACAGACGGCACAGTCTGGTGTTACAGATTGTACAGACTATTTTTTGACCTCCCCCAGTTGAAATAGAACTGCATATAATAGTGTATAATACATATTATGACATTAGTGTATCATATACAGTATGACATTTTCTGATTTAGGTTTTTTAATAAAATTAGCAAATAAATACCCACAAGGGAGTGTTTTTAGTCTGCTTGAACTAGGTTTTAAAGCCAGTCCAGTCTTTTGTGAAGGGAAAAAATTATTTACCCTAACAGTTTTTGAGCAGGTGAGGGTTTTTTGTTGTTGTTGTCTGTTATACTTTGTACTTTTTCTTAATTTGTTATTTCTTCTGCTGATCATCAGGGGAAGACGGAGGGTGGGAGTGGAGGACAAGGGGCTCAGTCGGAACAGGAATTGCTTCAGACGCAGGCGGCCATTAATGCCAACAGAATCTGTGAGCTGGAGGCCACACTGCAGGCCAAAGACAGCCACCTGAAAAAGCTGAAAGAGGTGAGTCCGTTGTGGTTGTGTCGTATGACAGCAGAGGGTGGGGAATTGTGCATATGTATGGCTGGCCTGTGCCAAAAGCTTTGTCAGAGTTTATTTTTGTGTGCTTGTTTGCTTGTTTTCTGCATTCCTTGGCTAGAGCTCTGAGGTTTACCAATGGTGAGATTTTGCGTATATGCGACTTGTGTTTTCCCACCATTAAGGTAGCCGCATTCCAACTTCGGGGATGGTGTCTAAACACTATATATGCATGCGTTTGAAAAATGTTGTTATCTGTTCCTACTGGCACGAAATGGCCTACTCTTTTGAAAGGTGGAACAGGTTTTTAACATGTGTGGAAGATGTTCTGTGTGCGCTTATATTGAAAGGTTGTGCTTTGAAATGTTGAGATTCTCTTTATTCGTGACAAGCTCCTCGCATAACAGACTGTATTCTCTTTGATTGAAGAAAAGGAAAATCCTGCAAAGTTTGGAGTATGTATGGCTGCCTGTGTGGTGAGGTATTTGAAAACAACCATGCACACATACTTCTCATCCAGTGTGTGCAACACAGTCCCCCCCCCCCCCCCCCCTCCACAATGTTTCCCAGTGAGGTGCAGTGCATATTCTGGGTGATTCCCAGGGTCTTAAAGCTGGGGAACACTCAACAACAACAATGTCAACACCTCCACCTCCAACAACAATACCAATGAAAGCAGAAACAGCATACATAGAGGAATATGCTTTCCTGAGGATGTATAACAGACAGGGATATTTTTACCTTATTAACAATTATGCAGGTTTACTGAGGCTAGAAAGTACAAAGGTATCATTGTGTTCATAGCCCAACAATGTACTGGCCGAGAGATGCATGCTGCAAAGTTGTGTGGTATCCATCCATGCCTCTGACAAAGCTGGCATACCCTTCCGCTAAAGAGGAATAGGTTTTGATTTGTGCATAACCCTTAATACACTTCTTTTATTTTTTAGTTTTGACCACTGGTAATCAAAATATTTTTGGGAAACGTGTACCACAAATATTTAGAAAAGCACATAATTGTTAAGACTTTGGTTGTTTTTGAGGATATTGGACCATTGACACATGACACATGAATATTGGTCCAAGATTGTTTTTGGTTTTTTTTAATAAGCATCGTATCGATGCATGGTTATTGCTAAAAAAATGAAAAAAACTAGAAACAAAATCTTGTTAAGTCTTGAGAAGTTATGTGGACATCTGCTCAGGTTAACCCAGTTTATGGGAGATCATAGAACTTGGCAGAGATAGAGAAAGATGGCAAACACTGGTGGCATTTTGTAGAGGTCGTATGACAACAGTGGCGATGGAGACTATAGTCTCATGTGAAATACTTGATTTGGAATGGAGCCAAATCTATTATTGATTCTATTTGCACGAAAAATAAAAAAGGTCAAGCTTGTTGTGAACAGTTTATGGCATTTCTTGAATTCTAATATAGTTTGTTTATGAAGTTCTTGTTACATATGGGTTGTATTCCACAAATTTCTTTGTTTACTGAGATAATAAAGTATTGGTATTGGTGTATCAGTTTTTATTTATTTCTATTTCATTAATTCTATTCTTTTATTTCAGTTTGATGTAATCAGTGGTCTGTTACAAGTGGGGTTTTTTTCTTTCAGCTCAAAGATGCCCATGCCTCAACATCCCAGTCACTGGAAAGCCAGCAATCTGCAAAAGCCACTCATCCACTAAGTGCCATCATTTATGCCAAGGTAAATACGGCAACAGCAAATAAGCAACAAAGTCCCCCCACACTATTCCTGGTGAGTGTTCCCAGTCCCTTTCTTTTATGCCCCAAGAAGCAGAACTCCCATCCCCGCCCCCTGCACATGCACACACTCACACAAGCTTCCATCATTATATTACTGCTTCTGCTTGGAAAGTAGATTGATAATGAAAGTACATTACTGCACCAATGTGTGTGTCTCAAAGTAGAAAGTTATTGACAATTAATAGAACTTGGGTTGTTGGTTGTTTTTTTTTGCTTTTGTTTTTTTTTAAATTTTGTTTTGTTTTGTCTTTTTCTGCAGACAGAATGTAAAATACTAAGGTATACATATCTTGTGCACATGCATGATGCATGTACAGGCATGCCTACCATTTTTGTTACAGAAAATGTTTAGTTTTTATCAAGATTCCAGTTTTTTAGGTGCATCCGTGAAAGTTATGATTGGAGCGTAGAGTTTTATTTTTAGCCAAGTTGGCTTCAAGGTCTTTGCATGCACTCATCTGCTGATAAAGATCTTTGATTTTGCTGTTCTAGGGTAAAGTGCATGTGCCTCAGTGTTTTTCCATGATCTATAAAGATGGTGATGAAGAAGAAAGCATATGATGATGCGATCTGTTCTCCCAAAAAGAAGCAACAACAGGAATTTTTACTTCCCAATGCAGAACAGTGTGAGCGTCCCTGAAAATGGGTCAGTGTCCCTGATTTTGTTTTATGGTTTTGTCCCTGAAAGTGAAACTCAAAGGTAGCCATGCCTGCCTGTATTATATCTGTTCACAAGTTTAGCAGCAACCAGGTATGTATATTTGTTTATACTTGAGTTTTTGATAAATGACCGACATGGTTATCATTTTGTGTGAATATATCTTTATACTTGGGTTTCTGATAAATGGACCAATATGGTTATCATTTTGTGTTCTGCCTCCCTGAGGGGATGCCGGGGGCCTATCAGTATAAATAGCATCCCCACATTCTGGAAATTATGTGCTAGAAATTTCCTCTTTTCTATCACACTCTCTTTGTTTCTGCCTTGTTCTTTTTCTTCCTGTCACCTCCTTCTTGTCTATTTTCTGTCTTCTTGGTCCATTCTTCTGCTTTTTTTCCAGAAAGAACTTAAAAGGTAACTATTCTCTCTTGTGCCAAAGTCAGATGCGCTGGGCCTGACTTAGCGTGACGCATTTTCGCTCATATAACAGACAACAATAGTTGCTGTCTGAGCGTTCAACGAAGAAGAAGAATTTTGTGTTCAAACTCCCTGCATTCCACCCTCATTTTTACATTGCTGATTCATCACTGTCATCCGTTGTCTGGATTCAGGATTCACATATCTCATCCTTGGAGAAGGAGGTGGGGGTGCTGGAGGAGAAGCTGCTGAGATCTCAGGAAGACGTCATTTTGGGCAGCTACCGGGACCTGTGTGCTGAAGACAGTGTGGGAGCCAAGGGGAAACACCTGCAGTATGAGGTAGTTGGTGCCTGTTGCTGAATGGCTGTAGTGGCATTAAGGCTTTGTCGTAAGTGTTCACTAAGTTTTGATGTTTTGCCTTGATTGAAAGTGTTGTCAGACTTTGACGTTTTGGCTTGAAATGTTAACTTATACAGCACACATTTTGAATACTCTCCAGTGGTGAGAAATATTCTCTTCATACATAGAAGTTTACACTCAGACAAATGTAAAAACTAGGCAGCATATGAAAAGTAGCATACAAAGAAAATATTCGGGTTTTAGCATATATTCAGAAAGGCTCAGACAGTCAGGATTTAGAATTTAATTTTTGTGTGAATAATAAGTTTATAATGAATTGGGGTTTGGGTGGGAGTTAGGGGTGGAGGAGCCGTAATGTGCAATCTTCATGCCCGTATGTATACTTTGTATTTGATTTAGCAGATGGGAAAAGAGCAGGGTAAGAATGTTGTGCGATGCAGTGCAATGCTGTATAAGACTGTAAATATATCAAGATTATACGCTTTGGATGAATTCAGGCTTTAAATCACCTGAAAAGAAAAGGAGGTGGAACACTTGATGAGAAGGTGACAGTGGCAAGACATCTGGTGACCAGACACATAAACTTGCATCTGAATGCAAGTATAAATACATGTCTAGCTTGTGACAAAATTTCAACTTGATAACTTGTCATGCACTCACACACACAATGGTCTTTCGAGTAAAGTAAGTCAGTTTGGGGTAGAAAACCTTCAGAGAATTCAAAATCTACAGGCAGTTTAGCTCTGTAGAATTCCACTAGAGGGTTAAAAGGCTTGCAAGGGAATGGAGCCAGTACAAATGAACTTCAGGGGCAAAATCTCATTGAACAAAATTAATACTTTGGTGCAGACTCAGACCTTGTTTTTAAATAGATATATATATATATATTTTAAACAAATTCTAGTTATCAGAAACATCAAAACCACAAAATAAAGCATGCATGTGTGTTTTTGTGTGTGTTTTTAAAAATTATTCTTTTATATCAAGGATAATAGAATAAGCACTTATGTGCTTTTTTACATCCAGTCCCCGTGTGTATGCAGTTTTGTAAATTTTGTCATCTGTTCCCACGGCACACAATGGCCTACTCTTACGAAAAGCGGAACAGGATTTAAATGTGCGCAAGATGTTCTGCGTGCGTTCGCACACGGGGCCTCGGTTTGTCTCATCCGAAGGACTTTTGGGGAGAGTGGAGTCGGCACTACTGATGTTAACTCCAGGGAAAAATATCCCCTTGAACGGGAATCGAACCCGGGTCGTCAGATTGCGAGCGCAATGTTCTAACCACTAGGCTAGCCCGTCCCCCTGTTTCATCAGTGAGCAGGACTCAGAATCAGATCTTTGTAACAGCTAGATTATCCCATACCCCACCCCCAGCCCAACCATTCCACAAAAACCCCAACCCAAGCACTCATACTGCCTTGTTGACTGTGCTGCAGGTTCAGAAAGCGCGGGACGAGCTGAGTCGCCGGGAGAGAAAGGTGAGCAGCGCCCAGCGCCATGCGGACAGTCTGCAGTGCCAGCATCAGGAGATGCTGCAGCACGTCACCACCCTGAAGCAACAGCTGGCTGACCGGGAACAGCAGGCAGCCACCCTGCAGACTGAGGTAGGTAGTGCAGGAGTTGGAGGAGTGCGTGTGTGTGTGTGTGCATGCGCGCGTGCATGTGTGTGTGTGTGTGTGTGTGTCAAGTCAAGTCAAGTCAAGTCAAAATTTTATTTCCAGATGGTACATTGAATAAGCAATGCATTTGCTTTTTTTCATCAAGCCATCTCAGGTG
This sequence comes from Rapana venosa, assembly GCA_028751875.1. Classification (NCBI taxonomy): domain Eukaryota; kingdom Metazoa; phylum Mollusca; class Gastropoda; order Neogastropoda; family Muricidae; genus Rapana; species Rapana venosa. The sequence goes on from CM054142.1 coordinate 43,151,760, forward strand.
TGTGTGTACGTGTGTGTGTGTTTGCGCACATGCGCGTGCGTGTGTATGTATGTGTGTGCTTTCATGTGTGTCTGTGGCTTTGCTTACATCAATCACCGACAAACCTTTTTGGTGTGGGCCAAGCCTGTTATTGACATTGTAGAGAGTTCCCCAACCATTATTAACAATTCTCGTGCTAATGTGTGTGTGAGATTCTTAACAACAGATTTTTTTTTTCCACTTCTGTAGTGGAAATTGTTTCTTTTCAGTAATCTTTATTTTCTGTGTGTGGCTTTAACCTACTTTGATTTTTGTGCAATTTGTACTCTGTTTTCACAGTGGATTGTTGTAGCGTTCCATTCTTAAATCACACATTTGGACGTTTGAACACAAACGCATTTCTGGTATTTAAAGATGTGTCACATGGAAGCTGCATGACTTTATGACAACTGTAGCTACACATAGTCTTGTGAGCCTCTCCAAGGTTGAATGGAAGGTTTCTTCAGGTGTTTCCAGGAGTTGGGGATTCCTGATAGGTGTTTAATTAACACGGGTATGAAAACAATGCTTTAGATTTTGATAAAATTGATTTTAAAATGGTTAGATTTGATGTATGAGTGCCGTCAAATAGTGCTATTTATGGTGAAATTGTTGATTTTGCAATAGACAGTATATCTACATTACATGTTATATAATGACTTCCCTTAAGTTGGAATACAACTACTTCAGTGGCGGGTAAAAATTGACACAGATGCAAAATCTCACCATTGATGAACCTCAGAACTCTAGCGAGGAACAAGACAAAAAGAAAGGATATATAATAACTGACAATATCGGCAAAAACAACCAATTAAAGGGAAAAACACACAAAATCTGTTTTGCAAATGGTGTTGTGTTTGCAAAATAGTCTTGTGAGCCTCTCCAAGGTTGAATGGAAGGTTTCTTCAGGTGTTTCCAGGAGTTGGGGATTCCTGATAAGTGTGTAAGTAACATTTTATTTGAATTTAATAGTTATGAAAGATGCCATTGAAAAAGACATGCACCTACTTGCCCCAGATGTTCTCCTAGCAACCTCAGGCCAGCAGAACAGCAGGGCCGAGGCAAGGCCAGCCACACAAGTGTGAACTACTGCACCTCATTTGACCATGCACATCTGCTGCAACTGTCTTCTTCTTCCTTTTTTGTCATGTTTCTCCCAGGGGAGGTTTGACATTGATGAGCCTTCTCCATCTCTCTCTGTTTTTAGCTTCCTCCTTAGGGGACGGGATAGCTCAGTGGTCGGAGCACTCGCTTTCCCCCAGCCAAGTTAAGCAGCGTTGAGCGTGGTTACCAGTTGGATGGGTGACCGTTTGCGCGCCTTGGCTTCAGTACAGTTCCCCCAGTTCACCCAGCTGTAAATGGGTACCTGCCCTCTTTAGGGTCAGGGAAGGTAAAGCAGCGAGGGAGAGGAGATGGGCGCCGCCCTCAATATGCTGGCCCTAGAGAAGTGAGGTCTCTGACGCCTCGCTCCCCTACGACCTTATAGGTTATGGGACTCCTTTACCTTTACCTTTTACCTTATTTATGCCCCTTTCTCTAAGATCATCTGCAATACAGGCAGCCCAGGTTTTGCTAGGTCTTCCCTTTGGTCTCTTTCCATCCACTTCGAAGTTCATTGCTCTCTTTATGATGTGGTGGTCTGCTTTCCGTTGAACGTGCCCAAACCAGCGCAATCTATTGGTACTAGCTACAGACTTCAGATAATCAACTTTGCACATTCTCCATAGTTCTTCATTTGTGATCCTATCTTCCCAGTTGATCTTTGTCATGTAGCGTAGCATTCAGTTTTCACAGCTCTTCAACGAACGTTCGACGGTGGTTTTTGTGAAACATCTGCTGCAACTGTGCTGACTGCAAAATTTGACTGACTTTCCACATGGCAGATAAAGTGGAAATATTAATGTAAGAGGTTAAATCCTTTGATGTGAACTAAACCAATATGTCACTAATCAAGTCTGAAAATTTATTTTGTGTGTGTGTCTGTGTTTTGCTTGCCATGTTTAGTGAGTTAAACCACCAATTTGGTTGACCCTAATGGTTAGCCAAGGTGTTGATATGAGAAACGATAGAAGAGTTGGTTTTAATTTTGTTTTAATCTGTATATAGTTTTATAGTCATAATCAGAGATTCAGATGTTACCACGGTGACAGCCCTGATATGGCTGTTGTGGTGGACAGGGCTATAAACATACTGGATGGAATTGTATAGTGGCCAGTGTGTCTGGTCTGCCAGGTGGAGGGCCTGCAGGAGCGCATCAAGAGCAAGGACGGGACCATAGAGCGTAAACGCAAGGAGAACCAGGCCCTGATCTCTGACAAGCAGACCCTGGAGGCCGAGCTGGCTGACCTGAAGGATCAGCTGGACTCCAAGGAACACCAGATCACTGTGCTGAAGAGAAAGGTAGGAGAACAGTGCTCCAACACTCATTGCATTTGCGTTCATGTTACAGAAAAAAATTAAATGTCCATCAAATGATATGTGGTTTTAAAGAACATACAGCGCTGAACATATTATGGCTTTAACTGGAGTTAAGGTCGTTTCCTTTAAAACTTCATTTTTTTGTCTTTTATTAGTTTTTATTACATGTGTGGAGCAATCTCAGGTATGCTTGTGCTAAAAAATTGCTGTGAAGTTAATATTTTTTTCAGAAGAAAGTGAAAAATATTCAAGATAATCCAAAATACAGTTCTGCATGTAGTCATTTCTTAATTTTAAAAAGTATTTTAACCGCACTGCTTATTATTTGTGATAGAATTGCACATGCAAAAGCGTTGACATTAGAATAACTACCCAACTAAACACCAACTTTGGATACGACACAATTGCTGAAAATCGGTGTCAACATTCTTATCTTATATTCGGTAAATATAGGTAATGGACTTTGGCTGTCATTTGATGATGTTGTTAGAGAGAGGTGTGACTGTGTGACAGGCGGAGATGTACGATGACGTGCTGAAAGAGAAAGACGAGCAGCTGTGTGGAGCCAGGGCCCGCCAGACCCCCATCCAGACCATAGAGTCTCCCGACTACAGCCCGGAAGATGCCATTGCGGAGAGAGACCGACAGATCGAAAGGTCAGACCTGCTGCTTCTGTCTGGTTTGCCTGACAGCAGTATGGTAGAAACAGTCTTTGAGAAGTTAGGATGAAAAAACCTTCAAAAGCCTTGCAGAATAAAAAGATATAAGTATGTTTGACCCACACAGAGCAGTATTAACACACTAGAAATTATCTACCATTACTCGTTTGTTGTGCCCACTTCTTTCGTTATGTGTACATACTAACTGATTGCACTACACTACACCACACCACCCTGCACTGTACTGCGCCCCACCATATCACACCACACACGTCCTGTAACCAAGAGTGATGGTGGGTGGATGCACCGACAAAAACAGCGTTTCTATTTGTGGTGGTCCTGTGTTATTATCTGGGTCTCGACAAAGCCTTTGTGGGTTCATCGTTCTTTTTTGGGTGCAGTAACAGTTCTAAATCTGACAAAGCCTTTGTGGGTTCATCGTTCTTTTTTGGGTGCAGTAACAGTTCTAAATCTGACTAAGTCTTTGACTTAATACTGCTGGTTTCCGAATCCCGCATATATAAAAGTAGACACCTAAAGAATCTGCCTTCGTTTGAAATATTTGTGCACCATTTAAAATCAAGATAGGAGGTAGAAAATGTGCTGCATATATGGGAATGTCGTCCTTAAGGTTTACCACACAATGGTGTACATATCTGCCCTTATTACATTAGATAAGATCAAACCCTGTTACCACTCAATCTGAAAGGTGACAGCCTTTCATCCAGCTGAGCAGTTTTAATATGGTGGTGTGTTGTTTTTCCGTTCTTGTTTTGTTTATTTTCAAAAATATTTTTTGAACAATTTTCTGTCAGGTTAGGTATGTATGTATGTACGTATGTGTGTATGTATGTATGTATGTATGTATGTATATGTATGTATGCGTGTGTGCATATGTATGTATGCATATGTGTATGTGTATATAAGACCATATGTGTTCATGTATTAGCCGAAACATATATGTTTATACATCATGCATAGCTATTTGTATTCTTCCCTTTTTTTCAATTTCTTTAATTGCTTTGAGATGACCTATTTGTGCATTGATGTTTACATTGTATAGATCTGTACATGTTATTTGAAAATCTAAAAATTAAAAAAAAAATCCTTTGTGGGTTCATTCAGTGATGTTATTTTTATTTATTTATTTTTATTTGATTCTTTTACATCGAGGATAATAAGCACTTATGTGCCGTTTTACATCCAGTCCCCATGTGTATGCGGTTTTATAAATTGTCATCTGTTCCCACCAGCACACAATGGCCTACTCTTATGAAAAACGGAACAGGATTTTAACGTGTGCGCAAGATGTTCTGCATGCGTTCACACATGGGGCCTTGGTTTATAGTCTCACCCGAAGGACTTTTGGGGATAGTGGAATCTGCACTGATGTTAACTCCAGGGGAAAATATCCCCTTGAACGGGAATCAAACCCGGGTAGTCAGATTGCGAGCGCAATGTTCTAACCACTAGGCTGTCCCACCCCACTCATCTCTTTCTCACCCATCTCTTTTTCTGCCTCTGTTGGTTCTTACCTCTCCACTCAGTGCCTTGCAAGATGGGTCTTTGAAAGGCTGTCAGATCTTGTGACATGACCATACCACCTCAGTTCTTATTCCTGACTTTTGTAAGGTCCTCAAAGTCACGTTACTGTATGTTGTCCCTGCGTGGCTGGTGGGCAGACTGCAGCAGCTGCAGGGTCAGTCAGACAGGGACCACCAGGAAGAGCTGGAGCTGTACATGATGACCAACCAGGACCTCAAGACCCAGATGACCGCCATGCGCTTTGAGCTGACCGCCAAGCAGGTCAGTCACGCTCGCGACGGGATGCTTAAGCTTTTGGAATGATAGTCAAGTCAAGTCAAGTCAAAATTTTATTTCCAGATGGTACATTGAATAAGCAATGCATTTGCTTTTTTTTCATCAATGATAGTCAACATCGTGTGGGTGTCACAAGGAATGCTTGGCTTTTGGCCGAAAGCTGTGTTAGTTATTGATGTAGGCTAAGCGACAAAGCCTACGTTAGAATGGTTTTGCTTAGAAAAGTCGTGTCAAGATTTTCTTCGTTCGTGATGTGCTCTTAAGATAACAGCCTCTTTACTTTACAAGATTCAGCACTATAAAAATCCCATAAATTATTATTATTATTATTATTATTATTATTATTACTACTACTCTCCATTCAAGGATATATAAAAAAAATCCTCTGAAGCTAGAGTATAAGGGGCCTATATAGTAAAGCACTTACAAAAACAACCATCCATACATGTTAACTTCCCATCCAGTGTGTACCTCACGGTCTCCCACTGAGTCTCAGGTGTGATGAGAGAGAGTGAATGTTGTGGGTGACCCCCCTTGGCGTTAGGCTGAGGAGAGCCCAACAACACACTGTACATTAGGCAGGTGTCTTGTTCTTAATATATATTTAAAAAAAAAAAAAAATTGGGGGGGGGGACCTGACTTCACCCATAACTCTTTGAGGAGTTGTTGGGGCAGTGCACTGAATTTTTCAGGCAGTGTGTCTTGGACAAGATGTACCTGGTGGAGTCCATCCCTCTCCATGTTGCAGGCTAGGTATTTCATGTCACCAGTGCCGCCAGCCATAGCTGGCCTACACTTACGCTGGATCATTTTCCTACTTTGTAATAATTATGTTGTCAAGTCTTCTGTTCTTAACATAGTGTACATACTTACAGAGACAATTAAACAGTCTGAAGAACAAGAACTGTTGGAGGAGGCAGGGAAGTTGAGCAACAACAACAACAACAACAACAACAATAATAATAATAATAATAATAATAATTCTTTAATATAAAAAAAAGATGATGGTGGTGGTGGAGGTGAGGTGGTGGTGGTGATGAGGATAATGATCATGATGATGATGGTTGACAATGATACGGCCTGCAGACAGAAGTGCAAGAGCTGAGAGAGAAGGCAGGGAAGTTTAGCAATGATAATGTCAAACTAAAAAATAAATGAAGATGATGACCTTGATGATGATAATGACAATGATGATAATGATGATAATGATGACAATGATGACAATGATGATGATAATGGTGCTGCTGTCTTCAGACAGAACTGCGAGAACTGCGGGAGGAGGCGGGGAAGCTGAGGGGCCAGAAGCAGCAGAAGGAGACCAAGGTGAGGCAGCTGGAGATCGCTGCCCCAGACGGCAGCACAGTGTCGCCTGTGAGTACCGGCAGTAGTGACGCTGGTGGCAGGGAACATTTTGTTCAAGTATAGACAAGTACTGTTTTTAGAGCTGGACAGGACAGTTGAGGTTGAATGTAGGTGGCTCATGATGTCTGCGTCAGCAGCTTTGTTTTTAGTCTTGAAAAAGTCAAGGTTGAATGTTGGTAGCGCGTAATGTTTATATATATTTATGTAACATAAAATGAATAGATTTTTTAAAATTGTGTTTAGACTTGTACATTTTTTTTTCCAGGCCGCCTACATTTTGACTCGAGGAATTTTACTTAATCATGCGTGTCATTCTCCATCTGTTTCAATTTGTTTCTCTTACTTTGACTGACTGACCAGATAGAAGGAGATCAGTATACAGGCATAAACAAGAGATATACAGGCACACATGCGTGTGTTCATGCATGCACATGCTTTATTCACATTCATTGTTTTGTTGTTGTTTTAAATTTCACATTTATTGCTTTGTTGTTGTTGTTATTTTTAAGTTTAATTGCTGGAAGCATTATTGAAGATGAATATTACGTTTCAGGCGATGAAGAGTTTGTGTCTTAGAATGGAGATAGGTTTCAGCCCCCCCCCCCCCCCCCCCCCCCCCCCCAAGCCCTGCTCCTAAGCTGAAGGAGCCCCCCCCCCTCCCCTTTCAAGCCGCATCCTAAAAGGGCTGTGGAAGAGAGCCACCCCCCCTTCCCCCTCAAACACTCACATTGTAAGGTTTTACCGATTTTGCATTTCCAGAGGTATGCAACTGTGTTATTGCGCGGTTAACTAAGGAAGCGATATGAGGACTATTCATTTTATGCCAGACGTTCTGGTGGATAAGTTACAAGTTCAGTTCCTGGTTGAACCTACCCCCCCCCCCTTCCCCTCTCAACTAAACATTAAGTTGTGGTCTGGATGCTAGTCTTCCAAATGCACCAAGGTTCTGTCTGCAACACATATTTAGTACATGCACAAGAGCCTACTGTAACAAGAGATGCCCCTGGCAAAATTCTGTGAGAAAGCCCCATTGTCGTAGGGAAACAAATACACACACACTGACAGAAAATAAAAGTGATGGTGGTGTTCTTATTGAGGTGCTTCCTAGGGGAGAGTGTCTCAAATTTCACACAGACAAATGCCCCCATGGGGATGTGTGGGGATCGTCAGTATAAACAGCATCCCCGCCTTCTGGAAAGTCTGTGCTAGAAATTCCCTCTTTTGTTTCTGCCTTGTTCCTTCTGTTCCTGTCATTTCCTTCTTGTCTATTTTCTGCTTGCTTGATCCGTTCTCCTGCCTTTTTCTCCAGAAAGACTTAAAGGATAACTATTCTCACCCATGCCGAAGTTGGATGTGATGGGCCTGACTTGTGACCAGCTGCTTAACACCAGCGCAACGCATTTTCGCTCATATAACAGACAATAAAGAAGAACACAGATTTGCCACGACTGAAATGGGTATAGAATAGAATAGAATAAAATAGAATACAACACCACACACTACGGGTATAGAATAGAATAGAACAAAACACAATACAACACCACACACTACAATACACCACACACCACCCCACACCACACCACACCGCACTGCACTCCACCACACGTTCATTTTCCCTTTCTCCAGGGGGAAAACCAAGAGCTGACGTCCACACAGACTCAGACAGATCTGCCCACGCCAGGGCTGGGCCCAGAGATGTGGTCGTCCACGGACGAGTCTCTGAGCGGAGCGTTGGAGCTGAGCACGGAGCCCAGCATGACGGCAGCAGCAGCGGGGCCCAGTCTCCTGGAGGAGCTGCAGAAGAAGGTGTCGGACATGGAGGAGGAGAAGAAGGAGAAGGAGCACCAGATTGATGACATGCAGGAGTAAGTGTAGTGTGGTGTGGTGTGGAGAGAGTTTGTGTGTGTGTGGGGGAGGAGGGTGGTGGTTGGGGGGGTTTGGAGGGGGTAGGGGTGGGGATATGTTTTGTGTGTGTGTGTGTGTGTGTGTGTAGATACTTGTTTTTCAAGTTTCTCTTGGTACTGATTGTGTGTGTGTGTGTGTGAGTGTGTGTGAGTATAGACACTTGTTTTTCAGTTTCTGTTGGTACTGATTGTGTGTGTGTGTGTGTGTGTGTGTGTGTGTGTACACTTGTTTTTCGTTTCTCTTGGTACTGATAGTGTGTATGTGTAGATATGTGTACACTTGTTTTCAAGTTTCTGTTGGTTCTGATGTTCTAAAGTCAAATTGCTGTTAGTTTTATTTTCCGGTGAAATATGTTTGTAGTCCTCTTTACCCCCAAAGGGGTTAAAGGAATCAAATCTTGAAATTTTTAAATTTTGTGTTTGTGTGTGTGTGTGTGAACACAAGTATCAATATATTATTAACTCAAATCAGAGAAATTCAGTTAGTTACAAGAAAAGAATTTTTTTAAAAAGAAGAAATCAGTTATTCACATTCTTTTGCAGTAATCATGCGGCTTTATTAATTAAAAGGCCTGTACAAATATGCAGTGGTGGACCAAAGTTCATGTTCAATGATTATTTTTTGTTTAGTGTATTTAGAAAAAACAAGATTTTCAAAATATTATACTTTTTAAAACAAGCGTGGAACATTACCTGATAGGTAGCCTTCAATCACCATAATTAATAAAATCAAGAAAGAGAATTAACAGGAGTTAATAGTTTGAGTGCAGTGTCCAATGACTGTCCGAGAAGTTAGCTCACTTGATCCCGCAAATTTTCTCCCTTGCATTTCACCACACACTGCCCATTTGTAAGGGTCAGAAAAAAAAGGCATCAAAAATGGTCATTGCAAGTTAGTTCATGAAATTTAAAAAAAAAACAGGTTGTAAAAACTTTGAAGCTGAGGTCTATGATAATAGTAATAATAATGATGTATGGAATTTATATAGCACTGAATCTTGCAAAGGAACAAATCAAAACGCTTACATTCAAATCATTTGCACTTATGCAGTCATTCATGAATAAATAAAAAGATATCAATATTACACACACACACGCATGCACGCACGCACAGCATGCCTATACATGGTGATGGAGATGGGGTGGCCACTGAAGCGTATGGATAGATAATGTGGAAGGGAAGATCTTAGTAAGGAAATAAATGTGTTTTGAGGCTGGATTTGATCTCAGTAATGTTGGCAATGTAGGATGTTGGTGGTCTGCCTCTTTTCCTTCTGCCAACAATCTTAACTGCTGACGTTTGTAGGAAAGAGTTGTGTGACACATAACTGCGATGAGAGAAGAGGAGTCATGTTGGGGTGCCTGCTGTCGTGTTTGCCAGCATCATCAAGGAGTACAGAGAGAAGATGGGCACCCTGAAGCGTAACCAGCTGAAGGAGAAAGAGAAGAACGCTCAGCTTCTGGAAGCCGCAAAGAAGAGAGAGGACTCTTTTACTGATGATGCTTCACACCTCTCTGTGAGTGTGTCTGTTCTCTGTGTGTGTGTGTGTTGTATGTAGCTGTTTCTGTGGAAAATGTGAATGTAGTTATTGTATGTGCACATGCATGCGTGCGTGCATGTGTTGTGTGTGTGGTGTGGTGTGTGTGTGTGTGTGTGTGTGGGCGTATGTGCATGCGTGCTTGCATGCATGCAAGTGAGAGAATGTGTGAGTGTGTGTATGTGTAAGTGAGTGAATGTGTGTGTAAAATCAAAATAAGACTATGATTTAATTTCTTGAAGAGGATTTTGGTGTGTGTGTGTATGTGTGTTTTATCTATCTTTAAAAAAAAATGAAGCTCTTTTATTTTGAAGGTAATGAATAAACATTCATGTGGTCTTTTACATCTAGTCCCCGTGTACATGCAGTTTTGTACATTTTGTTGTCTGTTCGCACCGGTACACAGTGGCTTACTCTTTTAGAAAGCATAAGAGGATTTTAACCTGTGCACAAGATTTTTCTCTGTGCGTTCACACATGGAAACTATATTTATAGTGTGTGTGTGTGTTTGTGTGTGTGTGCATGCATAGGCATGTGCAATCACCTGTGGGGATGCCAGGGGCTCTTTCAATTATAAATAGCATCCCTACTTTCTGGAAATTCTGAGCTAGAAATTTCCCCATTTCTAGTAGTCATTGTTTCTTTTTCCTTACCTTTCTATTGTCTCTCTTGCTTATTTTCTACCTTCCGAGTCTATTCTCCTGTTTTAGTTCATTTTATTTTATCATTTTAATTTTTTTAAGGAAATCCTTCACATTAGTTTCTTTTCATTACATCTGTGCTGTTTTGTTCTGGCGACCAGGTAGTGGTATTGTAAACACAGGGATGGGCACAGGATGTCCATTCTGCAGTGGTGTTAGCCCAGTGTTGGTGTGAAATAAATTGGAATACATTTCCACAAGGCTGCAGTTGTCCAGCATTGCAGTCGTAGCAGACTCCTCTGGGTAGAAATGGGACTGTTCACTCTGGACAGAGTGAGTGTTGCGCTCAAGCAGAAAAAATACTGACCAATTTTCAGAAAGTACATGTTCACTTTGCTCAGTAAATAGCATTGTCTGGGCTGTGTCTATGAAAACAAGTGTTAATGAGATGTCTTCCTCCTCCTCCTCCTGATCCTCCTCCTCCTCCTCTTCATCATCATGATCCTCCTCCTCTTCCTCCTCCTCCTCTTCATCCTCCTCCTCCTCCTACTCATCATCATGATCCTCCTCCTCCTCCTCCTCCTCCTCCTCATCATCATCATCATCATCATCATCAATCTCTTGATGTAGAGGGGTAGTCGGAGGGACCTGAGGGACATGTTAGTGGACAGTGTTGACCAGGCGGGTCTGTCTCCAGCCTTTTACATCAGCAGCACCACCACTGCCATGTGTCTGACGTGTAGACGTTGTAGGTGTCTGTGACTAAGTCTTGGGTGTGAATGTTGGCAATCGTCCTCCCTTCTTGCAGACTGCCATAGAGCAGAAGCAGGAGCGCATCGGGGAGCTGGAGGACGCATTGCGGGAGAGCGTTCGCATCACCGCACAGCGGGAAATGGACATGCTGGAACTGCAGACACAGATTGAGGTCTCCAAAACAGCCGTGAGTTCTTGTGATTACTTTTCTTCTTCTTCTTCCTTTTCTGTCATGTTTCTCCCAGGGGAGGTTTGACATTGATGAGCCTTCTCCATCTCTCTCTGTATTGAGCTTCCTCCTTATTTATGCCCCTTTCTCTAAGACTCTCTGTGATTACTTTTGATTTCTATATTATATTATGTAGTACAAATTGGTTAAGTAAGGAGATAATAGTGCAGGCAGGAGAGCAAGAAAATATTGTTTGTATTGGTCAAGGTGTATGCTCAGAAAATAAACCAATGTCACCTCAGCATTATGCTGTTTTGCAATATAATGATGACTTGGTATTTCCAATTCCATTTTGGATTTGTTTTGTGTGTGTAAAATGGCATGTTTTCCATTAAAAGAAAACTTTATTCTAAAGAAAAATCATACACATACACACTTACAATAGAGCAACAAGAAGCTGAAATATTACAGAGGGCTTAATCAACAGCAAGGAAAGGTTCAGTCTGGACATTTGGCAGCTGGCAGACATCAGCTAACTTGTTGTCGTGTCATGATCGGGCAGATGGAAGAGATGCGGCAGGAGGTGGAAGACATGCGGGCCTCGTCACGCGACTACAACAGCAAGCTGGCCACGCTGTCCCGACAACTGGAGGACAAGGACGCCAAAATCCGCCGTCTGGCCGCTCAGCAGCACTACCACATCCAGGAACTGTACGAGATCAAGTGAGTGGGGCAGTATAGCTTTCTTTTGTTTAATGCTGGTTTGTATTTTCAAAATCTTATTCATCATACACCATTCAACTTCTCCTTACACAGCTAGTTTCAAGGAGAAAATCTCATCGAATAGACATAGCAACCTGGTCCAGACCAACAGATTTGTCAGTTGTTGATGTTAGCAAAGTGCCAAGGCTGATATTAAAGTGGTGTTACATGTTTTTATATGTTTGTTTGTTTTATTTTGTTTTGTTTTGTTCCTCAGCTGCCACCAGTGGTGAGGTTTTTGCATAATTATGTGACCGTTTTTGGCCACCATTAAGGCAGCCACATTCCTACTTACTTAAATTCTTTTATTTCATGGATCTTATGTGGGATTTTTTTACATCCAGTCCCCATATGCATGTAGTTTTGTCAATTTGTCATCTGTTCCCTCTGGCACACAATGTCTCTTCTGAAAGATGGAGCAGGTTTTAATGATGTGTGAAAAAGATGTTCTGTGTACGTTCCCATCTGGGACCTCTTTTTATTTTTTTCATTCAAAGGACTGAAATGTTGATGACAGTTATGTTTTTTGCTGTGTGCTTTCTAATATGACTGTCATAGTTAATGGCTTGCTAAGTCTTAAACAGAATCAGTCATGATGACAACTACAGCAGCATCAGTAATGAGGTAACTTGTCAGCGCCATACACATGAATTTGACTTTGTCACAAACACACACACACTAATTTTTACTTAAACCTCCTTCCCTAAACATCAAAAGGAACAACAACAACAAAAACCACCCCCCTACTACCATAACATTTCAGACAGGAGGCAGTGCGGGCTGCCATAGGAGAGAAAGAGGCCTCCATCGCACAGCTGGAGCTGAGCAGTGTGAAGAAGCCACGGCAGCAGGAGCAGATACACTACCTCAAGCTGGAGAAGCACCGCCTTCAGGCCACCTTGATCGACGTGGTGAGGCTGATGCTGTCATCTCTATCTTTTGTCCTTTTTTTCTTCTTCTCTTTTTTGGGGTGGTGTCAGATTCAAGTTTTGCTAAAGCGATGTCAAGGATGGGATAGCTCAGTGGTCAGAGAAATTATTGTCGCTAAGCTAATGTTCAGCATTGTCGAGTGTGGCCGGGTCAAGAGAAAAAGGGAGTCATTGTCTGTTAACTCTTGTTGTCACTGTTGGAACACTGTAAAAGGTAAAGGAGTCCCATAACCTATAAGGTCGTAGGGGAGTGAGGTGTCAGAGACCTCACTTCTCTAGGGGCCAACATATTGAGGGCGGCGCCCATCTCCTCTCCCTCGCTGCTTTACCTTCCCTGACCCTAAAGAGGTAGGTACCCATGAAATAGGGGACTGTACTGAAGCCAAGGTGCGCAAGCATTCACCCATCCAACTGGTAACCATGCCTGATGCTGCTTAACCTTGGCTGGGGAAAGTGAGTGCTCTGACCACTGAGCTATCCGGCTGTAGCGGTTTGTTTTGCACATTATTCTGACTGGTGCTGTTTAGACCGATCAGTGTGCTGGCCTGGGCATGCAGTGGACAAAAGGCCAGAGTTTGACTGCTTGTAAACACATCCCTGCTATAAACCTAAATGAAGTCTAATGTACACCAAATTTGGTATGCTTCTTTTATATAAAAAAAAAAGGATGTTAAATCAAGGGTTGTTTTTTTTCAAAACATTTTGAGCACATTATGTTGGTGGCTTTTGGCTGACATTGAAAAGTGGGATTATTTTATGTTTTTGCGGATACTCCTTAAACTATAATGACGATTGACAATTTGTGCTGGCTGAATTGGTACATTTTCATGAACTGCATCATCTTCTTCTTCTTCCTCTTCAGACCTTTCACTGCGTTCTTCAAAATCTAGTGTATTTTCATCGTTACCTTCTCTTTCATCAGGGTCAAGTGTACATGTATAGAATCTGCTAGTTTTAGACTTATTACCAGAAATATATTATTGTAAACTTTCCTCCATTACTATTTTCTGAATGGTATATAGATTTAGATTTAAATATGACTAAAAAAAAGTATACATAGAATCTTGGCATCACTCAAACCTTTTCTATTAGGCATTTTTCTTACCAAAAAACTTCATACCTTGATCAAAAAGATACATCATTTGTCTACTGGATATGCTGTAACAAGGGAAGTAACTGTCAAGTCAAAATGAGTCATAACTGAAACAAGTTTAGTACCTTGTACCGTGGAACCGAGGATTGAAGGTTCCCGGCCCTAGGGAATGGTTTCCAAAACTTTCAGAAGCATTGTGCCATGCATTCAGATAGTGAAATGCTGATCAATGCATTTCTGATATTTCAAATTTTGTAACATGGTAGCTGCATGACTTAATGGTGAATGTTGCTATACCTGGCTTTTTGAACTTGTTTGTGGTCGTTGGTCAAATGAAAGGTTTCGTTGGGTGATTCCGTTGAGATGGGGACTCCCAGTAAGCGATTGACTATGGCACCTCACTTAACCCAGCTTACCTGCAGACATGCTGAATGCAAGGGTTGACTTCTTTTTAATTTGAACATTTTTCTCTGCATGTCCGATAAAGCTGAGATAATGAATTGAAGTAGAGTTTTAATCTGGTGGTATGATCAAACTTGACATGTCAGTATTCAAGCCTGAACATTTCATTTTCTTACTTGGTATTGTAGATTTTTTGTGATTATTTTCCCCTTAACCATTATATTTTTTATATATCATTATATTTATTCTTTTATATCAAGAGTAGTGGAATAAAAGAATAAATATAATATGATATATTGTCGGATATGGTCGGAGCACTCACTTTCTCCCAGCCAAGTTAAGCAGCATCGAGCGTGGTTACCACTTGGATGGGTAACCGTTTGCGCGCCTTGGCTTCAGTACAGTTCCCCCAGTTCACCCAGCTGTAAAATGGGTACCTTGCCCTCTTTAGGGTCAGGGAAGGTAAAGCAGCGAGGGAGAGGAGATGGGCGCCGCCCTCAATATGCTGGCCCTAGTGAAGTTGAGGTCTCTGATGCCTTACTCCCCTACAACCTTACAGGGTATGGGACACCTTTACTTTTTACCTTTAGTGGAATAAGAACTCATGTGCTTTCTTACATTCAGTCCTCATGCATGCAGTTTTGTAAATTTTGTTATCTGTTCCCACTGGCACACAACTGCCTAATCTTTTGTAAAGAAGAACAGGTTTTCATATGTGCGCAAGATGATCTGTGTGTGTTCACACAAAGGGACTCAATTTATAGTCTCATCCAAAGGACTTTGGGAGTAAAGTGGGGGGTGGGGATGGGGGGTGGGGAGTGGATTCAGCACTGATATTAACTCCAGGGAAAAAAAAATCCCTTGTACAGGATTAGCACCCAGGTCTGCAGATTGCTAGCGCAATGCACAATGTTCTAACCACCAAGCTACCCCATCCCACAGTACAAATAGGCTGTCTGTCCTTTGGATGAGACTATAAACTGAGGCTTCTTGTGCGAACACATGCAGAACATCTTGCGAACACGTTAAATCCTGTTACGCTGTTCGAAAGAGTAGGCCATTTTGTGCTGGTGGGAACAGATGACAAAATTAAAAAAACAACAACAATGCATACACACGCATACATTTTTTTTTTAAAAGCGCTTTGATTTGTTGCTTTACAAGATTCAGCACTATATAAATTCCATACATTATTATTATTATTATTATTATTCTGTAGGGAGAGGCAAGGAAAAAACAACAACTCACTGTTCAAAAAGAGTAAAATGACACGCAGACTCGCGTGAAAAAGAGCCTGGTTGATGGCAGAAAGAAAAGAGCCTGGTTGATGGCAGAAAGAAAAGAGCCTGGTTGATGGCAGAAAGAAAGAGCCTGGTTGATGGCAGAAAGAAAAGAGCCTGGTTGATGGCAGAAAGAAAGAGCCTGGTTGATGGCAGAAAGAAAAAAGCCTGGTTGATGGCAGAAAGAAAAGAGCCTGGTTGATGGCAGAAAGAAAGAGCCTGGTTGATGGCAGAAAGAAAAAAGCCTGGTTGATGGCAGAAAGAAAAGAGCCTGGTTGATGGCAGAAAGAAAAAAGCCTGGTTGATGGCAGAAAGAAGAGAGCCTGGTTGATGGCAGAAAGAAAAAAGCCTGGTTGATGGCAGAAAGAAAAAAGCCTGGTTGATGGCAGAAAGAAAAGAGCCTGGTTGATGGCAGAAAGAAAAAAGCCTGGTTGATGGCAGAAAGAAGAGAGCCTGGTTGATGGCAGAAAGAAAAAAGCCTGGTTGATGGCAGAAAGAAAAAAGCCTGGTTGATGGCAGAAAAAGAAAAGAGCCTGGTTGATAGCAGAAAGAAAAAAGCCTGCCTGGTTGATGGCAGAAAGAAAAAAATGCCTGGTTGATGGCAGAAAGAAAAGAGCCTGCCTGGTTGATGGCAGAAAGAAAAGAGCCTGGTTGATGGCAGAAAGAAAAAAATGCCTGGTTGATGGCAAGAAAGAAAAGAGCCTGCCTGGTTGATGGCAGAAAGAAAAAAATGCCTGGTTGATGGCAAGAAAGAAAAGAGCCTGCCTGGTTGATGGCAGAAAGAAAAAAATGCCTGGTTGATGGCAAGAAAGAAAAGAGCCTGCCTGGTTGATGGCAAGAAAGAAAAGAGCCTGGTTGATGGCAGAAAGAAAAAAGCCAGGTTGATGGCAGAAAGAAAAAAAAGCCTGGTTGATGGCAAGAAAGAAAAGAGCCTGGTTGATGGCAGAAAGAAAAAAGCCTGCCTGGTTGATGGCAGAAAGAAAAAAAAGCCTGGTTGATGGCAAGAAAGAAAAGAGCCTGGTTGATGGCAGAAAGAAAAAAGCCAGGTTGATGGCAGAAAGAAAAGAGCCTGGTTGATGGCAGAAAAAGAAAAAAGCCTGGTTGATGGCAGAAAAAGAAAAGAGCCTGGTTGATGGCAGAAAAAAAAGCCTGGTTGATGGCAAGAAAAAGAAAAGAGCCTGGTTGATGGCAGAAAGAAAAAAAAGCCTGGTTGATGGCAGAAAGAAAAGAGCCTGGTTGATGGCAGGAAAAAGAAAAGAGCCTGGTTGATGGCAGGAAAAAGAAAAGAGCCTGGTTGATGGCAGGAAAAAGAAAAGAGCCTGGTTGATGGCAGGAAAAAGAAAAGAGCCTGGTTGATGGCAGGAAGAGTGAAGGCTGAAGAACGCTGTGGGTTGTGACGTTGTCCCCAGACCCAGAACCTGGCCAAGCTGAGGGAGGGCCACAAGCGAGGCAGCGGCAGCACGGGCGACTGTTCGGCAGCCGGGGCGGAGAGCAGAGCAGGCCCGGGTGTGGGCAAGAGGAACAGCAAGGACGGGTCCACAACCATCTAGCTGCTGCAGGAGCTGGACTCAAGCAGCTTGCAGGCCTTCACCCCTGCTTGTCGGCAAAGAAAAATGATTGCTGTGATTGTTTGACGATTTAGCTGGATTGTCGACACAGGCTTGTTTTTACTAAGGCCTTGGGTAAGAAGTATTGTTGAGTTGGGTCAACAACGATTTTGCTTGATTATATTGTCAAAAGCTTGTTTTCACCAAAGCAAGAAAAATTGGAAAGATGGGTCTACAATTCAACTTGACTGTCATCCAGGGTTTATAGAAATTCATTGACATTGATTAAGGTGGATTGGGTCAAAGGTTTTTTTCTTTGCCGAGGCATTTACAAGGAAAATTGTAAAGTTGGATCAGCAACGTGTTAGCTAGATTGTCACCAAAGAGGGTTTTACTCCACCAAGTTAAGAATGCTCTGTTAACAGATCGTTTAACCCCTTCCCTGCCATCATATTTTGCCAAGTCCCATGTTTAGACATTTTTTTTGAAAAACACAAAATCATGCCTATGACTTTTCACTTGCTTATAATTCAGAAGATATTGAAGACAGCTACGTAATAAGCACATACACTTATTTCTGAAGGTGATTTTATTTTTATTTTCTTTGTGTGAAAAATAAGATTTAGTATTTCCCAACTGCCAAGCGTATCGTGCTTGCTAACACTCATGCGTGCTTCTGGAGGAGGAAAGAAAGGCCTTTTAAATTTTTTTTATTATCTTGCTGTGTCACATGCATCATAAATCATAAACAGAGGGATTTTTGGCTGTGCTGGAGGATACAGAGTGAGAGTGTTGAATCATGACAAGCAGCGTTTGTCAACTGAGCATTGCAGACGACACTGTCCATGATGAACGCTGTTTGTCAACAGTGCAGTACAGTGGTTAAGTAGCCTCAGTGCTGAAGCCAGTTAACATTCTGATTCAGATGATGGAAGC
Source organism: Rapana venosa (assembly GCA_028751875.1). Classification (NCBI taxonomy): domain Eukaryota; kingdom Metazoa; phylum Mollusca; class Gastropoda; order Neogastropoda; family Muricidae; genus Rapana; species Rapana venosa. Next base: position 43,169,992 of record CM054142.1, read on the forward strand.
TGTTTCGGTATTGGATTAGAGTGTAAAAGAAAAGGTAGAAAGTTGACACAGATGTATGTTTCTTTGTATTTTACAAAGTAAACAGAAATATACTGTCTCAAAATGGAGAGCTTTTTTTTTTCAGTTTTTGACAACATTCTTCATCTTGTTTTCTTGGGGTTATTGCAGTTGAAATTGTATTGGAAATTTGCTGACATAAGTCCCTTGTATTTGATGATTTTGTTTGGACACTACTTAAGTGGGTTTTGTTTTGTTTGTTTTAGTTTTGGTTTTTCTTCTCTTAAAAGAAAGGAAGCATGCTTTTAAAGCTGTTGTTTCAGTCTGTAAAAAATGAGGCTTGCTTTTAGAGCCACTGTTTCAGTCTTACATGCTACTTCTCAGTATGTGATGTTACATTTTCCAGTTTTTCAGAACTGAAGGCAGAAATGAGATAAAGAACTTGGAGTCGAAGCAAAACCAGACAGGATTGTGGAAAGAGAGGAGATATTGAACAAGGAAAGGACATAGTGAGACTGCTCAGTGTTCAAAATCATTGATCTGGGAATTTGTGCAATTTATAAAAAATTTTGTATCGCAAATCTGGTCACAAAGTTGTGTTTGTTTTTATAATGTGCAATATATATGGATTTTGTTGTTCAAAATTGTATGTATGATTATACATTCAGGAAGTCTTGTTGTCAATTACAAAGTGCAATATATATATATGGTACTTAATTCATCACAAGTTTACAAAGTTGCATTTGCTTTAAAAAATGGAAGGCAACTTGGGTTCATGTTATATTACCACTACAACATTGTCCTCATTCACACACACAGGCACTGACAGTCCCATCAACTTCTCCTTTTGTCATGTCATCGTCAGCCGCTTTGATACTGTTGCCAGCAAGAGAACCTGGTGGTCTGTCATTTTTCTTTTCTCTTCTTTTGGCTCTGATGGCAACAGAGTAGCTAAGTGAAGATTGTGCTGAAAGTTTGTGAGACAACTGAATGTGCCATTTTATTTTTGTGAAAAAAAAAGTGTATGGTTACAACTTTCTTCCCAAAGAAAATGCATTGCTGTCAGACAGCATGACTGTTGTATGGAAAGAGGAGAGATGATCAATCACATTTTGTTCTTGTCCTGTAATCTTTTTCAAATGTTTGCATGCTGAGATGTTTGCGGAATCTTTTTGAGTGTGTATACTAGTAATGACAGTGCTGTTGTTGCATTTTTGTGTGGGCAATGGTTTCAAGTCCTTAGACAAAGCAGAGTGGCTGGCTTTGTGAAATATCATTCATTTTTGTTGTAGTTTACTGGGACTTATATATATATCTATATCTATATATCTATCTATATCTATCTATATCTATCTATATACTATTATATATATATATATTATATATAACACACACACATACATACATACATACATACATACATACATACATACATACATACATAGGCCCTATTCAGGGTTCTTTGCTCTAGAGAAAATTACATAAATAAATATGTATGTATGTATATATGTATGTATATGTATGTATGTATACACAAATGGGGGAGGGCAGGTCAAAAGCGACATCAAACAATGTTATGCTTTGAAAGAATGAAACCTGCCTTCATCCATGACAGGCTCTTAGCCATAACAACCTGCACTTCCCTCTAAAGAAGAACAAAATCCTCTGAAGTCGGAGCATGGCTGCCTACATGGCGAGGTGCTTGAAAACAAATCATACACACAAATGTCTCATCCAGTACATAACTCACGGTCTTACGTACAGTGATGCCCAGAGGTGATGAGTGAGGCATGACAGTGGGCACAGTCTGGGTGACCTCCAGGGTGTTAGGTTTGGGAATGCCCAACCACTTTTTACCTGCTATGTGATAGAGCTTGCAGTGTGTCTGCTGCATGTCGTGTGTATTTTTTTAACGAAGAGATGATGTTTAGGAATGCTCTTGGTTTTTTGGCAGTCTGTAGATATTTTTATTTCATTTTGGTGGTGGTGGAGGGGGGGGGGGTATTTTTGTTTTATTTTCCCTTTTTTTTCAATTATTTAGTAGGTGATATTTTTTTCTGTGATAAGAAAAGATGATATCTTTTCGTTGGATTGATCTTCAAGTGATGTAATCTCCACAGCCCTGCATCTCCACTTGCCTTTTCTTTTTTAATGTGTGATGAATCTCCAGGTTATGATTTTTTTTGTGATATAGAATTTTTGTGTCTTTTTTGTTTTGATTTTATTTTTGCTGTTACTTGCCATTTTAAATAGTATTCACATATTCACACATGCACGCACGCATACACATAAGTACAACGCACACATGTATACATGCATGCATGCACGCTCATACACATGCACACGCATGCACACACACACACACTCACACATGCATGCATGCCACACACACACACTACATGAACATACACACACACATCATTTGTTATCTGAACAGATATTTGTATTTGTCTTTGGTTTTTTAATCAAAATTTTTTCCAGGATATGTTTTTTGCATGTCCATTCACATGACACTCTCTTTTCAAGTATTCAGGTCATGGAGACCTTTCTTAAATTCCATTTTTACATGCATTCCCGTAAAATGTGTAAATAGTGATCGTCGCCATTGTGTGACATTGTGTCGCTGAAGCTGTAAAGTCACTGATCTCTGTTGATCTTTACAGATATCTCTGTTGATTCTCATATGGATCTCTGTTGCAGTTTGGCTGTACTGTGCATACCTTAACCCTTGTGTGATTTAGCTTGTTGGCTGTAGAGCTGTGATGTGTATAGATAGAATGGTTGTTATGACAATGATTATAGTCCTTTTTCTGTGTTGGTTGCTGTGTTTTTGTAGTATTATAGGGCCAGTATGATGATTGGATGCAGTTCACAGTTCTCCCCTTCATTGAATTTAAAAAAAAAAATTCTTTTTATTAGTTGCTATTGCCTTCCAGGTTGAAGGGTCCAAAAGGTGTTTATGAATGTCTAGTCTTACCATTTTATTAAGTATGTTGTATTGAACTCATTTTTGTGATGTAAACAAATGTATCCATGGACATTTTATCATGTTTTTGGCAGCCATCTGTTTATTGAAAATGCAATTTTTTTGGGTGTGCATTTTTTTGAGGGAGGGGCTATGAGATGCCATAAATCAGTTTTTAAATTTTTTTATAAAATCAGTTGATATTCTGTTGTCATTAATTGTGAATTATTTTGTGTAATTTATCTGATTTGTACTTTACTGATGAGTATTGAAACATTTTTTATCATTTACGTTGGTTTTCTTTTTTTATCATTCAAGTTTTTGAATTACTCATATGATGCTTCATACTTTTTTTTTAAACATAAATATGTATTATGTGAGCAAATCACTTTTTTATGGGTTTTCTTACTTACCTTCAGAAGTGTTCATTGCGAACTGTAGTGTTGAATCCAGACTGGAGCACACCTGAAGAGTCAGACATATTTATCCTCTGGATGCATGAAATCATTTATTTATTTTTTTAAAATAAATTTATTCTTTTATATCGAGGATAATGGAATAAGCACTCGTGTGCTTTTTTCATCCAGTCCCCATGTGTATGCAGTTTTATAAATTTTGTCATCCGTTCCCACCGGCACACAATGGCCTACTCTTCTGAAAAGCGGAACGGGTTTTAACATGTGCGCAAGATGTTCTGCGTGCGTTTGCACACGGGGGCCTCAGTTTATAGTCTCGTCCGAAGAAATCATGAACGGTGTGCTCCATGGGGCTCTCAAACTAGAAGAAAAGATGTGAACTCGAGCAGTGGGTACCCTATCACAGCCTCTGTGTGTAGGTTAGCAGAGGACCGATGTTGAGCAACCTTTGTAATGGGTGGAACACTACAGCTACAGTTTGATCATTGCTTTTGCTTTTAATCCTAGAACTGTCCCACTTTTAAAAAATCTAAATCATGTTTGCAAGTGGTGAAATTTTTGGAGATGTGTATTTGAAAAAAGACGATGAGCAGACAAGAGCAGCATTGACAGATGTGTAACCAGAGTGTACAATCTAGTTACAGCCACACTTGGTTTTCACCACATTGTCATGGAAGAATGCTGGTGTTTGATTAACTAAGCACCGCTTGGTTCAGTGGTGAACAGCACTGGAAAACCTTTGCTGGCTTCAGCAGGTTTTTGATCACTGTCAACAGTTTATTGGAAATCAGGCGACAAAATTGATCATAATTGGTGATCGTGAACTTGTTGAAAACTAGAGAAGTGATGACAGGCAATTTCATTATAAAGACTGATCCTGTACCTTGCATCAGTCGAGAAGTAGACTGCTTTTGTGATAGTAAACTTGACGAGGTAACATGATCGCTGTAGGTAAGCCAGGTTGTGTGCATTTAGAAAGGATGGGAGGGGGGAGGGGGTGGTCGTCTGTTTTAAGATCCCAGAATCAGCTGTGGGGCCTATATCTGAGGTTGCCCACTATTAACTAAAAACTGATCCCCCCTCCACCCAAAGTGGATGTTAAAAACAAGCTAATCATGGATTTTTTTATGTTTTTATTGTTTTTTCAGGCCATGCTAAAAGTCCATTTGAAAATTTTACAACAAAATATGCTAATGCAGTGGCTGTAGATTGTATAGCCTAACTATTAGACATTGGGGAATTTGCTTTGATTTATAGGGCAAAATCATCTTGTATGTGTTAAATATGGAGATGAATTTGCAACTATATTTGGGAAAAGCTTAATTAATGAGACAAAAATATGAAATTTCAACCATTTTTATGGAAGTATGTTGCCACGTGCTGTAAAGTTTGTTGCTAAACTGCCTTAGGAAGACCTTAACATTATACAGTGCACTCAGAACTCAGTTGAAAGAATTGTGACTGTTCAGAAATCAGCTCAGTTGAAAGAGTACAGAAATGAACTCAGTTGAAAGAATCAATACAACCAAAATTACACGTTTATACTGTCATGAACAGTTAAAGTGTAAACGTATAGAACTTAAGCGATCTTAAGGATAGTTCAAGTATAAACATGTAAATCTGACGAACTTGTGATCATGAATGTGTGCCATAAACTTGGATGAAGATTCTAAGTGTTCATAACTTGAACTCTAAGTGTTTACATGTGTTGGACCACCACCTCCCTCCTCACTCTCTAAACTTGGTTTCCTTGTTGCATTTGATTTTGTGGCTACAGCCATGCTATCACCATAGAAATCCCACAAATGTTGCATGCTACTTAAACAGTTGGTTTCTGCTTGTAATCGACTATTTATTTCTTTTCATCAATTGTACCATAGCACACAGGTTAGTCGTCAGGGCATAGAAAATAATCACTCACAAGATTGCATCATAGTAGCATGGAACTTTCACATAGACACACATAGACGGAATTTCATGCATTACATGAACTTCACATAGACACAGAATTTTCATGCATTACATGGACTTCACATACACATACAAAATTGCATGGACTTCACATAGACCATAAGATTGCATGCATTTTATGGATTTTGCATCAACCTTTAGAAGATAGCATGTATTGCATGAGCTTTTCTTTATTTTCCATTCAACAAAACAGTTCACGTTTCTGTATAGCAGGTTGAAAGTTGGGCTTTATTTGGCAGGATCCCACATTACTGTGATCAGCTGCCACACACGGGTAAACAAGAATTGGTGTTAAAAACTCATGATACAGTAACTGCCCTACAGGGTCATGTATTATATTTTTTCACTGCATGTAATACAGGGTCCTGTTGGAAGTGATATCATAGTGTCCCATTGCTCTTTTGCTAGAATTTTGGTTCAAGATGGCACCTCAGTTCGTAAATATGCAGTTTTCTGAATATCAAAATATCTTATTTGGTGCATTTTTATCACTTCTTTCAGCATTGAATGACGCTTCAATTTGTTTGTTTATTTACAAGATTCAGCGCTATATAATCATATATTATTATTATTCTTATATTTCATTCTTTGATATTGTTACCAGTAGCACACAGATTGCGTGCATGTTTCAGGGCATAAAAAGTAAGTCTTGTTTATTTCAGGACTCGAGAAATGAAGCGTGTCTCATATTCAAACATTTACTTTAATTATATAAACTGTAATGTATATTTAAGTGTGACTAATCTCAAAATCATAATGATCAAATGTTATCGAAAATATGTAGTTTTTATTAACCACAGGATACTCTTGGATCATGAATTTTTTGTTGTTGCTTAGAAACCTTGAGAGTGAATTTACCTCTGACAAAAATCAAAATGTTTGTATGGCTGGATTTATAATCATATTGCTTCACTTTCATATGTGTGAAACTATTTGCAGATCACGCTTTAGCTTAGCTTTATCAACTGGATCACAATTTTTTCCACATTTCCTTGAGATTTTTGGCACGTCACCGAAGTTATGTGCCATCTTTTCCAGTTTCTGATTTTGCTTTTGACCAAAAGACAGGATATCTTCCTGCCAGATTTTGTTAAAAACTATTCATCAAAGACTCTTTTCTCTTGAACAATATGAATATCGCCCATATGGTTTAGATCAGTGATACAAAATAGTAGCACCCAGACTACCCCTTAAGTCTTGGGGTTTGGAAGGTAAAAGTCAAGAACACTGAAGAAAGAAGATGAAACTCACTTGGGCCAAAGTCATATCACGAATTTCATTATCCCCTGTTAGAATGTGACTTCCATGATGTGTAAATGGTTGCATATGCAAAATCTCACCATTGGTGATCCTTGGAGCTGTAGCCAATGAAAGGAGGGAAAAAAATCACAAGTATCTTGCCTCCAGTGGAGGTATGTGTATACCTCATTACACCATGAATATAATATGCTGTGTCCATGTCAGAGTGAATGCCCACCAACCTTTTCAGTATTTGTGCGAAGCATGGGCCGAGTGGAAATGCTATCAAGTGTCATTCATACATTTTTGTGTGTGTCCCATCCTTTCAGTTAAAAAACAACCTACGTACATTCCATGTATTCCTGCTTTGAAGAAACACAATACATTCCAAGGCAATCGAGACATTTCCTATCAGTATTTTTAAGCATGAAAGTAAACAGCCACATCTCACTTTGTAGGAATTAAGAGGTACACATGATAACCTGTCAATTCGTTTAGATTATGCTGATGCTAGTAGAACATTTTGCCCACATATTATAAACCCATCCACTTTTTGTAGAAGAGTAGCTTAGTAACGGCCAGTTAAGTGGAAGACATCAAATACCAAGCATGCATACTGTGACCTAGAGAGGAATGGGCTCCGCTATGATCAGCCTACAGTACTCCTGTGACTGCTCAAGGAGTTGAGGGAGAAGTCACAATGCATGTGGAAGTTAACCAAGCTTGTTTGTTGTATTTTGTTGAAGATGTGATCTGTTCCTAAGCAGATTGATGACGGACGCTATAGCCGAGTGGTTAAGACAGTTTGACTTCAATCCCATGGATCCGTGAAGTCGTGGGTTCGAATCTCAGCAAAATCTAATGGATTAAAATTAAAGATTTTTACCATCTCTCAAGTCAACCTCAAGTGCAAAACTGCCAGTGCTTTAATTCCCTTCGTGTATAATTATACACATACAGAAGAACCAAGTATGCGCGGTAAAAGACCCTGTAATTCATGTCCGCGTTTAATGGGGTTACGGAAACATGACTATAATATATTCAACACACATCCCTGAGGGCGGCATGTGGCTACCTTCACGGATGGCAAAAACAGCTGCATACACAAAAGCTCGTCACTGGTGAGCCTCGGAGCTCTAGCCAAGGAATGAAAACACATTGCACCCCCCAAAAAACCACCAACAACAACAAACCCAAAAACCCAACCAAAAAACAACCCCCCCAAATCCCCAACCAACCCCCCCCCCCCCCCCCCCCCCAAAAAAAAAAACTGGGACTAATCATGTGTTATGATTTTATCTACTTTTCTCAAAGAGGGCAATTCAGTACTTTTTACCTTGTACTTATTTCAGATCTGCCAACTGTACTGTGGTTTTTACGTAATTTCTATTACGATTGACTCATTCCAGATGTGCAATATTTTGTTCTGTTATATATTTTCTTCCTACTACAATTTATGTGATGATGTATTTTCTAATATTTATTTGCATTGCATGTATTCCATTTTTTTTTTCATCAAGAAAAGAGTTTGAAGTGAGACCTACTTTCGACTTTGTAAAAAATTTTTTTTAATTTGTGTTCTCAATTTTGTGCTGTGCATTATATATACAATATATTTGATTTTAGATATGGAACCATTTCAGTATCACTTATATCACTTCAGTATCATATGTGCAATATTTTTAATATATATTTCTTCTTTTTTGCATGCATACCTTTGATTTTGATTTATGTACCAGTTCTTGTTATCACATGTTGAAACATTTTACAACTGTTTTCCAGGATTTTGTTGTTTTACATTAAAACTGTTGTTATACCTTGTATGGCTTTTGTCGTGATCTGATGAAGTTTGTAACAGAGCATCAGGCAGGGCCACAGAAACTTTGAGTTCAAACATATATTCATCTTCTTTTTTCACCCCCACCCCTCCTTACCAATGGTGAGACTTTGTGTATCTGACCATTCACCCACCACTAAGGTAGCCACATTCTGACTTCGGAGATGATGTCTAAACACGACACCAGTGTGCATGGTGGTGTTTTTTTTAAAATTTCATCAGTTCCTACCGGCATGCAGTGCCCTACGCTTCCAATAAGTGGAACAGGTTTCAACATGGGTGCAAGATGTGGCCATGACTGTCCTACAGGGAACAGTACAAGGAGGGAGATGGAAGAGGCAGACAGAGAAAACGATAGGGAAGGCAACTTCAGAGAGTGGACTGGCTTTGAATGGAATGACTTATTAAGGAAAGCTGAAAACAGTGAGGAGTGGAGAAAGCTGGTTGCAAAATCTTCAGTGGTGCCCCACTGAACAGAAAGCCCTGAACAGAAAGTGGTATACAATAGAAACCTGTGTCCCTAGACTTGGGGATAGGTAAAGGTGAAGTTTTTACCTTGAACTTATTTTAGACCTGCCGACTGTACGGTGGTTTTTATGTTATTTTAAAAAAAAATTATGATTGACTCATTCCAGATGTGCTCTGATGGTAAAAATCTCGAACCTGTAATTGTACACGGGACCTAGGTGGAAGTGGAGTCATTACAATACTGATGGAAACTGCAGGGGGGGGGGGGGGGGGGGGGGGGGGGGGGGGGGGGGGGGGGGGGGGGGGGGGGGGGGGGGACAATCCCCTCGAACAGGCGTCTCAATGAAGGACTGAACCCTCACCTTCAGATTGCGAGCTCAATGCTCTAACCACTGAACTATCTCGCCTCATTCCCCCCAATCCCCACTATGTAGTAATTCAAATCTGAGTGTTTCAATGCCCTTGGTGAGTGACGTGTGATGTTTGAACAACCCGAACTACCCCCCCCCCCCCCCCCCCCCCTCCCCCTATCCTCTAGACATTGCAAGTCTTTTGGATGAGATGATTAACCAAGTTTACATATGCAACGCACATTTAGTGCACATAAAAAGAACACACGGCAACAAGAGAGTGTTCTCTTGCAAAATTCTGTAGTTAAAAAAAGGCCACCCTGATGGGGAAGCAAATAATACACGTGTAAACAGAAAATTTATCTAAGACAGAAGAACAGAGAGAAAAGGTGGCGTTTCTCATGCGCTCTCTCCAGAGAGAGCTGTCCCAAATTTCATGTAGAGAAAGCAGCCCTGTACAGAAAATGGTATGCAATGGAAACCTCTGGGTCTTTATTTAAAAAAAATTTTTTAAATCTTTTATATCTTTTATATTTTTTTTTTTTACAAGATTCAGCGCTATATAAATTCCATATATTATTATTATTTATTATTAATAAGCACTTATGTGCTTTTTTACATCCAGTCCACGTGTTTATGCGGTTTTTGTAAATTCTGTCATCTGTTCCCACCGGCATACAATGGCCTACTCTTACGAAAAGCGGAACAGGATTTTACGTGTGCGCAAGATGTTCTGCGTGCGTTCCCACACGGGGCCTCGGTGTATAGTCTCATCCGAAGGTCTCCAGTGTTACGATGTTTAGGACACCAAACATTCATAAGCATGTCACTCCAGATTACCGAGTGATCCTTTCTTTAAATTTGCTCTATTCTGTGAAGGTCGTTTGATAACTTAGACGTCTGGGCAACTCAACACTTCGGCCCCAAACATAATTGAAAAAATGTATTGAAACCCTAGTCACTGTGAAACCTTACACTCAGAGAGAGAGAGAGAGAGAGAGGAGGGAAAGTGAAGGAAGGAGAGGGGGTCGGGGTTGGGGGTAGTCTGGGCTTCTCTCCAAAAAAAAGTGGGGAGGGGGGAAGGAAGGGGTGGAGGTATTTTTTGAAGTTAGAATTGATTTTGACTCTGGAGTAGTCTTGGTTTAAACAAGATTTTATTCGAAGAAAATCATACACACACACACACACACACACACACACACACACACACTTATAACAGAGCAGCAACAAACTAAAAACTTATGAAGTGAGTAGTCTTGTGTGTGTGTATTCCACATGATTTTGTAGGTGTTTCAATGCCCATGGTATGTGACTTGTGATGTGCAAATAGCCATCAAACATCTCATTAATTTTTAGGTTGCCGAGATGTCTGGGACTTAAGCATAAACAATTCACTGCAGACTTCTGGTCGATAATGCTCCACCAGACATTTTTAAAATCTTGGACACTTTTTTTTGTCTGATACGAATACCACATCACGTTGTGACTGCTGCTGTTGCTGCTGCTGCTGTTTTTTAAAGAGTGAACGTTTCTTTTTTTAAGTTTGAAGTATTAGTTTGATCTCATGTTAAGCGTAGTTACATGGTTGTTCCACTAGGCTGTCTGTGACTGTCTATATTTGACCCTTACTGGTGGCTAGGGCATTGATATCAGGAGTGACAGAAGAATGGATTACAATTTTGAACACTTGATGCTTTATCAGTATACAGCTGCACACTTTTCATTTGATCTGTGAATCCCCGAAATCGGAATGCGGCTACCTTAATGGTAGATTAAAAACGGTCACATACACAGCATCTCACCTCAAAGCTCTAGCAAAAAAAACACCCCCCCAACGATTCCCCTAACCCAAATGGGTTGCTCTGTACAATACAATACAATACATTCTCTCTCTCTCTCTCTCTCCTCTCTCTCTCTCTCTCTCTCTCTCTCTCTCTCTTTCTTTCACGTGCGTGTGTGTGTGCGTGCGTGCGTGCTTGCTTATCATTATGTGTGCACACGCGTTTGTGAATATATATATACACATGCGTGAATGTAAACTGTGCACGCGCTTTCCTCCCCAGCTTTTCTGATGGTGCGTGTGGCGTACACGCGACTCTTCTCTCCCCCCCCCCCCCCCATCTGCCCCTGCCCCCCCCCCCCCCCCCCCAAAAAAAAAAAAATAAAACAAAAAAGAAAATCAAGAACAACCACCAAAAAAACCCAACAACAAAGAAGTTCCCTAATAATATGACTGTGTGGATTTTTGTGTTTTGTCTGTGTGCCTGCTCACCCATGATGTAAAATGTACGTGAAGTCCGTGACTTAAAACTCTGTCCCCCCACCCAAGACAATCACAGGCCGGGGCACAAAGACTGTCTGACGGCACTGACTTGACCAACTTGCACGTGCAAAGAATCCAACTAGACAATGTCGCCACTTTTGCATGTCCACGAATGTCAATGGGCTCGCACGTCAAAATCTCCACTGGGGCGTGTGTCCACGTGGGATTCTGTCGAGACACTCTTAGTTGAGTGTGTTGTGTTGTGTTTGAATTGAATTGTTGTGTTGTGTTTGAATTGAACGCTGTGATAAATCAGGGATGTGGTTATTCTTCTTCTTCACTGTGGCTGCAAAGGAACTGAAGTTATGTGCATGTGCAGAACTTTTGGCGATGGATTACTGGACTAGGGTTGTTATGGTGTGTGAGAGAATAATGCAGCTCTGGGATGGTTTATAGACGAAGGTAAGGACAATGTTGTGGACTTGTAAAACTTCGGTTGTAGGGTCGGTCATGTTTGATGGCTTAGACTATTTGCAGGAATTCATTTATGTAGGGGATGGCTGCTTAGCGAAAACAGAAAGTTATGCCTGATTGTTAGAATGATTGTTTATTCGTTTTGATTTTGTTGTTGTTTATATTTAAGAGATATGCGCTATGTAGAACATTTTTAGGCATTTTATAAAGAACGGAGCGAGAGAGAGAGAGAGAGAGAGAGAGAGAGAGAGAGAGAGGGAGGTGGTGGTGGTGGTGGGCTCAGAATGGAAGCGCATAATTATCCATGTCACACCCGTCTTTTAAATTCCTGAAGTACTTTAAGTATTTTTCGACTGATTATGAGTATTACTGTATAGTCTTTTTGAAACGAACGCTGTGATAAATCAGGGTTGTGGTTACTCTTATTCACTGTAACTGCTCTTCTGTGTGTTCCTTGTAGTTGGCTGTTTGTCTGAATGTTTGATTTTAATATTGTTTTATCTTCTTCTTCTTCTTCTTCTTCTTCTTCTTCTTCTTCTTCTTCTTCTTCTTCTTCTTCTTCTCCTCCTCCTCCCTCCTCTCCTTCTCCTCCTCCTCCTCCTCCTCCTCCTCCCTCCTCTCCTCCTTCTTCTTCTTCTTCTTCTTCTTCTTCTTCTTCTTCTTCTCCTCCTCCTCCTTCTTCTTCTTCTCCTCCTTCTTCTGCCACGTGAGTCCAGATGCGTTGAGCTGCCGTGAAGCGCCTGACAAGTCAGGCCCGGCCAGCCCATCTGCCTTCCGTGTGGGCTAGAATGTTTATCTTTTAAGTCTGTCTTTAAAAAGAAAAAGAAAAAGGCAGGAGAAGGGGTCGCGGACCAAGAAGGCAGAAGCCAGACAAGAAGGAGGTGGCAGGAAGAAGAAAAGGAACGAAGCAGAAACAAAAGAGAGAGATAGAAAAGAGGGAATGCTGAACACAGAAGAAGGTAGGGGTGCTGTTTATAGCTGACACGATCCCCCGGCATCCCCACGGGGGGAGTTCCACAACCGTCATATTTTTTAAAGTTTCAAATAGACAAATAAATAGTCTTGGTTATGTTTTTTTGTGGTCAGCCACCTCTGAGGCAAGTCATCAGGATTGGTCAAGATTTCCTGACACTGACCCAAAGATCAACGAGCTCTAAGTCCACACAGGGCCGCACCAGGGACAATGTAGGGGTGGAGAGCATTGTGCATTGTTTTTGTATACTTCGGATGAGACTATAAACCGAGGCCCCGTGTGCGAACGCATGCAGAACATCTTGCGCACACGTTAAATCCTGTTCCGCTTTTCGAAAGAGTAGGCCATTGTGTGCCGGTGGGAACAGATGACAAAATTTATAAAACCGCATACACACGGGGACTGGATGTAAAAAAAAAGCACATGAGTGCTTATTCCATTATCCTCGATATATAAAAAAAAAAGTCATCTGAGCGCTTTGGTTTGTTGCTTTACAAGATTCAGCGCTATATAAATTCCTTACATTATTATTATTATTATTATTATACCATTCTAAGTCAGGCAGATCTTTTTGGCGAAATTCAGGCTGCTCTCCACGGGGGAGGGGGGGGGGGGGGGGGGGGGGGGGGGCGTGTAGAGCGTGTTCCCACAAGAGCAGCGTCACCCTTAAAAAAAAAAAAAGGTTAATTCCTGTCTGCATGCTTGGACGTGTATTTTGTTTTCCCATCAGAGTGGCTTTTCTCTGCAGAATTTCGCCAGGGACAACTACTCTTGTTGCCGTGGGTTCTTTTACGTGCGCTGAATGTGTGTGGCACACGCGACCTCAGTTTATCGTCGATAACCCGAAAAGACTGGCATACAGACTACCTCTCAAGGTCTAGTGGATCCGTGGGAGGGAGGGGTTGGGAAGCTTCGGGCACAAACGGGGATGGATTCTGCACTTCTCTCGCTTTCCAGGCAGGTGCATTGCCTCTAGACCACCGATTCCCCCGTGTAGAGGGCATTTAAGCAAAGATGGTGTTATTTTATCGTCTTCGTTGTTAGGTAATCATCATTTTGACTGTTGGTCATCACAAGGAGGAGGAGGAGGAGGATTAAAGTGAGGAATAACTGCAAAAGAAACAAACGAGAGATCTACGAGCTTTAGGAGGAAGGCGAGGCGGAAGGGGGAGTGGGGGTGGGGTCCAAAATAGACTGGATTTTGGGGATGACGGTTTTGGTCGTAACTTGTGGTAAGTCCAGCACAGAGTATGGTATTGTAGTGGAGGTTAGTGTCCTAGTTGAGAAGTAGTATTGTAATAGTAGCAGTAGTATTATTAGTAGTGGTGGTGCAGTAGTAGTAGCACAGCTGAGCAGACAGCAGTAGTAAAAGTGGTAGAACGGGTAAATAAGGGATGCTTAGTTGTAGGTGTGCAGCAGTAGCAGTGTAGTAGCGCAGTAGTTTTAGTAGTAGTAGTGATTTGAGTAGGAACGCTAGTTAGTTGAGTATAGTAGTACAACAACAACAACAATAATAATAAGATAATAAATGAATTTATAAGAGCTATATCTGCAAAAGAAATGAAAGCGCTTGCATTATCCTATCCAAACATGCACAGGTTAATTAATAGTGGTACAAAGTCAAATGCATCATACACACGCACGCACGCAGCAAGCACATACAGCAAGGGTTGTGCAGTTGGGGCCAATAAGGGTTTGGGCTGTTAGGAAGGATAGAAAGAGTGAAAACAAGGGGAGAATTTTAGATTTTGAATAAATGTTTGAGTGGATTGAAAATAGTTAGTTGTTTTGGCAATAGGGAGTCTATCCAGTCATAACTCTTGGCGGAAGTAGGGGGAAGGACGCGATACAGTGGATTGCTTTAATCTAGGTATTCGTAGCCTGGTATGCCAGCAGCGAGGGCGGCAAAAGTGATAGTGTCAGTCATGATTATGTTTTTTCTTCCTTTCTTTCTTTATCTATTTTTTTATTTCGAGGATAATGGAATAAGCGCTCGAGTGTTTTTTTTACATCCAGTCCCCGTGTGTATGCAGTTTTGTACATTCTGTCATCCGTTTCCACCGGCACACAATTGCCTACTCATACGAAAAGCGGAACGGGTTTTAACGTGTGCGCAAGATGTTCTGCGTGCGTTCGCACACGGGACCTCGGTTTATAGTCTCACCCGAAGGACTTTTGGGGGGAGTAGAGTCGGCACTGATGTTAACTCCAGAGAGAGAAAAATCCTCTTGAACGGGAATCGAACTCAGGTCAGCAGATCACGAGCGCATCACGCTGACCACAAGGCTATCCCGGCCCCCTCCCGTAGTAGTAGTAGTAGTAGTAGAAGTAGAAGTAGTAGTAGAAGTAGTAGTAGTAGTAGTAGAAGTAGTAGTAGTAGTAGAAGTAGTAGTAGTAGTAGAAGTAGTAGTAGTAGAAGTAGTAGTAGTAGTAGTAGTAGTAAGTAGTAAGTAGTAGTTAGTAGTAGTCGTAGAAGTAGTAGTAGTAGTAGGTAGTAGTCGTAGAAGTAGTAGTAGTAGAATGTAGTAGTAGAAGTAGTAGAAGCAGTAGATAGTAGTAGTAGTTAGTAGTAGTAAGTAGTGTAGTAGTAGGTAGAAGTAGTAGTAGTAGTAGTAAGTCGTAGAAGTAGTAGTAGTATGTAGTGATAGAGTATGTAGTAGTAGTAGTAGTAGTATAGTAGTAGTGTAGAAGTAGTAGTAGTAGTAGAGTAAGTAGTAGTTGAGTAGAAGAATATAGTAGTAGTAGTAGAAGTAGTAGAAGAAGTAGTAGTAGTAGTAGTAGTAGTAGAGTAGTAGTAGTAGTAGTAGTAGTAGTCGTAGAAGTAGTAGTAGTAGTCGTAGAGTAGTAGTAGTATGTCTGAAGTAGTAGTGTAGTAGAAGTAAATAGTAGTAGTAGAAGTTAGTAGTAGTAGTAGTAGTGGTAGAAGTAGTAGTAGTAGTCGTAGACGTAGTAGTAGTAGTAGTAGAAGTAGTAGTAGTAGTAGAAGTAGTAGAAGTAGTAGTAGTAGAAGTAGTAGTAGTACCTGGCTCAAGCCGAGGTCTCCCGGTGTATCGCATATCCCTACACAGAGTCTCGGTTTATGCAAGTCTCATCCGAAGGACATTTCAGGGAGTAGCATCAGTACTGATGTTAACTCCATGGTAAAATTTTCCTTCAATGCGGTGGCTCGATCCCAGGCCCTGTGATCACGAGCGCAACGCTCTAACCACTACCTGGCTACCCCGCCACCGCTTCCTCCCTCTTTAATGTACACTGGAAACTGGTAATTTAAAGGTACATCTAAAACAAGGTTGTCTACTATCATCTACGGACGAAAATCCTCTGAAGGGGATCAAGGCAGAGAGCGAGAATCAATAAAGCAAAGATGTTATAGGTTCTCCCTTCCTTTACATCTCGTGCCCTCTGATTCAGGAGAAAGGACCGTCTTGGTGTATGTATAGAGTTAACAATAAAGACTGTCCTACAGGGAACAGTACAAGGAGGGAGACGAAGAGGTAGACAGGGAAAACGATGGGAAGACAACATCAGGGAGTGGACTGGTAGCCTTGAGTGGCACGATTTGCTACGGAAAGCCGCCCACCGCGAGGAGTGGAGGAAGCTGGTTGCAAAATATTCAGTGGTGCCCCCACGGTCCGTGGGACTGCGGGATAGGTGAGGTCAGGTGAGATATAGTTTGCATGAATGTCGGGGCTTTTTAAATGTAAGGATATCCCCGACGTCGGATTGCGGCTACCTTAACGGTGGGCAAAAAACGGTCGCATACGCAAAATCTCACTACTGATGAAGCTTAGAGCTCTTGCCGAGGAACGTAGGGGAAATAGGGAGCAGCTGGCATGAAGTAAGGATGTTAGACGCAGGAACATCAAAATACGATAATAATAATAATAATAATAATAATAATAATCAAAAATACATCAGTTTATATTTTTATATCAAACTTTTCAGATTATTAAACTGATCAACCGAATGTTAGAATTACCTTTGGAATAACATCGTTTTTTTTGCAAAGTTTAGTAAACCAATTTCGTGACTTTTCAAATAAAAAAAAACGAAACCCGTTACTTTTTATTACTAAGTTATGCCATTTTCTGTGTGGCTCGCTACTTTCTGTGCGTAGTATATGCATTTACTGCCCGAGATCTATCAAAGGCCATTGGGCCGGTAGACTTTTGACCAATACTGCAATGTCTGGATGTAAGCTCCCTAGTAAAGCGAACGATAAGCTTCCCTAGAAAGACATTTTCTTATAGCCCAGAGAGAGAGAGAGACAGAGAGAGAGACAGAGAGAGAGAGAGAGAGAGAGAGACAGACAGACAGACAGGCAAAGAAGGGGGGGGAAAGGGGGTGGAAATCTCCAAAAAGCCAGCAAAGAGGGTCAAGGGTTTTTACAACCCCTTCTCCTGGTAAACGAGCTTAAGTCTAGGATTGGTTTTAAGTCGATTTGAGGACCTAAGGCTAAATCATGGAAAAAGATTGCTATTTCAAATCACTGTTTGGAAGTATTTCGAAGAAGGAAAAAATGTTTACAAGCTACATTATCTCTTACAAAACCGAAAACAAAAGAACGCAACGTTTTAAAGATGTTTAAAAGATAGGCGAGATGTGCTATCAAGAACCATACCTTAAAGAAAGAGTTGCCTTGCCAGTATCTTTTTGTTGTTGTAGAAAGCGCCTTTCTATGTTTTTCCCCTGTAGTTCCTTTATGATTTCAATTTGATCTAAAGTTTCATTCATATGCCTATTTTGTCAAGAGTTCTACTCGCTTATTCCCCCCCTCACTTCCCTGTAAGATAGTCATTTTTTTCCATTAGAGATCGGGGTCATTTGACGGAAAGAGTCCATTAAATGTATATGTTAGTATGGTAATCTTTAAGAAGGTTTTGTTTTTTAAGGTAAAAAATAAACAGTCCATGCGTTTCAGCTTTTTCCGTGAACCAGAGGAAAAAATGTGGGTTTTGCCTCCAAAAATCGTGTAAGGAGGAAGGATTTCCAACCATTCCCTCTCCAGTTACAAAAACGTCCTTTGGTAATGGTCCATTTTGTCCTTCATTTTTGGCATCGAGACAGCTATAAAAATTACAACCCCAAAATGTATAAAAGTCGGCGTACTATTCTACTTATACTGTTCAAACCTAAAAAAACACAAAAAAACAAACAAAATCAAACAAAACAACAACAGTAAAAAAAAAGAAAAGAAAAGAAACTGGTTATGGCTGATGATAGAAACTTACATTACTGAAGAAGTGGGGTTTTTTCCTGTGAATAGTTGGCCAAATTTTTTCCCGTTCCCCTCTTCCTTAGATGGCTTTTTACGTGAAATAAACCGTTTTCAGAAGAAAAGCCCCGTCCATCTGTGAGTTCTTTTGGTAATGTCAGTATACTTTTTGATGCTAACTTCGCTTAAGTGACCGTTATCTCCGTTATAAAATCCTGCCTTAGGACAGGACTGAATGTCTGGGTATTTTCCTCTTTTTTTAACGTTGTCTGTCTGATGATTGAATAACGATAAAATCTCTCTCTCTCTCTCTCTCTCTCTCTCTCTCCTTCTCTCTCTGGCTGGCTGGCTGGCTGATTGGTTGAAAAAAGTCTTTGTACTTCCATGGCGCAGTGGTTAGCGCTTTGGGTTACAAACTGAAAAGTCGTAGGTTCGAATCCCATAAGAATGATCGGGATTTTTCAGACTCCCGCGGGCTCTTACGCAGAGTGAGTATGCTGTGGGCTTATTTGGAAGACTGGAACCACACAGTCGTGCTTCATCCACTCACTATAAGGATGCAATTAAATTTTTGAGTGTGTTGTTCAAATAACCTGACCAACACTGCTGGTGTCTGTATGAGTGTATCTCTCGGACCCAGTTAACGGCGGGATATACTATGATAGGAAGCACAGAGTGCACCCCTGCCCTGTTAGGTAGCATCAAAACACGGAAACTGCCATAGCAGCATGGATACATCATCCTCATTATCATGCAATACAGAAAATTGTCTCTGATTCGGTGCCCCCCAGCTGCTCTGGTCTCATGGTGACCTCAGCTTCGGTTTTTCTACACTTCTGTGCCTGTGGCGAGTTTGTGTCAAAGCCTTCGGGGTGTGGGGATCACTGCCCCAGGTAAACGTCTTACTCAATCTGGCTCCGCGACTGTTATTCCTGTTGTCAGTAGAGGGCTTAGTAGGTGGTGTCCTGTGTATGCTAGCTCAGAACAGGCACCATTGAACACCGCTTAAGTGACACGGTGCAGGGCTTCTCTGGCTAGTGGATCTACGGCAGTCTGTCATTGATGGGCTACCTAAGGACTTCTGACCACGAAAATGTAATATTAACGAATCTGGGTATGGCTGAGGAAGAGATATTGAAATAAATGGCGTGGAAACAGTAGGACAGGTATGTTGGAGAATGTGAGGCAGCAAAACACAATGTTGTATGTATTCCAGTATCAACAGAAAATACAATTTTGCTCTGTGTCTTCCTTCCTTCCTCTGTATGTGTCTTTCTGTCTTTCCCGTTCCTCTCCTCCTGTTTTATCTTTATTTCCTTTCTTCCTGTATTTCTAAAAAAAAGTTGTCCTGTTTTGTAAAAGGTGCACGCAGCAAACACCGCTAGAAGGAGCAAATAGTGCAACAAAGAAAAAAAGAAAAAGAAAAGTCAAACCACATCATCCGGAAAACCAGCTATAAGAAAACATCAATCCGAGCACTAAGCAGCATCCTCATCTGAAGCCTTCAACATGCAGCCCTCAACATTGCCCGCCCATACCATCAGCCACTCTCTATCAGACAGGCAAGCCGAGAATACCGGGTTCTTCTCCATGGCAAGAGTGTTGTCAAACTTCCGCTCTCGTTCGCTTTTTACACCGTCAGATGTGTCTGGGAAAAATAATGGCAAGTCCTTTCCAGCTCCTCTCGTGGGCCGTACAGCTTGGTTTGCAGGGCTATCTCCATCGGCCACACAATCTTCCTCAGGTCGCTGAATAGCGTGCACCTCTGAAGGATGTGCTCGCCAGTCTGGTTTTCTTTACCACAGGCACACAGGGGAGAAGGAGGAGTTTCAGCTTTGTGGACATGTGGTGAGTTAGCCTGTTGTGCCCAGTGCGGAGTCTTAGAATGATGACTTGTTCTTCTCTTTTGAGATGGTGGTGGCAATGAACAGCAAATACTTTTGTGTTGCTGTGGTGGACAAATCATTCCATTCCGATACAGGCATACTGGTTATAGCTCCTCCAACAACAGAGGCCATATGAGGGGTGTCACTTCGTCAATTGTTAAAGCTCAAATGAACGCTGGGCAGCTATGAACATGTTGAAACATAAAGATGAAAAACCAAGTCTTCGTTCGTTCCTCGTATCAACAAGCTAGCCAGCCATACAGAGTCAACCCTGAAGGGTCAGTGCTTTGGGGGCTGTGGTGGACAGGATTATTCAGGAGTGGACAGGTCAGTGATTGGTGTGTGTGTGTGGGGGGGGGGGGGGGCGCGTGTAGGGGTGGGGAGTGGTTGGTTGGTGGGGGTGTTTGATGTGTGTGAGTGTGTGTGTGTAGTTGTGGGTTGTGTGTGTGTGTGTGTGTGTGTGTGTGTGTGTGTGTGTGTGCGTGTAGTTGGGGTTGTGTGTGTGTGTATGGGGTGGTGGTGGTGGTGGTAGTAATTGGAGGTTATTTGTGTTTGCGTAGGGGGAGGGGAGGGGAGGCGTACGTGTGTGTGTTCTCTCTCTCCAGCCCCTCTCTCCCTTCCACTCTCACTCCCTCTATCTCCCTCCCTCTCTCCCCCCTTTATCTCCCCCCTCTCTCTCTTTCTCCCCCCACCCTCCTCTGTGTGTGTGTGTGTGTGTGTGTGTGTGTGTGTGTGTGTGTGTGTGTGTGTTTGTGTGTGTGTGTTTGCTTTCCTATGTGTTTACGCGTTAACTATATGAACATAACGTCTTTCGTTTCCTCCATTGGTTGTTCAGGAATTGCTAACCATCGTGTACAATACTGGCAATATCCGTGCTACAGCCTTTCAGGTTAACTGTTTCGATTTAAACAAAAGAAAACTGGAACATATTTGCAAGTAGAAAACTTTATGTGCGCATAGTCAGCAATGCTGAGAAAAGTAAGAATTCTACACGTACTTAACTATCTTTTTGATATTAGACAATGATTTTTTTGAAAAGATCATTAGACAGTCGCGTATTTCACAGATTTGATCTAAAGAGATGTTATTCTAGAGAATGTTTCTTTAAAAAGATCATTAAATAGTCAAACGATTCTCAGATTTGGTTTAAAGAGATGCTTATCCAGAAAAACAACATGACTATGATACACATAAGCACTGTGAGCAACAACAAAGAAGCCAGCAGCCTATAGTGTTCGATTTGCATTAGATTTTGCGTTAAAAAAAAAACAAGACAAAAAGCAACTTTTAACTCAACTGTGTGGTTCCATTCTTCTCAAGGCGCGCTCATCTCTGGTCAGTGGCTTGTTGGAGGGCGAAAAGTCCCACTCAAAAAGGCACCTTGTGGGACGTAAAACGTAAAACATCATCCTGAACAATTTTTGATAATTATGATGAAACTTGGGGTGGAGAGGAAAGGAACAATCTAATGGTGACCATGGTTGCCAGCTTTTAGTAGATTTCCCGACAAAATAGCTAACATCTTTTTTTTTCAGTTATCAGTAGAAGCTAGACCGTCAAAATTGCCTTCTCCTCAGTCCGTTTGAACTCAACTGTATTCAAGATGTCATTTTGTTGTATTCAAGATGCCATATGCTACAATATTCTTCAGAGTGCTGTTAAGAGCATTACTCAGAACCTGTTTGGAAAGGTATGAGATGTGTTATTTCTGGTTAGGCTTGTACTATTGGGGGTGGGTGGGTGGGGGTATTATTGGAAAAAAGTGAGTTCAGCAGAATTGAGAAATATAATTATTTCAACACATGCTTCTTTTGTGAGTATGTGTAGGTGTCAAAGGGGACGGGATAGCCTAGTGGTCAGAATATTGCGCTCGCAATCTGACAACCCGGGTTCGATTCCCGTTCAAGGGGATATTTTTCCTTGGAGTTAACATCAGTGCAGACTCCACTCTCCCCAAAAGTCCTTCGGATGAGACTATAAACCGAGGCCCCGTGTGTGAACGCACGCAGAACATCTTGCGCACACGTTAACTCCTGTTCCGCTTTTCGTAAGAGTAGGCCATTATGTGCCGGTGGGAACAGATGACAAATTTACAAAACTGCATACAGACGGGGACTGGATGTAAAAGAGCACATAAGTGCTTATTCCATTATCCTCCATATAAAATAATTAAATAAAAAAATAAATAAAAATTGATAAGATAAGCAAGGTGACTGATTCTCTCTCTGTCTCTGTCTCTCTCTGTCTGTCTCTCTCTCTTGTGCCAGCGCGTGCGTGGTGCGTGTGTGTGCGCGTGCGTGCAATGAGCGTGTGTGTGTGCGCGCGCGTGTGTGCGTGGTGCGTGTGTACGTGTGTATGCGCGCGTGCGTGAGTGTAACTTCTGGCTAGTAAATTGACATAAAGTGGAGCATGACTATATAGATGCGACGTCACAGGGCATCCCTCTCATTCTTTACCAAACAATCTCTTTTGAAGCAAAATAGCAAAAAATTTGATCACAACACCGGACACGTGTTTGACACAGTAATGTGAGAGACGAGCTCAGGTCGGCTGCTGAGTACTTCAGACCATTTCTCTGGATACATGAACAGTCTGGCTTTGCCTGCTGCAAGTTTTGTGTGGTGTGTTTCAACGATGCTGTGTACTAGTTAGGTGAATGTACATTTGAAGTCATACAATGTGAAGACAATTAAGGATTTTGTAGGTGTGTGTGGTGTGTGTGTGTGTGTGTGGTGTGTGTGTGTGTCCCTTAGTAACTTGTGTGTGTGTACGCAACTGTTAGTACGAGTGTGTGTGTGTGTGTGTGTCACGCTGTTAAGTTGTGTGTGTGTGTGTGTGTGTGTGTGTGTGTGTGTGTTGTGTGTGTTGTACAACTTTAAGTCAACGCAGTGTGGTGTCTTGTGCGTGTGTGTGAGTGGTGTGTTGATGGTTGTGTTTGTGTATATGCAACTATAAGTCAACGCAGTGTGTGTGTGTGTGTGTGTGTGTGTGTGTGTGTGTGTGTTGTGTGTATGCAACTTTAAGTCAACCCAGTGTGTGTGTGTGTTGTGTGTATGCAACTTTAAGTCACCCAGTGTGTGTGTGTGTGTGTGTGTGTGTGTGTGTGTGTGGTGTGTGTGTTGTGTGTATGCAACTTTAAGTCAACCCAGTGTGTGTGTGTGTTTGTGTGTATGCAACTTTAAGTCAACGCAGTGTGGTGTGTGTGTGTGTGTGTGTGTGTGTGTGTGTGTTGTGTGTTTGTGTGTGTGTATGGAACTTGAAGTCAACGCAGTGTGTGTGTGTGCATGTGCGTGTGCGCGCGCGCGCGTGCACATGTGTGTATACATTTGAATTTGTAAAAACTATTAATAGTAACTTGTTGCATGTGTTAGATAGAGTAGGATGGATGCAAGCGCTTTGATTTGTTTTTGCTATATTAATGAATAGAATTATGATGACGAAGACTCTGTGTTGGCGTGTGTGTGTACAAGTGCATGCGCGTGAGCGCGCGCACAGCACAGCACATGCGCGTAGCAAGAGGAACAGGAAGAGGGGTGAAGGGGGTCAAGGTGACCCAGACATGAACTAGAGCAGCAGATGAACGGACTGTGACCACGGTGGGCAATAACAAAGGGGATTCGTTATGGGATTATTTCCGTTGACAGTCCAGGCAACATCACGATCCCCCCCTCCCCCTACCCCCCCCCCCCTTTTTTTTTCCAGATCTCCCCTCTTTCTTTCTCTTTCTTGATGGCCTGCATTCTTGTTTTGTCCACACCCCTTGTCTCCCTCTGTCTATCTCTGTCTGTCTGTCTCTGTCTCTTTCTCTGTCTGTCTGTCTCTATCTCTCTTTCTTTCTTCTCTTTTCTCTCTCTCTTTGGCTGTCTGTCTGTTTGTCTCTGTCTCTCTTTCTCTGTTCTCTTTGTCTGTCTGACTGTCTGTATGTATGGTGTATGTATGCGCTTCGATTTGTGTATTTTACAGATTCAGCGCTATATCTTATCATTATTATTATCATTATTGTTATGTTATTATTGTGTTAGTATTATTATTTATTATGTTCTGTCCTCTCTCTTCTCTCTCTTTCTCTATCTCTCTTTCTCTCTCTCTCTCTCTCTCTCTCTCTCTCTCTCTCTCTGCCTGCTGCTTTTGCGCTCTGTGCATATATATACCCAATGGACTTCTGTTATCTGCAAGCATAGGCAGCATTGTCAGGTCCTGTTTTGTTTTTGTGATGAACGCTATGTAAGGCCAATACAGATTGCCTGTGGCTGTATTGTATCTAGAGGCACTCGGGGGTGGTGGTGGTAGGGGGGAGATCTTGTATGAATAAATATCATATGTACACGCCCCATGTTTTTGTCTGTGTCTGTCTGTCTGCTTGTCTACTTGTCTGTCTTTCACACACAGAGGCACATAGACTCCCCCCCCCCCCCCACACACACACATACAGCATGCTACCCCCCTCCTCCCCCTCCATCTTGTTCCTATACGTTTGATCGTGGCTGGAGGCCGATATTTGGTTAACTTTCATGTTTCATTATTTTCATCACCCCCCCTCTCTCTCTCTTTCTCTCTCTCTCTCTTCTCTCTCTCTCTCTCTCTCTCTCTCTCTCTCTCTCTCTCTCTCTCTCTCTCTCTCTCTCTCTCTCTCTCTCTCTCTCTCCTCTCTCTCTTCTCTCTCCCCCCCCCTCTCTCTCCTCTGGATGTAAAAAGCACATGCTGCTTATTCATTATCCTCGAATAAAGAATTGTCATGTCATTGTCATTCCTCTCTGTCTCTTCTCTCTTTCTCTCTCATCTCTCTCTCTCTCATCTGCTCTCTCTCTCTCTCTCTCTCTATTTCTCTCTCTCTCTCTTTCGTCTCTCTCTCTCTCTCTCTCTCTCTCTCTCTCTCTCTCTATCTCTCTCTATCTCTCTCTCATGGAGTAAAAAGCACATGATCTGATATTCATTTATCCTCGAATAAAAGAATTTGTCATTGTCATTTGCATTGCCATTGTCACTTGTCATTGTCATTGTCTCTCTCTCTCTTCTCTCTCATCCTTCTCATCTCTCTCTCTCTTCTCTCTCTCTCTCTTTTTTCTGGATTTTAAAAAAGCACATGAGTGCTTATTTATTATCCTCGAAATATCGAAATAAATAATTTGTCATTGTCTTGTCATTCTTCTTCTCTTCTCTTCTCTTACTCTCTCTCATCTCTCTCTCTCTATCTCTCTCTCTCTCTCTCTCTCTCTCTCAACTCTCGTCTTTTGGCTGTAAAAAGCCATGAGTGCTTATTCATTATCCTCGAAATAAAGATTCGTCATTGTCATTGTCTCTTGCTTCATCTCTCTCTCT
Organism: Rapana venosa; assembly: GCA_028751875.1. Taxonomy (NCBI): domain Eukaryota; kingdom Metazoa; phylum Mollusca; class Gastropoda; order Neogastropoda; family Muricidae; genus Rapana; species Rapana venosa. The sequence goes on from CM054142.1 coordinate 43,195,365, forward strand.
ATCTCTGTCTCTCTCTCTCTCTCTGGATGTAAAAAAGCACATGAGTGCTTATTCATTATCCTCGAAATAAAAGATTTTGTCATTGTCATTGTATTGTCATTCTCTCTCTCTCTCTCTCTCTCTCTCTCTCTCTCTCTCCTCTCTCTCTCTCTCTCTCCCTCTCTCTTCTGGATGTAAAACACATGATGCTTATTCATTACCCTCGAATAAAATTTGTCATGTCATTGTCATCCCTCTCTTCTCTCTCTCGATGTAAAAAAAGCACATGAGTGCTTATTCATTATCCTCGAAATAAAAGAATTTGTCATTGTCATTTCTCTCTCTCTCTCTCTCTCTCTCTTCTCTCTCTCCTCTCTCTCTCTCTCTCTCTCTCTCTCTCTCTCTCTCTCTCTCTCTCTCTCTCTCTCTCTTCTCTCTCTCGCTCTCTCTCTCACATTCTCTGTCTCTGCTTCTTATTTTTGACTTTCATTTTCTACAGAAGCCAGCGGTAGGCCACCCAACTATGAGAGAGGAAAGTTCAAGGTGGCACAAGGAGCCAGACAACCATTCAGCACATCAGCCTTTGTATTTCTCCCCTCAGGGCAGCCTCTTGCACTCTTCTCCAAGACTTTCCCCCTTTCCAGAATCAGGCCTTACAATTAGTTCACACCTGTCCTCTTTTTTCCCAATAGCATAATTATCTACTTCAGTAAAATTAATCATTTCTGTTCTTCTGAGAACAAGTCTTACGAAGATATTCTTTAGTCTTCTAAAAACTATTTCTAGGTATTATTTTCTGTTTTTTAGAGATTGTTTATATTTTGTTATGATGGAATTTTTAAAAAATGGTATTGTTTTTAACCATTCGTTCAAAATGATTCGTACCTTTTAAAATCATTCTTATTCCTTCTGAAATGTTAGTGCTACTTATGATTATTTGTATATTGTTGCAGGGGTATTACCTTTCTTTCAAGAACCTTTGCATCTCTTGCTTGCTTATTTGTATAAAGATTCGATACCCCAGGTGGCGTAGGTTTAGTGTTGTACGGTGTAAGTGTTTATAAACTGTTAGGTTACACGTTAATCTATACTTTCTCATGAATACTGAAACGAACCTTTGCTTTAACTTTCGTTTGATTTATCTGTGCTCCATTCTTTGACATCCGGATGGGATGTTGAGATCAATTTCACATGTTATGAACCCAGTTTGATAATTATTC
>CM054142.1:43204063-43211563 GCA_028751875.1 Rapana venosa
ATACAGGCTCCCTAATGACCCTTACCAGTCTTTTGGGATGTAAGTCACTGGGCATTGACTGCTATAGTTAGCATCATTTTTTAAAATTGACCGTTAAGCTTGAATTGTGTCAGTGGGTTTTCAGATTTTTTCGGACACTGGTGATTCATGGCCTAGCCAAGACTGTTAGTGTAGTGTGGCCTCAGGTAAGAAGATTAATTCATGATACAGCCATGTTGTCCAGTGTAGCAACTGGGTGAAGGATAGTATCGAACACTGTGTCATTATTAGTATGTGTGTGTGTTGTGTGTTGTGTGTGTGCGTGTGTATTTATGTGTGTGTGCGCGTGCGTGTGTGTATGTGTGTTAGTGTGTGCGCGCGCGCGTGTATTTTATGTTGTGTCACTCTGTCATTATCTTGCAGTTCGTTGGTTGGATTATTCTATGATCCTCGAAATAAAAGAAAAAACATTTGAATAAAAACAATGCGATAAATCATTCATCTATAATGATCATCCCTGGGTTGACCCTAATGGTTGGCTAGGACTCTTTGACACGAGAAACGCCTGAAGAGTTGCTTTTAAGATAATGGTAAACTGTGTACAGTAGTTGTTTTTTTATGAGATACAAACCTAAGCAAGCTGACAGTCCTGAGAGGGCGTCTATGGTTGGCAGGGGTTGTAAACTGTATGACTTGACTGAATCTTTATCAAACAAGAAAGTATTCCCGAAGTCGGAAAGTGGCTACCTTAATGGTGGGTGAAAACGGTCGCCTACACCAAATCTTGCCTTCAGTGAACCTCAGAGCTCTAGCCAAGGAGGTGGTGCTGGTGTTCCCATAACCTATGTGGTCGTAGGGGAGCGAGGCATCAGAGACCTCAACTTCTCAAAGGGCCAGCATATTGAGGGCTGCACCCATCTCCTCTCCCTCGCTGCTTTACCTTCCCTGACCCTAAAGAGGGCAGGTACCCATTTACAGCTGGGTGAACTGGGGGGATGGGGGGGGGGGGGGGACTGTACTGAAGCCAAGGCGCGCAAACGGTCACCCATCCTTTTGGTAACCACGCTCGCTGCTGCTTAACCTTAGCTTGAGGGAAAGCGAGTGCTCTGACCACTGAGCTATCCCGTCCTCCTAGCCGAGGAAGGAAAACACAAGATACCAGCGAGTGATCCTGCTAGGTTGTGTTGTCTTTTCTGCCATGTCCTATTGCGTAAGCCACGGCTGTAGTGTCCTTACATGGGTTTCCTGTCGCTAACTGGATCAAGGCCTTGAGCAACAGCCCGAACTTGATCCAAACATAACTGAGCATTAGTTTGAAACTGCATGCACACAGGAAAACACGACCCCCTAAAAATAGCAATAGAAAGATTATGATACAAATAAACAAAACCCTAATCGAGACTGCGATAGTGAAACGAGTATTCTCTAACTTTCGCAGGGAAATTTGTGTTACCCGGCTTGCACGCTCACAAGGACAAACTAATGGGAAATGTCCGATTTTGGAATCGTCTGTCTTGCGAACTGCTGTCTTTGGTTGGCAGCCCACCTGGTGAAGGAAAGGAGAAGGTCAGTTTCCAGATGAAGTTTCCAGACCCAGTTTCCAGGAGTTATCTTTATTTATTTTAATTTTATTTTTTATTGTTTTTGTCGAGGTTTTATTTATTTATTTATTTATTTATTCTTTTATATCGAAGATAATGGAATAAGCATTCATGTGCTTTTTTTTACACTCAGTCCCCGTGTGTATGCAGTTTTGTCAATTTTATCATCCGATCCCACCGGCACACAATGGCCTAGTCTTCCGAAAAGCGGAACGGGTTTTAACGTGAGCGCAAGATGTTCTGCGTGCGTTCGCACACGGGACCTCGGTTTATAATCTCATCCGAAGGAAGGGAGAGTGGAGTCGGCACTGATGTTGACTACAGAGAAAAAAATCCTCTTGAACGAGATTCGAACCCGGGTCAGCAGATCACGAGCGGTACCTGTCCACTTTACGACATCCAGCACTTTAGGACACTACGAGAAACGGTCGTCTCTGATCTGCGATGTGTGGGTGATCGATGGTCCCTTACAGCGTAACGGATCTGTAAGGGTGTATGCAAACGCTGGTCTGGGTAGATGCGGCGTTTGTCTTGTCAACAGAGGATTAGAGATGGACTGCACTGGGCCTTGGTTTGTGCTGATTTGTTTGTCTTCTGCCCCGAAGGCATGTCATTCTGTCCTCTGTTCCTTCTTTGTGGGGGTGCCTCCACGGGGAGAAAACAACACATCCACCCAGCTTTTCAAAATGTTATCATTACGTGTCAGATTTATTGCGCTTGGTGGTGGAGGTGGAGGTTGCGAATATGTAAAAAGCGTACACGCGTGGGCTCAGATACACACAAGCATGCACATACAAACACACAGTGGAAAAGCGATACTCTTTTCAATGCATACACAAATCGCGTACTCTAGACAGAATGTGATCATGAAAATATTATTTATTCATCTATTCTTTTATGCCAACGATAGTGGAATAGCACTCATGTGCTCTTTTAATCGAGTCCCCGTGTGCATGCAAATTTGTAAATGTTGTCATCCTCTCCCCCCTCCCCGCACACAATGGCATCATCTAATCTTATCTGTTCCCGTAACCCCCTCCGGGGTCGTAGGGGCACTGCAGTGACCAACGTTGCCCCAGTTGGCTCCATTTGCGGCGGTTGTGGGCAAGTGCCTGGGTAGGGTTGTGGAGAAGCTCTTCCCGGTCCATTCAGTGATGTTGTCTGCCCGTTTCTTCTTCGGCTTGCCTCGCCTCTTCGGCCTGGGTCGAAACATAATGGCCTACTCTTTCAAAAAGTGCAGAACAGGTTTTCACGTGTGCGCAACGATGTTCCCGTATATTTGCACGTGGGACCTCGGTTTATAGTTTTATCCAAAGGACGTTCGAGGGAGTGGAATCAGCACTGATGTTAAATCAAGGAGAACAAATCATTTGAAGAGGTGTCTCAGCGGTGACTGGAACACGGCCCGTTAAATCGTAAGGACACCGCTCTAAACCACCAGGCTGTTCCCTGGTGGATCGGTGGTCTAGAGGTAACGCGCCTGTCTGGAAAGCCAAAAGTCCGGGTCGGAAGTGTGCGATGGTTCGAATCCCGTTTGGACCCGAAACTTTTCCCCCATCCACTAGACCATGAGTGGTGGTCTGGGCGCTAGTCTTTCGGATGTGACGATAAAAACCGAGGTCCCGTGTGTTACACAAAATTACTTAAACGCACGTAAAAAAACCCAAAGCGACAAGAGAGTTGTCCCTGCTAAAATTCTGTAGAAAAACCCTTCACTCTGATAGGGAAACAAACGCAGTTGCAGACAGAAAAAAAGAACAAAAAATGGGTGGCGCTGCTCTGTGGCGACGCGCTCTCCCCGGGGAGAGCAGCCCGAATTTCACGCATAGAAATCTGACGTGACTTAAAAGTGATCTAAAAAAATATCCCGTTCCCAGCAAGCGTGTACCTGTCTCTTGATAGTCCCTTACTTTCCTCATGTCCCTTACTTTCCTCATGTCCCTTACTTTCTCATGTCCCTTACTTTCCTCATGTCCCTTACTTTCCTCATGTCCCTTACTTTCCTCATGACCCTTACTTTCCTCATGTCCCTTACTTTCCTCATGTCCCTTACTTTCCTCATGTCCCTTACTTTCCTCATATCCCTTACTTTCCTCATGTCCCTTACTTTCCTCATGTCCCTTACTTTCCTCATGACCCTTACTTTCCTCATGTCCCTTACTTTCCTCATGTCCCTTACTTTCCTCATGTCCCTTACTTTCCTCATGTCCCTTACTTTCTGCCCTTACTTTCTTCCCTTACTTTCCTCATGTCCCTTACTTTCTCTGACCTACTTCTCATGTCCCTTACTTTTCTGTCCCTTACTTTCCTCATGTCCCTTACTTTCTCATGTCCCTTACTTTCCTCATGTCCCTTACTTTCCTCATGTCCCTTACTTTCCTCATGTCCCTTACTTTCCTCATGTCCCTTACTTTCCTCATGTCCCTTACTTTCCTCATGTCCCTTACTTTCCTCATGTCCCTTACTTTCCTCATGTCCCTTACTTTCCTCATGTCCCTTACTTTCCTCATGACCCTTACTTTCCTCATGTCCCTTACTTTTCTGTCCCTTACTTTCCTCATGTCCCTTACTTTTCTGTCCCTTACTTTCCTCATGTCCCTTACTTTCCTCATGTCCCTTACTTTCCTCATGTCCCTTACTTTCCTCATGTCCCTTACTTTCCTCATGTCCCTTACTTTCCTCATGTCCCTTACTTTCCTCATGTCCCTTACTTTCCTCATGTCCCTTACTTTCCTCATGTCCCTTACTTTCCTCATGTCCCTTACTTTCCTCATGTCCCTTACTTTCCTCATGTCCCTTACTTTCCTCATGTCCCTTACTTTCCTCATCTTCTTACTTTCCTCATCTTCTTTAGGCTACACACTCAAAATATTGTCTTAAGGATTGCTTTGCAAGTGGAATGTGTATCCAATCCAATCCAATCCAATCCAATCCAATTCAATCCTACTATAAACAACAGGATTGGATTGGCTACACACTCCACATGTAAAGCAAACCCTTAAGATAATAATTATTTTGTGCTATTGATTTAAACTGTATGCAGCACATCAGCAACAGCAACATCAACTCCCGTCCCCATCCCCTCCCTTTTGTCAGTTTATCGACTCATACCTGACTTAATTGTGCAGCAATTCTTTGGGACAAACATTCTTTTCTAATTCAGCAAACTGTGCAATATCCCTCCTCCCTTCCATGGCCTATAGAAATGCATACAGATTGTAATCTTTCCAATTAAAAAAAAATCCGTGCTATTAAGCTATCTCCTGATCTTTCCAATTAAAAAATTCATGCTAGTAAACTATCTACTTATCTTTCCAATTAAAAAAACCCCGTGCTATTAAGCTATCTTCTTATCTTTCCCAATAAAAAATCCATGCTATTAAGCTATCTACTTATCTTTCCAACTAAAACAATCCGTGTTATTAAGCTATTACCTTATCTTTCCAAATAAAAAAAAATCCGTACTATTCAGCTATCTCCTTATCTTTCCAATTTAAGAAAATCCGTGTTAATAATCTATCTCCTTATCTTTCCAATTAAAAAAATCCGTGTTAATAAGCTATCTCCTTATCCTTCCAATTAAAAACATTCCGTGTTAACAAGCTATTTCCTTAACCCCTCAAAACAAAACAAAAGAATAAGGGGATACTTTTCTCAGAAAACTTCTCCTGAACACACAAAATATAACCTTTATTATCTTTCTCAATACTATGTCATTAAGCTACTTTTTACGCTCCAAATACAAGTATACAGTGTAAATCGGTATTTTAAAAACTGAAATGAACAGATCTTTTTGTAAAACAGTAGATCGCCTATACAGAGACTTGATTTTCTTGTCCGTTGCTCGACTAGAGCTCTGAGGTTCACAGATGATGATATTTTGCGTACGCAACCGTTCCCCACAACACCATTAAGGTAGCCACATTCCGACTTCGGGGATAGATCGTACAGTTGACCATGAGTCTAACTGTGGAGTACGACCAGGATTTGTAGCCTACATCATTTCCCCCCCTGCTTTGCATGTGTGATACTGGGAACTGGAACAAGCTATATGGTGGCCAAGAAAGCCCCGCCTTGGTCTGTATTGTAGCATCGTTTCCGCTCGTCGCCCCTCAGTCGCTATAGACATCGGAAGTTTCTTTCTAGGTGGCTGACTTCGTGACAGAAGTGTTACTGCCTTCTTGCATGAAAAACAAGTGGTGTGATGACTGGCCTGGTCCTGCTACTAGTCCAATCTTCCTCCCCCATGCTTTAGGCCCCTAGATGGGTTTTTTTTGGGGTTTTTTTGGGGGGAAAGGTATTTCCTACCCCATGATATTGTCCCCTAGCAGAGTTTGTCACTGAAACGTCTGATTGCCGGGAAGGTGGAATGAATGTTGTTGGCGCTGTCGTTTGGCGTTCCTCGGCTTAACACTCACCGGGGTGGGGGGGGGGGAGGGGGGATCACCCAGGGAGGGGGGGATCACCCACCAGAATATGCTTTCTTGTTTATGCTCATCATTATGATATAAGCCAATCTCCACATAACATTTCAAAGAATAACACTATTAAACGTAATAGCTTGGCACATCATGTATATCAATAACTGACACAAGTTTATTATATATATATATATATATATATATATATATATATATATATATATATATATATATATATATATATATCTCTTCTTTTAATACCATTTTAAATCGCGGCATATGAATTTTCTCTGCGTGAAATTCGGGATGCTTTCCCAGGGGAGATCGATGTACATGTGGCAATCGATGTACATGTGGCAATCGAAATACATGTAGCAATCGATGTACATGTGGCAATCGATGTACATGTGGCAATCGATGTACATGTGGCAATCGATGTACATGCGGCAATCGATGTGTATGTGGCAATCGATGTACATGTGGCAATCGATGTACATGTGGCAATCGATGTACATGCGGCAATCGATGTACATGTGGCAATCGATGTACATGTGGCAATCGATGTGTTTGTGGCAATCGATGTACATGCGGCAATCGATGTACATGCGGCAATCGATGTGTATGTGGCAATCGATGTGTATGTGGCAGTCGATGTACATGTGGCAATCGATGTACATGCGGCAATCAATGCGTATGTGGCAATCGATGTACATGTGGCAATCGATGCACAATCGATGTACATGTGGCAATCGATGTACATGTGGCAATCGATGTACAAGTGGCAATCGATGTACAAGTGGCAATCGATGTGTATGTGGCAATCGATGTACCTGTGGCAATCGATGTATATGTTAAGACCGGGTTAGTGTAGGCACTAAGTTAAGTTTACATGTGTGATGTTTTCGAATACATTTTCCCCGAAGTCGAAATGCGGCTGCTTAAATGGTGGGGTAGGGAGAAAAACGGTCACATAACACGTGCAAAAATCTTACCATTTGTGAACTATAATAATAATAATAATAATAATAATAACAACAACAACAATAATAATAATAATAATAATAATAATGATAATAATATAATCTACATGCAGAAATAGCCCAGGCCAAAAATCTTGTGTCAGTTATTGATATAAATGACGTACCGAGGCCTACCTACGTTTAATATCGTTATTCTTTGAAATGTGATGTGGAGACTGGCTTCAGTCATGACAAGCTTTTTAGCTTAGCAACGTGTACTCTCCAGAATTATAAAAGAAAAGTGGTTGAGGGGGGGTGGGGGGGGGGGGACCTACTCTGAAGTCGGAATGTGGCTGCTAATATAATGGGTTTTTATGTTTTGTTGTTGTTTGTTCTTCCCTTACATACATACATGCATACAGTGGACTGTGTTAACAATATGTGATGGTGTGGTAAGTAGATGACCTCCCATGCGATCAGAGCCACGTGTTACTATTTTGGGACACACACTGCAAATTGTGCAGTGCTCTGTTTTCTTGG
>CM054142.1:43214063-43231563 GCA_028751875.1 Rapana venosa
TTCTAATTCTGCTTCATACTTTATACTAATCCACAAACAAAACATCCCGATACGCACATCTCTTTTTGTCCTAGCCTGTTACACTAGTGCCATTACATTATGCAACGGCTGCTTCGATTCGAATAGTCTGTCCTCTGTTGTTGTGAGATTATTGCAAGTGCGGAATGTTGAAAAGCAGTATATAATAGTTCTTGAGTGATCCCTTTTTGATGTATATACATCAAAGTATTTTCGTCCCTGGGTGCCATGCTATATTCTGTGCGTTACATAACTCTTCCAAAGCTGTTTGGTCCTGCTTGTCTATGAGCAAACGGTACTGGGACACAGTGCCATCATTGTTAATGACAACAACCGTGTAGTGATACACCCAGACACAATACAGTCTCGTTAGTAAGATCGACAGTGCTGCCATAGTCACAGATACAACATTATGCTCGGGCGTTAAGATCGACTAACTAGCCGACGAAGAAGGCACAGACGGAAGTCTCACACTCTACCGGAAGCGGAGTCATCGTTTGGTCACTGACCCGGATGTAACTCCTTCACAGAACTTTCTGAAGCCCCCTGTTGTGTGCGTAGCAGTCAGTTGTAATGACTGGGCTAGGCTTAAGTGTCGTCTGCCTAATGCTGCCTTCTTCACTGATTGTATTGGCTTTGAAGTTTTTCGTGTATTGCCCTGAAGTCTACTGGAATCAGCAAAACGTGGGTTTTTTTTGGATTGATTTACTTGAGGAGAGTTGGGCCTGGATTGTATCATGGAAGTCATTTGTGAGTATTGTTAATTAAAACTTGACAAGAAGATGATTTTTAGTTCGTATATCTGTAGTTGCGCATCTTTAATCAGAGATTTAAAAAAAAATGTTAACAGCCTCAATATGGCCTCTGGGGTCGGCGGGGCTATAAACAGCAAGCATGGATTGGATTGGATGAGTTTACTTTAATTTGTTATGTTTTGGATGCGACAGTAATATGGAAGTTGTTAATAAATAATGTTAAAGGTATATGATGTTTACGGTTGAGCCTATATTAGAATCAGTGATGTTATTTCTATTATCAATATGTTTGCAACACACTGTTTGATATTCTGCTTCATTGTGAAATAAAATCTTATTGTTTACCCTCCTACTCCATCAATCAACCAATCCATCCTAACATAACTCATCCAAAGCAAAAATCACCAGCTATTTGGTGTTTCCAACGCATCAGCACTGCACGAGATAAAAAAAATATTGTTTAAGGCAGACCAGGAATGTCTACAAGAACCCGGAGTGAACTACAATGCTACGAGGCAAGAAATCGTACACTTCTCCCATGACAGTGGAACACTTCCCCCAAGACCTGTCCAACACACCAAAAACCCGAGGGCCGATATCTGGCCTGCTGACCTGCCGATGAAGGACAAGCTCTTCGGACCCCTGGAGGGCCTTTGTCGTACCCCGGCAGTCCTTAGGCCCTCCTCCAGAGAGGCCGTCTGGGCGTTCGATGAAGAAAGAACCATCTAGAATCTTGGTCGTTTGCTGGAAGCATCCTTCTTGTTGGTGTCGACACGAAGCGTCATTCTGATGGAATCCGTCTTTGAAACAATGCCTATGAGATTATCAGGACAGCCCGTCCACTCATCATCTTTCCCATTAGTTTCTGAGACTGCGGGGGATTGCTCCGTTTATTTGAAGAACTTGCGTCGCATTTATGATTATGAAATTAATGTAGACAGCAGCATGTTACTTTAAGTTGTGTTTAAAAAACTCTTGTCTGTCTGTCTGTCTGTCTGTCTGTCTTTTCTCTGACTGTCTGACTGTCTGTCTATGTCCGACTGTCTGCCTTCTTGCCTGCCTGTCTGTCTGTATGTATATCTGTCTGTCTGTCTGTCTGTCTGTCTTCTGTCTCTCTCTCTCTTTCTCTCTCTCCCTCTCTCTCTCTCTCTCTCTCTCTCCTCTCTCTCTCTCTCTCTCCTCTCTCTCTCTCTCTCTCTCTCTCCCCCCCCCCCTCTCTCTCTGTTTCATTACTGGGAGGGGTGTGAAGTGACCAGTCGTGTCCTGTACTTGGTATCTGCTGTCCGCTGGCCTCAGCCGACACATTCTGACTTCAGAGCAGCTCATTTCATTGTGCAGGTTGCATCCTGGGCATGTTCGTGTTTCCGTAACCCTACCGAACACTGACATGAATGACGGGATTTTAAACGTGTACATTTGATCTTCTGCGAATGGATATACTCAAAATGAATCAAGGCACTGGCAGGCCTGCACTTGAAGGTGACCTGGGAGATCGTACAGATAGATCCTCTACCTTAACTCATCAGACGCCTCCGAGATTCAAACCCACGACTTTATGGAACCACGGGATTAAAGTTGACTGATCATAACCACTCGACTACAGTGTTCGTGGTTAAATCAACCATTAGCATCGTTTATTGGGTCTATCACCTTTAGGTATCAATACATCAAGCTTAGTAAAAGAATATCTTAATAAAATTGATAACTCAGTCACCTTGGTAGCTAATAATTATGCATTTCCAATTTAGGATTTTTATTTCTGTTATTGTTTGTTTGTTTGTTTTTTATGTTGTTGTTTAAAACATCGAGCCTCTATATTTGCATGTTGCAATCACTTGATGGTAGAACTGAATGTGATCAAAATACATTGTTTTATACTTGGCTGAAGTAATTGTTTTGGCACCCTTGGCCAAAAAACCAGTTGAGTTCATGTGTGTGTGTGTGTGTGTGTGTGTGTGTGTGTGGTGTGTGTGTGTGTGTGTGTGTAAGTAAGTAAGTAAGTAATTATGTAAGTAAGTCTTCAATTTTAACGTCTTTCCACTTTGAGTGATACCAGACGACCCTAAAATAGGAGACGGGATAAGAAAGCGAGAGAGAGAGAGAGAGAGAGAGAGAGAGAGAGAGAGAGAGAGAGAAAAGAGAGAGAGAGAGAGCTACTCTGTGTGTGTGTGTAATCACAAATGAAAACGTATTCTTAACATTAGCAGATCAAGGAAAAATAAAACATTTAAAAATCCAAAAGGAACTGCAAAAACTACAGTAAATGCCCTATAGGACTTAACAACAAACCTTTAGCAATGTCCAACTTTAAACTTGCATTGTTTAAAACCTCCCCTATGGAATTCTCAGAAAAGGCAGGGAGATGGGGTTTTAACTTTTTACATTCGAGTATGATATGGGTATTTGAAATATATTCACCACAACAGATTTTAACATCATTGCTGAATTTTGTCATGAATGCATTTAATCTTATCCTGTAAAATAATGCCTTGAGTTATCTTTCTTTTACAGCATTTGTATGAATCCCTAAGTGTTCAATGTATTCAAATACACTCTTCCCACTCAGAATCAAATTTGAAAAGCCGCTTGGTTTTGCCAATGCTTTTCTATAAATTTGCTTCGAGATGCTTCTTCTAACAAACGATAGCCCTCTGCAATGGATAGAGGGACATGCAGTACTATAGACCCCTTTTTTTTATTACGTGCACCTTTCTTGGCAGCCCTATCAGCCCATTCATTAGAAAACAGTCCTATGTGTGAAGGAATCCAACAAAAGGAAACATGAATTCCTCTTAAACATAGAAGATTTATGAAGTATTTGATGTCTAATATGTTTAGCAGCTCTCTTATAAATTATAGACTGTAAGACTGTATAGACTGTGTGTGTGTGTGTGTGTGAGTGTTGTGCATGCGTGCGGGCGTGCATGCACACTCTCTCTTTTTCTCAGGGGAACACTCACATAGACAAACACTGACCGGCTCTCTCCCTATCTCTTACTCACGCACGCACGCACACACACATACATTCCCGCACGCGCTCACACACATTCCCTCTCTCTCTCCCTCTCTCTCCTTTTCTTTCTTTCTCCCCTCCTATTCCTCCTTGGCACACACACACGCACACACACACATACACACACACACACACATTCAAGACAAGACGTCTTTGTGTGTCTCTTTTTCAGCGGGTCGCATGTGTTGGTATTTTCATAGCCATATTGGAAGAGGCCTCGACAAGGGAACAGACCATCTCTAATATTTGTCGTCTGCAGACAGACAGGCTAGGATGACCGTATGCCACTCTTTGAGTTTTCTCCGTCTGCTTTCGGGAAGACAACAAAAAAAATCTGTTGCCGCTCTTTTTTTGCTGTTGTTGGTTGTTGTTGGTGTTTTTTTTAAAGGCCTAGAGGACTATCTGATCTGTCATCGTTTATTATTAAAAAGAAAGCGATTGTTCTGGAGAACGAAGTGAAAGAACAGAATTGTTTTGCTGTTTTTGCACACACCTTCATACAAACTTAGCTCATTATTCGTAGATGTATGCGCGCCCGTGTGAGTATATTAGACCTGCTTTTATATGCACACACACACACACACATGCATGCACAAGCGCTCGCGCGCACCCCGCCCCCCTCCCCCCCCCACACACACACGAACATGCGCGCACTCACACGCACACACACACGCACACATACAAGCGCGCATACACACACACAAACGTGCATACACACACACGCGCGCGCACACACACACATACACACACAGAGGTGCATATACACAGTGCACGTACACATGCATGCGTGGAAGCAAACATGAACATAGAGAGCAAGCATATTTGCATAACACGCACTTGCGCGCACGTGTGAGAAGAGAGACATAAGCCGGTGCACGTGGTAATGGGGTCAGCAGTCAGGCAGCTCACACAGCCTACACAGGCACACATTCTAGACGCGCGTGTGCTCTCTCTCCTCTCTCACACACACACTCACATGTGCACGCACGCACACACACACACACACGTACACGCACGCACGTACACGCACACACAGACTCACACACACACAAACACAGAGAGACATAGAGAGGCAGAGAGAGAGAGAGAGAGAGAGAGAGAGAGAGAGACAGACAGACAGACAGACAGACAGACAAATGGACAGAGACAGAAAGGGACAGAGAAAGAGACAGAGACAGACACAGAAAGACAGAGACAGACAGAAAGAAGGACAAACAGACAGACACAGACAGAGAGAGAGGCTATAGAACTGATGGTCGATCATATAACGATATTCTCATTACAAACCAAAGCCTGTTCGTTAGTGCAGCAGAAAATGTACCAAAGTCAAGCCCCTCGCCAATACCACTTAAAGCGACGTGCAAACTTCACCGCCCCTCTCTCTCTATTCTCTATTATTAATGAATACTCTCCACATACTTGGAGCACTCATTCTAGGAATGTTTCTGCCCAGAAAGCGTGCTAGAGGCATTCCGCACCAAGTCACGGTGACACCTTAGCAAATCGGAAATGATACACAAGTGCTGAAGCCATGCATGCAGGGGGAGCAAGTGCGCACTGACAAGAGCAGGTGTGTCCTCTGATAACAGAGTGTGCACAATATGCATCTTGTGCCTGTGTGAGTGTTTGTTGCTTGTATATCGTCAGCACCATGGCTTTATCACATCTCTTGATTAAACCATTGACGCTGGGGGCAACAGCAAAGTGAGAGGCTGTATGACCAGTGGCTTTCCCACTCATGGAATTCTACTTTCCAGCTTAGTCTTTAGTGATCGACTATGACTCTGACTAGGAGGCTTCTTGACTCGCACAGTCCTTATGTGCTGCAGCCCTGGGGGCTGGTTGGCCTTTGGAGAACATCTCCAACGCTGACTGTCCCTATGCCCACTTGGCCGAGAGAGTGGGGATGTGCTGTGGGCAAGGCATCTCCACTATAATCAAATTTCTGCCCAATTTCCGAAACAGCAGCTGCCTCCTCTGCTGTTTTGGAGGTCATCGTCGGACACCACGGACAAACATACATAGGGTGTTGAGGACAATTTCTCCTCCGTTCCTCGGCTAGAGCTCCGAGGTTCACCAATGCTGAGGGTTTTGTTTGTGTGACCGTTTTCAGCCCTTTCCTTGAAGGTAGCCGCATTCTGACTTCGGGGATGATGTCTAAACACGAAACCAGTGTGCAGGCAGTTTTTAATTTTTTTGTTTTTGCTGGTTTTTGTTTTGTTTTAGTTTGTTTTGGTCATCCCTTTTTACCGGTATGCAGTGGCATACTCTTCCGAAAGGCAGAACGGGTTTTAACGTGTGTGCAATGTGTTCTGCATGCGTTGGCACACGGGCACCTCGGTTTATAGTCTCATCCGAAGGACTTTCGGTGGAGGAGGGGGTGGAGTGGAATCGGTACTGGTGTTAACTCCAAGGGAAAAATTCCCTAGAACAGGTGCCTGGGTGGTGGCTCGATCAAGGGCCGTCAGATCGCGAGTGCAACGCTCTAACCACTAGGCTATCCTCCCCCCCATCCCCACCTCCACCTCGGTTTATTTTACTTTTATTACTTCAAATCCTCCCCGAAGTCGGAATGCAGCTACCTAAATGGTGGGGGGTAAAAACGGTCGCATACGCACAAATCTCACTATTGGTGAACCTCGGAGCTCTAGCCGAGGAACAACGACAACAACAAAAGAGACGATTATTTCAAACCATTATCCAAGGTTTCTAGCCCATCCAGCTTGACTGAAGGCCATGGTGATATCAGACGCAAACACATTCAGCGACTGAAGCCATAGTAGGTTGAAGATGACAGATTCTTCAGTAAGCAGGGACGAAACATTGATGTGAAGGCAACGCGAAAACGAATGGATCCGGATCACTTTCGACTGAAACCGGCAACAGTAAACGTAGAAGACGCACTGACATGGGGTTTTATGTGGCACAGTGTCTAGAAATGTCATCTTAATATTGAAGAAATACTCGTAATGCGTAAAAAGAGGGTGTTTGTTTTCCATGAATTGGCTTTAAGTATTTCAGAAATACTGAAATACTAGAAAAAAAATAGACACTATACAAATAACTCTTTCCATAACGAAAACTATTATTAGGCATATTTATCGTAAAAACTATCACGCAAAACTTTTGACAGAAATAATATACCATATTATTTTCTAACAAACAAACCCAACAACCCCCCCCCAAAAACAACAAAAAACCAAAAAAAAACAACAACAACTTTTCGGATGAATAATTTACCAGAATGTCTACTACCACGCAGAACTTTCGACACACGAATAATCTGCCATTCATTTTCTACCTCGCAGAACTTTCGACACAGATAATTTACCATAGATTTTCATTTGACCGAATCACGCAGACTTGAAGGAAACGGAAATAGGACGTGTAGGTAACGGAAGATAGGACATGCTAATGTCGTCATTTCCTTGTTTGTGCGCAAGATTAGAAAGTCTGCAATTATCTTGATGATCTGTCTTTGCCTTTCCCCGTTTCTTCTTAGTTAGGTCAGAATTAAGACAGGGTATCATTGGCAGATTTGTCGCGTAATTCATGGTGACATCAGCAACAGTTACTGCTATGGGGAAATGTTGTTAAAATCAGGATCATTAACTTAGATCTGCATGCAACTACCGTGTATTTAGTTCCTAATATCACAGAAAAACCCAACTGCCAACCACCGTCGTAAAAAACCCAAACAAAACCCCACAGGCAAAAACTTTGATGGTGGATGCGTGCTGATGTTCGGATACTGTTTTGTGGTATTCTGTGATATTATGTTTAGATGTTCACTGTTTTTATGTATGACTTGTAACCCGGATTGAATTGCTCTGTCTCTGAGATAATAAAGTATTTGAGTTGAAATAAGTTGTTTAAAATGATCATGGAACGATTAAAATGAATACGCAAACAAAAATATAAATGTTGCAGTTACTTCCCTTCCCCTTCTTTCTCACACAGCAAAGCAAAACAAGCACACACCCAAATAGCAGTCTTTCAGCCCTTAGTAACATTGCTAAAACAGCTAGAAGGATTGTCGACAATGAACAACAAAACAAGCAAACTAACAACAATAACACAGCATTGAGACACACCAGCGAGAGATTTATTTCTAAGAAACATCCACAACGCTTACGAATTACTTGCATTGAATTATGCAAACGTGTACACATAAGCATGCCCATACGCGAGCGTGCGCGCGCGCGCGCGCGCGCCCACACACACACACACACACACACACACACACACACACACACACACACACACACACACACACACACACACGCACGCACGCGCGCTCACACACAAACTCACACACAAACTCTCTCTCTCTCTCACACACACACACACACACACACACACACACACACACACACACACACACACACACATGCACATGCAAGTACAATAACACGCGCGAAACACAAGCGCGGACATACAGACACACGCACGCACGCACGCACACACACACACACACACACACACACACACACACACACACACACACACACACACACACACACACACACACTCTCTCTCTCTCTCACTCACTCACTCACTCACACCCACTCACTCACCACCACACGACAACAAAGACATTTAAAAAAAAATTATTTACTTATCTATTCTTTTATATCGAGGATAATGGAATAAGCACTCATGTACTTTTTTTTTACACCCAGTCCCCGTGTGTAGGTGGTTTTTGTAAATTTTGTCATCTGTTCCCACCGGCACACAATGGCCTACTCTTTCGAAAAGCGGAACAGGATTTAACGTGTGCGTAAGATGTTCTGCATGCGTTCGCACACGGGACCTCGGCCTGATTTTGACTTTCGTGGTGGGTAGGGCTGTAGACACTAGAGAATGGAGTGGAATGGAAAAAGGAGGGGGACACAGTTCCTCTCATGACACTCTCCTTCACAGCTGCTTAACTTTGCGCTTCCTCTGTCTTTTAAATGAATTTCAATAAACGACAGTTGTGACCGCAGATGGAGAGAGAGAGAGAGAGAGAGAGAGAGAGAGAGAGAGAGAGAGAGAGAGAGAGAGAGAGACAGAGAGAGAGACAGAGACAGAGACAGATACAGAGACAGAGAGACAGACAGAGAGAGACAGAGATAGAGAGAGAGAGACAGAGAGAGAGAGAAGAGAGAGAGACAGAGAGAGAATTATAGTTTATTGCATAGGAAACGTTTGGAAACAGAAGAATGATACCTCAACTGCAAACAGTATTTGTAGTATTTTTGAAAGCCTTATACAAATGAACTGCCAGCCGCTTATTATTAGTAAATTTTGCTGAGAGAGAGAGATTAAAAAAAAATTATTTAAAAAAAATTCTTTTATATCGAGGAGAGAGAGAGAGAGAGAGAGAGAGAGAGAGAGAGAGAGAGAAATCTATTTTTGTATGTCTTCGTGGATCAGTGGGTCTAGATGTAGCAAAACCGTGTAAAGAGCGAAAAAAATGGCGAGTTTAAGCCCTGTTTGACCCCCACACTTTTCCGCCCTTCACTAGACCTTGAGTGGTGGTCTGGGCCCTAGCCTTTCAGATTAGATGACAAACCGAAGTCCTGTTTGTAATATAAATATTTTTAGCGCACATTTAAGAACCAGCGGCAACACGAGGGTACACGCTGGAAAAAAAACTATGTAGAAGAAAAGTCACTCTCATAGGGAAACATATATATATATATATATATATATATATATATATATATATATATATATATATATATATATATATATAAAGGTAAAGGAGTCCCATAACCTATAAGGTCGTAGGGGAGCGAGGCGTCAGAGACCTCACTTCTCTAGGGCCAGCACATTGAGGGCGGCGCCCATCTCCTCTCCCTCGCTGCTTTACCTTCCCTGACCCTAAAGAGGGCAGGTACCCATTTACAGCTGGGTGAACTGGGGGAACTGTACTGAAGCCAAGGCGCGCAAACGGTCACCCATCCAACTGGTAACCACGCTCGACGCTGCTTAACTTGGCTGGGGGAAAGCGAGTGCTCCGACCACTGAGCTATCCCGTCCCCTATATATATATATACATATACAGACAGGGAAAAAATAATGGGTCGCGCTGCTGCTCTTGTGGCGACGCAGTCTCCCCAGAGAAAGCATTCGATATTTCGCGCAGAGAAAACTGCGATGACTGAAAGTGGCACACAATACGATACGATACAATACAGTACAGTAAAATACAACACAATACAGTACAACGCAACACAATATATTACACTACACTACACTACAATGCACTGCACTGCACTGCCCTGCACTGCACTACACTACAATGCACTGCACTGCACTGCGCTGCGCTGCACTGCACTGCACGACACTACACTACACGACACGACACGACACGACACGACACTGCACTACACTACACTGCACTGCACTGCATTGCACTGCACTGCACTACACTACACTGCACGACACTACACGACACTACCCTACACTACCTACCTACCCTACACTACACTACCCTACCCTACCCTACCCTACACTACACTACCCTACCTACACTAACTACCCTACCCTACACTACACTACACTACCCTACCCTACCCTACACTACACTACACTACCTACACTACACTACACTACCCTACACTACACTACCTACCCTACCCTACACTACCTAACACTACACCTACCCTACACTACACTATCACTACCTACCCTACCCTACCTCTACACTACACTACACTACCCTACCACTACACTACACTACCCTACCCTACCCTACCCTACCCTACACTACACTACCCTACCTAACACTACACTACCTACACTACCCTACCCTACCCTACTACCCTACCTACACTACCTACTACCTACCCTACCCTACCCTACCCTACCTACACTACACTACCCTACCCTACCACTACACTACCTACACTACCTACCCTACCTACACCTACCCTACTACACTACCTCACCCTACCCTACCCTACCTACCCTACCTACCTACACTACATACACTACACTACACCTACCCTACACTACACTACCTACACTACACACACTACACTACCTACACTACACACCCTAACCCTAAACCCTACCCTACCCTACCACCTACCCTACCTACCTACCCTACCCTACCTACCCTACCCTACCTACCCTACCCTACCCTACACTACCCTACCCTACCCTACACTACCTACCCTACCCTACCACTACTACACCTACTACTACACTACACTACACTACACTACACTACACTACCCTACCCTACCCTACCCTACACTACTACACTACACTACCCTACACTACACTACACTACACGTACACTACCCTACCTACTACCTAACTACCCTACCCTAACTACTTACTACACTACACTAACACCTACCCCTACACCCTACTACCCTACCCCTAACCCTACCCTACCCTATACTACACTACACACACTACACTACACTAAACTACACTACCCTACCCTACCCTACCCTATAACTACACTACACACTACACTACACTACACTACACTACACTACACTACACACTACACTACACTACACTACACTACACTACACTACACTACACTACACTAAACCTACCCTACCCTACCCTACCTCTACCCTACACACTACACTACCGCACACTACCCTACCCTACCCTTCCCTACACTACCCTACCCTACACTACACTACACTACACTACACTACACTACACTACCCTACCCTACCCTACACTACACTACCCTACCTACCCTACCCTACCCTACACTACAATAAATACGGCAGGTCAGTTTTGTAAATTGCCAAGACGAGACCACCGCAGTGGCATAATTATAATACAATCAGTAATGCCTGTTCAGGAGTAAATCTGTTGATCGAGCCACTTTCGTCTGTGTGTGTGTGTGTGTGTGTGTGTGTGTGTGTGTGTGTGTGTGTGTGTGTGTGTGTGTGTGTGTATCTCTCTTCTTGCCCAGCCGAGTCTCTCCGTTGGTCTTCTTTCATAGTAGCACAACACTTCTATAATCATAAGCACATCTGTCTGTTCATGCTCGCTAGTTGCCTTGACAGTAACAATAACGAAAGGAATGAAAAGCGAAAAGGCGACAGATAGGAGAAGAGAAAGAAAAGGAAAAGGAGAGAAAAGAATACACAATAGTCACACAGTTCCCCCCCCCCTCTCTCTCTTTGTCTGTCTGCCTGTCCGTCTGTCTGGCTCTCTCACTCACACAGACAGACAGAGTGACTCTCACAAACACTCACTAAAAACACATTGGCGCTTATTCGTTATCCTGGAAATAAAAGAATCTGATTTGATTTGATCACACACACACACACACACACACACACACACACACACACACACACACACACACACACACACACACACACAAAGTAAAGAAAGAAAGAAAGAGGGGAGATAATGCCTTCCACACCCCATGCTTTTATCTCTGAACAAAAAGAAGAAGGCTGACTATTGACTGCTTAGAACACCCATTTGATCACACTGGACAGTTGAAGATATCAGCTGAATAAAAATAACATACTGAGAGAGTGAGAGACAGACAGAGATTTAAGGTCAGAGATATTAAACACAACGTATGACAAATGACTTCATGGTATTAATTTTAGAGAGAGAGAGAGAGGTGGGGGGGGGGGGGGTCAGGCAGACAGGCAGGCAGGCAGATAGACAGACAGACAGGCATGCAGACAGACATTCAAGAAACCACAAGAAAGATCATTGATATTGAACACTACGTATGACAAATGGCTTCACGTTATTAGATTTTAATAGATACGCGCGCGCGCGCGTGCACACACACACACACACACACACACACACCCACACACACACACACACACACTCACTTACACACACGCACACGCACGCACGCACACACACACACATGCACACACGCACATCTATAACCATATTCAATTGTTTATGGTCCCACTGTAACCAGTTTTTAGTAATAGGTGCGATAGTGATTAATAGTTCTGGTGTCACGCATTAAAGTATGATTTGGGGAATGAGGGAGACACAGAGAGAGAGAGAGAGAGAGAGAGAGAGAGGGGGGGGGGGGAGGATTGTGAAGAGGAAAATGAAATAATATCGTCTAATACGTTTATCAAATTCAATATGACTTTAAAAATTTAGCCGAGACATCTGCCTTCAAACGTTGACAGAAGAGTAAGAAAGAAAGAAAGAAAGAAAGAGAGAGAGAGAGAGAGAGAGAGAGAGAGAGAGAGAGAGAGAGAGAGAGAGAGAGAGCGAGCGAGACAGACAGACAGACAGACAGACAGACAGACAGACACACAGCCAGAAACAAACTCAGAAAAAGAGCAAATACAGACAGGCAGAGAGAGACACAGAGAGAGACAGAGAAACGGCCCAGACGCCGAAACTCAAAACTGTCAGCTGACATCAGAATGCGGAGGAAATTGGAAAAGCAGCAGACTTCAGTTCACCAGTGTCTGTCACTGTGCGTTCTGACCTTGCTCTGTAAACTGTGTCTTGGAAACACTCTGTGTCTATGAATGGGTGAATTTTGTTTTTGTTGTTGTTGTTTTAGTAAAAAAGGAATATGGAATATAGAGCGCGTTATTCATAATTATATACACCGTTGCTTCTCCTGAAAGGGTGTATAATAAAAATCCATAGAAAAACATCGTTCAGAATCATTCACACTATCAATATAATAATTAAAAAAAAAAAAATAATAATAATAATGATAATAAATGAAACTTATATAGCGCTATATCTTGCAAAGACAAATGAAAGCGCATATCAACACTCATAAACGTTTACAATTGCGTAGACTTTAAGATGGAATTTGGGCTACAGTAGTTTAGTCATGATTTATAATACCTCATGGAAGAGTGTATAATATCAGAATCTCGCTTTTTCATCAGTGGAAAACCTTTTCACTTACTGCACGAAGGTTGACACAGTTTGAACGCTTTGAACAAATAAGGCGACATGTTTCTGTTTGTTTATTCTCGGATGCCACTTGTAACGTTAGCCTTATCTGACTAGGATATGTAGAACATTTGGAAGCTGAAGATTATGTCCTAAACGAGAGAGAGGGAGAGAGAGAGAGGGAGAGAGAGAGAGGGAGAGAGAGAGAGGGAGAGAGAGAGAGAGGGAGAGAGAGAGAGAGAGAGAGAGAGAGAGAGAGAGATGCATGAAAAAAATAGACTGTTAGAACATAGACGCAGGCTTATATGAAAAGCGAATATCACCAAAAAACCCAGTTTGACAACTAAAAATAGAAAAACATCCAGACACACAGATTCCACAAACCAAACCAGCACCTGACAATTATAGGAAGACGAAAATCAAACCCCAAAAATCCCCCCAAAAGAAAAAAAAAGTCACACTTTATAAAATCAGTGCCTGTCAACATAGCGCGGGTTTTGGAATTGGTTCCTGACTTCCACAGGAGTCTGGCAGGGTTACCCTCTATCTCCCTGCAACTTTCCAACAACACATTCCTGGAACGCATTCTGACTGATGCACTGGAAGATCACGCCAACACAATTACCACAGGAGCAAGAATCACCACCACCATCACCAGCTTTCGCTTTGTGCAGACGGCAGTAACGATCTGGCAAGGAATGAGCAAGGCTTTGCCAAAGTTTGTCAAAAAGACTTGGCCAAAAAAAATCAACAAACATGGCATGGAAATTAGTACTGAAAAGATCACGCTGATGGTAAGCTGATGGTAAGCCATAAACTCGATCCACTAACTATCCCAACCGACACGAACATCTGTGAAGAGAACCTTGCAGCTGCTCAAATGTTGATTTAGCTGGGAGTCAGCAGGTAGCAGGTACCCCAGAAATCGTGACAGGTCCATAACAGCAGTAACACCAGCATTGTGCAGACTGAAACCTGAAAGGGGGAGGACAGAAACATCTCTTTTGGAAGTCAAAGTCAAACTTTTATCTTCAGATGGTACATTGAATAAGCCAGTGCAGTTGCTTTGTTTTTCATCAAGCCATCTATCAAAAAAAAGAAAAAGAAAAGAGATAATAAAACACAAAATATGTGTCTTGCATGCATTGGTGTAGATCATCTTTCTGTAGGCTTGTATACCTGAAGACGGATGGGGTTCAGTTTGGCCAAGAGACACCCCCTGATAAATTCACTGTAATGCCTTAGCCACACCTTGGGGAGTTAAGGAGAAGAGAAGAGAAGAGAAGACGAGACGAGACGAGACGAGACGAGACGAGACAACTATGCACGTGAGGTACGGCCACTGATTTCGGATCTAGAGCGAGGAGCGCTGACCATGGATTGAAAACGCTGTGCTATCTTAAAACACAAAGTCACGGAAGACCTTGACGCTGACACTGTCGGTTATCTAAAACAAAATCATTCATTCATTCATTCGTTTGTTGCTGTTGTTGTTGTTGTTTTGGGTTTTTGTTTGTTTGTTTGTTTTAAGAAATGAAGACTTATCGAAAAAGGACTAGACCTTAGATCACCAGTAGGTGTCACTGTGCACCTTACACTGCATCACATCACAATGTCTGGCTGTTACAGCCTTTAGAATATTCTTGTAATACGACAGTTCTTTACAGTGGGGAAGGGGGATGGAGGGAGGAGGGAGGGAGGGAGAGGGGGAGAGAGAGAGAGAGAGAGAGAGAGAGAGAGAGAGAGAGAGAGAAGAGAGAGAGAGAGAGAGAGAGATCCACATACACAAAAAACACGCACAATTTCAACCACACACACAACACACACACACCACCCCGCACGCACGCACGCACCCCCACGCACGCACGCACGCACGCACGCACGCACGCACGCACGCAACGTACACACACACATACACACAAAACACACACACACACAACCACACACCACAACACACAACACACACACAACACCCGCCCCCCAAACCCCCCCCACCACGCACCACACACATACACACACATGACGTATCCAGAAAGGCTTAGATCAGAATGGGAATGGTTAGGAACAGTATCTTTGACTGTCTCCGTCATCTGTCTTGTCTCTCTGTCTGTCTCTCTGTCTGAGGGCTTTTCGCTTGATGGCATCGTCTGTCTCTCTGTCCCTTTGTGTCTTTGTCTGTCTCTGTCTGTTTGTCTGTTCCTCTCTCTGTCTCTCTGCCTGTCTGTCTGAGGTTTTAAAACTTGACGACTCCTCTGTCTGTGTCTGTCGTCTGTCTGTCTGTCTCTGAGGTTTTAAGCTTGACGACATCCCCCTTCTGTCTGTCTGTCCTGTCTGTCTTTTGAGGTTTTAAAGCTTGACGACATCCCTGTCCTTCTGTCTGTCTTGGGTTTAAAGCTTGACATCAATCCTCTGTCCCTTTAGTTTTGTCTGTCAGCCGTCATCAGTCAGTCTGTCTGTCTGTCTGTGAGGGCTTTTAGCTTGTTGGCTTCATTTTG
The DNA here is from genome assembly GCA_028751875.1 of Rapana venosa. NCBI lineage: Eukaryota > Metazoa > Mollusca > Gastropoda > Neogastropoda > Muricidae > Rapana > Rapana venosa. The sequence goes on from CM054142.1 coordinate 43,230,224, forward strand.
CCTTTACAGAGCCAAGGCAGGATTCTTTGCTTCATCTTGCTTTTTGGACAGACAACCCATTGGCGATGTATGTGTGCATACGTGCTGCGCCCCGTGAATAAAAAGGGGTAGGGGGGGAGAGAAAGAGAAGGGAGAAATAATTTTTTTTCATTTTAAATGGGTAGTTTCAATTTTTTTAAAAGCTTTTTTATATTATACACCTTTACTTGCACAGGGGGGTAGATAGAAGAGATAGAAAGATGGATAAGCAATAGAAAAAGAGATAAAGATAGATGTTAGGAAAGAGAGAGAGAGAGAGAGAGGGAGAGAGAGAGGGGAAGAAAAAACAGACAGACAGACAGACAAGGCAAAAAAAACTCAGACACACCACAAACACACACAAAACACACCACAACACACACACACCACACACACACACACCACACACACCCTCCCCTCCTCAAAGGTTTTTCCCTGGTTTCAACACAGTGCCGACTCCACTCTCCCCCACCGCCCCCCCCCCCCCCCCCCCCCCCCCCCCCCCCCCCCGGAAAAAAAAGTCCTCCAAAAAAATTTTAAAAACCGAGGCCCCCGTGTCCCAAAACACACGCAGAACATCTTGCACACACGTTAAAACCCGTTCCGCTTTCCGGAAGAGAAGGCCATTGTGGGAACGGATGACAACATTGACAAAACTGCATACACACAGGGACTAGATGTATAAAGCACATGAGTGCTTACTCCATTATCCTCGAAATAAAAAATTTAAAAAAAGAAAACCTCCCCCCCCCCAACCACTCACCCCAAACCCCCCTCCCTCCCACCCACACCCCCAATCTCGCAATCCCAGCACACACACACATCCAAACCCATCCCCCTTATACACACTCTCACCTCCCTTTCACACTCCCACAACCCCAATCACCCCATCTCCACCCTCAAAACCCCTCAAACACACACACACAAACACACACACACACCACACAAAAACACATACACAAAGCATAAAGGGAGGCCATTTGACCTTAAGGATGAGACCCAGTATAGCATGAAGACTGGGGAACAGTGGGGACAAATGACTGTCCCCCTGAAACCACCAGCGTGGGGAGATGGAAGCAGCCACGGCAGGCAGTCGTAGAATAGGCCGTCTGAGACTGCACGGGCACAGCTACAGGCAAGATGTGGCCAGTTTTTTGGTTCGTTTTTTTTTGGGGGATTTGGTTTTTGGGGATTTTTTTGTTTGGGGTTTTTTTCGTTTCCCCTACTGACAGACCCCTTTATTTCCCCTACCCTTCGGGGAAAAAAACACCGCGCAACAGACACAACAAGTTAGTTCTTCATGAATTTATTTTGTATGGGTT
>CM054142.1:43234063-43241563 GCA_028751875.1 Rapana venosa
TAAAAAAAACCGCAATGGGTTCTTTTACGTACGCTAAATGTGTGTTGCACACGGAACCTAGTTTTATGGTTTCATCCGAAAGACTTGTACCCAGACCATCATTCAATGTCTTAGAATAAGACAGGAAAACGGTCGGGCTCAAACAGGGATCGACCTTGCCCTTCTCGCAATCCAAGTGGGGTACCTTCTTCTTCGTCGAAGAACGCTCAGACAGCAACTATTGCTGTCTGCTGTTGTAAGAGCGAAAACGCGTCACACTGCCGTTAAGCGCCTGACAAGTCAAGCCCAGCGCGTTCGACTTCGGCATAAGAGAGAATATTGTTATCTGTTAAGTCTTTCTGGAAGAAAGGGCAATAGAACGGACCAAGAAGGCAGAACATAGACAAAAAGGAGGTTGACAGGAAGGAAAGGAACAGGGCAGAAACAAAAGAGATACATAAAAAAGAGGAAATTTATAGCACAGAGTTTCCATGAAGGTGGGGATGCTATTATTACTGACAGGCCCCCGGCATCCCACGGGGGAAAAGGTGGGGGTACCTCACACCCAGACCACCGATCCACGGGGACGGGATAGCCTAGAGGTTAGAAAATTGCGCTCGCAATCTGACGACCTGGGTTCGATTTCCGTTCAAGGGGGGGATATTTTCCCCTGGAGTTAACATCAGTGCAGACTCCACTCTCCCCAAAAGTCCTTCGGATGAGACTATAAACCGAGGCCCCGTATGCGAACGCACGCAGAAGATCTTGCGCACACGTTAAATCCTGTTCCGCTTTTGGTAAGAGTAGGCCATTGTGTGCCGGTAGGAACAGATGACAGAATTTACAAAACCGCATACACACGGGGACTGGATGTAAAAAAGCACATAAGTGCTTATTCCACTATCCTCGACATAAAAGAATAAAAAAAAAATAAAAAAAATAAAAATCCACCATGCTCTCTGCTAACTATCATTATATTTTTTGCTTTGCTTTGCAATGTATGTCAGTTTCTTCAGTATGGTATCACTTCGTCTGCTACCCTTTGAAATAAAAGATTATCAACCACATTCAATCAATTAATCAATGTTTCAGCCAGTCAGTCATTCAGTCAGTCCGTCCATTACTACCTCTTGCACACACTCTTTTACAACCTCTAACAAAGTTTTGGTGGAGACTCTCTTTTTCTTCTTTTTCTTTCTTTCTTCTTCTTCTTCTGGCGTCTCTCTTTCTCTGTCTGTCTGTCTGTCTGTCTGTCTTGTCTTTGTGTCTGTGTTAATGGTGTAGGTAGGCCATTTACTGCACATTGATTTCTGTTTAGCCCCGTCCTTCTTTCCTTCCTTCCTTCCTTCCCTTGCTACCCATATCTTGCTTTCTAGGTTAGTAGAATTGACTGCATCTCTCTCTCTGTCTCTGTTTCCCCCTCTCTCTGTCTCTCTGTCTCTGTCTCTGTCTCTGTCTCTGTCTCTGTCTCTCTCTCTCTCTCTCTCTCTCTCTCTCTCTTGGCTGCCAGACACTGAAGGCTGAAGTCTGTGTTTCAAAGAGTTCCTGAGACTAAAGTCGATGTGGAGAGTTGATTAAAAGTAGTGAAGTTGTTGGTGTGGGTGGGTGGGTGGATGAATGGGAGGGAGAGAGAGAGAGAGAGAGAGAGAGAGAGAGAGAGAGAGAGAGAGAGAGAGAGAGAGAGTGAAATAGAGAGAGTGAGATTTGTTATTTATTTCATCTGTTTATTCTTTTATTTCGAGGATAGTGAAATAAACATTCGTGTGCTTTTTTTTTTTACATCCAGTCCCCGTGTGTATGCAGTTTTGTACATGTTGTCATCCGTTCCCACCGGCACACAGTGACCTGCTCTTCCGAAAAGCGGAACGGGCTTTAACATATGCGCAAGGTGTTCTGCGTGCGTTTGCACACGGGACCTTGGTTTATAGTCTCATCCGAAGGACTTTTGGGGAGAGTGGAGTCTGTACTGATGTTAACTCCAGAGGAAAAAATCCTCTTGAACGAGATTCGAACCCGGATCAGCAGATCACGAACGCATCACTCTAACTACCAGGCTATTCTGGTCTCCGGGGTGGGGGGGGGGGGGGGGGGGGGGGGGGAGGGGGGAGTGTGTGGTGCGCGCATTTGTGGTTGCGCGGGGGCGTGCGGGCGTGCACATAAAAATTACTGCTTGGATGCAAAGTTGTATTCTCGACTGCTTATAAGCTTGAGTATGAATACTTTCATTCTTTATCGTTTAGTCAGTTGTAACGGTATTGTGTAAACGTCACTGCATTATGAATTGCATTATCTTCATTTAACTGAACCGAAGCAATACAGTCACGAACATGCAAAAAATTAAAAATAAATGACGTAGACAGTCACAAAGATGAAAACTGTTTGAAATTTGGATTTTCATTCCGATAAAGTAACTGAAAACTGTTGCTTCAAGGCGAACTTCTGATCAAAGTCTCTCCTTAAAGTTCTTACAAGTTTAGAAATCTGAGAGGTTTAGCTTGCTTTGCCAGGTCAGAAGATGTTAAGGTTCATGTTGTCGAACACACAGACACACACAGGACAGAAACACACACAACACACACACACACACACACACACCCACACACAACACTACACACACACAACCACACACACACACTCACACACACTCACACCCACACGCACACGGGACCACATACAACCGCACAAACACACCACCACCCACACCACCCACACCACACACACAACCAACACACACACACACCTCACACCACACACCACCACCAACAACACACACACACACACACCACACCACACCACACCACAGCACGCACGACACACACACCACACACACACACACACACACTCACCACACACACCACACACACACACACTCACACACACACACACACCACACACACACACACACACACACACACACACCACACCACAACACACACACACCACACACACACACACACCACCACACACACACACCACACACACACACCACAGACACACAAACACACAACCACACACCACAGCGCACACCACACACAACACACACAGAAATTTCTCTCTCCATCTCCCCAAAACATACCCCCAAAAATCATAGCGCGTGCGTACATACAGACATGCACACGTACACAACACACACAAACACACACACACACTTACCACCACCACCACCCTACACAACACACAACATAATTTCTCTCTCTATCCCCTCCAAAAAAAACAAACAAAACATAAAAACCCAAACAAACAACAAAAAACACAACGAAAACAACCAATCATGTTTAAAACAACACTATCAAACTCCTTAACCATTCCACTGCTTTCAACCATACCCTCTAAACACAACCCAGATACATGACAATCATATTCCCCCCATCGCTCCACACACGAATAACACCAGGCATCATTATTTCGGCAAGACAAGCGAATGTGTAAATTCTGCATGCAGCCAACATCGCTTAGCAACAACGGAATAAGAAGCTCCAATTCCTCGCATCTCCTTTTTGTGTTTTTCAGCCGCTTGGGATGTCCCTTTGCCTCAAGACAAGTTGACAATAAGCAGAGAGAAAAATGCCACGAGAGAGAGAGAGAGAGAGAGAGAGAGAGATGATGAGAGAGAGGAGAGGAGAGAGAGAGAGAGAGAGAGAGAGATGCGAAGAGAGAGAGAGAGAGCGAGAGAGAGCGAGAGAAAGAGAGAGAGCGAGCGAGAGAGAGAGACAGAGACAGAGACACAGAGACAGAGACACAAAGAGAGAGAGGGAAGAGGAGAAGAGAGCAGAGAGAGAGACACAGAGACAGACCAAAGAGAGAGAGAGGGAAGAGAGAGAGAGAACTCGGAATAAAAGAGGAGAAGGGGGTAGAACCAGGAATAGAAGAGAGAGGGGGGAGAGAATCAGGAGAGGAGACTCAGGACTCAGAATAGAGGAGAGAGAGGGGGTGGGGGTGGGAGTGGGAGAACTCCGGAATTAGGAATAAGGGGAGAGAGAGAGAGAGGAGGGGGGAGAACTAGAACTCAGGAATAGAGGAGAGAGAGAGAGGGGGGGAGAACAGGAACTCAGGAATAAGAGGGAGAGAGAGAGAGGGGGGGGGGAGAACTGGAACTCAGGGAATAAGAGTGGAGAGAAGAGGGGGGGGAGAAATCAGGAACTCAGGAATAAGAGGGAGAGAGAGAGAGAGGGGGGGGGAGAACTCAGGAACTCAGGAATAAGAGGGAGAGAGGGGAGAGAGGGGGGGGGGGGGAGAACTCGGAACTCAGGAATAAGAGAGGAGAGAGAGGGGGGGGGGGAGAGAACTCCGGAACTCAGGAATAAGAGGGAGAGAGAGGGGGGGGGGAGAACTCAGGAACTCAGGAATTAGAGGGAGAGAGAGAGAGAGGGGGGGAGAACTCAGGAACTCAGGAATAAGAGGGAGAGAGAGAGGAGGGGGGGAGAACTCCGGAACTCAGGAATAAGAGGGAGAGAGAGAGGGGGGGGGGAGAACTCAGGAACTCAGGAATAGAGAGGAGAGAGAGAGGGGGGGGGGAGAACTCAGGGACTCAGGAATAAGAGGGAGAGAGAGAGAGGAGGGGGGGGGAGAACTCCGGAACTCAGGAATAAGAGAGAGAGAGAGGGGGGGGGGGAGAACTCAGGAACTCAGGAATAAGAGGGAGGAGAGAGAGAGGGGGGGGGAGAACTCAGGAATAAGAGAGAGAGAGGGAGGGGGGACAACTCAGGAATAAGAGAGAGAGAGGGAGGGGGGAAAACTCAGGAATAAGAGAGAGAGAGAAGGAGGGGAGGAAACTCAGGAATAAGAGAGAGAGAGGAGGGGGGACAACTCAGGAATAAGAGAGAGAGAGGGAGGGGGGGACAACTCAGGAATAAGAGAGAGAGAGGGGGGGACAATCTCAGGAATAAGAGAGAGAGAGGGGGGGGGACAACTCAGGAATAGAGAGAGAGTGGGGGAGAATTCAGGAATAAGAGAGAGAGAGAGAGAGGGGAGGGGAGAGAGAGAGAAACAACACGTATCACCAGATTAGGGATGGAAACGGGTTCGTTGGCCTTTTAGCGAGGAAATCCAACGTGACAGAGATAAATTGGCAGGTCAGCAATAAGGGCCGTTTTGTCCCGATATGAGACCACGGGGAGATATTGGTTAAGAAAAAAAAGACAGAAAGAACGAACAGGAAAGAAAGAAAAAGATAGAGAAGAAAAAAATCAAGAAACGAAAGAAAGATAGGAGGAAAGACAGAAGGAAAACAGAAAGAAACGAAAAAGAAAGAGAAGAAAGAATGAGAGAAACGAAAGAAGAAGAAGGAAGACAGGACAGAAAAACGGAAAAAAGAAAGAAACGAAATTTAAAAGAAGGAAGAAATAGTCAGAAAGAAAGAAATAACAAAAAGAATGATCCAAGAAAGAACGCATAAAAAAAACGAAGAGAAAAAGAATAAAGGCAGACAGGAAACAGACACGGAAAAAAAAGAAAATGTAGGAAAAGTAAAAAAAACAACTGAAAGATAAAAAGGAACGAAAGGAAAGAAAGAAAAGGAACGAGGAAAGGAAGAGACAAACAGACAGACAGAAAAGTCAAGACAAGACAGACAGAAAGGAAGAAAACGAATAAAGAAAAAGAGTAAAAGTGGAGAGCATTAGAATAAGAGGTGATAAAAGACACGGTATAGCAAGTAAAAAAGACGAAACAGACAAACCACAATGAAAGGACCAAAACAACAAAAAAACAAAACAAAGAAAGACAATCCACATTATTTGTTGTTTAGTTTTCGTTGCACGGCTAGACGAGGTCCCAATGGTGAGAGTTTTGCGTATAGTGACCGTTCCATCATCCGCTACCCCATCATGAGGTAGCGCATCCGACTTTGGCGAGTCAGTAGGGAATTGATCTTACCAATTTGTGACAGGACAGATGGGAGGTACCTCTCTGCTCTTTACGATTTTTCAACTGTCGTGAGTTCTGTTGACGTGCACATAGTTCTTTTGCCGTGCACATTGTTCTGAAAGTGTTTTTTTTGACGTGCACAAAGTTCTGAAAGTTCTTCTTTTGACGTGCACAAAGTTCTTAAAGTTTTTTGACGTGCACATAGTTCATTTGACGTGCACAAAGTTTTTAAAGTTCTTCTTTTGACGTGCACAAAGTTCTTCTTTTGACGTGCAAATAGTTCTTTTGACGTGCACAAAGCTCTTAAAGTATTTTTGACGTGCACAAAGTTCTCAAAGTTCTTCTTTTGACGTGCACAAAGTTCTTAAAGTTTTTTGACGTGCACATAGTTCATTTGACGTGCACAAAGTTTTTAAAGTTCTTCTTTTGACGTGCACAAAGTTCTTCTTTTGACGTGCAAATAGTTCTTTTGACGTGCACAAAGCTCTTAAAGTATTTTTGACGTGCACAAAGTTCTTAAAGTTCTTCTTTTGGCGTGCACAAAGTTTTTAAAGTTCTTCTTTTGACGTGCACAAAACTCTTAAAGTATTTTTGACGTGCACAAAGTTCTTAAAGTTCTTCTTTTGGCGTGTACAAAGTTCTTCTTTTGACGTGCAAATAGTTCTTTTGACGTGCACAAAGTTCTTAAAGTTCTTTTGACGTGTGCAAAGTTCTTAACGTTCTTTTGACGTGCACAAGTCCCTAATCATACGGGTCCGATGGGTTTAGAATTCCTCCGAAAGATTTGACATGCAGTTCGATTTTCCAGTCAAACCAGAAAAGAGAGGGCAAGGTTGGGAATCGAACTCTTTTACATCAGGGCCTAATTGATAGGCAGACGAATGTCTAAACCATCCTGCCACCTTCTTCGTCTTCCGTCATAACTTATAACTAAAACTACGACACAGGTAGCGTCAGAGTTGCAATCTCGCTGAACATGGAAAACTCAACTGAAATTTGTACAATCAGTCATTACAAATGAAACCCGGCCTCCGTAGTAAAGCTATCAGTTCGTACCAGCCGAACACACACACACACACAGAAACACGGGAAAACATGCTAAAACAGTCAAGTTATGCATTACATTGCCAGGTCAGTTTTCGCTTACTGACATCAGAATGGACACACGGGATGTGTTACACTTAGGGGAATGGCGTTTAAGAATGCCCGTGTCTAGTAATGTTATGTAATGCGACATAGCACTGCGCCGGTCATAAACGCCCATGGCTCGTGCGTGCGTGCGCGAACGCACACACACACACACACATACACGCACGCACGCTCTCACGCACACATACACATACACGCACGCACACACGCACACACACACACACGCACACTGATATATTTGTACACGATATTCATCCTTTGAGAATAACGAAAACACACACACTCACTCTCTCTCGTACACACACACACACACCACACACAACTCTCTCTCTCTCTCTCTCATACACAATCACACACACCACACTCACACACACAAACACACACATCCTGTCTATTATCACTTTTTAGTGGATAGAAGTTAAACGAACACACACATACACGCACACACACGCGCGCGCACACACACACACACACACACAACGCACGCACACACACACACACACACAC
>CM054142.1:43246563-43254063 GCA_028751875.1 Rapana venosa
TTTCCAAGTCGTTTTCCTCTTTTCAGAAGTCACTTTTCTTTAGATGCCAGCTTCTGTTTAAACCATTTTATATAAAAGCTATTTTCTTTCTTTCTTTCTTTTTCTTTCTTTCTTTCTTTCTTTCTTTCTTTCTTTCTTCTTCTTTCTTTCTTTCTTTCTTTCCTTCTTTCTTTATTTCTTTCTTTCTGTCTGTCTGTCTGTCCTTTCTTTCTTCGTTGAACGCTCATACAGTAGCTACGGGATAGCCTAGTGGTTAGAACATTGCGCTCGCAATCTGACGACCCGCGTTCGAATCCCGTTCAAGGGGGGTATTTTCCCCTGGAGTTAACATCAGTGCAGACTCCACTCTCCCCAAAAGTCTTTCGGATGAGACTATAAACCGAGGCCCCGTGTGCGAACGCACGCAGAACACCTTGCGCACACGTTAAATACTGTTCCGCGTTTCGTAAGAGTAGGCCATTGTGTGCCGGTGGGAGCAGATGGCAGAATATACAAAACGCATACACACGGGGACTGGACGTAAAAAAGCACATAAGTGCTTATTCCATTATCCTCGATATAAAAGAATTAAAAAATAAATAAATATCATATGAGCGAAAATGCGTCGTGCTGCCGAGAAGCGCCTGACAAGTCAGGCCCCGCGTATCCGACTTGGGCGTAGGAGAGAACTGTTACCTATTAAGTCTTTCTTGAGAAAAAAGGCAGAAGAATGGACCAAGAAGGCAGAAAATAGACGAGAAGGAGGTGATTTGAAGAAAAACAACGAGGTTGATAAAAGAGGGGATAGAGGAGAGGGAATATGTCACACAGAGTTTCCAGAATGCGGGGATGCTATTTATACAGACGGGTCCCCAGAATCCCCGCTGGAAAGTTTTTATTAGAAAAAAATCTTTTCCTGTTCGAATAAATTTTCTTCTTTATAGAAATGCTTTCCTTGTAGAAATCTTCTTAAGATTTTAGAAGTTATTTTGCTCATTCAAGAGGATTTTTTTTAAAGATGTCATTTTCTTTGCTTTAAAAGCAAGTTTTTAGATGTTATTTTCTTCTTTTTTTGGAAGTCATTTTCTGTGGAAGTCATTTTCTTGTGTCAAGAGGTTAGTTTTTAATAGACACGATGGTCTTTTTGAGAAATCCTTTTCTTTAATCAAAGGTCTTTTTTCTTGGAACTAATACGGGATGTACAAAGTTTGGTGGATTTTTGCGTACAGTCTATCTCGTCACTTCATCATAACTCTTCTCCTCATCATCATCACCACCATCGTTCCTTCCCTCCTCCTCCTCCTCCTCCTCTTCATCATGATCATCATCACCGCCATGATGATGATGATGATCATCATCATCATCATCATCATTACCACCATCAATATCGCTTTGATTTGTTGCTTTACAAGATTGAGCGCTATATAAATTCCATACATTATTATTATTATTGCTATCACCACCGTCCTCCTTCTCCTCCTCCTCTTCATCCTCCTCCTCCTCATCATCATCACCGTCCTCCTCTTCCTCCTCGTCATTTTCCTTCTCCTCCTCCTCCTCATTATCATCATCGTCATCATCGATTTACTGTCAAATTAACGCGAAGCTATACTGACAAACACTACATTATATTTCCATCTTTCTTCCTCCGCGCCCGCGCCCCCCCCCCCCCCCCCCCCCCCCCCCCCTTCGACGTTCTACCTTCTCAACCTTTTCTCATAAAAAAACCCAAACTTTAGCTGAATTGGGGGAGGAGGATGGGGTTGTGGAAGAGCAAAGGAAAAAGAAGGGTGGTGGTAATGGGAGCGAAGGTGGGGGGGGGGGGGGGGGGGGGGGTTAGAGTAAGTTGAAATGCAAGAGTATCAATTTACAGATGTGTCACAAGAGCCTTCAACCTTTCGTTACTCCAAAATCGGATATAGCTACCGTGTGTGTATTAGATGTTCGACTTCTACATATGCGCACGAGTGCGTGCGCGCGCACACACACATGTATGCACAAACACACACGCATGCACACACGCACGCACGCACGCATGTACGCTTACACACAACACACACACACACCACACCACACCACACACACACACACACACACACACACACACACACACACACACACACACACACACACACACAAACAAACAAACAAACAAACACGCTTGCAAGCTCACGTGGACATGCATGAAAGCTCCAACACAGAAACTGCTAGCGCAGCGGCTGCTGTCGCTTTATCCGAATGCTACTAACCCTATTACTTCTGCTACTATCTTTTATGCCTTTTGTTATGTTTTCATTGCTGTGAAAGTAGTGTTGGGGAAAAGAGCGCAGTGGTTAGAGCGTCGAAGTTGTGATCGGATAGTGACTGTGAGAGCGGGTTCGGTTCTCCAGTGTTCAGACGAGGGGACTTTCTCCCTGGAGTTAACAACATGCTTGATTTAGTAGACCCTACCTGTTGTTGTACGTTGTAACGTAGCGTTTGTCAGTATAGATCCCCGTTAATCTGACAATAAATCGATGATGACGATGATGATAAGGAGAAGAAGGAGAACGACGAGGAGGAAGAGGAGGATGGTGAATAGGAGGAGGAGGACGGTGGTGATAAGGAGGAGGAGGAGGAGAATGACGAGGAGGAAGAGGAGGAGGAAGATGAAGAGGAGGAGGAGGAGGACGGTGGTGATAGTGGTGATGATGATGATAATGATGATGATGATCATGATCATGATCTATAAACTGAGGATAGAGATCGAGACAGGACACCTTATAGGTGACGATAGGTCGAAGGTACGTTCCGTAAATCGGATAGCTCCGCTGGGACTCGAATACAATCGAACCAACCATCAAACCAGACCACCCTATGCGCGCCCTCGTCAACCCCCCCCCCACCCCCCTCATCCGTCTTTTGTAGAAGAGTAGACCCATCTCGTGGCTGGTGGTATGGATAACATGAAATTTACTCAGCAGCATGTGTGCAGGTGAATAAAGAGGGATGAGCTCTTTCGATCAAGTTTTGTTTTGTGTTTCATTCCTCGGCTAGAGCTCCGAGGTTCGCCAACAGTGAGATCTATCTATCTATCTATCTATCTATCTATCTATCTATCTATCTATCTATCTATCTATCTATCTATCTATCTATCTATCTATCTATCTATCTATCTATCTATCTATCTATCTATCTATCTATCTTCTCTCTCTCTCTCTCTCTATCTATCTGTCCCGTAGTCTGACGACCGTGGGGGCACCCTCAAAGACTCAACAACCAGTTCCCTCCATTCCTCTCTCTGTTCTGCCTTTCTCAGGAATTTGTTGAGTTCTAGGCCTGTCCATTCGCTGATGTTATCCTCCCAGCTCTTCCTTGGTCTGCCTCTTCTTCTTCCTCCTTGGACAGTGCCTTGTAAAATTGTCTTTGCAAGTCCTTTGGATCTTGTGACATGCCCATACCATTTAAGTTTACGCTTTTTCTATCTATCTATCTATAACAAAATAATTTAAAAAAGAAAAGAAAACTCTGTGAGTTTGTGCATATTCGAACCTTTTTTTGTTTTGGTTTAACCTACCATGAAGGTAGCCGTATTCCAACTTCGGGTGAATTTAATTTGCCAATGACGCACAGCGAGGGGGAAAAAAATGTCAGTACAGACTCCTAAAAGAGGCTGAGGGGAATGATTAGGTTTAGGTAGTGTTGCTGTTGTTAATCTGTTGTAATGTCCTGGCGAACGAATTCTCTCTGTCTGTCTGTCTCTGTCTCTTTCTCTCTCTCTCTCTCTATCTCTGTCACTTCTCTCTCTCTGTCTCTTTCTCTCTCTCTCTGTCTCGTTCTCTCTCTCTTTTTTCTCTGTCTCTTTCTCTCACTGTCTCTTTCTCTCTCTGGTCTCTGTCACTTTCTCTCTCTGTCTCTTTCTCTCTCTCTCTTTTCTGTCTCTCAGTCTCTTTCTCTCTCTGTCTCTGTCTCTTTCTCTCTCTCTCTCTGTCTCTCTCTGTGTGTCTCTTTCTCTCTCTTTAGTCTGTGTCTCGCACTTGCTGTTTCTTTGTCGTTCATCGTCCGTTCTCTCTTCTCTCTTCTCCTTTTCCTACCCCCTCTCTCCCTCTAGCTTTTCCCGCTCTTCATATCTCATTTTCTTCTTCTTCTACTACTACTACTACTACTACTACTACTACTACTACTATACTACTACTACCACTACTATATACTACTACTACCACCACTACTACTACAACTACTACTACTACAACAACAACTACTACTACTACTACTACTACTACTACTACTACTACTACTACTACTACTTCTTTTCCGCCTTCTCATCCTTTCTACCCTCCTCCTCAACCTCAACCTCCTCCTCCCTCCTTCTTTTACTCCTCCTCCTCGTCGTTGCCCTCCTCCTCCTCCTCCTCCTCTTCCTCCTCCTCCTCCTCCTCCTCCTCCTCCTCTTCTTCTTCTTCTTCTTCTTCTTCTTCTTCTTCTTCTTCTTCTTCTTCTTCTTCTTCTTCTGTTCCTCCTGCTCCTCTTCCTCTTCCTCCTCCTGATCTCCCCTTCTCTTTCTTTAATCTTCAGCCTGCCTTTATGTCTCTCTCTCTGTGTCTCTGTACCATCATCTCTTATCTCCCTTGTTCCAGTTGCTAATCTGAGTCCGATATTCAGAGCTTCGTCTCTCTTTCACTTGCTGTTCAGTCACTGCGATTGTGCAAAACGCATATCATGAACGTATGCCATTTCAATGTAACATTGGCGATATCTGTGAGAAAAGCCGGAGGCGGTGGGAAGGGCAGTAAGACAGTTAAACTTGATTCGACAGCTGTAAAAAAGATTTACGCATATTCTAGACGGTGTAATGTTGATGGAAATGACACAGCAATCTTTCAACACTGGTGTGTAATTCAGTCTGTTACTCTTTTTGATTGATTGATATATATATATTGTGTAAAGTATGTGCATGACAAGAGTTTCAATATTCACTGGGGTTTTCTTTTACAACACGAGAAACGGAACAGAAATAGATTTTTAAAAAGGTGATGTTGTCTTAGTATTAATAGATTGGCCCATGGATTCATCTCAAAGTGTACTCAAGAGCAAACGACCTGTCGGGGGACGGTATAGCTCGGTGGTTAGAGCCTTTGGCGTTGCGACTCGCGATCTGATGAGCCGGGTTCAAACCTAGGTTCGGGACCTACACACGTTCATGGGGATTTCATCCCTGAAGTTACCATCAGTATAACTCCACTCCCCTAAATTCCTTCGGATGAGACTATGAACTGAGGTCCAGTGTGCAAACGCTCGCAGAGCATCTTGTGCACACGTTAGACTCATTCGCTTTTCGGAAGAGTAGGCCATTTTTGCCGTGGGAACGATGAGAAAATTTACAATTGGATGCACACGGGGAATAGATGTAAAAAAAGAAGCACACGAGTCCCTTTTCCCATTATTCACAAAATGAAAGAGTGGACAGATAGATAGATAAATAGATGAAAAGAAAATTAGCAGATGAGAGTGCTAACTTAGATAGAGTTCATGGAGAAGGGTGTGCATTCGTTGTTTATCCTTGCCAAATCGAACTACACTTCGTCACTTAATCAGTTATCCATATAATGGGAATTAATTTCTTTACTTGTTTATTTTACAGGTCGTGGCCAGTTAAAAGATTGCATGTAAACCCAAGAACAACAGACGGAAAAGCCAGCTGACTTATACCGATCAGAAATACAGTTCATAATGCGGTCAGGAGTAGTATATTTTTTCAGAGTTAAGAAACAAGAAGAAGGAAACACACAGACGAACACAAGAAGATTATGCTGAAGAACATTCGAAGAAACGCTAGCGTTAAAAAGATAAACTACACATTAGCAACAACATCCAGATGAGAAGTTAATGGATTCTCGTTTTTTTGTGTGAGACAATAAACTTTCCGACTTTCAGTGCAGCTCCAACAAACTGGGAGAAAATACTTTTGATTTCCTTTGATACGTATACAATTCACCCCCCGAGTGTTTATCAGCAAGTATTTTTCACACATTTTTGCCTTCTTCTCCTACATAATAAAAAAAAAAACCCAAACAAACGACAGCAGCAAGATCTCTACCCACATCTCCTCTGTACATATCAAAAGATTTGTTTGTTTTTTACAAGATTCAGCGCTATATAAATTCCATATATTATTATTATTATTATTAAAAGAATGCAAACTATTCTGTCAGCGGGGAGCGTGTTTAAACCGGTGTCGCCTCTTGATTCCCAGTACGAGGAACTAGTGATGCGTTGTTAGTCGCTAGCGGCGCCGATAAGCCAGTTACAGAACGGCAGCTGTGCTGTTCTCAGCAGGCTTACTACAAGACACACAGCTGTGTCCATCCCCCCCCCCCCCCCCCCCCCCCCCCCCCCCTACTCCTCGTGACAAACGCGTGCGTGGCTTGTGGAGCTAACGGCTGAAGTTCTAGCAGCGCCTGTGAGACGTCTCACACACCCGGAACAGGAGCAGACGATCAACCTCTCGACTTTTGCCGGCAGTTGGTTCTGGAAGGTCATGTGAAGGATTGAAAGAGTGGTTTCCAATTTCTTCAGGACTCGTTGATGAATTCGTTATGGCATCGTCCGTCTCCGCCAGTAAGCGATGTCGGTTGCTGAGGTTGTCACTGTTCCACCGTAAGTTATCTTTTTGTGTGTGTGTGTGGTTGTGTTGTGTTGTGTTGTTTGTTTGTTTGTTTGTTTGTGTGTGTGTGTGTGTGTGTGTGTGTGTGTGTGTGTGTGTGTGTGTTGTGTTGTGTTGTGTTGTGTTGTGTTGTGTTGTGTTTTGTTCGTTGTTGATGAGAGTTTGTTGTGGAAAGTCTCACAGCATTTGTGGTTTGTTTACGTTTTGTTTTGTTTTGGATTGTTGTTGTTTTTGTCTTTGTTTTTGTTGTTGTTGTCTTAGGAAAATGTTAACATCAGGAACACAGACTTTCCGCTTTCCTACTTTGATTAACTTAGCTATTTTCGGTAAAATTAGTCCAAAAAAATTTGTAAGCCAGTGTTGTTCAAAATGCTTGCAAATCAAGAAGTTAGGCACGTTTTAATTTTATTGATTTGGCTATAAACTGTTTGGGCTGGTTGAATCTGCATTTTCTGTTGTTAGCTCAATTCATGTGCCTCAGTGTTAAAATATAGATTTTTTGCGCGTGTGGATAGCGTGAACTTCTATCTGGAATAGGCGTCTGATTGTTTTAGTCTAGATCGAATACCACACGAACCCCATTAAAGCGCTTGTGTGTGTGTGTGTGTGTGTGTGTGTGTGTGTGTGTGTGTGTGTGTGTGTGTGAGAGAGAGAGAGAGAAGAGAGAGAGAGAGAGAGAGAGAGAGAGAGAGAGAGAGAGAGAGAGAGAGAGAGAGAAAGAGAGAGAGAATCTTTATTCCCAAGGGTTACAGATAAGTATTGACATACAATTTTTTTTCATCCGGCCCTTGCTCTGAGAAGGGAATATCCTTAAAAAGCAGAGCTAATAGTTTCAAGTACAAAAAAAAATCAGAGAAAGAGTTAATTAACTAAAACTG
>CM054142.1:43259063-43301563 GCA_028751875.1 Rapana venosa
GTTTTCAAAACAGCCTTTCCTTTTCCAGTCTGCAGCCAGCGAAGTCAGCCCATGTAAAACTGGATCATGTCCCAAAGAAGATGTAACTCCCGTTCAGCACGTACCACTGTCTCTGCGTGTTGTGTGTTAGGACGCTGCTTCCCTCTACGAAGTCTGGCAAGCCTGACACGTTCTTCTGGCAACATGTTTCTGTCTTCTTGCTTAATGTACCAGAATACCCACTTAGATCCCTCGCCAGTATCTCCATTACAAGAGTACTGCGGGGTGATGTCATCCGATTCACGCATCACAATGTTTTGATCGCCTGAACCATGTACCACAACCTTTCGAAACCGTGTGTTTCTCTTGCTATCCATAATCGACGCTGCACTCGTTTGTCTGTCAGAGTGGACACATACTGTTTCACAATACCAGTGTCAAAGCCATCCACTGTGCAGCCAACTGTCTGCTCTTCCTGCACATCAGACAACTCAGGAGACACACTGATCTTGCTGTCTGTTGCTGGTTCACACGGCAGATCAAGTGAATCTGGTGTGGCTAAGACATTCACTGCACTGTCAACACACAGCTCTGTTTACACGCTGGTTTGTTTTTCTTCTGTCTCCACTCTGTCTCCATGCAAGGAGTCACTGTCACACAAGACCGGCGTTTCTAAGACACTGTCCTCGTCACACTGACGACTGGCCTGTCTTTCTTGGTGTTGTCTGGATCTTTGAAGGTCGCGACGGATTTGGCAAGGCGGTTTTTTGCAATAGTACTGAACTCGTGAGTTGCGGCCATTTCTGTTGACACTGACTTCTCAGCTGGCTTCATTCGCAAGACGAACACAATGCTGCCGCTCTCCCCCACCGCTTTCCAACTCGATACGACGTTGTCGATCAGCAGGGCGTTCAAGGTTGTTATCACAGTTGCTGGAAGGCCAGTAACTGACATTTTGAAGCTTAAATGCACAAATTTGCAGCAGCTTGCTAACAGCACTGTCCCTACAGTTCTCCTCCCAGTAGAGAGAAGAGAGAGAGAGAGAGGGGAGAGAGAGAGAGAGAGAGAGGAGAGAAGAAGACAGAAGACAGACAGACAACATACAGAGAAAGAGAGAGAGCACAGAGTAAGAGAGAGAGAGAGAGAGAGAGAGAGAGAGAAGAGAGAGAGAGAGAGAGAGTTTTAATTTTTAAAAATTCATTTATATCGAGGATAATTAAATAAGCAGTGATGGACTTTTTTACATCCAGTCCCAGTGTGTATGCGGTTTTGTTTATTCTGTCATCTGTTCTCACCGGCACACAATGGCCTACTCTTACGAAAAGCGAAACAGGATTTAACGCGTGCTCAAGATGTTCTGCGTGCGTTCGCACACGGGACCTCGGTTTATAGTCTCATCCGATGGACTTTTGGGGAGAGTGGAGTCAGCACTGATGTTAACTCCAGGGAAAAAAATATCCCCCTTGAACGGGAATCGAGCCCGGGTCGTCAGTTTGCGAGCGCGATGTTCTAACCACTAGGCTATCCCGTCTCGAGAGACAGAGACAGAGAGAGAGAGAGAGAGAGAGAGAGAGAGAGAGAGAGAGACAGACAGACAGACAGACAGACACAGACAGACAGACAGACCGACAGACACAGGCAGCGCTGTCTTTGCAGGCTTTTGTTGACCGCAGTGATTTCATGCTTCGTTGACCATCCCAGTGAAGAATCCTATTCCAACTTTAGTATCCAGTTGGTGGTGGAGCTGAATTATCTTTCATCTTTCTGGCAAAGAATGTGTCTTTACGCTTGACCTTCTGCAAATACGTCGTTGAATAGGCATTTGGAGCAGAACTTTGTGGACAAGGGGCATGAGGAAAGTGCGTATGAAAGAGCCGGACAGAAACTCTCGTAATACATTTATGATTTCCGATTGAAGAGGAGGAAGATTTCTAATTTTTATTATGCCGTTATGTATGCACAGGTGTTTCCAGGGCAAACCCTTTCAAAAGGATTTTGGAAGGATATATTTTACAGTATCATCTCTTTTGATTTTCTTTCTGTCTATATGTCTGTCTGTCTGTCTGTCTCTGTTCTTCTGCCTCGCTCTCTCTCTCTCTCACTCTCTCTCATCTCACAAGATACTGTGATATTGTCATAATATTCTTCTCTCTGTTTTCTCTCTCCATCTGTCTCTCTCTCTGTGTTTCTGTCTCTATCTATCTTTCTCTCTCTCTCTGTGTCCGTCTCTTTTTTTCTGTCTTTGTATCTCTCTGTCTCCCTCTTTCTTCCCTCCACGCCCTTGCAGTGTATGTGTGTGTCCATATCGTGAGTGCTTACGCGCGCGCCCTCTCGCACAAAAAACGATTAGCTGGGTGCATAAGGCGTTCGAATTCTAATCCTATGTCACAAAGTTATGGATTTGTCCCAGCGAAGCCTGATAGACAGAGGATAGAATTTTCATTTTTACCTTGCTATTTTGCAGAAATTTGTGCATGCAGGTTGTCAATATCTTACCCCCTACCCCCCTTTGTGTATTTACGAGTAGAAAATGCAGTATGCACGATAAGCATTAAATAAATAACATCAGCAGAGAGATATTGCAAACAAACAGCATAAACCCGAGAAATAAGCAGACTGAATCTATGAGATTTCTAAATAAACACGTTGACAGTTTATAGCGGTTATGGGAGTGTTCTTCAGGCAATGTGGACTCTTTGTGATGTGCCATTAAACATCAAGCATCTGCTTCTGGAGTGTGGAGATGTACAGGATATTAGGCACCGCAGACTCCTTAAAGATCCTGTTTCGCGATGTCCCGCCGGACAACATATTCAACTTCCTGAGAGAATCGGACATTTTTCTGGTTGATATGAATAAACATGTGGTTGTTACTACGAACAAGGTTCGTTTTGAGGAATCGGGTTTGGGCTTTTATATCACTTTATGTGCAGTTTATTTGGGTTTTTTCCCCTCACAATGCGGTGACCGTCCTGGGCTGACCCTTATGGTTGACCAGGGCGTTGATACAAGAAACGACAGTAGAGCTGATTTTATACCCTGTTTTAGTCTGTACATAGTTGCACAGTTTAAATGTGAGATTTCAAATTTGACGAGGAGAAAGCCCTCATCTGGCCTCTGTGGTCGGCTTGGATATAAACAAGAAGATTGGATTGGATTAGAACCGTTTTCTGACATTAAAAACTGAAACTGATGATGTTTTATGAATAGAACATTTTCCCAATCTGTTCCCAAATCTCTGTTTACCTTGCTGATCTATTTCTGTCAGTCTGTGTAGTTTCTTGGTAGGTCGGTCCTTGATCCTGTTTTTCCTCCCTGTGGTTTGCGTGTATTCTTAGCTTACATGCGTTTCAGTGAAGACGGTGATTCACAGGAGTAGTAAAAATTCATTGAAAACAAGCAAACAAATAAATAGATTGAGAGGCTTTCGGCTGACTTTGATTTAACGAAAATAACCGAGTAGCTGAAAGAACCCCCAAAAAATGAAATGAACGAACCCAAACCAAAATAGAGCGTAATTAGAAATACGACGAAAGAGACAAAAACATAAATAAATCTGATATAACTTAGTTAAAAACCTAACAAGAATTTGCTGTTTTGAAAATGGGAGTCTTGATGCATTTTGTATTGGGGGACAGGGGGGGGGGAGGGAAGGAGGGACGGTGAGAGAGTGAGGGGGGAGAGAGAGAGAGGGGAGGAGAGAGGTAAGGATATGTATCTATATATATCGAGAGAGAAAGACAGAAAGACAGAGACAGATAGACAAACACAGACAGAGACAGAGATAGATAGATTTTGTAAACGTTTTCATTCACTTAAAGGTCATAGTTTTTGTGTGTGTCTGAAGAAGTCAAAATTCGTTTTGTAATTGTGCAGAAAACCAATATGAGTTTGAACGTGAAAGAACATGTCCGAATGATATTTTGTAAGAATTCATCATTCTGTTCTACAGGCCGCAGAGATCGATCGATCGATCGATCAATCAATCAATCAATCAACCAATAAATCAATCAGTCCGTAAGTCATTCAGTCAATCAATCAATAAATCAATCCGTCTGACAATCAATCCATCAATTGATCAATCAGAGAGAGATAGAGAGAGCTTTTTCTTGAGCGCAAGTGATTTCACGCTTCGCTGACATACCATAATTCTGACATTTGTGTCCCAGATTGTGGCCCCATGATTGGTCTGCTACCTTTGTGGCCAAAGAAAGGAAGGATTTCCACATGGCATTATTAACCTTGTGTGGACGGATAAACCATCCTATGGCGACACTCGCAGCCCATCATGGTTGTTAAAGGGCAATAAGAAGATAAAAGAAAGGTTTGACAGAAGAACAAGAAGGGAAGCGCTCCTAGGTAAATATATCCTTGACCTGAAACCTGACTAATGTATTGTCTGATGAGTATACATACACGCAGGCAGGAGTAACTACTTAGTTGCAAGGATAAGGAAGGACTTGGCAGAAACAGTTTGCTGTGTCATGTCTTTTGTTAGTCTTTGTCTTTTCTCTCTGTATCAGTCTGTCCCCTATCTCTGTCTCTTCTGTATGCGATCATCTCTTTTTGTCTAATTCTGTCTGTATCTCTCTGTTTGTCTCTCCCTTTCTCTCAGTCTATCTGTCTGTCTATCTGTCTGTTTCTCTCCAGTGTTTTCTTTCCTTCTCTCTCTCTCTCTCTCTCTCTCTCTCTCTCCTCTCTCTCCTCTCTCTATCTCCTCTCTCTCTCTCTCTCCCTCTCTCCATCCTCTCTCTCTCTCTCTCTCTCTCTCTCCAGTCTCTCTCCCTCTCACCCCACCATCCCGTCTCTCTCTCTTTCTCTCTGTATCTGCCATCCATCGTCCCACCCCTTCCATCCGATCTCGCTCATTCGTTTCTCTTTACCACTAAACTTTAACATGACTGCTACTCCTTCCGTCTAATCGTCGCTCACTTCCCCCCTCCCTCGCTTCTTTTCTCGTGTAAAAGCATAACGAAAACATGTGAAATGTAACCCATCGGATTAGAAATTAGCCGAGCGTATTGCTTCAGCATCTATTTCCGGATACAAAATATAATCAAATCTGGTGCTAAATTTATGCCAAGCAAGATAATAGACAGTGTCCTTTCTAGAAAACCGCGAAAATTGTCAATATATCAATGAATAATGCAGGCTGATTCTGTTGGTGGCTACATTGGTTATCTCGCTTGCTAAATACGGAAAAAAAAAAAAGATCCGATCCATTTTTTTCGTTTCGTTTTTGCGTAAACCTCCTCTCTCTCTCTCTCTCTCTCTCTCTCTCTCTCTCTCTCTCTCTCTCTCTCTCTCTCTCTCTCTCTCTCTCTCTCTCTCTCTCTCTCTCTCTCTCTCTCTCTCTTTTTTTTCGCTTTGGGGCAGTGGTGAGGTTCATATGTTATGCGTTATTTCTTTTGCTGATATGTATATATATTTTTTTTCGTTGTTCGGCTAGAGGTCCGAGGTTCACCAATGGGGATATTTCGCGTATGCGACCATTTTAGCCCATCGTTAAGGTAGCCGCATTCCGACTTCGGGAATGGTGTATAAACACAACACCAGCGTGCATGCATTTTTCTCCTTCTAGATCTTTTCACCTGTTCCCACCAGCACGCAATGTCCTACTCGTTGGAAAGGCAGAACAGATTTTAACGAGTGCGCAAGTTCTGCGTGCGTTCGTAACACAGGACCTCGGTTTATAGTCTCATCCGAAGGACTCTCTCTGGAGTGGAGTCTGTTCTGATGTAAACTCCAGAGGAAAAAAAAATCTCATCGAACGGGTGTCTCGGTGGTCGATGGTGGCTCGAACCCAGACCGCCAGATCGGCAGCTCAACGCTCTAACCACTAGGCTAGCCCCCCTCCCCCCTCCACTCCCACCCCCGCTTATGATATAAACTGCGGTGCTACGACCCGTGTGTCAACAAATTAATAAAAGTTTTGTGATGGCAATGAAATATATATATTCAAGAACAAGACCAAGATCCTCTCTCTACTGTGTGTCCTCGTCCGTTCTTCTGCTCCTCTACTGATCTTTCTTTCTCTCTCTTATCTCTGTCTGTCTGTTCTCGTTCACGCTGCAAATGTCGTTTGTGATCTGAAATACTTTTCTGCTATGACGCCGTCTTCTCTCTTCTCTCTCTCTCTCTCTCTCTCTCTCTCTCTCTCTCTCTCTCTCTCTCCTCTCTCTCTTCTCTCTCTCTCCGTCTCACATTTTTTCTAGTGGCTAATGCGAAAGTTGATGATGAAAACTTTTCTGCTTGACGCCTTCTCTGTCTCTCTCCACTCTCTCTCTCCTCCCTCCCCCCTGTCGTCTGTCTTCCTTTTCTTTCTTTCTTTTGTATAGTGGCCTAACCCGAAGTACAGTAAACTTTTAGTGTTCAGTTCTCCTGTTTCTCTTGCCCTGTCTCTGTCAATGTCAGCCTGTCCGTCTGTTTCCTTTCTTCTTCTTTTTTTGTCCGTACTTCTTTAACCAGTCTGTAGTCGGCCTGTGTGTCTTTGCCTGCCTGTCCCGACTGCTTGCCTGCTGTGTGTGTGTGTGTGTGTGTGTGTGTTGTTGTGTGTGTGTGGTGTGAGTTGTATGGGTATTTGGCTTATTTTAGTATCATGATGTATCCCTTTGGGCTGATGTAAAAAAGTCATGAGTGCTTATTCATTATCTTCGAAATAAAACTTTGATTAGATTTGATCTCTGTTTCTGTCTGTCTGTCGGTGTCTTCTGTCTGTCTGTCTGTCTTCTCTCTCTCTCTCTCTGCTCTCTCTCTCTCTCTTCTCTCTCTCTCTCTCTCTCTCTCTCTCTCTCTCCTCTTCACTCCTCTCTGTGCATCTCTGCCTGACTGCCTGTCTGTTTTTTTCTGTCTGTCTGTCTGCATATCTGCCCATATTTCTTTTTTTTTTTCCTTCTCCCTCTTTCTCTCTGGGTGTAACTAAAGCGTGTAGACTAATGGAATGGGAAAAAAGGTGGCTTCGGTGATATGACTGTCACATACATTTTGGTGCTATATTGCTATTTTGACTTTTCTCCGGCCTAACTCCCCCCCTCTTCCCCATACCCCCTTTTTCACTCATCCCTTCTCTTTGTATTTCTCTCTGTCTATTTTCTCTTTGTGTGGGGAAAAAAGAAAGTATTGACTGCGAACGTCTTTTAACGCGATGGTGCACTTTTGTAGATGAAAAACAAGCATTTACTGGTTTGTGTGTGTGTGTGTGTGTGTGTGTGTGTGTGTGTGTGTGTGTGTGTGTGTGTGTGTGTGTGTGTTGTTGTTGTTGTTGTTGTTGTTGTTTTTTTTTATTTTAAGCTACTCTTTAATGTTGTGTGTGTGTGTCTTGTTTCGTTGTCTTTGTCTCTTATTTCTGGTGGTACGCTTGTCTGGTTTGTGATTTTGTTTGTTGTTGTGTTTAAAAAAAAATCTGTTGTCTGACTTAAATGTCTGTCAGTATGTATGTTTTTATGTCTTTCTGTCTTTGTTCGTCTTGTTCTGTCTGTCTGTCTGTTTGTCTGTCTCTTTCTCTCCCTTTCTCTCTCTGTCTCTCACTCTCCCTCCCTCCTTCCCTCTCTCTCCCTCCTTCCCTCCCTCCCTTCGTCTATATCCCTCTCTCTCTCTTCCCGTCTCATGTGCCCACATGTGTGTGTGTGTGTGTGTGTGTGTGTGTGTGTGTGTGTGTGTGTGTGTGTATGTTCGAGCGCGCGCACGATGAGTGTGTGCTTGTATGTGTGTGTGTGTGTGTGTGTGTGTGTTGTGTGTGTGTGTGTGTGTGTGTGTGTGTGTGTGTATCTTCTCTTACTAAAGTAATGGAGTTTTCATAATTAGTTGCCTTTTCTAATGTCGTTACAGAGCTTTCACTTTTTTTCCGCAAAGCCCCCCTCTCTCTCCGAATCCTTCCCCCCCCCTCTGTCTGTCTGTCTCTGTATCTGTCTGCTGCCTGTCTGTCTCTTTCTACATCTGTCTGTTTGTCTGTGCTTCTGCGACAGGTTTTCTGTCTGCAAATACAATGAATAAAAATTGCTTTTTTGTATTAATGCTTACTGATATGATAGTCTCAGTTCGCGACGCAATCTGTTTTCCTCTTCCCTGCTCTCTGTCTGTCTCTCCGATGAGTCAGTTCTTTCTCTCTTTCTGTCTTGTGTGTCTGTCAGTATTTCTCCGTTCCTAATCTCTCTCTCCTTGACTTTGTTTCTTTGTTCCTCTGTCTCTGTGATGCTCTTTCACTCACTCACTCAACTCACTCACTCACTCCACTCACTCACTCACTCCACTCACTCACTCCACTCACTCACTCACTCCACTCACTCACTCCACTCACTCAACTCACTCACTCAACTCACCCACTCACTCAACTCACTCAACTCACTCACTCACTCACTCACCATCTTCATCCCTTCTCCCCACTTCCTCCGTGCTCCGTCTCTGTCTGTCTCTCTGCCAACGTTCACCTCTCTGCCTGTGATTCATTCAAAAGGTGCACATTAACGAGAATCACAGAATTGGCATTGTTGGATGTTTCTGGTGACATTTCGCTGTTTCTCTCCAAATCAGCGCTGGCTATTACCCTATTGGTTGCTCGTTTTGCTTTGTCAATCCGTCCTCTGTTGGTTAGTGTGTCTGTGTGAGATGAATGTGGTTGGTTCCAGAATATTCTGGCTGTGTCGCTGGAAAAATACTTGCTGCCGTTTCTTTCTCCCTGCCTAGTTCTAGAATACTCTGGCTGTATTGCTGGAAAAATACTTGTTGCAGTTGTTTTTCTCCTTTCCTCTTCTGTTATATTCTGCGTTTCATCTTTCATTTTTCCCACTTTTATACTTGCTGGTTTTGTTGTTGCTGTGGTTCTCTTTCTCTGCTCTCTTGTTTTTTTAAAAATATCATCTTCTTTTTAGTTCTTCTTTCTTCTCTTCTTCTTTTCTTCTTCTTCTTCTTCTTCTTCTCTGTCTCTGTCTCTGTCTGTCTCTGTCTCTGACTCTCTTTCTCCGTTCCTCCCAAATACACACATGCACACGCACACGCGCCTGCGTGCACGCACACGCGCACACACGCACAATTATTACACATGATATACAAAGCCATACCCCGCAATACCATCCAACACCACACACACTCACACCCCCTTACATACACACACACACACACACACACACACACACACACACACACACACACACACACACACACACACACACACACACACACACACACACATATCCCTCCACCCCCACACTCACCTCCACCCTCACCACACCCCTTACCCCACAATCCCCACCCCCTCCACCCCACCTCAACCCACCACCACCACCACCACCCCACAACCCACCACAACCACCACCACCACCACCCCCACCACCACCACCACCCCACCACCACCACCATCACCCCCACCACCACCACCACCACCATCACCACCACCACCACCACCACCATCTCCTCTCTCTTTTTCTTTCAGGGTCTCGCCACAAATATTCAGAAGCATTCTACTCAGGGAAAACCACTGTTTAGGCTACACACCGGTATTAATTTGGGGGTCATGTAGTATCTTCTATAGAGTGCGAGTAGAAAAAAATGTTGGTGGTTTTCACAGATTTTTTTAAGCATGAAAAAATAGACTGTACACTTGTTTTGGGGATTGAGGACATAGAACAAATACCAGGTAGTCACGAGAAAGCTTGAAATAACCATCAAATGAGGATTGCCTGTATTCCTAAAGCGTTGACCACGCGTATGCATACTGCGGTAAGGAAGCTAGCAGACGACAAAGGACTGAGGGGGGTACAGTGTTTGCTAAAAAAATTTAAAAAAAATTTCAAACCTACCAATTTTGTTCAAAATCACACGAATTTTGAATCAGAGGGTAGTCTTTCACCAAAAAAAGTGGTTGTTTTTATTTCTGTGGATGCCTTAGTACGTGTGGTATGAATATAAGAGTCACATAGAAAAACAAGAAGGAAAAGAGTGATTTTTTTTAATACTGGGTGTGCAGCCTGTATAAGGCTGCAAAAGTATAGCCTGACATCTTATTTCCGTCCCCCCCTGCGTGGGAGGGAGGGGGGTTGTCTGTGTAGCGTTGGTGAATTGGCAGGATATGATGATGTCGATGTCGCCTCCAAGAGCACTCGGCTTTTCTCCGTGGCTTTTTCAGGATTTCTCCCAAGCCAGAAATGATAGTACGTGCGTAGGATGCGTTAGAAAGCAGTTTTGGAATTTTGTACATTTGTTGTGTTGTGTGTGTGTGTGTATGTGTGTGTAGTGGTTGCGTTGTGTTGTGTGTGTGTGTGTGTGTGTGTGTGTGTGTGGTGTGAGTGTGTGTGAGCGTGTGTGTGTGTGTGTGTGTGTGAGTGGGGTGTGTGGAGTGTTGTGTGTGGAGTGGGACGTGTGTGAAGTGAGCGCGCACGCGTGTGTGGTGTGTGAGTGTGTGTGTATGTGTGAGTGTGGTGCGTGTGTGTGGTGAGCGGTGTTGTTGTGTGTTGAGTGAGCGTGGTGTGGGGTGTGTGTGTGTGTGTGTGTGTTGAGAGTGAGCGTGTGGGTGGTGTATAGTTAGGTAGGGGGGTGGTGGATTGAAGTTATGATAGTGTGTGAAAGTTTATTTGGGTTTGAAGTGGTTTTGTTAGGCGGGTGTTTCTAGGAAGGTGAAGGGTTTGTGTTTGGTTTTGGTTTGTTTTGTGTGTTGTTGGGGTGTGTGTGTGTGTGTGTGTTGGTTGTGTGTGTTTTAATGATTAGTGTTTTGAAAACGTTTTTTTGGTGTTGGTTTTTTTTCCCTGTTTCCCCGTCTTGTGTGTTTTCCCTTTTCCTTGGTTTTTAAACCGTTTTTTTTCTCTTGTTTTCTTTTTCGATTTGCTATCTATCTATCTATCTATTTTATCTATCTATTCTATCTATCTATCTATCTATCTATCTCTTTTATCCCATTCCATTCCATCCTATCTATCTATCTATCATCTATCTTATCTTCTTCTGTCTGTCTGTCTTCTTCTGTCCTGTCTGTCTTCTGTCTTCTGTCCCTGTTTCTGTTCCTGTCCGTCTGTTGTCTCGTCCGTCCGCCGGGCGTTCACGTCCCTCCGGTTCCTTCTTTTGCTCCGTCCCTCCATTCCATCCATATCTACTTTCTATCTTTCTATCTATCATATCTATCTATCTATCTATCAATCATCTATTTCTATCTATCTATCTATCTATCTATCTATCTACCTATATATCTATATCTCTGTGCGAGCGTGTGTGTGTGTGTGCGCGCGCGCGCGTGTGTGTCGAAACGTTCCGGTATACATGACGTTTTGTTTGCATTTCATTATCATACAATGATAGAGTTTTTATACCCGTATTTTAAGCTCATGAACAAAGAAGTCCCTTTTCTTCCAAAACACTCAAAAAAGCACATGTCTTCCATTAAAGAAGAAAAAAGTTCCTATGAAGTCATAATATGACTGCCTGTATGGAAAGGTATTTGGAAACAACCATACACATAATGAAGTTTTTGTAATGAAGATTTTGCAGTGAAGATTTTGAACATTTTGCAAAATCTTCATTGGGCCTCCCCCCCCCCCCCCCCCCCCCCCCCCCCCCCCCCCCCCCCCCCCCCCCACCCCCCAAAACTTCACCCGGAGGGCCACGTACCGGTTAAGTGATGACAGGGCAATTTCGGGAGCCGGACAGTGCGTAATGCAGAACTCCACGGCAACAGCTCAACCCCAACAAACAACAAACAGCACACTATCAATAACACATTTCAAGCCAGTGATTTTACGGTATTTCGGTTAAGAGAAGAAACGATGCATACAGGGAACCGGATGGGAAATACCCCCCCCCTTTTTAAAACACGCGACGCATTTATATAAAATATAAAAAAATATAATAATATAAATTATAATATTATTAAAATTTTATAATATATAAATATATATATATTAAAGAGAGAGAGAGAAGAGAAGAGAGAGAGAGAGAGAGAGAAGAGAGAGAGTTATGCGCGCCCTGTTTAGGAGGGGAGTGGTTATTTCCCTCTGTTCCCCTGTATATAATATAAGGAGACACATGCGTTTAACAACACATTGTTCGTATAGATGTAAACATTAGCAAAAGGTTGGGAAATTTTGTTTGGGGACAACATTTACTATTAAATAGTTTCGTCAGTTTTTTACAATCTTTTATTTTGAGGAAATAGAAACGCTCATATGTTGTTTTCATCCCTTTCCCGGTTTGCATATAGTTTTGCAAATTTGTCTCTGTGCCACCATCACACACTGGGGTAGTCTTTGAAAGGCGGAAGTTTTCACGGCGTCAAATAAATCTCCGTGCGTTTACACAGGACCTCGTTATAGTCTCATCGGAAGAACTTTCGGGAGTGAGTTGGCCTCGATGTTTAAAACCCCGGGGAAAAATTCCCTTGAGCGGGTGTCTCGGTGGTGGCTCGAACCTGGGCTGTCAGATCGAGAGCGCAACGTACAACACTCTAACCACCAGACAATCCCGTCCTCACTACTCGTGCTTGTCGGTGAAACGGGATGACCTCGAGGTTAGAGCTTTGCACTCGTGATCTCGCGATCACCACTTGTTGGAGGGGATTTTTTCCCCTAGACTTAATATCAGCGCCGACTGCACTCCCCCTAGAGACTTTGGGAATAGAAACCGAGGTCCCGTGTGCGAACGCATGCAAACATCTCGCGCACATGTGCCCGTTGCACATTTGGGAAGAGTAAGCCATTATTTTGTGCCGGTGGGAACGGGTAACAAAATTTACCAAAAAATGTGCATTGACACTGGTGTCGTGTGTCCTCAACATTACCTCTGATGATAGAATGCGGCTACCTTAACAGTGGGTAAACGGTCGCAGATGCAAAATGTCACCTTTGGTGAAGCTCAGAGCGCTAGCTGAAGCACGAAAGAAAAAAATGCATGTCAGCGGAGAACTGATCCATCATTTTATGCGAAACGTGTTGTTATATAGAAATATTTTATTTTCCTATTACAACGTCTGTGGTCTTATTGGTAAGGCTGATATCTAAATTTCATTTTTTTCCATTCCATCTTTAAATTCTATTTGTCTTGTCAATAAAACTGTTTCTTAGTCAGTATGTGTTTGTTACTTTGTGTAAATCACATACATATCTGACAAAATCTTGGAAGACGCTTGTGAGGAAATAGTTGCTTGTTCTGTTAGGAAAGTTTTGAGTTTTTGAAACTTGAAAATACTTTATGATTGTTTTAAGGGAAACATTGCATAGAGTGGATGAAGATGTTATTGAATGTGCGCGTGCATGTCTTCAGAACAATTTCCTTGTGCTTTCAGAGGTTTTAGAATGAATTTTGTATCTTGTTTTTTTCCTGTTCTCCCTGCCCTCATATTTTGGTTTTGAACACAATTTGAATAGTTCAGAACAATGTAGCACCAACTACATGAAATTATTTCATTTATTTATTTCATTCTTTTATATCGAGGATAATGGAATAAGCACTTATCTGCTTTTTTACGTCTTGTCCCCGTGTGTATACGGTTTTGTAAATTGTCAATTGTTTCCACCGGCACACAATGGCCTACTCTTACGAAAAGCGGAACAGGATTTTAACGTGTGAGCAAGATGTTCTGCGAGCGTTCCGCACACGGGGCCTCGGTTTACAGTCTCATCCGAAGGACTTTTGGGGAGAGTGGAGTCGGCGCTGATGTCAACTCCAGGGGAAGATAACCCCTTGAACGGGAATCGAACCCGGGTTGTCAGATTGCGAGCGCAATGTTCTAACCACTTGATGAGAACAACAAGCAATGGTTACTTGAGTCCTCGTGCTTTCATTCTTCTTGCTGTTGTTGTGTGTTCTCCTCCTCTTCGAGGCCTTCCTCCACCTCCTCCTCCTCCCCCTACTTATACTGCTTTCTACACTTTGTTTTCCTTCAACTACTACTTTCTGCTCCTGTCCCTCCTTCTCCTACTTATCCTTACTTTATCCTCCTCCATATTTCTTTTCTTGCTGTCCTCAAGTTTCCATTCATCCTCCTCCTTCTTCTCCTCCTCCTCCAACTATATCGCTACTGCAACTGCTGCTGCTACTATTACTATTACTACTCCTGCTGCTGCTGCTGCTGTCTTCTCTTGTTCCTACTCTCCATCGTCATCATCACTAACATCATTATAACCATCATCGTCTTCTTGTGTAATCAGAAAGACTGTACAAAGAGCATCGCTTTTTCCTAAATGGCTAGCACTGGAAACTAAAACGCAACAAAAAACAACAAAAACAACTTTAACAAGCAAAAACACAACAACAAAACAACAACAAAAAATTTAACAAGAAAAAACACAACAAAACAACAACAAATTTACCAAGCAATATAAGTTTTCAGTAAAAAAGGTCAAAATATTACACAACTTCAAACACAAATATCGTTGCCATTTAGCACTGGTTGTAAAAACAAAATCCTAAGAAGAGAATACGATCTCTTCTATGTTGAAGCAGACCTTTGTAGATAGAAATATTACACACTGTTTTGTCAGATAAAATTTCTGTAACATTCAACAGTAATTTAACCTGAAAATCTGCAGACGTTACCCAATCTAGCAAAACTGCAGATGTTCGGTTTAGAATTTTCCTGTGGCCTTTTTTCCAGTTTGGGATTTACGTCGGGTTTTTTTTATTACTAGTTTAGAATTTTTTGTCGTAAATAGTTATGATCATCATGTTTGTTTTGCTTCTGCTGTTAACACTCTCCTAGTCGCATTCATTGTACTCAGTTTTCTCACTACAAAACGTTGTATTCACGCATCTCTGTTCGTCTTCTCGTTCTTCTCTTATTTTCTTTTTCCCTTCACTCTTCCTCTTCACGTTTCTCCCTCGTCTCCGTTTTATTCTAGGTTTTTCCAACTGCTCTTCTTGCCTGCCTTCTCCACGGTCCTCTTTCTCCCATTTCTTCTACTTGTTCTTGTTCTTCGTTTTTCTTCTACTTTTTGTTCTGTTCTTCTTGTTTTTCTTTTACTTATTGTTCTTGTTCTTGTTCTTCTTCTTTTCCTCCTCCTCTTTAATCTCCTCCTCCTACTCCTTGTTGTTGTTGCAGTTGTTGATGGTGGTGTTGTCTTCTTCTTGTTGCTACTGGTGTTGTTGTTGTTCTTCTTCTTCTTTTTCTTCGTTTTCTTTCAATGTTTTTCGCCCATACTCTGGCTGTGTGTGTCAGTCTGTTTGTCAGTCATTGTGTCTGTGTGCCTTGGCATCTCTGTCTCTCCTCCCCCCTTTCTCTCTCTCTCTCTCTCTCTCTCTCTCTCTCTCTCTCTCTGTGGCATTGTCAATTTCTCCTACGCCAACCATGTATTATGGCCTAAGGCCGAGATACATTAAAGTTCTGAGTTCTGAGTTCTGTGCTCTCTCTCTCTCTCTCTCTCTCTCTCTCTCTCTCTCTCTCTCTCTCTCTCTCTCTCTCTCTCTCTCTCTTCGTTTCTCTTCTCTCCAGTGTCCCTCTGTGTCAGCGTGTGTGATAACGTATAATGTCTCGGAAGGCTTAGGTGTATTTAGGTCTGTCTGTCTGTCTGTCTGTCGTCTGTCTGTCTGTCTGTCTGTCTCTCTGTCTGTCTGTCTCTCGCTCTCCCTCCCTCCCCTCTCTCTCTAATATAATTATGCATCTCTGTCTGTCTGTCTGTCTGTGTCTCTCTGTCTGTCTGTCTGTCTTTCTCCTGACAGTTTCAAAATAACTTTCTTTTACGTCCTTGATCACTAACTTGTGTACCCAGACCTTAGTTTCACCCATCTATCTATCCATGCAAAGTATACATATTGCCAGTATTTAACCACACAGAGAACAGGGGAAAAAATCAATCTGAACATTATTTTTAAAACTGTACATCTTCAGTATTATTATGAATATAACAGAAACGGATTTCGCAATGTTGATAGACAACCAGATTACATACATTCATGTCTATAAAAAAATAATCTTGATGCGATTACTTCCTCCTTTTTGAAATCATTTGCCCTTTCCAAACAAAGCTACCCCCTTCCTCTCCTCCAAAAGCCCTTCAACAAAATAACATCAGCAACAAAAAAGTATATGTTTCGATTTCGTTACAGACTCGACACTGGAGTCTTATCATTATTTTTATCTTAAGATGGGCAGGCATGCGCACGCACAGGTGCGCGTGTACAAGCTCTCACACACGTACGCACGAATTCATACATTTACGCGCTCGTCTATGTACAACGTAAGAGAGGGAGATGAGAGAGAGAGAACAATGAACAATGAACAATGAACAATATTTATTGCTATTTATGAGAGAGAGAGAGAGAGAGAGAGAGAGAGAGAAGAGAGGAGAGAGAGGAGAGAGAGAGAGAGAGGAATGTTTTTATTGAACATCAGCCTTGGGCCACAATTCAAATGCAGAGGGAGATGGGGAGTGTATGTGCGTGTATACAACAAATTTGTACAAAATTTCAAAGTAAAGCAAAAATACACATTAGACACAAATCTGCCTTTACACTGAAAGCATTGATATCTAATACTAAGATGAAATAAGTTCTGCCATTATCTTTCTTCTTTGAACCGCATGGAACAAAAACTTTGCTAGCTGCGTTGCACGATGTTTGCTATGTGCCTGAAGAAGAAAAGGAATAGGCACGTGAATAAAATCTTTCAGGTAAATTGTTCGGAGATCTGCATATAATGAACAAATGTGTATGAGATGGTACTCATCTTCAATAACATTTCTGCACAAAAAACAGTTTTTATCTTGGTAGTTGTTGCTGTATCTATTAAGATTATTATTCAAGGGAAGAACATTCAGTCTGGCCTGTGACAGCGCAACTCTGAAACAATAAATTTCGATGTTATCAAGATACAATTCTTTTTCAAAAATAGTCTTAAAAGATCTATATGTCTCATATCTATTACTCTCTCTCATGACACCAGACCACTCCTGAATAAACATATCAATTAATCTTTGCTTGAAAACTCTAAAGAATCCCTGAATATTACCAACATCCTGTTGTAGCCAAACAATATTAAACCCTGAACTACACAACAGTTCCCTTATACCTGTTACCCAACATTTCTTACCATTTTGATCTAGAGTTAATTGCATTTCATAAGCCTGTCGAGGCAACCTGTGATGGCTCATCTACAGTAGTTTTAACCAATATCTTATTGCACAAATACAAGAATTTACATGTAAAGGATATCTTGCTACTTCCCCATATACCATTTGTTGGGCGTTTTCACAGGAACTCCCAGAAAACGCTTACAAGCCATCAGATGTATTTTTTCTAAAGATTCTAAACGATTTAAACCCCAAACTTCAGATGCATATAGTAATATTGGTTTAATTTTTATATCAAAGACTTTGAAATAAACCTGGTAAGATATATCCTTGTTTTTTTGAAAAGCTCGAATTAGACTTATTAGTGCTTTTTTTTCCTTTTACACTCAAATGTTCAGTACCCAGCCTAGGACTAAGCTTTGTTGAGAAAACATACCCCAAATAACAATATTTATTTACGACTTCTAATTTTTGATTTCCTAAAAACCATTCCTCTCCCCTACCCAAGATCCCTCCTTTTCTAAAGACCATCACTTTGGTTTTATCTTTATTGATTTTTAATTTCATATCTACACAACAGGTTTGGAGTATATTCAACTGATTCTGCAGACCTATAGGAGTCGAAGATAACAAAACAACATCATCTGCAAAAAGCAAAATAAACAGCTCTTCAACACCTGGTAACAGTTGTATACCATGTCTTCCCTTCTCAGACATATGAATTGCTACTTGATTGATAAATATTTCAAACAAGGTAGGACTCAAGACACACCCTTGACGAACCCCTAGAGGGCAGTCAAAAAAATCTGAATATTCATTATTTGATCTAACACGTGATATCAAACTACTATACATTGCACATAGGGAACAGAAAAATTTTCCTTTGATACCTTGATTTCTAAGTAATTGTAGTAGCATGTCATGTCTTACTGAATCGAAAGCTTTTTTAAAATCAACAAAAGCTACATATATTTTTTTTATTCCTCTGAGAGAAGCATTTTTGAATAATCGAATATAGACAAAAAATATGATCAATTGTAGAATAATTTTTACGAAAACCAGCTTGACCTTCAGAGATCATATAATTATCTTCTAACCATGTATAAAGCCGCTTGTTTAGTACTGTGCTATAGCATTTTGAAATTATACTTAGTAGAGAAACCCCTCTGTAATTATCAACATTTTCAATGTCACCTTTCTTATAGATTGGTATAACAATGGCTTTGGCCCATTCTTTTGGGTAAGTGCCTTTTGAAAATAGTACGTTAAATAATCTCTGTAGAAAAGGAACTGTAATTTGACTACCAGTTTTCAACATTTCTGAGAGAATGCCATCTATTCCACAAGCTTTACCCAGTTTTAATTTGCTAATTGCGTTAACAACTTCCCCTTCAGTTATTTCAGAATTTAATATAATGATCTTCTTGCTCTGTCAAGTCACTCCCATCATTAAACTCATTTCTTGAATTGCTATCATCTATAGAAAACACCTTTCTACAATGATCATACTACTCGTTTATAGAAATATTACTAGTATTAATTGATCTTTGCCGCCCACATCCCATTTCACTTAACTGTTTCCAAAATTTAGAAGAATCTGAAATATTTGATTCTAACTTTATTACTTGCTCCCGTCTAAATTTTCTTTTCTTGACTCTAAGTATTGTCTTATAACTCTTTTTTGCTTGAACATACATTACCCTGTCTTCAGTTTTACCAGACTTCCTAAATATTCTTAATGTCTGTCGACTTTTAATTTTGGCTTGTTGGCATTCATTATCAAACCACATGGAAGATTTCTTAGGTGTTTTAGGATAAAATTTTGTCAGCATACAACTACTAGCAGTTATCAAACAATGCACAAAAATATCCAATGCACCATCTACATCTTGCTCTATAATACTTTCAGCGTCTTGTAATTTGCCTTTTATATCTGTGTCATTCAATTTGTTTAAGAAATCGTGTTCTTTTTCTTTACTCCATACATGCTTTTGAATACATACCTTTTCATCTTTCCCAGTTTTTCCAACACAGTGACCGATGGATGACAGAAGAGAAAAAACCACAGGTAAATGATCAGATTCAGTCGAATCTTCAACATTGAATGATATATAATTTGACATCATGAGTAAATTATATGAAATGACAAAATAATCAACAATACTAGAACCTGAATTAGATATAAAAGTGCAACTTCCATCACATTCACGCTCACATAGACCATTCAAGATAACCAAATCAAAGGCATTACATAATTCTAACAGCTGATCCCCAAACATATTTTGAGATTCATCCTGAGATTTTCTCAGAAAAGGGGACTTTTCATCATTTTCATCATTTTCTGTACAGTTATCTACATTGATGCACATACTATTTTCAGAAGCTGTTCTTGCATTCAGGTCTCCACATAATAAGGTAAAGGTAAAGGAGTCCCATAACCTATAAGGTCGTAGGGGAGCGAGGCGTCAGAGACCTCACTTCTCTAGGGCCAGCATATTGAGGGCGGCGCCCATCTCCTCTCCCTCGCTGCTTTACCTTCCCTGACCCTAAAGAGGGCAGGTACCCATTTACAGCTGGGTGAACTGGGGGAACTGTACTGAAGCCAAGGCGCGCAAACGGTCACCCATCCAACTGGTAACCACGCTCGACGCTGCTTAACTTGGCTGGGGGAAAGCGAGTGCTCCGACCACTGAGCCTTCCCGTCCACATAATAGGGTATGAAAATCATAAGACTCATGCAAATCCAAAAAAATTTGTTCCAGAATTTCTATGCCATAGCCATTTTCTTTACATTTCCATGCAACAGAATCGTGAGGGGGTATATATGTACATATCCAGAATATATCTAAGTCTGTTTCAAACAACTTTCTATCAATACTCACTATCACTATATTCTCTAAGTTGTATTCAATGTGTGTAACTAAACTTGCAAATTTCTTTTTAATTAAGACAATAACGCCACCAGAATACCTGCCTTGCTTAGATAGCTTCTTTGCTTTAGAATTAAAAATGATATAATCACTGAAAAGGGATGATTCAAATTCTGTAGCTACAAATGTTTCAGTCAGGCATATAAAGTCATGAGATCTTATGTACTGAATGAAGTCGATGTTATCTAGTTTTGAAAATAAACCATTAACATTGAAGTTAAGAAATTTAATGTTAGCATTTGTTGCATTATTTACAGAATAATGTACTTGTTCTGGCGAGTTAACTTCATGGCAGTCATCACAGCTAACTTTTTCCCCTTCTGTTCTACTGGTTTGGCCCGGCTGATGTCCTATTTAGGGGGGAAGCCACGTTGAGTACGAGATCTGGTGCGTCCCCTGTCATGTGCACCTTGACTACGATCACTTGACATCATACGTTGAAAGCTGTTGATGATGCTGCTTTGACTGGTTTGTCTTGTTCTGCCGGTCTTCTTTTTCCTACTTTTATTAGGGGAAGGACGCTGAGACTGTCTGTGTTTTGCAGGTGTTTGCTGCATTTGTGACATGGCATTGTCAGTATCAGCAGGGAGTGCTGCTGTTTCGTTTTGCTCTTTCTCTGTCTCTAGCTCTGTCTGAACAGTATCAGAAGTCTCAAGCTTGTCCCCTTTATTTACGTCCATGGTCTCAGTTCTAATCAGACAGCCTATCTAAAACACAAAATGGTTTGGTGCAGGATTAAGGCAACTGAATGAGTGTGATCAGTGGCTGTGTTTTGATAGCATGTTTCGTTGAGTTGGTCAGAAATAGTCTAGTATTTATTGACTGGCGTAAAGGGTAGGTGTGTGTGTGTGTGTGTGTGTGTGTGTGTGTGTGTGTGGTGTGTGTGTGTGTGTGGTTGTGTGTGTGAGAGCGGGAGAGAGAGAGAGAGCGGGGGAGAGAGAGAGAGAGAGAGAGAGAGAGAGAGGGAGGGAGAGAGAGAGAGAGAAGAGAGAGAGAGAGAGAGAGAGAGAGAGAGAGAGAGAGAGAGAGAGAGAGAGAGAGAGAGAGAGAGAGAGAGAGAGAAGAGAATTGAATCGAATCGAATCGAATCGAATCGAACTGGATGGTATTAATATTTTCAGACGGTGATGGAATAAGTATGGTAATTGCTTTTCTTTACATCCAGCCTACTCTCACAATACGAATTAATAAACAAACTGATAACAAAATAAAGGGGGGCGATATTCAAAAGCACCACTCTATTAGTAATAATCAATAAGGAACACAATGTCTTCACATAATACTTCACAACTCTGTATATATATATATATATATTTATTTATTTATATATATGTATACACACACACACACACACACACACACACACACACACACACCACACACACACACACATATATGTGTGTGTGTGTGTGTGTGTGTGTGTGTGTGTTTTGTGTGTGTGTGTGTGTGTGTATGTGTGTGTGAGTGTATGTGTGTGTGAGCGTATGTGTGTGTCGGATAGGCTAAGTCTGGTTTATTTAATGCGTGTTAATTACACACAGATCGTGACAGTTTAAAGCAGAGAAGTACGCCTGAAGATAAACCTATTAAATTTACCAGCAGTGTTAGCTCCTGTGGACTTCATTAAGAAATAGGTAACACACATTTGTGGTATGAAATCATTGGTCTACAGTCAAGTGTTAGTCTGTACATTAATGGTCAGTAGTCAGTCTTATAATCATGCCATTTTGGCAGATAAGCTACAATTTATTTTTCTTTTTGTCTCTATGTCTGTCATTGTCTCTGTTTACACACACGCACGCGCGCGCGCACGCACAAACACACACGTACGTAGATAAGCACGCACGCACGCACACACACACACAGACACACGCACACACGTACGTAGTTACGCACGCACGCACACACACAGACACACACACACACACACACGCACGCACGCACGCACGCACGCGCGCGCGCGCGAGCAGACGGGTAACAGCATCTAATTGTAATAAACACGTCTTGACCTAATGGAACAAGTTGTGCAGTTTTCCACAAGTGGAACTCTAATCGACATTATAAAACACACACAAAAAATCATATGAAATGAACAACTTAGGACATTTGTATTGCATATACTAAATTTTGCATTTTGGATGAGCAGAGCCCTCCAAAATGAATGTTCATGCTAGCATATCACAATCTTAGAAACAATAAAATAATCAACTCCACCCTGTTTTTTTAAATAATATCCAGCGTCAAAATAAAAAAAACAACCCAGAACAAATTCAAGCATTAGTATGCGAACAAGACTACTTTGAAATATTTGCAGTTTTGTTTCCTTCTTGTTTGTTGTTTGGATAAAAAGGCATTGATACACTTCTTGCGCATGACACTGTTAAAAGAAGATCGTATAAGAGAAACGAAGAAGTTGACAATTCTCTTATACCCAAATCAGACGCGCTGGGCCTGATTTGTCAGGCGCTTAACGGCAGCGTGAAGCATTTTCGCTCATATAACAGACAACAGTAGTTGCTGTCTGAGCGTTCGACGACGACGACGACGACGACGACGACGAAGAAGAAGAAGAAGAAAGATCAGTTATAATATTATGCGAACGTAACAGAACATCTGGACAAAATGAATGAACAATGATGACGGAGCAATGATGACGGAGCTTGTCAATTCGTGCTGTCACGTCCCCCTCCTCCTCCTCCTATCAATTACGCATGATCCGCCAGCTGTTATAGCGGTTACTTCAGCAGCCATGATGACGACAGCCCTACGAACGACCTTCACCGAGTGTAGGGGCAAACTGTCATTGTCCAATCAGAGCTCAAGGTGTACATGTCTGTCTCCTGTTATTTTTAAATTAAAAAAAATTCTTTTATATCGAGGATAATGGAATAAGCACTCATGTGCTTTTTTTACATCCAATCCCCGTGTGTATGCGGTTTTGTCAATTCTGTCATCTGTTCCCACCGGCACACAATGGCATACTCTTACGAAAAGCGGAACAGGATTTAACGTGTGTGCAAGATTGCGTGCGTTCGCACACGGGGCCTCGGTTTATAGTCTCATCCGAAGGACTTTGGGGAGAGTGGAGTCTGCACTGATGTTAACTCCAGAGGAAAATATCCCCTTGA
Organism: Rapana venosa; assembly: GCA_028751875.1. Classification (NCBI taxonomy): domain Eukaryota; kingdom Metazoa; phylum Mollusca; class Gastropoda; order Neogastropoda; family Muricidae; genus Rapana; species Rapana venosa. The sequence goes on from CM054142.1 coordinate 43,282,083, forward strand.
ACGGGAATCGAACCCGGGTCGTCAGATTGCGAGCGCAATGTTCTAACCACTAGGCTATCCCGTCCCAATGTGTGTGTGTGTGTGTGTGTGTGTGTGTGTGTGTGTGTGTGTGTGTGTGTGCCTGCCAGCCTGCCTGACTGCCTGCCTTCCTGCATGCGTTTGTGTACGTGCGCGTGTGTGTATGAATGTGAACATCTGTCCGTCCATCTCTGCCCGCGTGCCTGTCTCTCTCTATCTCTATTAACGTGTGTACGAGTGCCTGTCTATCTCTATCTATCTTTACGTGTGCACGTGTGCCTGTCTATCTCTATCTTTATGCGTGTACGTGTGCCTGTCTATATCTATCTCTCTCTTTAAGCGTGAACGTGTGTCTGTCTCTATCTCTCTTTACGCGTGTACGTGTGCCTGTCTATATCTCTTTACGTGTGTACGAGTGCCTGTCTATCTCTCTTTACGTGTGTACGTGTGCACGTGTGCCCGTCTATCTCTCTTTACGTGTGTACGAGTGCCTGTCTATCTCTCTCTCTCTTTACGAGTGTACGTGTGCTTGTCTATCTCTATCTCTCTTTATGCGTGTACGAGTGCCTGTCTCTCTCTCCCCCCCCCCCTCTCTCTCTCTTTCTCTCTCTCTCTCTCTCTCTCTCTCTCTCTCTCTCTCTCTCTCTCTCTCTTCTTTATCGTGTACGAGTGCCTGTCTATCTCTATCTCTCTTTCTCTATTCAAGTGTGTACGAGTACCTCTCTCAATCTCTCTGCACATCTGCAAAAGGTGCGTGTGCATGCTCACGTGCACCGCCTTACACGTCTCAGCTTCATCGACAATCACTGCCCAGATATTAAAAGCGGAGGCATGATAAAATGGAGCGACCTTGTGCCCAGATAACGCAGAATCAAAGAGCGAGCGCCGCTGCTGATAAAAAAAAAAGAGAGCAGGATGGATACTTCCTGCCCTGGGGTCACCCTTTGTTCTAGCGTCCTAAAAGCTGCACTTTGCGGCGCCTCGATTCTTAGGTTCTCACGCATTCCCATCAGAGGAGCATCTTGTCGTTCTTCTGATTGGTTTGGTGTCTCGTTTCCGAGAAGGTGAATCGGACAGACACGAAATGATGACTCTTGAAACAAAAAGGTGGGGGAAAAGGAGGGAGGGAGAGAGGCAGGGGAAGAGGAGGGAGGAGGAAGAGGAGAGAGAGAGAGAGAGAGAGAGAGAGAGAGAGAGAGAGAGAGAGAGAGAGAGAGAGAGAGATCGAACTTGAAGTCACCGTTTATTGAGAGGAGAGAGAGAGTTACCAATAATTTTCTCCTGTGAAATGATTTCCGACTTAGCAGTATATACCACAATCTGAAAACTCTGCAGTGTATTTGAATATCTCCTCATTTTTCATATTTTAGATAGAATTAAAGCAGCAGGAGTGTGATAGTTGTATAATAGATGATGGACAGCAACGATTAAGAATATTAAGTGCATGCTACATTTTTGGAGTACTTTACATTCCACACATTTACATCAAGGGAGCTTAGGACTGAGAGAACAAGGAGGCAAAAGCGTTTAAACTTTTCACCTGAAGTGGTTTAAGTGTAGCTGGTCGCAAGAGGACGGAGCTGTCGTATTTTTGATGGGAAACTTCCAACAAAATCTCTACACAGTAGTTTAATCACAACATTTAGAGCCTAAATCTGCGTTTCTGTGAAAATAAATAAGGATGTTGTTACAAAAAGAGCGAGAAGTGACATTGTCTTTGGCATTGCATTGTGATCTCTTATGGAGATGAAAGTTTGCGCCTCAAACTCTGGAGTAAGAAGATAATAGGCTTGAATTGATGTCGTGAAAAACGAAAATCTGTGTGTATCTGAAAATTCGTCTAATTTCCTGGTTTATTTGGTCCTCCGTTCATTCATTTATCTTCAAACGTCTATAACACTAAATATCCACCATTCATGGTAGCATACATAACACCTTCAAACATTTATCATTGTTGTTTATGGAAGACACACACAGAATGATTCTTAAGCTCGAAAAGACAGAAAATGCAACTCGTTCATTTATGATAAAGACACACGATACTAAAGAGTATATTCCCAAACCCCATCACCCTGCCGGAGTGTACAACCTTTATGTGTGTGCGTGATTGTGCATGTGTGCGTGCGAGCGTGTGTGTATTCATTTGAATTTCGCCTTATTTCCATATTTTAGATAGAATTAAAGCAGCAGGAGTATGATAGTTATATATAAAAAAACCCAACCTATTAATTGTAACTGGCTGCATGTGAATGAATAGGATGAATGAAAGCGCTTTGATTTGTTTTTTGGAAGATAAAACGATATCTAAATTTCATTTATTACGGTATTATTATTATTATTATTATTATTATTCCATCGCATTGTATACCAGTGTCAGTCACGGCAGATTCTCTACACGACATTCTGGCCGCTCTCTCTGGGAGAGCGCGTCGCCACAAGTGTATCTTTTAAAATTTTCTTTTACTGCATATTTGTTTTCCTGATTTCCCTACAGACTCTTGCCAGGGACAACTGTTTTGATGTGGTTCTTATCCATGCACCGTGTGTTGCATAACGCGCCTCAGTTAATCTCTCCTACGAAGACTAGCACCCAGACCACCACTCAAGGTCTAGTGAACGGGAGAAAAGTTTGAGATCAAACGGGAATCGAACCGACAACCTTTTGTTTCCTAGACTGGTGCGTTACCTTCAGTTTAGGCCACCGGTCCCTCCTAGGTTATATAATTATAGCCTAGTCTCTCTTTCTCTCGATGATTACCTTTAACGAGAGATCATTTTTGCTCCATCACGAACAAAAGACCGACTGTGGTGTTAACAACAGCTGTGGAGGTATGGTTACGTCTGTGATCGTTCTGTTCATATTCCGGGTCATTATTTCCATCAGTCTTGAAGCCCAAACAAGGACGTCCTGTCTTGGACGGAATACAGATCACCTACTTGCGACGCCTAGATAGTCAGGACTTTCTTCTCTCCCCCTGTGGCTGCAAATGGCGTGTTCATTTCAGTCTGAAACAAAGAGAGCTTTATTTCTGATCGTTTTTACTTCGCATTTTGGGACAGGGCTGCTTTTGTTTCTGGCTGTGGCGTTTTTCCTGGGGATATTAGTCTGGCAGTTCTTGTTATTATCCCTGAGGTTATAGTTATCATTCTGCGGGTAAGATCAAAGCAGATCGAAAAGGGTTTCAGACTGTCATTTAAACCACACACACACAAAAGACTCCAGCGCCTTTACCAAGGATAGAATTTTACATCGCTTATAGCCCCCGCATTTAGAAACGGTTCTTCCTATTCCGTATCGTGCTGGCGAATAAAAGAACGGTTAATTCTTGATCATGTATTTTGACCTGTAAACTGTTCTATCGTTTTTTATTTCAGCTTTGATCTTCTTCGTCGAACGCTCAGACAGCAACTTATCGTTCACTGTTATTTGAGCAAGAAAATGTGTCGCGCTGCAGTTAGGCGCCTGACAAGTCAGGCCCAGCGAGTCCCACTTCGGGAGCTGTGATCTATTTCTGATATGATATAGGCCCGTGGTGGACATGGCCGTCAACAACATTGATTAGATGTTGAATGGAAGTGAAGATCATTGGGGTCAGCTTCAAAGGCAAATATCATGAAAACAGACATAAAAAACTCTTTTATAGTCCAAGTCAAAGAAAAGTATAATTATATTTTTAAGAGAGAGAGAGAGAGAGAGAGAGAGAGGTGTTGGTGTGTGTTGGTGTGAATGCGGGCGTGTCTATATCACAAAGTAATGAATGGATATTACACCCCAAAAAAGTCAAAATACATGAGTTGTTACTTTATATGAAGTTCATTATTCCAAACATCTCCTTCGTATTATGTTAGCATTGTTTATATAAATAGCCGATCTTACTCGCCAAAAGCAAGAACGGGTGTTAAAGTTGTTGTTTTTTTCATACAAAGCTTTAATCTTCAGGCGATTTTATTGTTCAGTTTTAATCAGCGCTTTTTATCAACTCGTACAACTTTCCATGGTGTGGGCTGTCTCATCAGCCACTGTATAAATCAAACTATCATTTAAAGCGACATAAATCTTTCTCAGTCAACTGCTTTACCGTGGAAGGAACGTCACTTTTTGATTTTTGCACACATGACTGAATATGTCATAAAAAAAGCATCTCTTCTAAAAGAAAAAAAAAACATATAAAAGAACCACGCATCCGAAACGCTCATCTCCAGGAGTAGACACACACAAAAAAGAAGAAAAGAAGAGGAGACACACAAGAAGAAAAGTAAACGTGGACATCTGAAAAGACCTATAGAACTAAAAAAAAAAAAAGGGGGGAGCAAAGAAAAGAATCAAGGTCAGTCTTTTTCATTGGGATTGTAGGTAAGCGGGCTTAGCGGGCTTACACACACTGCAGGGAGCAACACACACAGTTCTTTCCTTTCATGGTGAAAGAGCGTCCTGCTGTGATGGTCAAAAGACACCCGCGAGCTGTCCTTCAAACCAACACATAAGAGACACCCGACAAGCGTATGGTCCCCCACCTCTTCCTATTGGAGACCACGCATGCAGAAGTCTAGCTCGTCCACAAAAAAGATGTGGCCAAAACAAAATCTCTACAGGAGAGATTTACTGCACTGAGGGGAGTCCAAACCAGGCAAAAGAAAAACAAGGCCGAATGTGCTATATGTCAGTCATGAATATATAAACATGGGAGTCTTTCTTTTTTGTGGGTGTATTTTGTTCTCATGTATCCGCTGTTTTTTTTTTATATGTTGGTTTCTTGGTTTGAGCTCAGTGGCTCACCAATGGTGAGATTTTGTGAATGGGACCGTTTTTACCCATCATTAAGGTAGCCGCATTCCGGCTTTAGGGGTGGTGTCTAATCACAACACCTGTGTGCATGGGATTTTACCCCCCAAAAAGTCGGTCATCCTTACTGGCACGAAATGGCCTACTTTCCCGAAAGGCGGAACGGGTTTTTAACGCGTGTGCAAGATGTTCTGCGTGCGTTAGCACACGGGGCTTCCATTTATAGTCTTCTGCGAAGGACTTTTGGGGGAGTAGAGTAAGTTCTGATGTTAACTCCGGGGTAAAATCCCCCTAAAACGGGTGCCTCCGTGGTGGCTCGATCCCTGGCCGCCACATCACGAGTGTAAGGCTCTAACCACCAGGCTACCCCCCTTCCTCTTCCCCTGCTGGTTAATTCAGAGAAAAAAACGCTTGTTATTTGAAATCTACTCTTTCATCTTTGTGTCTATGCACAGTTATCATTTTGAATCAAAAAGCACAAGTAGTAACTACCATTATCTTGTTTGGTTATCATCTTGGAACAAAAACCAATATAATTTACTGTCATTGTCTTTTTTTTAGTTAGTGTCTTGGACCAAAAATCATCAGAACTAACAAAGATCATCAGAACTAACTACCATTGTCTTTTTTAAAGCTATTATCTTGGAACAAAAACCAATATAATTTACTGGCATTGTCTTTTTTTCTAGTTAACATATTGAAGAAAGGTCATAAGAACTAACAAGGATCATCAGAACTAACTACCATTGTTTTTTTAAAGTCTTTATCTTGGCTTAAAACAGTAATTAGAATTAACTACCACTGGTTTTTTTAGTTATCATCTTGAAACAAAAGTCAAACGAAACAGATACTTTTGTCTTCGTAGTTGTCATCTTGCAACAAAATCATCAGAACTAACTACCATGGTCTTTTTCTGTTTAGTAACCATAGAAGTACCGCCGTCTGTTTTCTTTTAAATTATCGTCTTGGGACAAAAGTTATGAGAAATGAATATATAGTTCTGTTTTTCTCTACATAGTTTTCATTTTGGGAGGGAAGGAAGGGGAAATGATAAGAACCACTATTCCAACTACATAACCTATTTGTATCCCTTCCTATTCTGTATGTTTGCTCTAGGTTTGCTCTACCATATTGATAATCATTTCTATGCCGATGATACTCAGCTTCAGTGCAGTGATACTGTTGAAAACTTGCCTTCCCTCCTGACAAATACGTCCTACTGCCTTCAAGACATTCAAAACTGGATGACTCAGAACAAGTTACAACTTAATGCCGATAAAACCGAAGCCATGCTCATAGGGACCCAACATAAACTTTCCTCTATCGCAAAAACCGCAATACGTCAGTTCCTTTGTCCAACTCTGTGAAGTATTTAGGAGTAGTTCTTGACAACACACTCTCTATGAAAAAATTAATCACCCAGACCTGCCAGTCTTGCTACTATCAATTACGGCGCATAAGCGCGATTCGCAAGTATCTGTCCATTGATGCAACTTCCAAGCTTGTCACATCTCTCATTCTTTCACGTTTAGACTACTGTAATTCTCTTTTGGCTGGCCTACCAGCATCATCTATCCACTCTCTTCAACGCATACAAAACTCTGCAGCTCGACTGGTCCTAAGAAAGAAAAAATCTGAACACATCACTCCTCTTCTGCGATCTCTTCACTGGCTGCCTGTCTCACAAAGACTGGAGTATAAAATCAATACCCTCTGTTTCAAATGTCTCCACAAATCTGCACCCTCTTATCTCTGTAACTGTCTTCATCTGTACACTCCATCCCGTTCCCTTCGTTCAGCCGCAGATACTTTGTGCTTTCGAACACCCAGATTCAAACAAACCACTGTTGGCCGTCGCTCCTTCTCTGTTTCTGGTCCATCCACCTGGAATGACCTCCCTCTTTTACTTCGCCAAAAGCCTTCACTTGATACCTTCAAATCCAGCCTCAAAACACACTTATTTCCTACCTGAGACTTTCCCCCCAAATATCTGTCCCTAATTTTCAACAGCATCTTTCACCTTCTAAGTGTTGTTCCGAGTGTGTGTGTGTGTGTGTGTGTGTGTGTGTGTGTGTGTGGTGTGTGTGTGTGCGTGTGTGTGCGTGCATGCGTGCATACGTGCGCGCGCATGGTTTTTGAAATCTGTTGTTCATTATGTTTAAGGAGAGTTGCATGCCTGTAAATGATTGAGTGCAAGTGCTTCGATTTGTTTTTTGTTTTTTACAAGATTCAGCGCTATCTAAATTCCATATGTTATTATTATTATTATTATTATTATTATTATTATTATTATTATTTTATATTATTATTATTATTATAGGTGGATACCAGGCAAACTTGTCGTATACATCTGAAGTATCGCTTCTCCTGTTTTTTCAATTTCGCCAAAATGTTCTCTTGGATATTCTATATTTGTCTCCATCTGCTCAACAACTTTTACCATGTTGATGTGTTTTTTCGGCCGTGGACAGAAGAGTGTCATTAATTTTGTTCAGCAAGCCAATCCCTCCTTTTCTGCTTCCTTTTTCTGGTCTTTTTAAGGATATTTCTCTCTCTCCCTTCAACGGCCTCCCTGTTCGTCTCTCTGCCTCTGTTTGCTTGTCTGTCTGTCTGTCTGTCTGTCTGTCTGTCTGTCTGTCTGTCTATCTAGCTATCTATCTGTCTGTCTGTCTGTCTGTCTGTCTATCTAGCTATCTATCTATTTATCTATGTATCTATCTATCTGTCTATGTATCTATGTATGTATGTATGTATCTATCTATCTATCCTATGTGTGTGTGTGTGTATGAGCGCTCGCGAGCGCGTGTATATGTGTGTGTAAGTGCGTGCGTGCATACGTGCGTCCACGCGTGCGTGTGTGCGTGCGTGTGTGTATTTTGTTTTGTTTTGTTTAATGTCTATTCACTACATGGTGATTTAGACACACCCGCATTCATACCAAAGTACCTATTATTACACACCGCATCTCTCTCTCTTTCTCTCCCCTACACGCACCCCACCCCCACCCCCACACACATATGTATATAAACATATATATGTGTGTATATGCACGCGGGTATGTGCGTGCGCACTTTGTATGTGTGCGTTTATGCATGCGTGCGTATGTTAGCATTTTTCCCCCCTTTTGGTAGGTCCTCAGCACATATCTGTTAATGAAGCGGGTTATACGTCACTACACGTTAGCGAACATCTGGTTCTAATGACTGCACAGGCGACACGTCGAGTCTTATTTCGTGGTGTCACGCATCTGTCAGTTGAACGCAAGCTCATCTGTCATTACTGCAGTTAATGCAAATGCCATGATGACGGCAGCCGAATGTTTGCACTGTTGGCAACAAGCAGACGTGCGTCGTTTATGGAATTAGGATTTTTAATCTGCGAACTCGGGATTAACGAATTTGCTGTGTGCGTTTGCTGTTTCTTTGTTTAACGTGGAAGGATAAAGGAGGAGTGTCGAGTTCGTTTTGTGTGCATGGTTTTGATTTTTGGGTGTTTTTCTGTTTTGATTTCTCTCTCTGTGTGTGTGTGTGTGTGTGTGTGTGTGTGTTGTGTGTGTGTGTGTGTGTGTGTGTGTGTGTTTCCCCCTTTTTTCATCTGTTCTTTTCTTTGGAGGGGGCGGGAGGTGGTTATGTGGATTTTAGGGTTTTGTTTGTTTAACTTCTGTATTTTTTGGGGCCAGTCTATTTACTGACTTAATTTTGTATCTGTTTACGCGCCTATGTTTGGCAGCCTAAATATTGCCCCTTTTGTTTCTTCTCTGTCAGTTTCTGTCTCTCTGTCTCTGTCTCTCTCTCTCATCACTCTTTGTCTTCCTATCTCTCGCAGCTTTTAATGAATACTCTCTCTATCTGTTTCCATGTCTGTCTGTCTCGATGCCTGCCTCTCTCTCTCTATGGAGGGGGGGGGGGGGGGGGGCGGGAGATAGCCTGGTGGTTTTGCGTGATGCGCTCATGATCTGCTGACCCGAGTTCGATTCCCGTTCAAGAGGATTTTTCCTCTGGAGTTAACATCAGTGCCGACTCCACTCTCTCCAAAAGTCCTTCGGATAAGACTATAAACCGTGAGCGAACGCACGCAGAGCATCTTGCAGACATGTTAAAACCCGTTCCGCTTTTCGTAACACTCGGCCATTGTGTGCCGGTGGGAACGGACGACAAAATTTACAAAACTGCATATACACGGGGACTGGATGTAAAAAAGGACATAAATGCGTATTCCATTATCCTCGAAATAAAAGAATAAATAAAATCAATAAAATCTCTCTCTCCCTCCCTCCTGTATAGCCATAGTACCAACAGTCTTTCTGTTGCGGTGACTGGTGTCACAGATCGTGTTTGTAAATAACCATTCTTTTCTCATGACTTAAGTGCTTGCTTTCTCTCTGGGTCTTGTGAGTCCCTGCTTTCGTTTTTTTGTGTCGGTCGTTCTCCTCCACTTGTCCTTTGGTGTGTAGTCTTGCTGTTCTTTTGCCGTTGTTTGTCAATCTTTCTCTGTCACTGTTTATATATATACATATATATATATATTTATATATATATATATATATAATATATATATATATATATATTATATATATATATATATATATAATATACATATATATATATTATATATATATTAATAAATTATATGTATATGTGTGTGTATGTATGTGGTGTATGTATGTGTATGTATGTATGTATGTGCATGTATGTATGTGTATGTATGTATGTATGTGTATGTATGTACGTATGTATATATGTAAATATGTATGTCTGTCTGTCTATCTGCCTTCCTTTTTCTTTTCTCCTGTAGGTCAGTTGCTCTGTCTGTCTGTATGTCTTGTCTGTCTCCCTTTGTCTCTCTTTGTGTCTCTCTCTTTTCCCTTTGTTTCTCTCTCTATCTCCCAACGCCGCACCCGTTCTTTCTCTCCTCTGACTCTCTGCCTCTCTCTCTCTCTGTATCTGTCTGTGTCTGTGTGTCTCTCCCTCTCTCTGTCTACCTACTCACACCCTTTCTCCCCCCCCCCCCCCTCTCTCTCTGTCCCTATCTCCTACTCCGCACCCTTTCTTCCTCTCTCTCTCTCTCTTTCTCTCTCTCTCTCCTCTCTTCTCTTTCTCTCTCTCTCTCACTGTCTCTCTTTTTTTCTTTCCCTTTCTCTCTCTCTCTTTTGTCTCTCTCCCTCTATCTCTCTCTGTCTCTATCTCCCTACTCCACACCCTTTCTTCCTCTTTCTCTCTCCCACTCTTGTGTGTGTGTGTGTGTGTGTCTCCTTCTCTCCCTCCCAAACCCCTAAACCCATCTCTCTTCCTCTCCCTTGTCCCCTCCCCCCCTTCCAAGAGCTCCTTCTCTCTCTCGGTGTCTCTCTCTCCATCACTACTCCTTTTTTTTTCCCCAGCATTTCTTTGAGAGCCCTAGGCTCGGGGGCTGGAATCCATTTTCCAGAAAACCGTAAGACAAAATCGTTGCCAGGAGCCTGGCTATTCATTCATACATCCACTCGTGTAGTGTACGGGCTGGCATATAACTGCGATGACAAGGTGGATCTCATCTTTTTATTTTATGTTATAGAGGTACATATTGAACTACAAAAAGATGTCAATTTTCTCCTTGTACTGTACGTACATCGGAATAGAGATTTGGTGGAGGGGAAGGGGGGGGGAGGATGTAGACGGGTTGATGGAGAAGGGAAGGAGAGAGAGTGGGAGAGAGAGAGAAGAGAGAGAGAGAAGGGAGAGATGAGGAGAGAGAGAGAGAGAGAGGAGAGAGAGAGAGAGAGAGAGAGAGAGAGAAGAGAGAGGAGAGAAAAAAGAGAAGGAAAGGAGGGGAGGAGAGAGGGGAGAGGAGGAGAGAGAGAGGAGAAAGAGAGAGAAGAGAGGAGGAGAAGAGAGAGAGAGAGAGAGCGGAGAGAGAAGAGAGAAGAGAGAAGAGAGAGAGAGGAGGAAGGGAAGGGAAGAGGAGTAAGAGGAAGAGGGAGAGAGAGAAGGAGGAAGGAAAGGGAAGGGAGAGAGAGAGAGGAGAGAGAGAGAGAGAGAGAGAGAGAGAGAAGAGAGAGAGAGAGAGAGAGAGAAAAGATGCGGAATAGGGAGACAGAGAGGGAGACAGAGAAAAGAGGAGAGAGGGGAGAGAGAGAGAGGTGGGGGGGGGGGGGGGACAAAAGAGAGAGAGGAGGAAGAAAGGGTCGGAGTAGGGAGACAGACAGACAGAGAGAGAGAGGGAGAGAGAGAAGCAGCCCATGACACGCCAAGGCAAGGAAAGAACAAAAAGAAAATAATTATAACAATGACTGTGAACAATACTCAAGCAAACGACTGGTGGTTAGAAATATAACAACCATAATTATAAGAACTTACTCGACTCTAGGGCATTGAGGCCTAAAGTTAAACGCCCAAGCAAAACGCTGATCTTCTGCCACAGAACTTTCTCGATAAAAGCTCAGAGTTTGAGCTGGCATCACCGGGAAGATTTTTGTAAAAAGTAAAAAGAAAACAAAATCAATCGTCTTTCTTTCATGTGGATGAGAGACTACATACAGAAAATTCAGAACATCAACAGGACACAATAAACAAACATCATATGTTTGTTTTATACGACTGAACGCCAAATTCATTTAGCTTCCAATCCGTTTCGATTATAGAGCGGCTATAGCGGAGGCTAGTGAGCAGGACTTAGTCAATGGTTTGAGTTTTTAGTCATACTCATGTCTGTTATTAGAACACGCTGAATACAAAATCCAGTGTTGCATAGCGTATTCTAGCTGTCAACTTTTCTTTGTTGTATTCGTCCTGTTCCTCTCTGTGTATGTTTTGAGCTCAAGTGTGTGTGTGTGTGTGTGTGTGTGTGTGTGGGCGCGTGCGTGCGTGGATGTATGCATGCGTGCATGTGTGCGTGCGTGCATGGGTGTGTGCATGCGTTGTGGTGCGCGCGCGTGCGTGCGTGGGTGTGTACATACGTGCGTGTGTGTGCGTGTATGTGTGCGCATGCGTGCGTGCGTGTGTGTGTGCATGCATGCGTGCGTGGGTGTGTGCATGTGTGCGTGCGTGCATGGGTGTGTGCATGCGTGCGTGTGTGTGCGCGTGTATGTGTGCGCATGCGTGCATGCGTGTGTGTATGTGTGTGCATGCATGCGTGCGAGGTGTTGTGTGCATGTGTGCGTGCGTGCATGGGTGTGTGCATGCGTGCGTGCGTGCGTGCATGGGTGTGTGCATGCGTGGTTTGTGTGTGTGTTTGCGCGCAAAGCGTGTATGTGTGTGCATGCGTGCGTGCGTGTGTGTATATGTGTGTGCATGCATGCGTGCGTGAGTGTGTGCGTGTGTATGTGTGTGTTGTGTTCATGAGTGCGTGCGTGCGTATGATTATTTCCCTGTCTGCTTCCTTGCATTTCCCCATCTCTGTTTTTCTGCTTTCCAATTTTTCTTCGTCGAAACTCCTCTCTCTCCCCTCCCCCCCCCCTCCCCCCCCCCTCCCCCCACTCCCGCTCTCTCTCTCCCTCTCTCTTGCAGTTTTGTTTAAGAAAGTTTTATTCTTTTTTTGCCTTTTCTCTCTTTCACATGCACAGTCCCGCCTGCTATCAACTCTCCTACTGTGAGCAATCAGTCCTGGCCTAGCCGTGTTTCCGAATGCCGGCCTCTCTGTCTGCCTGATGGACGTACCCTTTACCAGAGTGGATAGGGCGGTTGATTTCCATCTGGCGAGTCCATAAACCCGTGGGTTTGAATCTTGGTAGTAGAAAAGTGTGGTGAATCAAGGGTGAAGATTGTGACAGTGTCTCGGGTCAACTTAAAGTTGTTGTTGACTTCAACTTTACGTCTGTTCACTTCTAGTGATATTAGACGATCAACTTAAAGTAAGGACCTGTCTTTGCTTTAATTTCATTCGTGTATATACACCCAGTCCTGGCCTAGCCAGCTCTAAATGGGTACCTGCCCTCTTTAGGGTCAGGGAAAGTAAAGCAGCGAGGGAGAGGAGATGGGCGCCGCCCTAGTCCCTACTATGCTGGCCCTAGAGAAGCTGAGGTCCTTAATGCCTCACTCCCCTACGACCACATAGGTTATGGGACACCTTTACCTTTTCTTTTTTATACACATGCAGGTCAGTTATGAACGCTACATGATTGTCATGTAGTTCATGACGGTGGTCAGTGGGTTTCGGAAACACACACACACACACACACAACACACCAACCACACACACACACACACACACACACACACACACACCACACACACACACACACACACACACAAACACACACACACACATACCCAAATGCAGTCTGTATTGAGAGGGGGTAGGGCAGGTTTCGCCAGGATTCACTGGGGCAAAAGGACACGGCCTGAAAAAATCTGTATAGGTGCCCCCGAGACTTCATCGAAAGAGTTGATGTGGAGAGAGAGAGGAGAGGAGAGAGAGAGGTAGAGAGAGAGAGAGAGAGAGAGATGGAGGAGAGAGAGAGAGAGAGAGAGAGGGGTGGAGATAGATAGGATGGAAAGTGAGAGAAAGAGAGAGAAAGAGGGAGAGAGAGAGAGAAAGAGAATGAGTGAGTGATAGAGTGTAGGTGAGTGAGAAAAGGAGGTTTATTTTGGTTTGCACTCTTCTTTCATTCGCTTATCAAATTCTTGGTTATCTAATACACACACAACCAACAAACCAAACAATTGCGCAACCGAAAGCAAAACAAAAACAGGGAAACAGAAAGACGAGAAAACGGACAAACAAGCAAACAAACAAACAGACAAATAGTTATTATTCGCGTTGTCTTCTGTAGTTGACATGCACAATGTAATAATGTTGTTTGTTTTCTTGGTGAACGTCGTCTGAAGTTTTTTGGTTTTGTTATCTGTCTGTCTGTCTGTCTGCCTTCCTACCTGTCTGTTTATCTCTCTGTTGACTCTGTCTGTCTGTCCCGCTCTCCCTCCCTCTCCATCTATCTATCTATCTATCTATCTATCTATCTATCTATCTATCTATCTATCTATCTATCTATCTATCTATCTATCTATCTATCGCTCTCTGCCCCTATCTGTGTCCTCTCTGCGTCACTCTCAGGTCTCTCTCTCTCTCCTCTCTCTCTCTCTCTCTCTCTCTCTCTTTTTCTTCCTGTCTCCCCCTCTCTCTCTCTCTCTCTTACCCTCTGCCTCTCTCTCTCTTTCTCTCTCTCTCTCTCTCTTCTCTTCCCTCCCCTCTCTCACTCTCTTTCTCCTGTCTCCCCCTTCTCCTCTCTCTTACCCTCTGCCTCTTTCTCTCTCTTTCTCCTGTCTCCCCTTCTCTCTATCTTACCCTCTGCCTCTCTCTCTCTCTCTCTCTCGTCTCCTCTCTCTCTCTCTCTCTCTCTCTCTCTCTCTCTCTCTCTGTACCTCTCTGCCTCTGGTCTTGTTGTCTATTACATATCGGTTTCTATTTTCGTCACTTTCTTTCCGCTTTTGGTCGCTCTCTGTTTTTTATTTTCTATCTTCATCAGTCTGTTTCCTTGCTTCTGTATCTGTCTGTCTGTCCGTCTCTGTGTGTATCTCTCTCTGTCCTGTTATATGTGTGTGCATAGCTGCATGTAATAATAATAATTATGTATGGAACTTATATTGCGCTGAATCTTGTAAAGCAACAAATCAAAGCGCTCGTGACTTAAAGTGCATAATTATTTGTTCCTCTGTATGTGTATATATTACAAAACATAGAGGGAATTAAGGCACTGGCAGGTCTGCACTTGAAGTTGACTAAGGCAGAGAGATCAAGATGAGTGGTGTAGGAGCAATAGGGCAAGGACGTTAGTTACAGAAGATGATAACAAAACTACTACAAACCCAAAATGTTCAGCATTTTTCATCCTCTTTTCCAATTTTTGTAAGCAAAAAAGCAAAACAAAAACACCCCCCCTACCCCCACACCAAAAAACCCCACCAACAAACAACCCCAACAACAAAACAACCAGCCAACCCCACTAAAACATCACCAAAACCCACCCAGTTAAAAAAACAACAAAAAAACCCAAACCCCCCACTAAACACTACAAGAAGACAGCATTGAGTACCACCATAAATCTCCCCTCCCCCCAAAAAAACCCACCGAGTTAATACTATAAGAAGTCAGCATTTAACTACCATAACCCCCCAAAAAAATTGCAAATAACTTTCTTCGTCACCGATTCTGGTTTTCATAGGCAATACACACGACACCCTTCGCCCCCTCCCCCATGTACACGTATTATTGTGTGTATTTGCGTATGCACGGCGTAAAAGACATTACACACGCATCACACCTACCACCCACCCTCACCACTCACACACACACACAAACCACACACACACCCACCACACACACACACCACACACACACACACTCGGTTTTCTCTCTCTCTCTCTCCTACACACACATGCACACACACTAACATTCTAACACTAAAACACTAACGCGCTCACACTATGTAATGTGAACCTTCCCATAGCCTTTTTCAATAACTTGTCTTTATGTTATGCATTGCTCAGTTCTGCAAGTTTGAGCTTGGCACGCGACTCTGTCAAATTTGACATGAAATTAGGGATTTTTCCCCCCAAGCGACTGTTTTTTTCTCTTTGCCTCGTCAATACCTTTGATGCTTTTGAAGCTTTTTTGTTCGACATTTCCAATCCGAAAACATCATAAAACATGTATGATCTTTTTCTAAAACCTTGATTCCTGGTCAATATTAAAAAAAAAGTTTGGAAGATTATAGTAGTTATGAAAGAAAGGATAGTACTGAAAAAAATTAAGACTTAAGTTGTAGAAGTGAGTAACAATGGTAGTAATAGTTATACACTAGTCGTGGTGACAGCAGCTTAAGTAATGGTGGTGGTGGTAGTTGTAGCAATAGTAGTAGCAGTGGCAATAGCAGCAACAGTAGTAGTAGCAGAATTTGTAGTAGCAGAAGTAGTAGTAGTAGTAGCAGCACAACAACAACAGTAGTAGTAGTAGTAGTAGTAGTAGTTCAAGGGGATCTTCCCCTTAGAATTGACATCAGTACCGACTCCACTCCCCCGAAAGTCTTTCGGATGAGACCGTGATGAGGTCCCGTGCGCGAACGCACGCAGAACACCTTGAGCACACGTTACACCTGTTCCGCCTTTCGGAAGAGTAGGCCATTTGTGCATGCAAAATGGGACTAGACGTAAACAGGCACACTAATTGCGTAGTTTACTATTACCGAAATGATGTGATTGATAAAATTAAGTAAGCGAATAGTAGGCGTTCACGCATACAGTCATGTGCGAGCACACAGGCACGCGTCATACGCAGACGTTTACGGAAACTACTCGCTCCGTTTTAAACTTCGATATCCTGTAATTACTGGTCCTTCCAAAAAACAACAACAACCCACAGATGCACACATGCAGTGACAGAAGAGCGTGATAACGAAGTTGCAAAGAAACAGACTTGCAAAACAAGCGAACGGCCAGAATGTCACTAGCACAGGCTTTGCATGTCTGCTGGTGCTTTCCTGTCCTCTGCAGATCGCAGTTTTCCGTGTGTCGGCTCCTTTGTCTTTCTTTGTCTTTCAGTCCTTTCTGGCCCTATTGTCGCTCTGCTTTTGACATCGACTCTTTGTTTTGTTCCCGCCGAGATATCCGCAGAAAACTTGACCTAAACCACGCTCTAAAGGGCGATGAAAAGAAAGAACAAGGTGGGTGACTGGGAGAGTGATGATAGTGATGATTATTATTATTATTCCTCTCTGTGTTTGCTGCATTAAAGCATGGTGCTTTCGCCATGCTTTGAGACCTAAGAATGAATGAACACTTTCTCACACTCAACTGTTTAGAAGCATGGTGCTTACGTCATGCTTTGAGACCTAAGAATGAATGAACACTTTCTCATACTGAACTGTTTAGATTTGGATGTCCGAAATTGTTTTGACATCATCAGTTAGAATCACTTGAACCTTTCAATTTTGTGAAAAAAAGATCCCGAGACATTTTTTCTGCTTCGGTTCGGCTTTGACTAACTTTGCATGCTGCACCAAGCACGATGGGTATGCTATTCTTTAAGACTGGTGTGTAAATACGCATTTTCTCATAATTATTCAGTTGTCAAAACATGGCTGCCTGGAACTCTTTGACATCAGGCATTAGAATACATGGAGAATGACAAATTTTCAAAAGTGATGTGAAGATACATTTTTTCTATTTTAACCGAGGCATACACCGACTGTCTTGGAGCAAAATGCATTAACCTGGTTGAAAAAAAATACTAGTTCCTTAAGTGTGTTCATGCGTATGTGTTTGTTTTCGTAACTTAACTGAGTGATCGGAGAAGACACCAGTAACACATTATACTTTACACTTCTCGTCAAGCTTTGGTCGTCAAACGAATGTAGTGGCAATGTTTGTTGATAGTTTTGTAGCAATTCTAAAAGACTCTACTATAGCGAAAGTTAGCTTCAGCAAGATCTTGTTGGGTGCAAAGTCACTCTGTTACTGGTAAACAAACTTTATGAAAAAAAGACATTGGGTGGCTCAATTATCGCAACACACCTTCCCCCCAAAAAGAGAACAGCCTACATTTCTACAAAATGTTGCCATTATGATTATACAGCGTGTACATATTTCTTGCATGCATTTTTTTTCCTGTCGTGAACCAAAGCATGTCCGGACCCCTTAAAGGAAATGTGATGCCCACTTGCATAAGAGTGATAGCCAAGGTAATGTGCAGAGATGCACGTGCGTGCATGACAGCCCCTCGCCCGCTCGTGCTGCACGTCAGAACTCCTCGTGTTCTCCATCAACTTCATGCAGCCCTCATTTGCATAAAGTAGTGCTCCGCTGCCTCTCTCAAAATGAGATTCTGCGTGGGGCTGTGTTATGCATTACTCTCTGTACTACTTAGTCTGTTTGTCTGTCTGTTCGTCTGTCTGTCTGTCTGTCTGTTTTTATGTTGGTCGCTCGGTTCATCTCTTCCTCTCTGTTATGAAACACTCGAAGTAAGCATTGAATCACTTAACGCATGGTGTCACGCACTTCAGTGCGTAGATACTGGTGTGGTATGCTTGCATGTGTATATATACACATACGCCCCCATTTCGATCGATCTATCTATCTATCTATCTATCTATCTATCTATCTATCTATCTATCTATCTATCTATCTATCTATCTGTCTGTCTGTCTGTCTGTCTGTCTGTCTGTCTATCTATCTATCTATATCTGTCTGTCTGTCTGTCTGTCTCTGTAAGTACCTGTGTATGTACCTGTGTATCTATCTGTCTATGTATCAATGTATGTATGTATGTATGTACCTATCAATCTATGTATCTATCTATCTGTCTATCTGTCTGTCTGTCTGTCTATCTATCTACCTGTCTGTCTGTCTGTCTATCTATCTATCTCTGTCTGTCTGTCTCTCTTAATCTCTCTCTCTCTCTCTCAGTAATATGTGAATATACAGTCTAGAAAAAGAATAAAAGAGAGAAAGAAATTCATTTTAGATCCTTTAATTTGAGGATAATGGATAAACACCTACATGATTCTTTTTTTACATCCAGTCCCTGTGTGCATGCAGTTTTGTAAATCTTGTCATCCGTTTCCCACGGGCACACAGTGGCCTACTCTTCCGAAATGTGAAACAGAGCAGAAAGAGAATTCGCTCGTAGCTACAGATGAGATGTGAAGAAGCGTGAATAACCCCTTTGCAATTAAAAAAAATAACCACCAAAAAATGGCACGTGGCAAATGTGCCAGAGGCTAGAGATGAGTTTGCTCAGAGCATGGCGAGGACAGACCCACTAAGGATGACAGGAACTCCCCACTGGCGAAAGAAGAGACCAGTCCAACATAATTATCATCAATGATAGGCCTTGATTTTCGATATCAGTGATTTTCGAGAAAAAAGAACAGAAAAGAAAAAGAAGAAGAAGAAGACGAAGAAGAAGAAGAAGAATAAAAAAGAGAGAGAGAGAGAGAGAGAGAGAGAGGAGAGAGAGAGAGAGAGAAGAGAGAGCAGAGAGGCAGAAGAGAGAGAAAATAGAGAGGGAGAAGAGAGAAAGATAGAGAGTCGGAGGCACAGAGACAAACAGAGACAGACAGAAACAATGACACAGAAATAGGAGAAAAAAACCACTTTTCGCTGTGGCTAAAGATCTGCAGGAACACAAACCGTTCTGGATTTAAAAAACCAAAGTAAACCGTAGAAAACGAAATCTATCTTAGCGGCAAATGTGCCTGAGGATATAGATAGATGTATTTGTATTGGAATACACAGTAAAGGGAGAGCCACTGCTGGTGGCAGGAATCTTTCCCAATGGCAGGAAACGTGTCTATCCTGTCACCTTTTACATTAATAGGCCTTGCCACCGATATCTATTCTCATGTCGTTGATTTCAAGATGAAAAGAAGAAAAGGAAGACGCACAGAGAGAGAGAGTGTGTGTGTGTTTGCGCGCGCGTGCGTGTGTGTATCATTATGTGTGTGTATGCGTGTGTGTATATATCCTGTCATCTTTTACATTAATAGGCCTTGACACAGATAATTATTCTCGTGTAAATGATTTCAAGATGAAAAGAATAAAAAGAAGACGCACAGAGAGAGAGAGAGTGAGAGAGAGAGTGTGTATGTGTGCTTGCGCGCGCGTGCGTGCGTGCGTGTATAATTATGTGTGTGTATGTGCGTGTGTATGTGCGTGTGTGCAGTGCATGCTTGTGTATATGCGTGTGTATATATATCCTGTCATCTTTTACA
>CM054142.1:43304063-43361563 GCA_028751875.1 Rapana venosa
TCACAACGAAAAATGGTTTTGTTTCGGTGATGTTTTGAACGCGTTCTTCTTCTTCTCTTCTTTTCTTTTCTTAGATAGTTCCTTTTAATTGAACACAATAGATCTGAAAACAATTTTTTTGTTTCTCTGAAGTTCACCAATAGTGACATTTTGCGTTTGCGACCGTTTTGTCCTTCATTCCGACTTTGTGAGGATGATGCATAAACATGGGAATGATGTATATAAACACGACACCAGTGTACATGCCTTTTCTTTTCAATTTTCTTATCCATTCCAATCGGCTGGCGATGGTCTATTCTTCTCGAGGGTGGAACAGGTTAAAACGAGTACGTAAGATGTTCTTCGTGTGCTCGCACATAGTCTCAACCA
The DNA here is from genome assembly GCA_028751875.1 of Rapana venosa. Lineage (NCBI taxonomy): Eukaryota > Metazoa > Mollusca > Gastropoda > Neogastropoda > Muricidae > Rapana > Rapana venosa. The sequence continues at coordinate 43,304,433 of CM054142.1, forward strand.
AAGAACTTTAGGGGAAGGGGAGTTGGTTCTGATACTAACTCCAGGGGGTGGGTGGGGGGTTCCCTTGAACGGGTGCCGGGGTGGGTGGGGGGTTCCCTTGAACGGATGCCTCGGTGATGGCTCGAACCCGGGCCATAAAATGACAAACACAACGCTCTAACATTAGGCTAACTCCCCTCACCCACCACCCACCCCCCACCCACCTACCCACCCAGTCGTAGGCAATATTGAATTGTTTTCCTTTCCACTGAACTAGATAGGACTTGAAATAAAATGGAGCATTTCTCCAAAAATCGCTACCTTGTTAGAGAATTGTATGGGAAGTAAAACAAGCAAGCAAACAACCAACCAACCAACCAACCAAACTAACAAACAATACAAAAATAACAAGTAGCAGCAACAACAACAGCAGCAGCAGCAGTCATTTTCAAAGTTAGAAAAGTTTTCTGCTTGACTTCAAGGAAAAAGTGTAAGTAGGTTGAAAGCCATCGCTTGGTAGCTGTCCTCACCTTTTCCCATCCCCATAGTCCTCGTGCAAAGAGAGAGAGCGAGAGAGGGAGAGAGAGAGAGAGAGAGGAGAGAGAGAGAGAGAGAGAGAGAGAGAGAGAGAGAAGAGATTGAGATTTGTGCCTGCATGCACACACGCGCGCGCGCGCACGCACACACACACACAACAGAGGGAGACGAGAGAGAAAGAGAGAGCGCAAGATGTCTGACTTTAGCGACTGAGATAAAGGGTGTTATTTCAGCACTAAATGGCAAACTGAAACAGAGCAAAATTGAGAGACAGACAGACAGACAGACAGACAGACAGACAGAGAGAGAGAGAGAGACAGACAGACAGACAGACAGACAGACAGAGAAGCTGGCAGGCAGACACACAAGCACACACACACACACACACACACACACACACACACACACACACACACACACACACACACACACACACACACACACACACACAGCGAAAAAGAAAGTTCACGATGTGTGCCACTTTACCAGAGGCTATAATTTTGGGGAGACAGAAACTGTCTGTTTGTCAAACAGAGGTTTCCACTACGACAAACCTCAGTTGAAAATGCATGTTACGAAAGGAAAGGTGAAGGGAAGGGGGGGGGGGGTGATTAACACTTTTTTGTGCCAAACAAGCGGATCAGTCTTTCCTTCTATTTCATCTCTCATATTGGCATTGTCATATTTATTTAAAGATTCTGAAAAGTCATGAAGTAAAACAGCCTATGATGGATTTAAACAAACAAGTTTTCCCAGAAAGTTTTTGTTTCGTGGCGGCAGTGATGATGTAGCTGTTGTTAAACGTTCGTCAGATTAATACCATGGGGGGTCACCCAGAATATGCTGCGCTCTGACTCACTCATCCCACCTGGGAATCACTGTGAGACCATAAGTACACACTGGATGAGAGGCTTGCGTAGACATTTTGTCTGCGTCTTCTACACTCACACCCACACACCCACACCCAGCCACACACACACACACTCAGCCACACACATACACACACAATACACACACTCAGCCACACCCACACGCACACCCACACACACACACACTACAACCCCCCACCCCCCCCACCCCCACACGCACATACACACACACACGCACACACACACACATATACCCCCCCCCCTACACACACACGCACGCGCACACACACACAGCAAAAGAAGGTACTGGCAGGTCCGTGCATGAACTGAATAATGCATGAACGTAGAAAATTGTCCCCCCCCCCCAATTCTGAACCGTAATGGGCCAGATCAGACGGTTTGCTAGTTATTGATGAACCCTAAAAATCCCGACCTTTATTAAACCTAGATTTATGCTTTAGACTGTTACGTTGAGACTGTGTTCAGCCCTGACAAGCTCCTACCATAGCAACCTGCACTCTGATTTGGAAAAAAAAGAGAAAAACTCCTCTAAAGTCTGAGTATGGCTACCTGTAAAATTATAGCGAGTGTCTTGTAAACTGCCACACGGGCTAAGCCTCTCAACCAGCGTGTGCTTAACGGTCTCACAGTGATCTACAGGTGGGATGAAAGAGACAGAGCGCATGCTCTGGTTGACCCTCCAGGATGTTAAGCTGGGGAACACCCAGCATGACAACTTAGAAATTCCTTTTCACACAAGACTATTCATTTTGAATAGCCAACTATCCTCTGATGCACCATTCAACCATTAATGGCGGAGTACAGGATTTTAGCTTATCCTCTAATGCAGGGTAAAGATAGCCTGGTGGTTAGAGTGATACGCATTGCTATCGTAGTCTGTTGATCCGGGTTCGAATCTCGTTCGAGAGGAATTTTTCCTCTGGAGTTCACATCAGTGCCGATTCCACTTTCCCAAAAATTATTCGGATGAGACTATAAACTGAGGTCCCGTGTGCGAACGCACGCAGAACATCTTGCGCACACGTTAAAACCCGTTTCGCTTATCGGAAGAGAAGGCCATTGTGTGCTTATGGGAACGGATGACAACATTTTTTAGAAAACTGCATACACGCGGGGACTGGTTGTAAAAAAAGCACATGAATGCTTATTCCATTATCCTCGAAAATTAAAAAAAAAAGTACGTTTGATCTGTTTTGTTTATTGTGGTGGATGACAGGATTTTAGCTTAGATATCGTTGTTTCAAACCCAAACGTGTTTACATTCTCAACAGCGTTTACAAACAACAACAGCAACAACATCCCCGCGGACGAAAATATGCCGACACCTTAAGCTTCTGACGTACTCGGCTTAAAGAGGAAGTAACAGTTAAAGGTCGCACACCCACGACAACGGCTATCGTCACTGCAGAAAGATGATTAATTCAACATGGATTTCAATTAGATTGGACGAAACAGTGCCGAGCCGAAGGTTCTGATAATTATTAGGTCCACACACAGAATCACCAGACATTTTATCATCAAGACAGGCTTGTGTTCTCGTGTGTGTGTGTGTGTCTGTTTGTCTGTCTGTGTTTGTTGTTGTCTGTTGTCTGTCGTCTGTCTGTCTGTCTTCCTTCTGTCTCTGTCTCTCTCTTCTCTCTCTCTCTCTGATTATATGTAACCTCCCTCCAGAAAGGGGCTGCGATCTACAATCTCATTAACTATTTGTATTCAAATTCTCTCTGTCTCTTCTCTCTCATCTCCATCACACACACACACACCACAACACACAACCACTACACCGCACGAACGTACGCACGAACGTACGCCGCATGAGCACACAAGCGCTATACACGCGTATGCACGCACACACATATACTTAAATCATTCACGGGTGTTATGCTTCTTACAGCTAGCTTTGTTTCCAACCCGCTATTCAACAGCAGTTTTGTCACCTAGCACCCGTTGATTGAAATAAGTTCAAACTTTCTTAGAGAGAGAGGAGAGAGAGAGAGAGAGAGAGAGAAGAGAGAGAGAGAGAGAGACCAGACAGACAGACAGACAGAGACAGACAGACAGACAGACTGATCGAACCAACAGATAGGAAGACAGACGGACACACGCTTGTAGAAGAAAAAACCGAAGGAAAAAGGCACGACATCCTACAAAAGCCCACTGCAGAGGGGCCGGAGTTGGATGTTTGTTTAAACAGAAAGGTTTCTTTTCCGCCAACTTTTGTACAAAGCGTCAAAGAGAAGAACACAGTGATTCGCAGACTGACAAGTGAAGTAGTTTTTTTTCTCTCTGTCTCTTTCTGTCTCTGTCTCTGCCTCTCTCTGTGCCTCTCTCTGTCTCTGTTCTGTCTGTAGTATTATGTCTCTCTCCTCTCCTTCCTCCTCCTTCCTCTCTCTCTCTCTGCCTCTGTGTCTGTCTGTCCGTCTCTCCTCCTCCTCCCCCTCCCCTCCTTCTCCCTCTCTCCCTCCCTTCATCTGTCTCTCTTTCTGTGTGTCTCTCTGTGGCTCTGTGTCGTTGTATGTGTGTCTCTCTCTGTTCTCTGTGTCTGCTCTGTCTGCCTGCCTGCTCCTGCCTGCCTGTCTGTCTGTCTCGTCTGTCTGTCTGCTCCTGCCTCTCTCTCTCTCTCTATCTCTCTCTCTCTCTCTCGTTATAGCTTTCAAAGGTCTGTAAGAGTGGGTTGGCTTTTGTTGTGTGGAATCCTGTTCCAGCCTGTGTCAAGAGTTGCTGTAAGGTTTTGAAGCATGTTGTCCGCAGTGAAAGATTACATTTCAGATGTGAACTTTTGGGGATTGTACGGATTCCTATGAACGTAGCTCTATACTCTCTCTGTCTGTCTGTCTGTCTCTCTCTGTCTGTCTGTCTCTCTCTGTCTGTCTCTCTGTCTCTGTCTGTCTCTCTGTCTGTCTCTGTCTCTGTCTGTCTCTCTGTCTCTGTCTGTCTCTCTGTCTGTCTCTCTCTGTCTCTGCTACTCTGTCTCTCTGACTCTCTCTCTGACTCTCTGTCTCTATCTCTCTGTCTACTTCTCGTCTTCTTCTCTCTCTCTCTCTCTCTCTCTCTCTCTCTCTCTGTTGTTTTCTTTTTTTCTTTATTTTGATGTTTTAATTTGTTTTGCAAGATAAAGCGCTGTTTAAATTCCAATTATTATTATTATTATTATTATTATTATTATTACTAGTAGTAGTAGTAGTAGTAGTAGTAGTAGTATCTAGATAAGGAGGGAGGGGGGGGGAACTGGATGTTAAAAAAGCACATTATTCATTATCCTCGAAATTAAAAAAAATTGACTTGATTCTCTGTCTTTCTGTCTGTCTGTCTATCTATCTGTCTGTCTGTCTCTCTCTCTGTCTCTGTCTCTCTCTCTCTCTCTCTCTCTCTCTTTCACTCAAAGGAGTTTGAACTTATTTCAATCAACGGCTGCTTGGAGACAAGGCTGCTGTTGACTAGCTAGCTTTGGCTTTAGCACACGCAACTTTTCGTTTGAATGATGGTTTGATTTTTTTTCTTCTGAATGGCCAACTTTTAGTTGTTGAATCGGTCACTGTATTCTGAACGGCTAGCTTCGGTTTAGAGTAACAGTTTGTCTGTCTGTCTGTCTGTCTATCTATTTATCTGTCTATCTCTCTGTCTGTCTGTCTGTCTGTCTATCTATTTATCTGTCTATCTCTGTCTTCTGCTGCATCTATCTTCTATCTGTCTATCTATCTATCTATCTATTATCTGTCTATCTCTGTCTATCTGTCTGTCTATTTATCTGTCTGTCTATCTGTCGGTTTATCTATCTATCTGTCTGTCTGTCTGTCTGTCTTTCTGTCCGTCCGTCCGTCTGTCTTTCTGTCTGCCTTTCTACCTACCTACCTACTTAACTCTACCTGCCTACCTATCTACCTTCCATCTATCCATTTATCTATCCATCCATCTATCCACTTACCCATCCCTCTATCCATTTATCCACCTCTCCATCCATTTATCCACCTATCCATCCATCTATCCATCCATCCATCCGTCGATCCACTCACTCTTTATTACACAGTAATGACCAATTTGGGTGGAAAAGATTCAGTAGCGATACTTTTGTCTGATACGTTTGCTTTTGTCTTGAAATGTCCTCTTTGTGGGTGGCTTGTGATTAGACAGGTTATTAACTTTCTTGGAATCAAGCTGGCAGTGGCCAGTGATCTTTAATGATGGTTTATTTTGGTCTTGGAATTGTGTTTTTTTCTTGGTGGGTGGCTGATAGGTTTGTTTTTGTTGATAGAGGTTGCTTTTCAACTCGGCGAAGTCTCGAACACAGCCTTAGCAGTGGTCTGGGATGTAAACAACATAAAAGTAAAGTTAGATTCCGTGTCTAGTTACACGTACGAACACGACTGTGAGCATGCGCGCATACAAACACGCACGCATGCACGCACGCGCGCGCGCATACACACACGAACACACAAACACGCACAGAGACAAACATACACGTATACACACACAGACGCATCCTATTGTGTAACGCACACATGCACGCACCAGTATACATACAACACACACAACACCACACAGCGCGTAACAAAAACACACACAAACACACCCGCGCGTACACACACAAACACACACACACAAAACACACAACCACACACACACACACACACACACACACACACACACACACACACACACACACACGTACAACACACACACACACGTACACACACTTAAACACACACATACAAACACACACACACACACACACACACAGTTTCTTCTTCACCATTGTAGATGTTGGCAGTCCGCTATGATCCTGTCAAAGACTATTCTGACGCGAATAATCTGATAATTTAACTGTGGTATATAACGTACTGGAAACATCATTCTCGTTTATCAATTTAAACTTACGCAAATGTCTCGCTGATAGTGTCTTTCAAAACTTGTCTGGATTTTTCCGTATTTTATCTGGGCATCTCCAGGCCCCTTTACAATGGGGAGCACTGTTCCGAAGTTGTTTATTTGATTATATAACAACACCCGCTACCGCCATGAACCACGTTAACATCTAGTTTACGTGTTGTTGTTTTCATGTGGGATTCACACTGCAGAAAATTCACCCAACACCAACAGTGTCATGGAGGTATCCAATTATAAAAGAACCATGGGCTGTTTGTCGAAGAGGTCACAGTTCCGAGCTGAGGAGTTTCTTCATGCGCTCAGTTTTGTTCAGAAACGTCTGGATCAGAAATGTCGAGGAATGAACTCGACCTCAACACGTCAGATTTACCTACAGCCGTACGCCCAGCAAATATGGGAATAAAAATCCCTGTAAAGCCTCCTATAGACGTCCATATGATCAAATGGTCAAGGGACTGAACGAAGGAATGATAGGGAGTTTAGGGGCAGCAGTGGCTCGCGCCATTGAACATCGAGGTATCTCCAGCTGTAGGTTTTCAGTTGTTAACTCTTGTAAGTCGTAACAATCATAACCACGTATATTTTTAAAATTTTGGTGCAAATTTTAAGACTTCTATATTCAGTGACAATCTTCGTGCTTGTCATCATTGTCTTAACACTTTCTACACACAAGTTCACTCCCCTGTCTATGCCCTGAGTACACCTAATTTTGACATTTTCAAAAATGAATTTTCTTAGGAAAGGCAAAATTCAAAAATACTTTCATTCATTGTAAAGTACAGTACTATCTTTTTTGTGTCTTTTCAGTAACATAAGCTTCAGAAGTAAAAATGCTGACTTTACAAGTCATTTTTTAGACAGGCAGTTGCAGACACACAGACACAGCACGTAGCGAAAGGGTGTGCCACCCCGTAGCGAGTATACACGCAGCTTTGTGTTGAAAAAGTGAATGGCTTCACGGTAGGGTCAGTTCATTGTTTAGTATGGTCCAAAAGAGTGTTCCATTTTTTTGGTTCAAACATTGTTTATTCAATATACATTTTGCTCCATTTTCCAGACGGTCATTTGTTTGGCTTTACTTTGCCATTTTATGGCACTGTGTGTGTTAGTAGGCCCCCAAACCAATTTCGTGTTCACACAGGAAAAAAGTGACAAGACTATCTCTATAACTTTACATAATCTTAAACCAGACAAATGTATGTATACAAAATAATAGATATCAACCATAGATATAAACCATCTTGCAGCAGACTTGAGTCTGAACAGAGATGCCTGGGGAGAAAGCCCCCCCCCACCACCACCGCTACCACCACCCCTCCCCCCCACCACCACCACCGCTACCACCACCCTCCCCCCCACCACCACCACCGCTACCACCCCCCCCCCCCACCACCACCACCGCTACCACCCCCACCCCCCCCCCCCCCCCCCCCCACCTCAAATGAACAAGAAAGAAAAGAGAAAGAAACCAGCAGGGTAAAATACGGTAGGAAAACACTTTCAGCTTGTTATCAGAATTTTCTGCGCACACTTTTCGCCTACAAGCGAAGTGGGTTGCCAGCCGCAGTATTAAGTTAGGGAAGAAGATTCCCTTTCTGCTTACTTTCTGACCATTCTCGAGACTCGGTGAGCTCTCTGAATTTTCCACTCCGAAAAGTTTTCTTTTCTTTACGATACATAGTGACGTCCAAAGTATTTTGCAAGTTTTTTTTTTCCCCCGCTTCTTCTTCTTCTCTGTCTGATGGAAAGGATGGAAGTGTGGTTTGGACGGGGGAATATTAAGATAGATCAACGCTGGGAGGGAGAGAAGGAGGGAGAGGGAGGGGGGAGGGATGGATGAGGGAGAGAGAGAGAGAGAGAGAGAGAGAGAGAGAGAGAGAGAGAGAGTCTATTGTGTATATAGTACCACCATATCTGGCTTCTCTCTCACTCTCTCTCTCTGTCTCTCTCTCTCTTTGTGAGTGAGTGTGTAAGTATGTATGTATGTATGTATGTGTGTATGTACGTACGTGTGTATGTGTGTGTGTTGTGTGATTGTGTGTCTGTGCGTGTGGGTGAATCTGTCTGTCAATGAGTCATTGTCTCCTTTATCTTGACTTTTACTCTTGTTTCTGACTCTGTAAAGTAGACACTGCAAATTACTGTCTTTCAAAAGTAAACAGAAGGTGTAAGCGTCCCATGACAGTTTCAAAAGGACTGTATAAACCCCCCTACTGATTAACTTAGCACAACTTTGGTAACCAGACCTTTGTAAGCTCATCCCAAAACCCCCAGGAATAAACTTTGTCCAATTCAACACATGAAAAGTGTAACAATATCCTGAAGCTGAAGAGTTGCAAACAGATGAAGTTACTTGTGATAGATACGAGCTTCTAACGAGGTCGACCTTATTCCGACCGAAACAAGTTATCAACCTTGCAAAGGAGTCCACTTTAAAGAAGAATGATTTTAAAACGATATTTTGAGATGGCAGTTTTAAAGTGCGCTATTTGTATTTACCTTTTATGACATTCCTGAAATAACAGTCATACATTTGGAAAAAAAATGGTAAGCATTTATTTGCCACAAATTTCTTTCAAAGAAACCATTTTGATTCATTGTAATATACAAAACGTAACCTGATGCGACAACAGGGAGTTTGATATGAGCTCTCAAAATAAAGTAGATATTGCTATCCCAAACAAAATGTAGTCTTTTTTATTCAGGAAATAGTAGTGGATGAAAATAAGTGCAGGAAACCAGTTACAACCTCTCCACCATATTGAAAAATAACTCTTGTCTCGGAAAGATGTTTTATATGATCTCATAACCATCAGCTCCTTTTTTACAGACCTATCACGTAGAGTCATATTTCGCGCTATACTTTTACCACGAGTGTACCTACAAAGAGACAAGTATGATAGCCTATCAGAAAGATATTACTGAACCGCTATGAAAGAATGGGATGAAATTAATAGTAGTAGAGATATTGGACCTTACAGATTTTCCCCAGGTTTTTTTTCTTAACTGTTTGTGTCTCTTTCCTTGTCTGTATGTCCGTTTGTTTGTCTGTGTCTTCGTTTCTCTCTGTGTCTGTGCCTCTGTTTTTCTGTCTCTGTCTCTGTGTGATTTTCTTTTAATATACGATACTGTCTTTGTCTTCATTTTGTGTGTTTGCGTTTATTATTTATTTATCTATTCTTTTATATCGAAGATAATGGAATAAGCACTTATGTGGGTTTTTTTTACATCTGTCCCCGTGTGTATGCGTGCGCGTGTGTGTTTGTGTGATTTTTTCACATATTTAAGCTAGTTTCCTTTTAAAATATTTACACCAAAGACCAACATTTACCAATTTTTTTTATACTAAATTTGCAAATGGCATTCATATCTTAAACTGTCAGAAAAAAATACAGTCTTTAATAATCATTCTCTTTTTTTGCACTTCAAAGTTTCTAACGCCTAACACACCCTTTCATTTAGGGGCACTCATTTGAAGATTAATGTCCCAAGACATGCATCCCCACTGCCTCTTTCAAAAAAGTTTCCATACAACGTACATTAAGTCGCACTCTCTTGCTGCCATGTGGACCCCAGAGAAGCGGCTTCATCATTTGTCATCAAAGCACTGTGGTTATTTCAGCTGCCTTCCAGAAACCACAGAAAAGACACAAGACTTAAAACAACGACAGCCCATAAAGATGAGTGCCGAACTTTTCAATTCCAAAAAAGTTTAAATTCGAGTTCCCTAGGCAGCAAAACGTATATTACTCTTTATTTTCCTGTAAAGATTCAGGCAGAAAACTTTGTCATCAAGTCAAAGTCAAAAGTCATTCTTTATTCCAGAAAAACCCTTTTTGGTACATGGAAATACATATGCAAAACCATCTTAATCATCATAAGCAATCGAGGTTGGGATCATCAGTGATTAATGCAAGCAAAGTGCCAAGACCTACATTCAAATGTGTTTTGAAATCTTACGTTGAGGTTGACTTCGTCCGTGACAACTTGTCACGGCAACCTTTACTTTCCATTAAAGGAGAACAATCTCTGAGGTCGGAGTATGGCTGCCTATGTGTCTAGGATATTTGAACACAGCCATACATGCAAATTCATCCGTGATCTCACAGTGACACCCGAGTGTGATGAGACAAAAAGCATATTCTGGGTAAGCCTCAGGATAAGCTGGGGAACACCCAACAACTCTCTCTCTTCTCTTCAAGTGTCCGGTCTGGTCCTGCAGACATCGACGATCATGGTTCTCCATTCTTTCCTGTTCTCGGTCCCTCTCATGAGCTCATTGTTGGTGCCCTCTTTATTCGTTGCAAATTTGTTTAAGCTGTCTGTGAATTTTGTGCGTTATCTTCCTCTGCTCTTGTTTTCACATATTTTGCCACTCCATAACAGTTTCTCTAGTCCGTCAGCCCTGATTATATGGCCGAAAAATTTGAGCGGTCTTTCTCTGACGGTGTTGAGAAGGAATCTCTTGTATCCAGCCATTTCCATTACTTCTGCATTTGTTTTTCTTTTTGTCCATGAGACTTTCATGATTCTCCGGATGAACCACATCTCCACTGCTTCTAGTCGCTGTTCTGTGTCCTTGGCTAGGGTCCAGCACTCACATCCGTACAGAAGAATGGACCATACGTAGGCTCTCACAACATGGATCTTTGTCTTGAGGCTTATCTTACTGTTGGTAAAAATGCATTTCATGTTGTTAAAAGTTGCCTTAGATTGACCGATTCTCTTCTTGATTTCTGTGTCACACTTGCCGTCCGGGGTGATAGTACAACCAAGGTATTTAAAGGTGTTTACTTGTCTGATTATCTCTCCTTAACAGGCTATGTTGCATTGTGGTATAACAGCTTTTTTCGATATCGCCATGCATTCTGTCTTCTTTGCATTGAGCTGTAATCCTTTCTTTTCGCTTTCGTCTGTTACTGTCACCCAACAACAACAACAATTTAACTCATTGGTATGGAGTTGATAGCTGATAAGAATGATCCAAAAACATGAAAATTACCCCCCAAAAAACAGTCAGGAATTTATTTTTCTGTTATGCATAATCACCGAGTTGGGTAATTCTTGTTTCTATTTCTCTCAACTGTTTTATAAGCTCTGCAAAATATCAGCCTTGTTTCTTATAATACATATTCACAATAATTTTTCAGTGTTTCTCTTTGCACATAAATGCCTCTTAGGATCTTGGCATCATAACCCCCCCCCCCCCCCACCCCCCCAACCTCTCCCCACTAAAGGAAAAAGAAAGCTAACTCTGAAATGTCCAGAAGCTGTTTTTCAATCCCTGATTGGTCATACGACACTGGCTTCTTGTATTTTGTTATCGTTTAGTTGAACTCTGTTTGTTTTTATCTCAGTGGCATTTTCAGGCCCCGCAAAACAGTTTTTTCCCCTGGAGTGTTAGGAATGCGTCTGTCAGGGAAGAAAAATAACCTGGAGTGGATAAATGACAGCTGTAACTCGGAAAGAAAAGCCAGAAAATGCCACACAAGGTCGTGAGTGGAGTTCCCAACGGTGATGAACACAGTCTGGCTTGTTTCTCTTCCATTCGAAAATGGACTCTGTTGTTATATAGCTGGCCATCTTTCTAATCTAATCATACTCGTACGATGGCGACCTGTTCTTTTCCTTTGATTTTTTTTTCCAAATTTTCCATTTCCAAAATATCTAGCGTATAATATTAATTTTTTTTACTGTTGATTCGACAAAAGGGTAGAAGTCAAAAAACCCATTTCTGATACTTGGAGCAGTCTAAACATTTATAGACGGGGCGGGATGACAGCCTGGTGGTTAGGGCGTTGCACATATCTGCTGACCTGGGTTCGAATTCAGTTCAAGGGGGTTTTCCCTTCCCCCTGGAGTTAACACCAGTACCAACTCCACTCCCCCCCCCCAAAAAAAAAAAAAAAAAAAAAGTTCTTTGGTTGAGACTATAAACCGAGGGCCTGTGTGCTAACACAAACACCTGTTTCGCTTTTTGGAAGAGTAGGCCATTATGCCGGTGGGAACGGATGACAAAATGTACAAAACCGCATACACGCGGGAACTGGGTGTGAAAAAGGACATGAGTGCTTATTCCATTATCCTCTGAATACAAGAAGAAATAAATAGACTGCAAGGTAGCAGAAAACTGAAAGAAAACTATGAGCAGATAATTATGGTGTAAAGATATTCCTAGCTTTCTTTTTTTTATATTGGATTGCCTTGCAAGCACTGTCGTTAGAAGTAGTGCACGAGAGCTGTTACCAGATTTATACGGACTGTTTTACTCGTTGTGTGGAAGGTCAAAGGCTCGTCGAACCCTCCAAATTTGTTATATGGCATATATTTGCCTGGAAGTGACCTGGGGAAAACAAAGTGAATTTTAGTGCAATAGAGAAATTGAGCACTTCACGAGTAGGATGAACTAGTGTGTGTGTGTGTGTGTGTGTGTGTGTGTGTGTGTGTTTGTGTGTGTGTGTGTGTGTGTGTGTGTGTGTGAAAGTCAAAGTTAAGTGTTTATTTCCAGATGGTACATTGAATCAACTCATTTACTTTTTCAGTCAAGCTAAGTGTCTGGTCTGCGCGCTCGCGCGCGTATGCGTGCGTGCGTGCGTGCATGGATGCGTGTGTGTGCACAGTACGGCTATGGAGAAAGAACGAAGTGATAGAGTTAACCAAATATCGTTTTGAAGTAACTGGCAATGAATAGATGGCGCACTGACAAAATAAACTCTCACAGAAAATCTACAAGCAGAGAGGATAAGGCAGAAACAGAACCAAGACCACCGGGTGACAATGTCTTGAGAAAACCTTAAAAGAGAGAGAGAGAGAGAGAGAGAGAGAGAGAGAGAGAGAGAGAGAGAGAGAGAGAGAGGAGAGAGAGAGAGAGGAGAGAGAGAGATGCGATGTATACGGTTGAAAACAGAGAAAATCGAAACCCTATTAGGAACTCTTTGATTAAGACAAGGACCTGAATAAGGAGATGACACGACCCATTATAATGAAAAGAAACAGGAAAAAAAGAGCAATGTAGAAATCTGTTCATAGAGCGCAACACTAGCGCATAACAGATCACACCTTGAGAAAACTCTCCGACATTGACAAATAAGCACTCATGAAAAAATGTACGTGGGAGAGAGAGAGAGAGGAAAATGCAGACTGCTACAAACATTACGGTGATGCTATCATTTTGGGGGTAGAATTGGCGAGAAGTGAGTCATGGTGTACATAAATTATGTGCTTATTGCCAAGAAAGGGCAGGAAAATTCTGTGTATAATCGGAGCTTATAGCCTTTGTAGCCAATAAACTCTTCTTCTGCTTTTCTTCTTCTTCTCCTCCTCTTCTCTTCTCCTCCTCCTCCTTCTCCTCTTCGTCTTCTTCGAACGCCCAGACAGCAGCGCCTGTTGTCTGTCATGTGAGCAAAAACGCGTCACGCTGCCGTTAAGCGCCTGACAAGTCAGGCCCAGCGCATTCGACTTCGGCGTAGGAGAGAACTGCCATCTTTTAAGTTCTTTTGGGGAAAAAGGGCAGGAGAATGGACCAAGAAGGCAGAAAATAGATAATGAGGCATCAGATACAAAAAGGAACAAGACAGAAACAAAGAGAAGGATAGAAAAGAGGAAATTTCTAGATCAGAACTTCAATAAGGTGGTGGTGCTTTATACACGACAGGCCCCCGGCATCCCCATGGGGGGTCGGGGAGAGGGGGGGTTGAAGGGATAAATAATTCAATGAACATGCTTGAACAAACTATCAAAACCTGACTACACACACTCAAGGATAGTTTTTTCTTCTAAAGTATCCCTGTCTTTTTGCCAACAACGAAAAGTGGGGATACCCACAACTGTATCGATTCAGCGACTAGAGAGAGAGAGAGAGAGAGAGAGGGAGAGAGAGAGAGAGAGGAGAAGAGAGAGAAGGAGAGAGAGAGAGAGAGAGAGAGAGAGAGAGAGAGAGAGAGAGAGAGAATGGGGGGGGGGGGACACTTTGGCGTTGGTTGCACACTCTTCAAACTGGCTAGTGAGGGTGATTTGATAAGCGCGTCCAGATATGAATAAGCAAGCAAGCCACTGCAGGGCAGAAAAGCGGATTATCATCTCCTTTCCACATGATCGTTTACACTCTGTCTGTCTCCATGTTAGTTTTCTTTAAAACTTTCAGAATTCTGGTCACGATTTTCACGTCAGGAGAAGAATCACGATACCGCTAGGCTGATTTTGAAGATTGATGAATGAGCGATGATGAGGGATGGGGACGACGTTAAGTCTGGTAGAGAGATTTGTCGCAGTATCTTCTTTGTTATTTATTCGATTTAAAAAAGGTGAAAGGTAAATGTGTCGCATAACCTATGTGGTCGTAGGTGGGAGCGATGTATCAGAGATCTCAACTTCTCTAGGGGCCAGCATATTGATGGCGGCGGCCATCTCCTCTCCCTCGCTGCTTTACCTTCCCTGACCCTGAAGAGGGCAGGTACCCATTTACAGCTGAGTGAACTGGGGGACTGTAATGAAGCCAAGGCGCGCCAGTGGTCACCCATCCACTTGGTAACCGCGCTCAATGCTGTTTAACCTTACGTTGGGAAATGCGAGTGCTCTGACCTCTGAGCTATCCCGTCCCCAAGGTTATATCCTGTCTTTCTCTGTGTCTTGTCTTAACTTTTTCATTTACTGTATCATCTTTGTATCTGTACGTCTCTTGTCTTTCTTTATGTCTGTCTGTCTTTCTCTCCCTCTTTCTTGCATCTCTCCCTCTGTGTGTATGTGAGTGTGTGTGACTGTCAATCTGTACACATGTATGTTTTCTGTGTATAATGTGTCTGTGCTTAACAGTTTTAATTTGAACTTTTTAATCCGCAACAAGGCGTGCGATAACCCTGATAACAGTCTTTGTGATCAAGGGGGCATGTACGCTCGTTGATTAATCGACTGGAGTGCGCGAGTGAGTGTGTGCGTACGCGTGTGCGTGCGTACACACACACACACACACACACACACACACACACACACACAACACACACACACACACACACACACACAAACACAGAAGCAAGAAAGTCGTGGTAAGAATTTTCTTCCATGATGGTGTTTTCTTCCTTATTGTACCCAATCTTGGGTTGTGGCCCGGCTCCTAGTCCCTCAGAAGAGACCTTGTTTTCGAAAAGCTTAGGGAAAGAAGAGCACCATTCTTACTAGAAACTATGATGTAGAAGCCCCCTCTGATAAGCAGACAAAACATTCAAAACACTTAGGAAGATATACTCGAGGGCACAGCGCCAAAGTCAGTGGATTCTTGTCTCCCCGAACAGATCAGCCCAGCTTTCCTGCAGCGAACTCAGTAGCTATAGCCTGTGCATAATACAATGATGTTTCACAATACAATATTATGCAATACTAAACAATGCAATTCTATACAGCGCAATAGAGAACAATACCACACCAGACCGGACTAGACCAGACCAGCACACTACCCTACCCTACCCTATCCTACCCTACTCTACCCTATCCTACCCTACCCTACCCTATCTTACCCTATCCTATCCTTTCCTACGCTACTCTATCCGACCCTTCCCTACCCTACCCTACTCTATCCTACCCTATCCTATCCTACCCTACCCTATCCCACTTTATCCTACCCTACTGTATCCTACCTTACTTTACCCTACCTACTGTATTCTACCCTACCCTACTCTACCCTACACAACCTATCCTACTTACCCTACCCTACCCTATCCTACCCCCCCTATCCTACCCTACCCAACCCTTATCTACCCTACCCTACTCAAACCATTCCCTACCCTATCCTACTCTACCCTACCCTACCTACCCACCCTATCCTACTCTACCCAGCCCTACTCTCCCTACCCTACTCCACATACCCGACCCAACCCTACCTCTACCCTATCCTACTCTATCCCTACCCTTTCTATCCTCCTACCCTATCCTATCCTACTCTATCCTACCCTACTTTCTCTACCCTACTCTATCCTACCCTACTCTATCCTACCCTACTCTATCCTACCCTACTTTCTCCTACCCTACTCTATCCTACCCTACTCTATCCTACCCTACCCTATCCTACCCTACTCAATCCTACCCTACTCTATCCTACCCTACCCTATCCTACCCTACTCAATCCAAACCCTACTCTATCCTACCCTACTCTATCCTACCCTACCCCTATCCTACCCTACTCTATCCTACCCTACTCTATCCTACCCTACCCTATCCTACCCTACTCAATCCTACCCTACTCTATCCTACCCTACCCTATCCTACCCTACTCAATCCTACCCTACTCTATCCTACCCTACTCTATCCTACCCTACTCTATCCTACCCTACTCTATCCTACCCTACTCTATCCTACCCTACTCTATCCTACCCTACCTATCCTACCCTACTCAATCCTACCTACTCTATCCTACCTTACCCTTAGTTCCTATCCCTACTCAATCCTATCCTACTACTATCCTACCTTTCTACCTATCCTACCCTATCAATTCTACCCTACTCTATCCTACCCTTCTCTACCCTATCTACTTACCCTATTCCTACTCTATCCTACCTACTCTATCCCCCCTACTTTCTCTATCCTACTCATATACCCTACTCTATCCACCACCTATCTCTACCATCTCATCCTACTCTACTCTATCCTACCTTCTTTAACCCTATTCTACTCTACCTATCCTACTCTATCCACCCTAGTCACCCTACACTACTCTACCCTACACATACTACACTTACTCTATCTATCCCTACCCTTGCCTCTGCTGCCTACCTAACCCTTTCTTACTGTACCTACTAATCAAACCAACTTTTGTTCTACATTCACACCACGCGCACGCACGCACATCACGACACACACTTCACATCACACTCACGCAACACATGCACCACAGCTCTCGAACACAACTACCACAACTAAATCTGCACATCACATCCAAACCGCGCGTGCGCGATTGCACTGCAGGGACGCTCTGAAACGCTGAGTGCATGCCATCCATATTCTCTTGCTGATGCCAACAAGCTAGCTTCCAAGCTACATCTCGTTGTCAATCAAGCACTGCCCATCGTAATCAAGCTGCAAAGCCAAGAAACACATCTAGAATTGTGTAGCTGTGACAGTACACGACTTTTCACGTTCATTCTCTCCACCTCATTCTTTTCTTCTCTCACTTCCACTCTCACGACCTTCTTAGATCATACTGTCTCCAATACAGATCTGCCTATCATGTCATGGATATCAAAGCAACTTCCCACCGCCATCCCCACAATCTCTCACTTATTACCCTGCCACTTTTCGCTTGTCTCTTCGACTGCCTACTACCCTCTTCTACCACTCTCTCTCTTCTACACCCACCTCTACTACTCTCTATTCCCTACTCTCTACTCTACTCTCCACTCTCTCATCCCCACCTTTCTCTCTCTCTCCTCCTTTCTCCTCTGACTCTACGTTGTTCCTGATCCCACTATCATTCATTACTACACGAGTCCTCCCTACCTCCCTCCCTCCCTCATTGCCTACCTGCAACTGTGTATGTGATAGTGAACTCTTTTTGTTGTCTGTTCGTTATGCAAGTAGTAGTAGCGAGGCGTAGGAGTACATGCTTTCATCGATATCATGATATACTGAGATAAGAGCATGCATTATCAGCTAGGATCATACATAGAACATAGAGAGAGAACAGAGAGAGATAGATGGGGGAGGGAGGGGGAGTTAGAGAGAGAGGGATTAAAGAATAGAGGGAGGGAGAGACGAGATACAACCCTTACTACACAGGCGAGCGCTCGCGCGCGTCGCCACCACACACACACCGCGGCACTCTCCTTTCTCCCTCCTCTCTTCCTCCCTCCTCTCTCTCGCTGTCTGTCTCTTTCTTCCACCCCCCCTCTCTCCACTCTCCCTCTCTCTCACTCTCCTCCTCCTCCTCTCACTCTCACCTCCTCTCTTCCTTTTCGTTCTGTGTTTGCTCCCCCCCCTCCTCATCTGGGGGATGGCAAACAAGTTTTGTATATGTATTATCATCAGAAAATAAATCATTTTTTCTCTCTCTCTCCACCTGCACCCTCCGCTGTGTTGGTTTGTGTAACAGCGTATGCCTTGGTGTTCTGTGGTCAGTGATTAGTATGAATGTGTGTGTGTGTGTTGTGTGTGCTGTGTGTGCATGCTGTGTGATGCATATGTGTGGCGTGCGTGACAAATGTGCGTGCGAGTGTGGTTGTGTAGTGTATGTCAAAGTTCAAGTCAAAGTTCACAGAGAAATTGTTTTTCCAGATTGTAACTGTATAAGCAGCGCATCTGCTTTTCTCTCTCTCTTCTCTCTCCTCATCATCTTCTCTCTCTCTCTCTCTCTCTACTCCTCATCTTCTCTTTCTTTCTCTCTCTCGTCTTCTCCTGTTCTCAGTCTTCTCTCAGTCGTCGCTAACTGTATGTGTGTTTGCTGTTATGTAATTGAAGAAGCGATTATTCAGAGAATAAAGATGAATGTAATGCTCACAACACACAACACACAACACACGTACACAACAATCAACAACACACACACACACACACCTTGCCAGCATGTTTGTATGTAAGCGAAGCATTCTTCCATCATAGACTGAAGGTTAAACATCACGCCCACTTACACACTCACACACACTTTCGCCAGTTTGCATGTGCCAAGCATTCTTCCATTCATAGACTGAATGGTTAAACAATACACACACGCACACACTCTTACATCCTCACCCACACAAAACACCCCCCCCCCCCCCACACACCACTTTCGAGCTGTTTGCATTGTGCGCGCGACTCCTACCATTCGTGACTGAATGGTTAAAACAAGTCAAGTCAAGCCAAATTTTTATTTCCAGATGGTACATTGAATAAGCAATGCATTTACTTTTTTTCATCAAGCTATCTAAGAACAACATTTCTTAAACAATACAACAAGCAAAATGCATTTGCTTTCTTTCTTCAAGCCATCTATCTAAGAATAAATTACAATACAACAAGCAAAATGCATTTGCTTTCTTTCTTCAAGCCATCTATCTAAGAAGAAATTTCTTAACAATACAACAAGCAAAATGCTTGTGCTTTCTTTCTTCCAACAATCTATCTAAGAACAAAATTTACAACATTTCTTAAACAATACAACAAGCAAAATGCATTTGCTTTCTTTCTTCAAGCCATCTAACTAAGAACAAATTACAATACAACAAGCAAAATGCATTTGCTTTCTTTCTTCAAGCCATCTATCTAAGAAGAAATTTCTTAACAATACAACAAGCAAAATGCTTGTGCTTTCTTTCTTCAAACAATCTATCTAAGAACAAAATTTCTTAACAATACAACAAGCAAAATGCATTTGCTTTCTTTCATCAAGCCATCTATCTAAGAACAAATTACTGAACAATACAACAAGCAAAATGCATTTGCTTTCTTTCTTCAAGCCATCTATCTAAGAACAAATTACAATACAACAAGCAAAATTCATTTGCTTTCTTTCATCAAGCAATCTATCTAAGAACACAATTTCTTAACAATACAACAAGCAAAATGCATTTGCTTTCTTTCTTCAAGCCATCTAAGAACAAAATTTCCTAACAATACAACAAGCAAAATGCATTTGCTTTCTTTCATCAAGCCATCTATCTAAGAACAAATTACAATACAACAAGCAAGTCTCTTATTTATTTATTTATTTATTTATTCTTATATATCGAGGATAATGGAATAAGCACTCATGTGCTTTTTTTTACACCCAGTCCCCGTGTGTATGCGGTTTGTAAATTTTGTCATCTTTTTCCACCGGCACACAATGGCCTACTCTTCCGAAAAGCAGAACAGGATTTAACGTGAGCGCAAGATGTTCTGCATGCGTTCGAACACGGGGCCTCGGTTTATAGTCTCATCCGAAGGACTTCTATAGAGCGCAATAGAGAAAAATACCACACCAGACCGGACTAGACCAGACCAGCACACTACACTACCCTACCCTACCCTATCTTACGGTGGTATACAATCACAATTCTAAGTTTTTTCCCCCCCATCCATGTACTTTTCAGGGGAAGACTCCGCCTCGGAGGTCTTTTCAGGCCCGGACAGCCCTTCCCCGGACAAGCATGAAACCGTCCAGATGCGTCACAACCGTCAACCCCACCAGCAGATGGCGGCCAGACCCCGGAGCCAAGCCGCATCCGACAGCCCCGCAGCGAAGAAGCTGCCGTACCGGCCCCACTCCATCTGCTGGGACACTCTGTCGGGGTTCCGCGGCAAGAAGGGGGGCAAGTCCTCGCTGAAAGCAGCAAGTCCCAGCTCTGCAGGTTCGGAGCGAGCTAAGGAGCTTGAGGACTCCGCAGTCCCAAGTCTCGTGGCCGCTCCCGGGAACGAAGCAGATCGGAGCGCGTGCGTGTCTTCGTCGTCGCCGGCCGGATTGATGAGAGCTTCACGTCCTCCTGACGAGTAGACTGGGGCGAGGCTCGGGAAGGCGGAGGGCGGGTGCGAGAGCGGTTATTTCGGGAGCGAGGAAGGGTGGGGGAAGAGCGCGGGTACGCCCTCGCCTTGCACCCCTCTCTCTCCACCCCAGTGTAAGGACGCCTCGAGGGCCGGAGTGTCCGTTCGTCACCACAGCGCTAGCTCCTCTCTGACTCGACACGGCGGCGGGAAAGTCGGCCACGTGCGTTCCTCCTCCTCCCCGTCCTGCTTCTCCTCGCCCTCGCCCTCCTCCCCTGCCCCTGTCTCCACCATGCAGGAGGTGGACATCGTCGGCGAGAGCTCCCGGTCCCGCTTTCCCTGGCAGCGCGACGTCGCCGTGCAGTGCAACTGGGCGCCGCGTTCGACCACAACCTCCCTCGCCGGTCCCGCCACGAACGGACGAGCTCCAGCAGCTCCCAGAGCACCACAACGTCGTGACAGGCGGCAGCGTGGATTCCCCCCCTCCGGCCAGGCAGCGGGGTGTGGGTAACGAGCCCCCGGTGAACCGCCACACCAAGCTGGGCAACTCCAGCAGCCTGCAGGGCGTGTCCTCCACAGACCCCAGCCCTGCCCCGCCGCCGCCACCAGCGTGATGCGCAGAGCCAACTTCACCAGGAAGCCCCGGCCCAGCTCCATGGGTTCTCTGGAGAACCTGCGCTTCCAGAGCGAGCTCTCCCGCTTTCGGGAGCTGGTGAACTGGCGGGGCGAGCGCGGGAGAGGGGAGTCTCCCCCCATGCTGCAGTCTCCCCCGGCCAATTGGCGGCGGTTGAGGGTAGAGAGGAAGGTGGAGTCGCCGGTGCTGCAGTCTCCCCCTGGGCGGGTGGCGGAGAGCGCCTCCGTGTTTCAGGAGGACGGGGATTCCGTGAGTGACCTGGAGTCGATCCTGGAGTACCCCGATGAGTGGTGAGTTGACTGGGTGGATGGATGGGGTGGTGTGGTGTGGGTGTGGGTGAGTGGGTAGGTGGGTGGTTTGTGGGTGAATGGGTGGGTGGTTGGTGGGTGGGTGGGTTGGGTGGGTGTGGATGGATGGATGGGTGGATGGTGATGGATGGATGGGTGGATGGATGGGTGGATGGAGTGGATGGATGGAAGTGGATGGATGGGTGGATGGATGTGTGGATGGATGGTGGTGGGTTGATGGATGGTTGGATGGATGGTGGATGGGTGGATGGTGGGTGGGTGGATGGATGGTGGATGGGTTGGATGGATGGGGTGGATGGATGGATGTGATGGTGTTGTGGAAGACGGTGGGTTGATGTATGTGGATGGATGGAGGGGTGAGATGAGTGGATGGAAGATGGATGGTGGTGGATGGATGGTGGATGATGGTGGGTAGGTGGGTTTGGAAGGACGGTTGGGTTGATGAATGTATGGATGAAGAGACGAATGTAGTGAACACACGGTGATAATGGATTGATAGGATAATTGAATGGTGTGATGAGAGGTGACTGGTCTGTCGTTTATTGTCTATGTCTGTCTGTCAAGTCTAGTCTGTTGTATTTATCATTTCGTGTTGTCTTGTGGACTGAACTATTGACTTATGTGAAAAGGATAATGTTTTTTCCCGTGGATAATAGTCCAGCTGTGGATTTATTTCATACCAAAGGAAATGACATTTGTTTCTCAGTCACTATGCTTCAAATCTTAGGAATATTTTGTGTTCACGATTTGATGTGTGTGTGTCCTCCCTCCCTGCTGTGCTACTATTTTGGGTTAGCAAGAATGTGGGGGAGTCGAATAAGCAACGTTTTAGTCTTGTGATTAATAATGTTTGTTAAGTTCTAAGTTTTCTACAAGGTGGCAGCCTTGTTATAGTTTCCGTTAAAGTCTGTCGTGTATGCTGCTGTCTATCGATCTACTTAGACTAGCTTGCTAGCTATCAATCGTCTGTTGACTGTGGTCCTGTCTTCTGTCTGTCTGTTGCTGTCTAGTTTCTGCTGTTTTAGTCATGTATGTTGTCTGTCTGCTTCTGTATTATGAACAGTTTCATGTCTGTCTGTCTGTCTGTTTATCTAGTTATCAATCGTTGTCTGTCATGTCTTTATTATTCTAGCTATCAGTCATACTGTGATGTCGTCTGTCCGTCAGTCCGTTGTCTGTCTATCTGTTGTCTCTATGGCTTCTGATCTAGCTATTTGTCTCTCTGTCTATCTAGCTATCTAGCTATCAATCCGTCTGTCTGACTGTCGGTCTGTCTGTCTGTCTGTCCGTCCGTCATTCCGTCTGTCTGTCTGTCTGTCTATATCTGTCTTTCTGTTCGTCTATGCTGTTATTCATCTGTTCTATTTAGTTACCTATCTATGCTGTAGCCTTTTTATACTTGTCTGTCATGTCTGTTAAACATTTACATGCTTATAGTGCAATGATCTGAGTACGCGCTGCGCGTGCGCGTGTTTGTGAGCTGTGTGTGCTTTTCTTTGTGTGTGTGTCGCATAATATGGAGTGAAATTTTAGATTTGCCTACATCTGTTTCTGTTGTCGTTGTTGTGATTATGTTTATGTCCTAGTGATATTTTCGGCTTGACGGATCCGTTTCTCCTTTTGCGTGTTAGAATCACTGTCTGCCTGTATGCTGTTATAAAAAAAGTCAAATGAATTACTTTCTAGCACTTCAATGTCATGCTTTGATTCATATTTTTGAGAGAAAGGAAAATAAGATGCACTATAGATTTCAGCTTTAATTTGGATGGAAAAAGACAGGTGATTTGTTAGAAACATAACTGTTAAATGTAAATGGATCCCCAAAAGACTATCCCCTAGTTGACAATATTCAACCCGTATATCAATGCTCTATATTTTTTTGGCCAAGAAGTAGCTTCCATTAAACATAAATTTTCGAATCTTCCTGTATTTTTCTAAGATGTAATTGACTGCCGAGTGCAACATGTGCATAAAAGGCATATGTTTTGTCCTATGTCGGTATTTCAGCAAGCTAAACGCGTTTTTCTTACGTTTTATGTTTCAATCTCTGTACATGGTGTTTCAGCTTCTAGATAAGCAAGAAGTGGGCATAGATGTCATTATGGCCATATTTGTCGACTTTATTATTTTATGTTATTTTTGTGTGATTTTTTGTTACCTAAGGAAATGTTTTCCTTTTAAAGCTTTTTTTGTAATTGGGGAAATGGAACTAAAAAGAATGGTGGCGTCCTAGATACAATCTGTAGTAGACACACACACACACACACACACACACACAAACACCAACACAACACACACACAACAAACTCACACACCACAACACACACATAACAACCAAAACACACAAACTTCCACAAGGATGAAACACAACGCACGCACGCAACGATGCCAAAACAAGCATATGCACGCACGCTCGATCACACATATATAATTAATAATAATATTTAATTAATAATAATAATATATAATTATTATTTTGGTTGTATATGCTATAAGGAATAGTGTTTCTTTAACTTAATTAATGACAGGGCGTCTGATAATCTTGTGAAACGCAACAAATCACCCAGAGACGCGCTGCACAGGCACGCACCTTATTGATTTAATTTTTTTTTATGAAAAGCGCAATCTTGTAAGCCAATCAAGGCTCAGATTTCTCATACCTTGTCGCAGATTCTTCGTGGCGCTCTCTCCCCGGAAGAGGGGAGAGCGCGTCGCCAAAGCGCAGCGCCACCCATTTTTTGTTGTTTGTTCTTTGTCTTTTTCATGTCTGCAACTGTATTTTTTCCCTATCAGAGTGGCTTTTTTCTAAGAATTTTGCCAGGGACAACTCTCTTGTTGCCGCGTGGTTTTTTTACGTGCGCTAAATAATTACGTGTAACACACGGGACCTCGGTTTATCGTCTCATCCGAAAGACTAGCGCCCAGACCACCACTCATGGTCTAATGGATGGGGGAAAAGTTTCCGGTCCAAACGGGGTACGAACCGCCGCACACTTCAGACCCGGACTTTTCGCTTTCTAGACAGGCGCGTTACCTCTAGACCACCGATCCACCATATATATATGATATAGATAGATAGATAGATAGATAGATAGATAGATAGATAGTTTAGTTTGTCCTAAGATATGCAGCTGTCAGAAAAAAATATGCGATTTCTCGAGTTCCTTTGCAAGATTTATGGCATTATTCATGGGAAAATATATATCATAGTTTGGAAGCTGAATATATTTCGCTTCGTTTGCTTTGGGTAAACATGGTGAAAACCTTAATGTGACCTTGGCAATCGGCTGGGATCTACATTATGCTGATAATTTTGAAAAAACCCTAGACTTTTCATGAATGATAGATGAAATCAGATTGGAATTTTGTTCAGAGGCATGCAGTGGGTACGGAAAATATCAACGTTTCAAAGGTTTCATGTGTGTGTGTGTGTGTGTGTGTGTGTGTGTGCGTGTGTGTGTGTGTGTTTGTGTGTGTGTGAGATGGATAGAGAGAGAGAGAGAGAGAGAGAGCTATTTCCATTGAATTACATGAGACTTGACTATAGATTAAGCGTTGAGAGCTGTACATTGAACACTAGTGACTATCTTTTTCTTTCCCATTGACCTGTCCCAACTTCCATGTAAAAGCTTTGAAAATTTTTTTGAAGTCAGGAAGAATTGTTAAGAACGTTTGTCATATGCACACGTGAAAAGAATGAAAGTTGATGTAGAAACGGTTTAGTACAAGAATGAAGGAGATAAGCGAAACAAGATGTAGATAACCGACTAATTCTGTATGCATGCACACACACACACACACACACACACACACACACCACACACACACACACACACACACACACACACACACACACACACACACACATACACACACATACACACACACACTAAACAAAAGCAAACAAAGAAACAAACCCAACAACAGCAAACAAGCACACACACACGCAAATGCACAAAATTACAAGCAAAAATCAAACAAAACATGTGCAAACAGTAATAATCAACAGTTTTAAATACCAGATTAATGGAATAGATTCAAGATAGTCGTCAGGATTTGCACAGAACTCAAGGAAGGGGTGTTAACTGTAGCATGACTATATAATATATATATATATATATATATATATATAATATATACATATATATATATATCTATGTCTTACTGACTATGTTTATCTATCCTCATCTTGTCTCTGTTTTTCTGTCTATATTTCATATCATCATATCTCGTATATATATATATATATATATATATATATATATATAATATGTATATATATTATACACATATATACAATATGTATATTATATACATACATACATACATGTATACATCATACATCATACAATATGGGATCTCAGTTATTATTGTAAATAAGCACAATTCGCCTTACTTTCTTAAAACAAAATATCTGCTTCTTTTCCTGAATAATTTTGTACAAATAAGATTTGCTGACTGCCTAAATGCTTACCCCCTCAAAAAAAAACCCACCACAAAAAAACACCAAACAAACCAAAAAAAACTACAACAACAGCAACAAAAACGTTACTGCAGAAAGAGTAGATGAACGTGCCACACTTCATACTGGTACAGTCTTTATAGAACTGGCCTAACGTCTGACAAGCTGATGCTTGGTAGCCGTATTCCGCCAGAATTGTGTATTTTTCTGTCGTCAGCTGAACAAATATTCCTAAAACTCGGTCGATAGATTGCAGTCGCTTAATAGCTCTTTAGTAGCGCGTGGTAATCTATATCTCGTTCTGTACATTTACCTACGTGTTTGAATACCAGGTTTCTCTATTTTCCTATGTGTACGCGCGAATCTCTCGTGTTGAAATGCTTGAGATTATGTCGGGGTGTGTGTGTGTGTGTGTGTTTGTGTGTGTATGTGTTGTGTGTGTGTGTGTGCGTGTGTGTTGTGCGGTGTATGTGTTTGTGTGTGTGCTAGCATATATAATCTCTCTCTGTCTCTGTCTCTCTCTCGCTCTCTGTCAGTCTGTCTCTCTCTTATATCTATCCATCATCTATCTATCTATCCATCTATCTATCTATCCATCTATCTATCTATCCATCTATCTATCTATCGACCTGTCTATCTATCTATCTGTCTGTCTATCTGTCTATCTATCTATCTAATGCATGTGTGTGTACGCGTGCGTTTGTGTGTGCCTACGCGTGCGTGCATGTGCATGCACATGCAACTTTGGTGTCTGTGTATGTGTGTGGACTGTGTTTGACTGTACTGATAAGTTGAGCTAACCTGAAGAAAACATACAGCCTATCTTTTAGAAAATTGGCTTGTTCTTCAGTATGATTTCGATTTTTTTCTCAATATCTTGCTGTATAATTTGCGCACAGAATATTTGGTTGTGAAATTCGTTGTCTCTCTCTACGTCTGTTCTTTCTTTCTTTCTTTTTCAGAGTCGTTTTAAAGATCCACCGTCTTTCTGTTTACTTTTTTATCTACGTAATATTTTCTGCAGAGATATTTCGTTTCTTTTCTTTTTTTAAAAACTCATAAATCGAACTAACTCTGAGAACGCCTTAGGGAAAGAAAGAGATATAAAGTGTTGGGGAGAGTGAGAGGTCCAATTATCTCTGTCTCTCTGTTTGACTACATCTCTCTCTGTCCATCTGTTTATCTGGCTGCCTGTCTGTCTGTCTCCTCAAAAGAGTCACGAGCACGTCGCTCACTTACACCAGACACAATACCAAACAGAATAACAACAGAGAGAGAGACGAGGAGTAGCAGCTTAACAACAGACAGCAGAAACAAGAAAAGAAGACAGAGCAGAGATAGAGGGGAGAGAGAGGAGAGAGAGAGAGAGAGAGAGAGAGAGAGCAGTAGATCAGCCTTGTAGACAGACAGTCAGAGACACAGAGAAAAAGCAGGCAAAAGGGAGAAGTAGAGTCAGGTGGTAGTAGTCAGTCAGTATCAGTCAGTCAGAGAGTCAGAGACAGAAGAAAAATACATAATGACATACAAAGAAGGCAGAAGAATGCAGAATATAAGACATGAAACGTACAGAAGATAATACAGACAGACAGAATACAGACATACAACATCAACATCATCATACCATACATACATCATCATGCATACATCCATCATCATCCATCCATACGCAGCACATACATCATCTTGATTACCATATCCATCCTCACCATATCCAATCCGCCAGTCATACATTAAATTACAAAGAATGGCAAAAGGTTTGATTTAATATCTTCACTTACCCGTATTCAGACATAAGAAAGAAATAACTACATACAAACGCATCATACAAACTTCAAACATCATAATACTCAACTGACATACGACAGCCCGATCAATGACAAGACGAGGACGAACGTTGGGAATTTGTACTAGAGTAGTTGATGCTCCATATTTTCTATTATCTCGCTTCTCTTATTTCAAGGAAGTGAAATTGATTTGAAAATTGGACTGTTTTAAGATGGGCTTGTTTTATGTCGGAAATGACAAGCCATATTTTTCCCACGTGTGTTGATTAATATTCTTTTTGTTAATATTCTGCCGTTCCTTGAACTACTTTTCTAAGAAAATAATTTAATGAAATCCACGCCCGCTATAATCACAGAGGTTTCTGATGGACTGGAAAATGGTTTGAGGGAGATAGTGAGTACATTTACAGATGAAATGACATAATTTTTCTTATTTATCTTTTTTTCCCTTTCTAGTTTTAGCCGAGACGTGTGAAAATTGATAACGTTTTGCAAGATGGGTGACATTGTCGAGAAATTGTCAGCCGTATAATTTTTTTTTAAATAATGAAGTCCCACACATGGTTGATTAATGATTCTTCTACTACCCCTTCCCCTCCCCTTGACTACTTTCCTAGAAAAAAAATTAATGAAGCAACGCAACAAAAGACTATAATACACAGATTAAGAGGGAGGAAGAGAGGTAGAGGGAGAGAGAACTCTGAACTCTGAGAGAGAGAGAGGGAGAGAGAGAGGGAGAGAGAGAACTTGAAGTAAAGAGGGAGCGAGAGAGAGAGAGAGAGAGAGAGAGAGAGAGAGAGAGAACTTGAAGTTGATCTCAATCGTTTATTGAGAATAAATGAATAAGCACATGGCTTCTTTACACCATGCTGTCAAAAAGAGAAAGAGAAAAAAGAAGAAAAAGAACACGCACGCACGCACGCGCACGCACACACACACACACACACACACACACACACACACACACACACACACACACACACACACACACACACACACACACACACACACACAACTAAACAAAAACAAACAAAGCCCAAAAACAAGTACAACAAACAAGCAAACACACACGCAAATGCAAAAAAATACAAACAAAAAATCGAACAAACATTATGCAAACATTAACAAATAATAATCAACAGTTTTATATACACTCACGAAGAGATGGTGGGGGGGGGGGGGAACTCTGAACTCTTGAGAGAGAGAGAGAGAGAGAGAGAGAGAGAGAGAGAGAGAGAGAGAGAGAGAGAGAGAGAGAGAGAGAGAGAGTTGTACGTATGTGTGTGCTTGTGCAGTTGATGATAAAGAAGATGCTAAAAAATGTAATGACGCAATAAGTTTGTTTTTACAAGATATAGCGCTATATAAATTCAATTGTTTCTTTTTATTATTGCTGTTGTTGTTGTAGTTGTTGTTGTCATTATTTTATTTTATTATTTCAGTCAGAGCAAAGTTGGTCAAAATAAATTTTTAAAAACCGGGGACAAACCTTACCGAAAAACAAAAATATCATTAAGAATATCGCTCATTTGTATGGAACATAAATCATTCAATATAAAAAAGGGAATAACATTTTCATAATCATACATGAAGACATGAGCAAACAAAACAACGACGGATTAATTTTGATAAGTGAATGAATAAATAGACAGAGAGAAAAGTTTGCCGAGAGGGAAAGGCAACAACAACAAAAGCAAATAAAATAAACACACATTATTCTAACGCTGACATGACTGGCTTCTTCTAAGCAACTAAGAAAAAAAGTATAATAATTGTTTGTATGTTTGCTTAGAGGTGTGTGTGTGTGCGCGCGCGCGCGCGCGTGCATATGTGCATGTATAAGAAAGTAAAAAGTGTCTATGTGTGAGTAAGTATGTGTGCGTGTGTGTATGTGTGTGTGTGTGTGTGTGTGTGTGAGTGTATGTAAGAAAGTAAATGTGTGTGTGTGTGAGAGAGAGTAAAATGTGGGTGTATGTATGTGCGCGCGTGTGTGCGTGTGCGCGCGCGCGCGTGTACGCTTGTGTGTGTGTGTGTGTGTGTGTGTGTGTGTGTGATAATGCCCTATTCCATCTGGGTGTTTTTTTCTTCCAACTTCTCGTCTTTGCTTTTCGGGGTTTCCATGAACAGAAAATGTAAATACTTGCGTTTGAAAAATGAATTTGAAATGCGCGAAGGGGTGCATCAGGAATACCAGCAGTGCTGTTTTGTTTTTATGTAAGATGAACACCATATGTTACCGAGTCTCTTTCGTGTTACAAACCTGACAATAGCATATTTATCATCCATATTGGTGCGAAGATTTGAAATTTTTGAGTTGTAATGGAACTTTATATCGCATCGCATTGTTTTGTATTGCAGAGTAGGTCTTTCGTTACGAATTGCGTTTGGTTCCATCGTATGGTTCCTTGTTGTGTTGTGTTGTATTGCATTGTGTTGTACTATATTGCGATGGCTGATCATAAGATTTTTTTGCGTGAAATTACGGGCTGCTTTTCCTGGGGGAGAGGGGGCGTGATAGTGCGATGCTATTTTTTTATGGTGTTATTTTGTATAATGCAATGTATTGTTACTGTAATGTCCAGCAACAACAACAACCACATAACGTGTGTGCGCGCGCGCGCGCGCGCGTGTGTGTGTGGTGTGTGCGTGCGTGTGTGTGTGTGCGTGCGTGTGTGTTTGTGTGTGTGTGTGCGTGCGTGCGTGTGTGTGTGTGTGCGTGTGTGTTTGTGTGTGTGCGTTTTGTGTGTGTGTGTGTGCGCGTGCGTGCGTGTGTGCGCGCGCCCGCGCCCATGTTTGAATATGTATGCATGCGCATATATGCGTCCTTGTGAGTGAGTCTGCCCGTGAGTTCGTAGGCGCATCTGTTACATGCTTTTCTTGTCTGCTTCATTTATACGTGCCAATGCTCGTATGTGTGTGTTCATGCGCGCATGCTGCGTGTATTGATCATGCGTACACAACTTAAAAGTATATAAATGTAAGTGAGTGGGCAGGCACACACAATTACACCCTGTATCAATGATGGCATTAAGAAACAAATGTTGATGGTAGATTGTGTTCGTGTGGACGTTTGAATGTGTGTTTATAGAACTGTACTATCACACCTGTTTGTTCAACAGTTTGTCCAGAATCCAAAACGAAAAGCGAAGAAGTACATAAAAAACCCTTAACGCATGCACAAAACATTATACCAACGTCTGTCTAGTATTCTGCAATAACCATCTTTAGCCTTTGTCTCTGTCCTCTACACCAATCTAAATTCATACCCAATCTTAACCGAAGCACACATCCTGCAGGATTTACCCTGCTCTTTATCACAGTGCCCCCAACGAATCTTAATAGATATTCATCCTGGCATATTATGGAAAGACATCTCCACTTTTTTCCCCCCTAATTCCTCCGAATCGTTCGGAACTTTATCTCGCGCAGACATCAGTAAACGTGTAGGCGCATGTCGCAAAGGTTCCCGTTATGCATAAACTGTTCGATCGGAATTGGATGAAAAAGTGAGTGAGTTTTTTCTTCTGGAAACGCAGATATTATTTCCATCTGTTGGAAAGTACGCGTGCAGGCAGGCACGCGCACGCAAGCATGCACACACGCACGCGCACACACATATACACGTACGCATGTATGCACGCACCTCGCACACGTACAAACACGCACGCAGGAACACACATTCACACGCACACACTCACACACACATGAATGCAATCACCTCGCGTGCACTTTCTATTCACGCTCGGCGTGCGTGGTTTTCGGCACACAGATAATATTACCACAACAGTACGCCACACACCCACGCACAACACACACGCACGCACACACAAACACACCATACACACACACTACGACACACACAAACACGCACACAGGACACTCACACATCACACAGACACACACTCACACAAATAATGCATCACCCACTTCTATCACGCTCGCCGCACGTGTGCGCACCAACACTCACTTACCACACACCACTTCCACACTCACATCACTCGTAATCCCAAACCTACACACTCACTCACTCCACACACAACCATTCACTCACAATTATTCACACCACTACTAACAAACAACACCACACACACCACACACAACGCACCACACACCAACTACACCAAATCACACACACACACACTCAACACACCACACAGACACCACACAACACAGCACATATACAAACACACACACACACACCACACACACACACAATAATAGATAGATAGCAAATAGAACACAAACACAGACACAACCGCGCGCAAGCACACCACACACAAAACACACAACACACACACACCACACAACACACACACACACACACACACACACACACACACACACACACACACACACACACACCTGGTATCACTTAAAGTAAAAAGACGTTAAAACTAAAGACTCCTCCTCCTCCTCCTACTACTACTACTACTACTACTACTATTACTACTTCTCTACTACTACTACTTCTGTACTACTACTACTACAACTGCTCTGCACACTACACACACACACGCACGCAGAGAGAGAAGAGAGAGAGAGAGGAGGAGAGAGAGAGAGAGAGAGAGAGAGAGAGAGAGAGAGAGCAGACAGACAGACAGACAGACAGACAGACAGACAGACAGACAGACAGACAGACAGACAGACAGCAGGCAGGCAGGCAGGCAGGCAGGCAGGCAGGCAGGCAGGCAGGCAGGCAGACAGACTGTGTAGAGAAAGGATAAACATGCTATTACGAAGAAAATCCTGCTTCCGTAACAGAACGTCGAGATGAATCTGGTGGACTGAATACATCAAGCGAAAAGGACGTAGAAACTTATAATAACCACATCGATTTGTTTCTTTTTTCCCCCCACCCATAGTGATGAAAGGAAAATAACATACATTATTGCTAGCAGTTGTTAGTTTGTATAGTTTTAGATGCTTTTTGTGCCTGTTGATAATGTGACCCATTTCTTCATCCACGTTGTGAAACTACCTCTGTTTTCTACCTCTGTTTTTGTCGCTCTTTCTCTCTTACATCAACATGTATGCACGCGCGCGTGCGCGCATATTCACATATACAATTTACCCATCCACCCTGTCTCCTATCTTCTCTCTCTCATGATCTGCTGATCCGAGTTCGAATCTCGTTCAAGAGGATTTTTCCTCTGGAGTTAACATCAGTGCCGACTCCACGCCTCCTAAAAGTCCTTCGGATGAGACTATAAAACCGAGGTCCCGCGTGCGAACGCACACATAACATCTTGCGCACACGTGAAAATCCGTTCCGCTTTTCGGAAGAGTAGGCTATCGTGTGCCGGTGGGAATGGATGACAAAATTTACAAAACTGCATACACACGGGGACTGGATGTAAAAGAGCACGTAAGTGCTTATTCCATCATCATCGAAATAAAAGAATAAACAAATTGATAAAATAAATAACTCACATACACACTTTAGCCCCCCTATCTCTCTCAAACAGACGCGCAGATGCACACACAGACAGACAGACACAGACAGACACACAGACAGACAGAGTCACTCTCATCCATACATATAATTATGTTTTACATATTCCTTCCCTTACCACTCTCCCCAAGCATACGCAGACCCACAACTCTACACTAACTTTACATCAACCAAACAAGAAACGTGAGTCCCCATGACAGTGTTTATCCACAAGCGCTTATCACACCTACGCGGAAAAATCGAACCCGATCGCAAACGAGCGGCTGAGGTATAGAAGCAGACTCCTATTCCAACCCCCCAAAACTGTTTCATTTTCTGTGTTTGTTATTGTTGTGCTTGCTTTTGTTCGTTATAACTGTTTTGCATGCTGATGTTTCTTGTTATTGTTGAACATGCTTTTGTTTGTTGTAGCTGTTTTCCATGCTGATGTTTATTATTGTTGTTGTTGTGCATACTTTTGTTTGTTGTAACTGTTCTACATGCTGATGTTTATTGTTATTGTTGTACATGGTTTTGTTTTGTTTGTTGTAACTGTTTTGCATGTTGATGTTTATTATTGTTGTACATGTTTTTGTTTGTTGTAGCTGTTTTGCATGCTGATGTTTATTGTTATTGTTGTACATGCTTTTGTTTGTTGTAGCTGTTTTGCATGCTGATGTTTATTGTTATTATTGTACATGCTTTTGTTTTGTTTGTTGTAACTGTCTTACATGCTGATGTTTATTATTGTTGTACATGGTTTTGTTTGTTGTAACTATTTTGCATGCTGATGTTTATTGTTATTGTTGAACATGTTTTTGTTTTTTGTAACTCTTTAACATGCTGATGTTTATTATTGTTGTACATGTTTTTGTTTGTTGTAGCTGTTTTGCATGCTGATGTTTATTGTTATTGTTGTACATGCTTTTGTTTTGTTTGTTGTAACTGTTTTGCATGTTGATGTTTATTGTTATTATTGTACATGCTTTTGTTTTGTTTGTTGTAACTGTCTTACATGTTGATGTTTATTATTGTTGTACATGGTTTTGTTTGTTGTAACTATTTTGCATGCTGATGTTTATTGTTATTGTTGAACATGTTTTTGTTTTTTGTAACTCTTTAACATGCTGATGTTTATTTTTATTGTTGTACATACTTTTGTTTATTGTAGCTGTTTTGCATGCTGATGTTTATTGTTATTGTTGTACATGCTTTGTTTGTTGTAACTGTTTTGCATGCTGATGTTTATTGTTATTATTGTACATGCTTTTGTTTGTTGTAGCTGTTTTGCATGCTGATGTGTATTGTTATTATTGTACATGCTTTTGTTTGTTGTAACTGTTTTACATGCTGACGTTTATTGTTATTATTGTACATTGTTTTGTTTGTTTAACTGCTTTGCATGCTGATGTTTATTGTTATTGTTGAACATGGTTTTGTTTTGTTTGTTGTAACTGTTCTACATGCTGATGTTTATTGTTATTGTTGTACATGGTTTTGTTTGTTGTAACTGTTCTACATGCTGATGTTTATTGTTATTGTTGAACATGGTTTTGTTTGTTGTAACTGTTCTACATGCTGATGTTTATTGTTATATTGTACTAGCTTTTGTTTGTTGTAACTGTTTTGCATGCTGATGTTTATTGTTATTGTTGTACATGCTTTTGTTTGTTGTAACTGTTTTGCATGCTCATGTTTATTATTGTTGTACATGGTTTTGTTTATTGTAACTGTTTTACGTGCTGATGTTTATTGTTATTGTTGAACATGTTTTTTGTTTTTTGTAGCTGTTTTGCATGCTCATGTTTATTGTTGTACATGGTTTTGTTTGTTGTAACTGTTTTGCATGCTGATGTTTATTGTTATCGTTCTACATGTCGCTGTTGCTTTTCTTCGGTAGGAGCTTTTTCTTCTTCTTTCGTCGTCGTCGTCGAACGCTCAGATAGCAGCTATTGTTGTCTGTCATATGAGCGAAAATGCGTTGCGCGCGCTGCCGTTAAGCGCCTGACAAGTTAGGCCCAGCGCGCACGACTTCGGCGTGGGGCTTTTTCGGTCTGATGGAGTGTCCTTACCTTCTTGAAACTATTGCTAGAAGTTTATGTTTTTTAGTTCTCTGGTTTCTGCTTTGTTTCTTTCTGTATTGGCATCTCTTCTGTTGGTCTTCTGTCCTTGTCACCTATTTGTCTGCTTTTTGTTTTTTTCCCCTCCAAGTAAACTTTCTTCACTACTGTTTGTTTATTTCTGCGATTCATGATCAGTTATCTGTATTTTTCATTCTAGATGTTAGTTTGTAGTGATTTTTTTAATACTAGGATCGAGATGAGTATTATATCTTTGCATATATTATAACTTTTCTTATATACACTCATTTTGTGTATGTTATAAACAAGGTCTTGGAAATATTGCATACACACATGCACTCATAGACTCAAACTGAAAAGAAAGAAAGTGAGAGAGAGAGAGGGAGAGAGAGGGGGTGGGGAGAGAGAGAGAGAGAGAGAGAGAGAGAGAGAGAGAGAGAGAGAGAGAGAGTTACAGAGAGTAGAGCGAGAGAGAGACAGATAGACACAACACGGGCATACAGTTAACCAGAGAGAGAGAGAGAGAGAGAGGGGGGGGGGGAGACAGTGTTATCTTTTCAAACATTTTGTTTCTTTGTTTGTTTATCGAATGATTTATTCATCTATTCATTTATTCATTTTGAAAGAAACATCAAGTCTTGTTTGCTTGTCAGAACGTTATTAGGAAGAAACCGACTGAAAAATAGCAAGATGATCAAAAAGAACGAAAGAAAGAACAAAAAGCAAAGCAAAACGAAAAATCCAAATCAAGGTAAAGAAAAAGGAAGAAACGAAACAAAAGCGAGATAGATAATAAAACAAAAAGTTGATGCGACTGTCATTAGAAAACCGGTTTTGCATGTCATGTTGTCGCTGTGTTCTTTTGACAGAAGGTGATTCTAGAGCAGCGGCTTTTGTTTTTGTTTTCCTTTCCAGGTTTTTCTTCTTTTTCTCTTTGTCATTTTTGTGCGTCTTTCTTTCTTTATTCTGTCCGTGTAGCTCTTCGTCACTGTCTGTTTTTTGTTTGTTTGTTTCTTGTTTCTTTCTTTCCCTTTGTCTGTCTTTCTATCGTTTTTTCCCTTCTTTCTTCTCTTTTTTTCTTCTTGCTTTCTTCTGTCTTTCTGTCACCCCCCCCTCTCTCTTTCTCTTTCTCAGTCTTCACTTGTCTGTCTCTGTCTCTGTGTGTCGGTGTGTGTGTCTTTGTCTCTTTCTCTCTTTCCTTTTTTGTCTCTCTTTCTGTCTCTCCCTCTCACTCACTCACACTCTCTCTGTCTCCTGTCTGTCTGTCTGTCTCTCTTTATATATATATATATATATATATATATATATATAATATATATATATATATATATATATATATATATACATATATAATGTATAGGTATACTGTCGTGTTTTCCTGTAATTTTTCTTCTTTTGTTGTCCTTATCTTACCTACCCACAAACATGCATTCTGTAAAGAAAAAAACAGTACGTCAATACATTGGACCTTCTTTTGGCCTCTGCCAGTCACGAAAAGCCATTCACTTGCACCGAGAGACGCGATCTATCAGTCAGCAGCAGCAGCAGCATTTGTAGTAATGGTAGTAGTAATAGAAGTTGTAGTAGTAGTAGTAACAGATGCAGCAGCAGCTGTAGTAGTAGTAGTAGTAGTTAGTGTATAATAACGTCACACAGCAGTAGTAGTAGTGAGTAGTAGTAGTAGTAGTAAGTAGTAGTAACAGATGCAGCAGCAGCAGCATAGTAGTGAAGTAGTAGTAGTAGTGAAGTAGTAGTAGCAGTAGTAGTAGAAGTAGCAGTAGTAGTAGCAGTTGCAGCAGAAGCAGCAGCAGCAGCTACAGTAATGATAGTAGTCGTCGTCGTCGTCGTCGTCGTCGTAGAGTAGTAGTAGTAGTAGTAGTAGTAGTAGTAGTAGTAGTAGTAGTAGTAGAAGAGGAGTAGTAGTAGCAGCAGTAGCAGCAGCAGCAGCAGCAGCAGCAGCAGCAGTAGTAGTCGTCGTCGTCGTCGTCGTCGTCGTCGTCGTCGTCGTAGTAGTAGTAGTAGTAGTAGTAGTAGAAGCAGATTCTTTACAGACTACTTTGCATGCTATTCGGGCTGCTCTCTTTAGGGAGAGTGTGTCGCCACAAAAGCAGCGATACTTTTTTTTCCTTTTCTCCTCTGCACGTGGTTTTGTTTCCCAATAGCTCTCATGTTGCCGTGGGTACTTTTACGTGTGCTGAATGCGTGTTTAGTTTATCGATGAATCCCTTTTTAACGAGAGCACAGTACAGGCTGGGGACGGGGTAGCTCAGTAGTCAGAACACTCGCTTTCCCTTATTTAAGGTTAAGCAGCATCGAGCGTGGTTACCAAGTGGATGGGTGACCGTTAGTGCCTAGGCTTCATTACAGTCCCCCAGTTCACCCAGCTGTAAATGGGTACCTGCCTCTTTAGGGTCAGGAAGCTAAAGCAGTGAGGGAGAGGAGATGGGAACCACACTCAAAATGCTGACCTCTAGAGAAGCTTAGGTTTCTGACACCTCGCTCCCCAACAACCACATAGGTTATGGATACACCTTTACCTTTTTACCTTACAGTACACGTAGTTAGGTGCTTTTTAATGGCTGAAGACAATATTGATAAAACATTACAAAGCATAACAACATGTCAATGTGGGCGTCGGTACTTTGCTTGCATCAGAAACTGACAAAGCTTTTGGCCTTGGATAATTATAGGTATTTAAAAAAAAAAGAAAATGTTGTTAGTGCAGAACAACGTAGCACCAATGCACGACATGAGTACAACAAGTAACGTGTATATACTGTACATGCATACCTGCCTCTTTTAGGGTCAGGGACGGTAAAGCAGCGAGGGAGAGAAGATCGGCGCCGTATTTAATATGCTGGCCCCTGGAGAAGCTGAGGTCTCTGATGCCTCTCTCCCCTACGACTAAATAGGTTAAGGGACACCTTAACCTTTTTTTTAATATGAGTACTCTAGCATAATAATGTGCAAAAAACTGGCTGCAGCTGTATAAAATTGCGTCAAATAGATGTTTTTTTTAAAAATGAGATAAGATAACTTTGAGTTTTTAAATAATGTGAAAATATCAGAAAAAATAGACAACAAATAAACAGCAATAAACAAGGGAAGGGTAGCTGTATCATTGGGAAATGGAGAGCAACACTATCTATCGCCAGACAGGCTGTGACATCTCTACACCAGAAAACAGTAGAGCCATATCACAATATTCAACGTAAGTATGAGAGGATGACAATTGCTTCATACTAGAGGGAAACTCGCTGGCCCTAACTCAAGCTTTCCAAAGAACGCTGAAGGTGTTCATGAAACAGCCAGCTTATAATATATCCTGCATTAAGGCTTCTGTTGAAGATCTCTGAACTGTTGGACAGACAAATCTCCCAACTTTGTGATTTAGCTAACAATGCCTCTGCGTTCGTTCTTTTCTTTTTGTCCGCAACTTTCCTCTCTCTTTTTGCATAAAATCCAGTTTAACTGAAGTAGCTGCAGAAAGAAAGAAAAGTGTAGAAAAACGAAAAAAACAAGAGAGGGAGGTATAATAAGAAATAGAAGAGAAAGAAGAAGAAGAAGAAGAAGAAAAGAAGAAGAGAAGAAGAAGAAGAAGAAGAAGAGAGAGAGAGAGAGGGGGGGGGGGAGGAAGGAAGAGATAGAGAGAGATAGAGAGAGAGATTGAGAGAGACGAGAAGACAGACAGACAAAGGGATCGACAGACAGACAGACAAAGAGATAGACAGAGCCAGAAAGAATGTCAGGAAGAGGGAGAGATAGTGTGTTTGCAGATTAAAAACACCCACGAAAAGAGCCTGGCAACCCACTGACCCAGCGAGCCATTCGCCTTTAAATCCAGTCCATGCCACTACTATACGCTGTCTTATACACCCACTCATTCAAACTTTGCTCTTTCCACAAAAGTCAAGAAGGCCGTTATTTCTCTCTCTCTCACTCGCTCTCTCTCTCTCTCACTCTCACTCTCTCTCTCTCTCTCTCTCTCTCTCTCCTCTCTGTCACTGTCTCACTGTCTCTGTCTGACTGTCTGTCTGCCTCTCTCTGCCTCTCTCTCCCTCTCTCTGCCTCTGTCTCTCTCTGTTTTCTCTCTGTGTCTCTCTCCTGTCTCTCTCTGTCACTGTCTCTTCTCTCTTTCTGACACTGTCTCTGTCTTTCTCTCTGTCTCTCTCTGTGTCACAGTCTCTTCTCTCTCTCTCTACACTGTCTCTGTCTTTCTCTCTCTGTCACTGTCTCTTCTCTCTCTTACACTGTCTCTTGTCTTTCTCTCTGTCTCTCTCTCTCTCTCTGTGTCTGTCTCTATGTCTCCCTGTCTCTGTTTCTGTCTCTCTCTGACTCCCCCACTCTCTCTTTCTTTGTCTGTTTCTCTCTCTCTCTCTCTCTCTCGCTCGCTCTCTCTCTCTCTAATACCTGACTGCTGTGTTACTGACCTGGCACTCGAATGAAGGCTATTGATGAAGTCCATTGATGTCTATTGAGCTGGCCCCTTGATGGCTCTTGATGGTCTACATGCGCGCGATGCCTGCCTGCCTGCCTGCCTGCCTGCCTGCCTTCGTCAGCCTGTTTCTAACTTGTCGTCTCGTCTGTTGACATACTTACCATTCTTTGCTGCCTGCTCTCTTCCTATTCTTCCTTGCTGTCTCTGTGAAATTCTGTCGCTGCTTCTCTGTCTGTCTGTGTGTCTCTCTGTGTGTCTCTTTTTCCCTTCTCTCTGTCTGTCTGTCTGTTTGTATGTCTCTGTCTTTCTCTCTCTCTCTCTCTCTCTCTCTCTCTCTCTCTCTCTCTCTCTCTCTCTCTCTCTTCTCCTCTCTCTCTCTGTCTCCTCTCTCTCCAAAAAGTTCAAGTAGTTCATGCAACTACGGGAAATCCGGTTTTTTGTACAGTTTTGTTTGAAGATTTTTTTTATTACAATGAAAACCTCCTTATACACACACCGGTGGCCTTACAATTAAAATCCTGAGTTCTTGAGTTATCTCTCTCTTTCTGTCTCTTTCTGTGCGTATGTCTGTATCTCTCTCTCTGTGAGGAGCGGAGAGAGAGAGAGAGAGAGAGAGAGAGAGAGACAGACACACACACACAACACACACACACACACACAACACAACACACAACACACACATCACACACAACACACACACACACACACACACACACACACACACACACACACCCAGACAGGCACACAGACAGAGACTGTCATCGTGACAAGTTTGGGTACCTTATGCATTACTGCTTTCTTGTGTTTTCCATTCACTTTTGTGTATGTGTTTCATGTACATCTGTGGACACTACTCCTCGCATGATTTCTCCTTTGTCTGTTTCTGTTACCCTGTTATCTGTCTTTGTAGATGCGTTCTTCTCCTTCCCTACCTGCATGTCTGTCTGTCTGTGTCTGTCTGTGTCTATCTGTCCGTCCGTCTGTCCTTCCGTCTGTCTGTCTGTGTCTGTCCGTCGTCTGTCTGATCTGTGTTATTGTCGTGTCAGTCCTTTCTCCATGCAAAACATAGTCAATTATATAGCATAGTACTATTGAAAAACGGCAAGCGTAGCGTTTACAGCTGTTGGAAATACCCTATGACAATGCAGGAATGGAATGATTACGAAATAACGAGAAAGGGTGGTGGCGTCCACAGATGTTGCGAGCATCAAATTACAGAGCACGGGTATGGTGGAAGAGTAGTAGGTAGTTGACAGGTTCAGGAAGAGAGGGGGTGAACATAAAAAGAAATGTCACGACCGCGTCAGCATAATGTGACCAACACAGTACTCCTACCCAGCACACCAGCAATCCTTAGGGGGGATTATTTATTTATTTATTTATTTATTCTTTTATATCGAGGATAATGGAATAAGCACCCATGTGCTTTTTTTTACATCCACTCCCCGTGTGTATGCGGTTTTGTAAATTTTGTCATCTGTTCCCACCGGCACACAATGGCCTACTCTTTCGAAAAGCGGAACAGGATTTAACGTATGCGCAAGATGTTCTGCATGCGTTCGCACACCGAGGCCTCGGTTTATAGTCTCATTATGGGGTTAGGGGAGGGGAAGGGGGTTAGGGGAAGAACACCTTTCGAAACGTATCGGTTTGCGAGAGCATTGCTTTTAAAAGTAAGACGATGACAGAGGAGCTCTCATTGAAAATCTGGAGTAGTTTTGTAAGGGTGTTTTTCAGCTTGGTATCCTGGCATTCACAGACACAGAGGCAGGTGGCGATGCGTTTAGGTGGGAAATAACTATGGTGTTAAAAACAAGGCCAACGTGTCTCTCTGTCCTCTTCATCCGTACTTTAAAACTTTTAAGACAATGTGGATATCGATTTGCTATACTTCTGGCTAGATTTGTGTGTTACTAACATGATGGCGAAGTTCAGTTAGTAGGTGATCACCTGTTAGATTCGTGGAGAGTGAGAGTATGGCATGTTTTATTTCACATCCCTGCGGGCGCTATTGCAACATTCCCGCCTACATCCACCTTCAACCAGTTTTATAGGATTTGTGTGTGTGTGTGTGTTGTGTGTGTCTGTGGTGTGTGTGTGTGTGTGTGTGTTGTGTGTTGTGGTGTGTGTGTGTATGTGTGTGTGTATAAACAATAACTTGCTAATAAACTAGGAAAGCAAGCGCGAGCGTGTGTGGTGTGCATGTTGTTATGTGTGTGTGCTTTCGTGTGCGTGTATGTGTGTGAGGGAGAACACAAGCCTGTCTTGTTGATAGAATGTCTGGTGATTCTGTGTGTGGACTTAATAATTATCAGAACCTTCGGCTCGGCACCGTTTCGTCCATTCTAATTGAAATCCACGTTGAATTAATCATCTTTCTGCAGTGACGATAGCCGTTGTCGTAGGTGTGCGCCTTTAACTGTTACTTCCTCTTTAAGCCGACTACGTCAGAAGCTTAAGGTGTCGGCATATTTTCGTCCGCGGGGATATTGTTGCTGTTGTTGTTTGTAAACGCTGTTGAGAATGTAAACACGTTTGGGTTTGAAACAAAGATGTCTAATCTAAAATCCTGTCATCCACCAAATTTAAATGAATAGATCATTAGCTGATAAGCTAAAATCTTTCCTGTTGTGTGTGTATGTGTGTGTGTGTATGTGTGTGTGCGCTGTGTGTGCTGTGTGTGTGGGTGCGTGTGCATGCCTGCATGCGTGCGTGTATGTATGTGTGTATATTTGTGTGTGCATGCGTGCGTGCGTGCGCATGTCGTGCGTGCGTGTGTATGTGTGTGCATTTGTTTGATCACACACAGCATGGTTCCAGATTACATAGCTTAAAGAAAACGATAGAGAAGAATAGGATGAGAGAAGGTAAAAAAACAGAACAGAAACAGATAAACGGGTCAAGGCACTGTCAACATAATGTGAACAACACATAGTACACCTACATAGCAGAATAGCAATCCTTGGGTGAAAAAGTCCATTTTTCCACAACAGAGTCATTCAAAACAACATTGCCTTAATCAAGGCTACGAAGATGGCAAGGCAGCTCTCATTCGAAAGTTTTTGGGTTTTTTAAAAAGTGCTTTCAAATTCGGCATCCTGACCTTCGGAGATGCAGAGACAGGTGACGTGTTCATTGAGAAATAACTTGGGGGTTAAAAACAAGACTGACCTTTCTCTATCCTCTTCATCATTTTCTTTTCAACTTTGAAAATTCTATTTATTTATTTATTCTTTTATATCGAGGATAATGGAATAAGCACCCATGTGCTTTTTTACACCAGTCCCCGTGTGTATGCGGTTTTGTAAATTTTGTCATCTGTTCCCACCGGCACACAATGGCCTACTCTTCCGAAAAGCGGAACAGGATTTAACGTGTGCGCAAGATGTTCTGCCTGCGTTCGCACACGGGGCCTCGGTTTATAGTCTCGTCCGAAGGAGAATGGATATCGCATTGTTATATTCTTGCTTTTTTAATGCAATGACAAAGTTCTGTTAGTGGGTGAGCATCAATCAGATACGTAGACTCCCGATTTCGGAGTGCGGCTACCTTAATGGTAGGGAAAAACGGTCGCATACGCAAAAATCTTACCATAGATGAACCTCGGAGCTCTAGTCGAGCAACAGAGAGATACTTAAAATAAAGATATGTGAAAATGAGAGTAAGGCCCGTTTCGTTTATCCCGCTGAACTGTAGCGGAATTCAGGACCACGGAGATCTGTCTTTAAAATTCTTCGTAGGGTTTTCGTTTTCGTGAGAAGTTGACTGTGTAAGACTACACACAAGGTGAGTGTGTGTGTGTGTGTGTGTGTGTGTGTGTGTGTGTGTGTGGTGTGTTGTGTGTGTGTGTGTGTGTGGAGGAGGAGAGAGGGATGGAGAGAGGAGGAGAGGTGTTTGTGTGTGTTGTGTCTATGTGTCTGTGTGGGGTGTGTTTGTGTGTGTGTGTGTGTGTGTGTGTGCGCGCTGCGCGGCGCGTGTGTGTGTGTGTGTTTTTGGGTGAGAGTGTGTGTATGTGTGTGTCTATGTTTGTGTGTGGTGTGTTTGTGTGAGTGTGTGTGTAGTGTTTTGTATGAGTGAGTGCATGTGTGTGTATTTCTATGTGTCTGTGTGTAGTGTGTTTGTGTGAGTGAGTGAGTGTGTGTATGTTTGTGTCAATGTGTCTGTGTGTGGTGTGTGTGTGTGTTGTGTGTGTGTGTGTGTGGTGTGTGTGTGTGTGGTGTGTGTGTAGGCACACATGAATATGGGTGGGTTAGGAACAGGAAGAGAAATGAAATGAAAATGTTTTATTGAACATTAGCCTTGGGCCACAGTTTAAAAAGTGGGAGGTGAGGGGTGGGGGTGGATGTACATGTACATAGTAAATTTGTACAACATTTCAAAATAAAGCAAAAATACACACTAGACAATGGCAACTCTGCTTTTACACCG
The DNA here is from genome assembly GCA_028751875.1 of Rapana venosa. Classification (NCBI taxonomy): domain Eukaryota; kingdom Metazoa; phylum Mollusca; class Gastropoda; order Neogastropoda; family Muricidae; genus Rapana; species Rapana venosa. Next base: position 43,348,707 of record CM054142.1, read on the forward strand.
AAAGCACTAATATCTATTACTTAGTTTACATCGGTTCTGCCATGATCTTTCTTCTTCGAACAGCGTGGAACAAGAACTTTGCTAGCTGCACTGCACGATGTTGACTATGACTGTGCCTGAAGAAGAAAAGGCATAGAACGTGAAGAAAATCTTTCAGGTAACTTGCTCGAAGATCTGTATGTAATGAACATATATGTGTGAGATGGTACTCATCTTTAATAACATTTTTTTTTTTACACGAAACAGATTTCTATGTTCATAGTTGTTTCTGTATCTGTTAAGGTTATTATTCATTGGAAGAACATTTAGCCTGGCCTGTGACAGTGCAACTCTGAAACAAGAAATGTCGATGCTGTAAAGATACAATTCTGTTTTTCAAAAGCAGTCTTAAAAGATCGGTATGGTGTGTATCTGCTCTCTCTCATTCTCTCTCTCTCTCTCTCTCTCTCTCTCTCTCTCTCACTCTCTCTCTCTTCTCTCATCTCTCTCTCTACCTCTCTCTCTCTCTCTCTTCTTCCCTCCCTCTCTCTCTTTCTCTCTCCGTCTCTTTCTCTCCCTTTCTCTCTCTCTTTCTTTCTCTTCTCTCACATAACACAAGACCACCCCTGAATAACATATCTACTTATATTTGCTCGAACACACAAGTACTCCCTGAATATCTCAACATCCTGTTGTAGCCATATGACAAACACACACACACACACACACACACACACACACACACACAGAGAGAGAGAGAGAGAGAGAGAGAAGAGAGAGAGAGAGAGAGAGAGAGAGAGAGAAGAGAGAGAGAAGAGAGAGAGAGAGAGAGAGAAAACTGGTACTGGATGAAGAAAGCGACTATTTTGTGTGAACATGTGCTCATATAGTTATGAAGACTAAGATCAGTACTGAAGCCATTTACAGAAATCGACCCTTCTGCTCGAAACACCAAGTAATCTCTGAATATCTCAAACATCCTGTTTTAGCCATACGACAAACACACACACACACACACACACACACACAACACACACACACACACACACACACAGAGAGAGAGAGAGAGAGAGAGAGAGAGAGAGAGAGAGAGAGAGAGAGAGAGAGAACTGGTATTGGATGAAGAAAGCGACTGTTTTGTGTGAACATGTGCTCATCTATGAACACTAAGATCAGTACTGAAGCCATTTACAGAAATCGATCCTTCTGCTCCTACTCTTCCTCCTAGTCGTTGTATTTGTCGATGTAGTTATTATTACTACTCTTCTATCTTTCTTTCTATCTTGCTGTTCTTCTCTCCCTTGGCCTCCTCTTCCTCTTCGTCCTCCTCCTCGTCCTCCTCCTCACCCTCCTCTTCCTCCTCATACTCCTCTTCCTTCTTCGTCTCTTCTCCTCCTTCTAATTCTTCTTCTTCTTCTACTCGGGCCCCCCTCCTTCATCATCATCATCATCATCACATCATCATCATCACATCATCATCACATCATCATCATCATCTTCTTCCTTCTTCTTCTTCTTCTTCTTCTTGTTTCTTCTTGTTCTTTGTTCTTCTTCTTGTTCTTGTTCTTCTTTTTCTTCTTCTATTTCTTCTTCTTTTTCTTCTTCTTCTTCTATTTCTTCTTCTTTTTCTTCTTCTTCTTCTATTTCTTCTTCTCTTCTATATCTTCTTCTATTTTTTCTCTTTCCTTTCTTCCCCTTTTCTGACTCCCTCCTTCTTCTTTGCATTCTCCTTCAGGTCAGCTTTTAGTGTGTATTCGATTTTCATTTTTCTGTTGATATTTTTCTCTCTTTTTTCAGTCTGATTTACTCGGTGATTTCTTCAGTTCGACTTTCTTTTCCTTCTTTCTTTGGGAAAAGCTTCGAAAGAAAAGGCATTTTAAGGAGAAGGAAAGTTACAAAAACCACTCTCACTTTTATCTCTGACTCACATATCGCTCTCTATCTGTAATTGCGTGTCTTTCTGTCTGTCTGTCTGTCTGATTGTTTGTTTGTCAGTCTGTCTGCCTGTCTGTCTGCCTGCCTGACTTTTACCTGTCACGAAAGAGGAAACTTATTTGAAACAAATTAGTGCGACAGTATCTATCTATCTATCTATCTATCTATCTATCTATCTATCTATCTATCTATCTATCTGTCTGTCTGTCTGTCTGTCTGTCTGTCTGTCTGTCTGTCCGTCGTCCGTCCGTCCGTCCGTCCGTCCGTCCGTCCGTCCGTCCACCCACCCACCCACCCTTCCACCCACCTATCTATCTATCTATCTATCTATCTATCTATCTATCTATCTATCTATCTATCTATCTATCTGTCTGTCTGTCTACCTGTCTACCTGTCTACCTGTCTATCTGTCCGTCTGTCCGTCGGTCGGTCGGTCGGTCGATCGGTCGATCTATCGATCTATCGATCTATCTATCTATCTATCTATCTATCTATCTATCTATCTCTCTCTCTCTCTCTCTCTCTCTCCTCTCTCTCTCTCTCTCTCTCTCTTCTCATCTCTCTCATCTCTCTGCCTCTCTACCTTTCTATCTGTGTGTGCGTGCATGCGTGGCGCGCGCCGCGCGTGTGGTGTGTGTGTGTGTGTGTGTGTGTGTGTGTGTAAGTGAGAAAACAAACGAAGAAATAAACTTTAAAGGTAATCAAAATGGTAAAGAAAGAAGACCAGAAAGAAAGAAAGAGCACACAAAGAAAGAGAGAAAGAAAGAAAAATAAACAAATAAATAAATAAAGACCATAACAGTAACTGCTGGATTCAAAACACATACTGGTACAGGACAAAGGGCAGGAAGGGATGAAAAGATGTCAGAGTAATCCGAGATGGTAATAACATGAACAACCCACATTATTCCCATATTTCTTATACAATAGAAGTCTGTCAAAATGATGGCTCTCTACCTCTTTCATTCCGAAAAAAAGCAACCAAACCCATTCAGATGGATGGGTGGTCTAGACAGCGAGAGGTGGCAGATTCTATCCCAATTTTAACCCAAATATTTTCCTCTCCATCCGCCAAACTTTGAGTGTTATGTTTTGGTGATGATCTTTCAAACCAGACGATAAACTTAAGTTCCATGCGCAACACACATTTTGCCAGACACGTACGTAAGGTATCAAGAGTGGTGTCCGTAGCAAAGTTTTGTAGACAAAAAAAGCTGTTCTCAAAGGTAAAGAGATGGACACGGAGACAGGAAAATAGTAAAGAAAAAAATAGAAAAAAAGACAAATAAGAGACAAGGTCTAGTGTTGCTTTTGTAGGGGCGCGCTCTCCCTGGGAAACCTAGCCCGAATTTCACACGGTGACCAAAAGGGGTATGCAGTACAATACAGTACAATATGCAATACAATACAATGCAATACTATACATTACAATACAACTCAACACAACACAACACAATACGATACGTTACGACACAACACAATACAGCACAATACGAAACATTATAGGAAAATACAACTCAATACAATACAAACAATAAACTACTATCCATTGTAGTTTTAGAAATGAGAAAATCACGAAACGGGGTCCGGAGTACAAGGTAATATTTCCAGTTTTTCGACGAGTCTTGAGGATAGTATTTTTCAATCTTTCTGTCTTTTATCTATTCCATGTAAACCCAATTATGTAGAGAATAATGGAATAAGCACTCATGTGCTTTTAAAAAAAATCTTATATCAAGTCCCCGTCTACAAGCGGTTTGGTCAAATTCTGTCGTCGGTTCCCACCAGCAGACAATGTTTCGTTCTGAACTTCATATGCATGAAAACAGCTGAAGCTTATTTTCGACATGTTTGAACAAGGGTTTCATTTATTTAGTTATTCATCTCATTTATTCGTTTAATTATTTCGAGGCTAATGGAATAAACACGAATGTGCTTTTTTACATCCAGTCCCCGTGTGTATGCAGTTTTGTTAATGTTGTCATCCCTTCCCACCGGCACACAACGGCCTACTCTTCCCAAAAGCGGAACGGGTTTTAGCGTGTGCGCAAGAAGTTCTGCTTGCGTTCGCACAAAGAACGTCGATTTATAATCTCATCCGAAGAACTTTTGGGGAGAGTAGAGTCTGCACTGATGTTAACTCCAGAGGAAAATATCCTTTTGAACGAGATTCAAACCCGGGTCAAGCAAATCACGAACGCATCACTCTAGCCACCGGGCTATCCCGTCTCCCGCTAACGAGGCTTGTTATTTCTCATCGTTCTACAACCTGTTTTCCTTTTGAATTTTAACATTGGAAATAATGGAATCTCTCACTCTCTCTCTCTCTCTCTCTCTCTCTCTCCTCTCTCTCTCCTCTCTCTCTCTCCTCTCTCTCTCTCTCTCTCTCTCTCTCTCTCTCTCTCTCTCTCTTCTGTTCTTCTGTCTCTCTGTCTCTGTCTCTCTCTCTCTCTCTCTCTCTCTCTCTCTCTCTCTCTCTTTAATCCCTTAGTTTTAGATAAATAAAAAAAAGGTAATTACAAGCTGCAGTATGGGAGAAAAATCAATGCCGTGTGTTAAAAAGCGAGGCAGGTAAGGCACGGATCATTTCATGGCCGCGAGCCGTAGAGCTATTTTCGTGTTCACGTGGCCCGGTTTTGACAAGGGCCCTGAAGGCTTTCCGTTTTCATAGCAGTCAGTAATCATGCCCGTTTCTGTTGTTGTTTTGTTGTTGTTGTTTGTTGTTGTTGTTGGTGGTGGTGGTGGTGGTGGTGGTGGTGGTTTCTTGGTGTGTGTGTGTGTGTGTGTGTGGTGTGTGTGTGTGTGTGTGTGTGTGATGTGTGTGTGTTGTGTGTGTGTGTGTGTGTGTGTGTATCTCGGGTGTGTGTGTGTGTGTGTTGTTGTGTGTGTGTGTATCTTGGGTGTGTTCTTGTGTGTGTGTGAGTGAGTGTATGCGTGTGTGTAGTGTATTCCTCTCTCTCTTTCTCTCCCTTTCTCTCTCTTTCTCTATCTTTCTCTCCCTTTCTCTCTCTTTCTCTATCTTTCTCTCCCTCTCTCTGTCTCTCTCCCTCTCCCTTTCTCTCCTTCGGATGAGACTATAAACGGAGGTGCCGTGTGCGAATGCTCGCAGAACATCTTGCGCACACGTTAAAACCCGTCCCACTTTTCGGAGGAGTAGGCCATTGTGTGCCGGTGGGAACGGATGTCAAAGTTGACAAAACTGCATACACACGGGGGTTAGATGTAAAAAAAAAAAAAAGCACACGAGTGCTTATTCCATTATCCTCGAAAGAAAAGAATAAATAAATAAAATAAAATTTATCTCTCTTTAACTATCTCTCTCCTGTCTCCCTCTCTCCCCCCTCTCTCAGTCTCTCTCATTATCTCTCTCTCTCTCTCTCCTCTCCTCTCTCTCTCTCTCTCTCTCTTTATCTCTCTCCTCTCTCCCTGCCTCCCCCTCTCATTTTCTCTGTCTCTCTCGTAGTTATTTTTCGTGCATTTATCTATGATTATATTATATTTCAGTCATCCCCTGTCAGTCTGTCTCTCTACTTCTGTCTCTCTCGTTATAGTAGAAGGTTAGGAAGAAGAAGCAGATCAAGAGAAAGAGAGATAGGAAGGAGGGGAGGCATAGATGAGAGAGAGAGAGAGATAGACAGATAGACAGATAGACAGACAGGCACAGAGAGAGAGACAGACAGACAGAGAGAAGTGAGAGAGCTAGAAAGAGAGCAATAGAGAGAAGCAGACAGGCAGAGAGACAGAGAGACAGAGGATGGTGATGGTGGTAGTGGTGGTGGTTATGATAATGATGATGATGATGATTGTTATTATTATTTCCATAGATAACAGATAAGTACGAGTTTTTCTTCTTCTTCTCTCCAACAGTTGTTCTCGTTGGGACAAAATGACAACATCATGTTTGAAAATATTCACAATGAAAACCTAGAGCAAACGACTGAAGCACAACAAGAAACAAACAAATCATGAAGGAAAAAAATCTTCTGCACAAACAGAAGGCAATTAAGCAAGCAAGCAAACGAAAGGATAGAGATAGAAAGAAAGAAAGAAATGAACAATGAACAAAGTTTATTCTTCAGGCCACCAGCTCCTAGAATGGGGTCAAACTAAGCATATATCAAAACGAAGCCAAGACAAAACATGACATGTATGGCAACTGCCAAAACATAACAAATGTAACATCATCATCATCAGTCCCGTGACCTTGGCGGTCGTGGAGGAGACACGAAAGACGATGCCGTGGTAACATGGGACTATCCAAAAATGAGACCAAATTATCTACTTTAAGCAGTTGTGTACATTAAACAGTTATTCAATATCCATTCTCCAAAGAAAGAAAGAGAGAGGGATGGAGGGAGAGAGAGATGAGAGAGAGAGAGAGAGTGTGTGTGTATGTGTGAGAGAGAGAGAATGACAGAGAGAGTCTGACAGATATACAGATACACAAACAGACATACAGACAAAGACAGACAGGGACAGAAACAGACAGAGCAGATAGAAAATTGTTCATATTGTTTATGTAGGAAAGAAAGAGAAAAAAATCATGTTGTCTGTGCAGAAAAGAAAGGGAAGCAAATCCTGTTTTAAGAATTTGCAAAACAGAAAAGTAATAAAAAAAAAAAAAAAGCAAACACACACAATAGTAAAAAACAAAAAAGTACCAATCATAATCATCAAAAAGAGAGCAATCAACAAGATAGATAATCATACACACTTCACCTCTTCCTCAATCTCTTCTTTCTCCTCCTCCCATCCCCCCCCCCCCTCCCTTCTTTTTCTTCTTCCTCCTCCTCCTCTTTTTCTATTAATTTTTATCATCATCGTCGTCGTCGTCCGTCATCGTCGTCGTCGTCATCATCATCATAATCATTTTCTTCTTCTTCTTCTTTCTGTCGTTCTTTCTGCTGTCTTCCTTCTTCCTTTGTCATCTCTCTCTGTCTCTTTCTCTGTCTCTTTCTCTCTCTCTCTCTCTCTCTCTCTCTCATCTCTCTCCTCTCTCTCTCTCCTCTCTCTCTCTCTCTCCTCTCTCCCCCCCTCATTCTCTCTCTCTCTCTCTCTCTCTCTTTCTCTTTTCCTCTCTCCTCTCTCTCTCTCTCTCTCTTCTTCCTTTCTCTTTCTCTCTCCTCTCTCTCGCTTCTCTCTCTCTTTCTCTCTCTCCCCTCCTTCTCCTGTCTCTTCCCCTCACTCTCCGATCGTTTTCCCTTCTCTCTTTCATACTATCTTTTGGTCCTTGCTTTCTTTATTTTTGTTCTATCTCTTTGTATGTCTGTTCTTCAACCCCCCCCCCCCCCGCTCTCTCTCTCTCCCTCCCTCCCCACCCCTCTCTCTCCCCCTGTCTCTTTCCATCTCTCTCTCTTTCATTTCCTTTCTTTTTCTTTCATTGTGGGCTATTTTTTTTTTTTACTTTCCTGCATTCCAACCGTTCTTTCTCTTTCCTCTCCTTCTCGTATCTTCTTGTTTTCTTTCTTTCTTTCTTTTTTATTTTTTCTGTTACTTCATCTTCTTATTCAGCTTCCGATTTGTATTCATTCTGTATTACCCTGTAGCTCTTTCTTTTTCGTTTTTTTTTCTTTCTTTCAGCTGTATGCCTGTGTGTCTGCTAACTTGCCTGTCCTTAATCCGTTCTGTAGTGCAGTCTGCCTGTGTGTCTGCTAACTTAACCTGTCTGTAATCTCTTCTGTAGTGCAGTCTGCCTGTGTGTCTGCTAACTTAACCTGTCTGTAATCTCTTCTGTAGTGCAGTCTGCCTGTGTGTCTGTTAACTTAACCTGTCTGTAATCTCCTCTGTCGTGCAGTCTGCCTGTGTGTCTGCTAACTTAACCTGTCTGTAATCTCCTATGTAATGCAGTCTGTCTGTGTGTGTCTGCTAACTTGCCTGTCTGTAATCTCCTCTAAAGTTGCAGTCTGCCTGTGTGTCTGCTAACTTAACCTGTCTGTAATCTCTTCTGTAATGCAGTCTGCCTGTGTGTGTCTGCTAACTTAACCTGTCTGTAATCTCCTCTGTAGTACAGTCTGTCTGTGTGTGTCTGCTAACTTAACCTGTCTGTAATCTCCTCTGTAGTGCAGTCTGCCTGTGTGTGTCTGCTAACTTAACCTGTCTGTAATCTCCTCTGTAGTACAGTGTGTGTGTGTGTGTCTGTTAACTTAACCTGTCTGTAATCTCCTCTGTAGTGCAGTCTGCCTGTGTGTCTGCTAACTTGCATGTCTGTAATCTCCTCTGTAGTACAGTTTGCCTGTTGCATGCATGCTGTCCTCTATCCCTTTTCCCCCTTTTCCTTTTTTCCCTTTTTAACCAAGTCCCGGGGGAAAATGCATTATTCTGAGAGGATATGACTGTGTGAAAATTGCAAGAGGCACTTAGGATGTTATTGCTCTTGTCTGTGTGTCGTGTGTCGTGTGTCTGTTTCTGTCTCTCTGTCTGTCTGTCTGTCTGTCTGTCTCTCTCTCTCTCTCTCTCTCTCTGTCTCTGTTTCTCTCTCTGTCTCTATCTCTGTTTCTCTCTGTCTTTATCTCACTCTATTCTCTCTCTCTCCCCCCCCCCACTCTCTCTCCCTCTCCACTCCCTCTCTCTCTCCTCTTCCCTTCCCCTTCCTTCTTTCTCTCTCTGTCTTTCTCAGTGTCTCTGTTTTCCTTCCTCCATCCTCCCTCCCTCACCCCCTCCCTCTCTCTCTCCCATCCCCTCCCCTCTTCACTCTTCCCTGCCCCCTCCCTCTCTCTGTCTTTTTCTCTCTCAATCTCTCGGTTTCTCCTCCCTCCATCCTTCCCTCTGTCTGTCTGTCTGTCAGCCTCTCTATCTCCATGTCTCCCTGCCTCCTCCCCCTCTCGCTCTCTCTCTCTCTCTCTCTCTCTCTCTCTCTCTCTCCCTCTCTCTTTTGTTTCCTTTTCAGTCTCTCTTCTGTGCCGCCATCGCCATCAATTTCTCTCTTCCTTCTCTTTCTCTTTCTTTTCTCCTTGCTCTCATTCGTTTTCGTGTCGCATTCACCATCACCACCTCTTCTTCTGTTTGCTTCCTAAGCCCACTGTTGACAACAAATATATAGACCTTTCATCAAAGACAAGAATTGACATCAAAGGAGCTCGAATGTATCGAGAGAAAATCTTCCATTCCAAGTATTCATGTACACACAAAAATTCTGCATACATGTGATAGCCATGTTGTGTATATACGCAATTGGAGAGTAGCCCTCGGGGCCGAACGGTTTTGATTTATTTGTGGTTGTGAGCGGTTGCGAAAGTTGAGTATCTTGGAGTAAACACTGAAGTGAATTAAACACGCATCAGCTGTATGTGAGTACACGCAAAATTAATATACAAGAGATTGCACGCTGCTGAGAGAGAGAGAGAGAGAGAGAGAGAGAGAGAGAGAGAGAGAGAGAGAGAGAGAGAGAGAGAGAGAGAGAGAGAGAGAGAGAGAGCCGCACTTTATCCCGTTTATCATGAAAATAAAAATTCAGGGGCAAAATAAATTCGCAGATGTTTGTCTATCTGTCTGCATCTTTGTCTGCCTCTTTGCTTCTTTCTGCATCTTTGTCTATCTTACTGTTTTTTTCTGATTTCTGTTTCTCTGTCTGTCTTTCTTCATCTTTGTCTTTCTGTTTGTCAGTCTTGCTGAACAGCCTCTCTCTCTCTCTCTCTCTCTCTCACTCACTGTCACTGTCTCTCTGTCCTCTGCCTCCGTCTGTCTGTCTGTTTCATTGTCTCCCTGTCTCTGACTCCCTCCCTCCTCTCCCTCTCTCTTTCCCCTCTCCCCTCCCCCCTCTCTCTTTCATGATACTAGGTCCCTGTTGTTAGCCCGTGATACTGTAATCCCTGTGTAAACTTGACATTTCAGTTAGCTAGCTGTGTTGTGTTGTGTGATGTGATGTGATGTGATGGGGAGGCTAGGCCCATGCTTGCCTCTCTGTCCACCTTTGGTGTCAGTCAGCCAGCCTCCAATGTCCCGGGGACAATAACCCCCCCCCCCCCCCTGCCTGTTGCTGGGGACAGCGTCTCTCTATCTGTCTCTGTCTCTGTCTCTCTCTCTGTCTATCTCTCTGTCGCTCTCTCTCTCTCTTGTGTTTTCTGTTCGTTTCTCTGTCTCTTTTTCACACCCGCTTACATATACACATACAAACACACAGACACACACAGACACAGACATAGACGCAGAAAGACAGACAGACAGACACACACACACACACACAACAACACACACACACACACACACACACACACAAACACACACACAGACTTTAGATAGATAGCTTGATGGAAAAAAAGCAAATGCATTGCTTATTCAATGTACCATCTTGAAATGAAAATTTGACTTGACTTGACTTGACACACATATACATACACACAAACACACACACACACACACACACACACACACACACACACACACACACACACACACACACACACACACACAACACACACACATGATATGAAACCTTATTGACGCAATGTTGTGTTTTCCATAAAGAAGGATGGGGGGGGGGGGGGGGGGGGGGGGGGGGGAGGCAGTTAGCTATCAAGATCAAAAAGTGTCTTGAAATCCACGACCTCTGGACATTATGATATATCATTTCATTTGTGCGCTTGTGTTTTGCTCGTTTTGTTTTGTTGGACAGGCTGCTGTATTTACTCCGTCTCTGTGTCTGTCTGTCTCTCTGTCTCTGTCTGTCTGTCTCTCTGTGTCTGTCTCTGTCTGTCTCTGTCTGTCTCTCTCTGTCTCGCTGTCTGTCTCTCTGTCTCCACCTCTCTGTGTCTCTCTTGCTGTCTCTCTCTGTCTCGCTGTCTTTCTTTGTGTCTCTGTCTGTCTGTATCTGTCTGTCTCTTTCTCTGTCTTTCTGTCTCTCTGTGTCTGTCTCTGTCTCTATCTCTGTCTGTCTGCCCTCCTCTCTCTGTCTCTGTCTCTGTCTGTCTCTCTGTCTCTGTCTCTGTCTGTCTCTGTCTTCTCTCTGTCGCTGTCTGTCTCTTTCTCTGTCTATATCTGTCTCTCTCTGTCTCTGTCTCTCTCTGTCTCTATCTCTGTCTCTCTGTCTCTATCTCTGTCTGTCTCTATCTCTGTTGGTATCTGTCTCTCTCTGTCTCTATCTCTGTCTCTCTCTGTCTCTCTCTGTCTCTATCTCTGTCTCTCTCTGTCTCTATCTCTGTCTCTGTCTCTATCTCTTTCTCTCATAGCGGTTTAAGACGGTTGGAGGGGGAAGGGGAGGGAGGAGGGAGAAATAATGAAACAATCAAAGACAATGTTGACATAACATGTCATATAAACATTAATGAGGCGTGGGTGTGTGCGTGCGTGCATGCGTGTGTGTATATATGTGTGTGCGTGCGTGCATGTGTGAGTGCGCGCATGTGTGAGTGCGCGCGCGAGTGCGTGAGAGTGCGTGCAAGTGCGTGCGAGAGAGTGTGTGTGTGTGCTTGTGTGTGTGCTTGTGTGTGTGCGTGTGTGAAGTACATGTGAGTTAGGAATGCACATTTCTGCAGCTGAATTCGGTTTTGACATTTCGGATTAGATTACAAAAAGAACAACACAGGAGATATTTGATATCTTTACCGTTTTTGTATCATACCCCTCATTTCCTCTTGTTTTTATCCCTTCATTCCTTCTTCCAGCCTTGTCGTCTCTTCTTTTCATTCTTCTTCCGATTCTTTCATTTCCATTCCCGTGTTTCATTCATTTGTTCTTCTCTTTTCACTCTCTTTCTCATTGTCATGTTTTCTGTCTTTTTTCCCCTCTATTTTCCCTCTAGCCTTTTTTTACATAATCCGGCGATTTTTTCCTCCTCTCTCTTTGATACCGCCCACTGTGCATGTTTCTGATGCATTTTTTTTGGTATCGTTCTCTTGTTTTATTTCTTTTCTCAGCCGGAGTAGAAAGACGCATTTGTGAGGGATACACGAGCGAATTGCAACATTCACTTCAGATGTTATTGGCTTGCAGACAATCTCCCCTCTCTGCCCCTTCATTACCCATTTCTGCGGCATTCTCCGCTGCCATTAGAATTGCAACATGCTCTTCGGAGGCTGTGTGGGCTTGCAGATACTCCCCCCCCCCCCCCCCCCCCCCCCCCCCTTTCTGCTCTTTTTCACTGTACATAGTGTATTGCGTTTTCTGCTTTCTTTCTGCCTTCTTAGTTCTGTCCTCACTGTCCAAAGTATACAGAAATGCATGCCACCCCTCCAGAAAATTCAACAGCAGTTTTGAGATAGATGGACTACGAGCTTGTTTACAGCCTTAAACTACTTGCTGTAAGGTTGCGGGTTCGAATCCCTTAAGGGTCATAAGGATATTTTGGACTCCGAATGGCTGCTACCCGAAGTGAGTGTGCTGTGGGATAACTGGGAAGACTGGGACCACACAGTCGAGCTTCATCCACTTTACGGGTATGATTTTGAGAGTGTTGATCAAATGACCAGACCAACACTGCAGTGTCTGTATTTCTCGGGCCCTGTTGACGCTGGGATATAACACATGAAATTTATACAGCACTATATCTTGCAAAAAAACCCAAATGAAAGCGGATATATCATGATAGGACGATTAGATTACAAAGTCCATTGATCATCCTGCAATAAAAGAACTTTGTCCGTGATTCTTCGGCACTGCTTGTCCTGAGCTCATGGTGACCTCACTTTCGGGTGTCTCAAACACTCCAGAGCTTGTGTTTAAGTCGTTGGGGCTGGAGGTGCACGGGAAAATGTGTCGTGGATAGGACATTGTGGCGGACATCTACCCGGGTGAGCGTTTCACTTAATCTCGCTCCACGGCTAAGCTAATAATTATTATCATTGTTGGCAAGGGGCTTAGTAGGTGATCGAAGTGAATATCAAAGTCCTTCGGACGAGACTATAAACCGCGGCCCCGTGTTCGAATACACGCAGAACATCTTGCGCACACGTTAAATCCTGTTCCGCTTTTCGGAAGAGTAGGCTATTGTGTGCCGGTGGAAACATGAC
>CM054142.1:43366563-43371563 GCA_028751875.1 Rapana venosa
ACACACCACACCACATCACATCACACTACACCACCACACACACACACACACCAACACCACATCACATCACACCACAACCCACACACACGCACACACGCACACCCACACACACACTACACCACACATACACACTACACCATACAACACACACACACACCACCCACACCACACATACACGCACGCACACCCACACACACACCACACCACACACACACCACACCACACCACATCACATCACACTACACCACACACACACACACACACACACACACACACACACACACACACACACACACACACACACACACACACACACTACACCATACACACACACACACACCACACCACACCACACATACACGCACGCACACCCACACACACACAACCACACCACATCACATCACACTACACCACACACAAAAACACACACACACACACACACACACACACACTACACCATACACACACACACACCACACACACACACACATACACGCACGCACTACCCACACACACACACACCACACCACACACACACACACCAACACCACATCACATCACAACTACAACCACACACACACACACACTACATCATACCACACCGCAACCACACCACACTACACACACACACACACACACACACACACACACACACACCCCACCACCACATCACATCACACTACACCACACACACACACAACAACACACACACACTACACACACACACACACACACACACACACACACACACACACACACACACACACACACACACACCCTATACCATCCTCTCTGCTCAGAAGCTGATGTCTGCTTTCAACCTGCACCTGACTGTTTGTCCTTAACTGAACAATCACGCTTTGAACACCAGTTGATGTCGCCCATTCATTTGGTTCCTACCTTACAACGTCTTCTTCCTTTTTCCTCCTCTTCACCTCCTTCTTGTCTATTTTCTGCCTTTCTGGTCCATTCTCCTGCCTTGCTGGTCCATTCTCCTGCCTTTGTGTTCCATTCTCCTGCCTTTCTAGTCCATTCTCCTGCCTTTGTGGTCCATTCTCCTGTCTTTCTGGTCCATTCTCCTGTCTTTCTGGTCCATTCTCCTGCCTTTCTGATCCTTTCTCCTGGTCCATTCTCCTGCCTTTCTGATCCGTTCTCTTCTCCTGCCTTTCTGGTCCATTCTCCTGCCTTTCTGGTCCATTCTCCTGTCTTTCTGGTCCATTCTCCTGCCTTTCTGATCCTTTCTCCTGGTCCATTCTCCTGCCTTTCTGGTCCATTCTCCTGCCTTTCTGGTCCTTTCTCCTGGTCCATTCTCCTGCCTTTCTAGTCCATTCTCCTGCCTTTCTAGTCCATTCTCCTGCCTTTCTGGTCCATTCTCCTGCCTTTCTGATCCTTTCTCCTGGTCCATTCTCCTGCCTTTCTGATCCTTCCTCCTGGTCCATTCTCCTGCCTTTCTGGTCCATTCTCCTGCCTTTCTGATCCTTTCTCCTGGTCCATTCTCCTGCCTTTCTGGTCCATTCTCTTGCCTTTCTGGTCCATTCTCCTGCCTTTCTGGTCCATTCTCCTGCCTTTCTGGTCCATTCTCCTGCCTTTCTGGTCCATTCTCTTGCCTTTCTGGTCCATTCTCTTGCCTTTCTGGCCCATTCTCCTGCCTTTCTGGTCCATTCTCTTGCCTTTCTGGTCCATTCTCCTTGCCTTTCTGTTCCATTCTCCTTGCCTTTCTGGTCCATTCTCCTGCCTTTCTGGTCCATTCTCCTTGCCTTTCTGGTCCATTTCCCTGCCTTTCTGTTCCATTTCCCTGCCTTTCTGTTCCCTTCTCCTTCCTTCCTGGTCCATTCTCCTGCCTCCCTGGTCCATTCTCCTGCCTCCCCGGTCCATTCTTCGGCCTTTTTGGTCCATTCTCCTGCCTTTCTGGTCCATTCTCCATTCTCCTGCCTTTTTGGTCCATTCTCCTGCCTTTCTGGTCCATTCTCCATTCTCCTGCTTTGCTGATCCATTCTCCTGGTCCATTCTCCTGCCTTTCTGATCCTTCCTCCTGGTCCATTCTCCTGCCTTTCTGGTCCATTCTCCTGCCTTTCTGATCCTTTCTCCTGGTCCATTCTCTTGCCTTTCTGGTCCATTCTCCTGCCTTTCTGGTCCATTCTCCTGCCTTTCTGATCCTTTCTCCTGGTCCATTCTCCTGCCTTTCTGGTCCATTCTCTTGCCTTTCTGGTCCATTCTCCTGCCTTTCTGGTCCATTCTCTTGCCTTTCTGGTCCATTCTCCTTGCCTTTATGGTCCATTCTCCTTGCCTTTCTGGTCCATTCTCCTGCCTTTCTGGTCCATTCTCCTTGCCTTTCTGGTCCATTTCCCTGCCTTTCTGTTCCATTTCCCTGCCTTTCTGTTCCATTCTCCTTCCTTCCTGGTCCATTCTCCTGCCTTTCTGGTCCATTCTCCACTCTCCTGCCTTGCTGATCCATTCTCCTGCCTTTCTGGTCCATTATCCTTGCCTTTCTGGTCCATTCCTTTCTGGTCCATTCTGCTGCCAGTTTTTTCCCTCCCAGAAAGACTTACAAGATAACAATTATCCCCCCCCCCATGCCGAAGTCGGATGCTCTGGGCCTGACTTGTATTTTCTCTGACATGACAGACAACGGTAGTGGCTGTTTGAGCTTTCGACGACGACGACGACGAAGAAGAGGAAGAATCCAGAACAATGTCTATTTTCCCTTGCCTGCCTGATTACTTGGCTGATTGGTTTACATTTGGTCAGGTTAAGGTGGATTTTTTCCTGTTAGTTCGTTTGTTAGGGGGTGGGGCGGGAGAGGAGGGGGAACGGGGGGGGGGGGGGGGGGGGGGGGGGGGGGGGGTGGGGGGTGGGGGGTGGAGGGGTTCTTTCTCTTTTATTTTTCTGGCTTATCTGTTGTGACGTACTTGTCTTGCTGTTTCCAAGCCAGTCTATTAAAAAAAATTTTTAATGTCGATTAAATGCAGATTAAAGATTTTTGTTGTAATGAGTTTCTTTTTTTTTTTAATTACCGTTATTATTAACGTTATTATTGGCTGTACTTTTATCTTTGTCGATATATATATATATATCTATCTATATATATATCTATATATATATCTATATATATATCTATATATATATATATCCAAGGTTCACCAGTTTCTCTCTCTTCCCCCCCCCCCCCCCACTCTCTCTCCATAACACTTTTTTTTCTCTGAAAAAGACGAATGTTCAATCAATTAAGAATGAAAATAACCAACACGCTAACCTTACCAGAAAATCGAGGACAGAACAAAATAATCTCTCACCTTCAGACAATTACACTTTTTCCTTTAACAAAAAAAGAAGTTCAACAAATTAAAAGAAAAATAAAAGCAACCAACACGGCAACCTTACCCCCCTCCCGCCCCCCCCCCCCCCCCACAAAAAAATTGGCCTGTACAAAATAAAATCAATCTAATAGAGAATTTTGCTGACAGGAAACGCTAACAAATGACAAAAACCGCGAAGTCGAATACAACAAAACGGACCACGACAGACACCAACGGGAGAGATAAGACGGCTGATAATGAACCTTATCACCGATCACATCACATACAAACCGACAAAGGGGCGTTCTAATCAGACAGCCTATCTAAAACACAAAATGGTTTGGTGCAGGATTAAGGCAACTGAATGAGTGTGATCAGTGTGACTGTGTTTGATAGCATGTTTCGTTGAGTTGGTCAGAAATAGTCTAGTATTTATTGACTGGCGTAAAGGGTAGGGTGTGTGTGTGTGTGTGTGCGTGCGTGCGTGCGTGCGTGAGTGCGTGCGTGCGTGTGTGTGTGTGTGTGTCTGTGTGAGAGAAAGACTCTGTGTGACTTTGTGTGACTCTATGTGACTGTGTGTGTCTGTCTCGCCTACTTTAGCTTTTTTCTCCCGTTTGTGTGTATGTGTGTGTTGTGTGTGAGTGTGTGTGTGTGTGTGTGTGTGTGTGTGTGTGTGTGTGTGTGTGTGCGAATGCGTGCGTGCACGTGAGTGTGATTGCGGGTGAGCACACGCGCATGTTTACGCACATTTACTTGTAGATGAGCATTTCTGCAGACATAGATGTCGATATACGCTTGTAGGCATGCATGTTTGCTTGTCTGTTCTTTTTACCGATAAACATACACACACGCGCGCGCACGTTTATGCGAGCACAAACATACTTGCCTACACCCACATACACAAAAAACACACACACACCCCCCTAAACACACACACACACCTAAACACACACACACACACACTCACGCACTTACTCACACACACTCACACATACAGTCTCACACAAAAACACACACATACAGACACACACACACAAACACGCACACACACACTCAACCACTCACACACACTCACACACACACACACACACACACACACACACACACACACACACACACACACACACACACACACACACACACACACACACACACACACATGTATACGAGAAAATGTCAGAAAGACTAGGCAGTAATAAAAAGAAGACAATGTTTCGTTTAAAAGAGGACAAAAAGTAGAAGCTCTCTTTATCTTCCAAACTCGTAACCCTCATCTCCCCCTCGAGTCTCTAGTATACCTGTCTGAACTGAACAACGTCAATTCGCTGGGAAAAAAAAGAGAGAAAAAACCCAAACTAAAAGTTTAAAAAATCATGTCATAAGCCTTCTCAATCCATCTACACTTACGCACGCAGATATGCACGCTAGCACGCAAACCCACACAGAGATACATATATATTTGTATATAATACCTGACTCCTCGCTACACACATTCTCCCTCGCATACACACACACGCGCGCGCACACACACAAACACACGCACATATACACATAAAAACACACACACACACACACACGCTCTCTCTCTCTCTACCTCACACACATACACACACTTCACACACACATACATACACACACATATCTCCCCAACACCCCCCCCCCCCCACACACACACACCCACACACGCACTTCCACCCCCATCCC
>CM054142.1:43381563-43389063 GCA_028751875.1 Rapana venosa
GTGAAACAAGGATTATGACTGACAGCCCATACCTGGACACGACATCCTCTGTCTGTCTGTCTGTCTGTCTTTCTCTCTGTCTCTGTCTGTCTGTCTTTCTCTCCCTCTCTGTCTCTCGTAGTACTGCTTGAATGTTTGTCCATATATAATTTATTTGCTTTTTTCCCCAAAAGTCTGGAAGAAAAAAGGTATTTTTACCTAGTCTTTTGCCTGCATTAAATACAATTTCGTTTCGTTTTGTTTTGTTTCCCCCCTCTCTCTCTCTCTCTCTCGCCCTCTGTGAGTCGCGCGCGCGTGCCTGTGTGGTTTTTAAAAAAAAAAAAAATTTTAATCTATTATTTTTAAAATTTATTCTTTTATATCGAGGGTAATGGAATAATCACTCATGTGCTTTTTTACATCCAGTCCCGGTGTGTACGCGATTTTGTAAATTCTGTCATCTGTTCCCACCTACTCTTACGAAAAGCGGAACAGGATTTAACGTGTGCGCAAGATGTTCTGCGTGCGTTCGCACACGGGGCCTCGGTTTATAGTCTCGTCCGAAGGACTTTTGGGGAGAGTGGAGTCTGCACTGATGTTAACTCCAGTTGAAAAATTATGTGTTATGTTATCTGTTATGTGCGTGCGTGCATTTCATGTGCATGTGAGTCTGTGTGAATATGCGTGCGTGTGTCTTTATGCCTACGTGTACGTGTGTCTGTGCCTGTGCTTGAAATGTCCTTATGTGCATGAACGCGCGCGCGCGCAAACGCGCATGTTTGCGTCCCTATGTACGTGCGTATATGCAACAGCACATGCGCGTGGGTGTTCTTTTATGGGGCATCTCGTTTTTTCTCCTCCGAAGCTAAAGTAGATCTTCCAAGGCCATTTAGAGGTGATGGTCATGGTCATGGTCATGGTATGATGCATTCTATAGGGCGTTCACTTCGCGCTGTGTTGCCATCAAATTGCGATTGTGCTGTCATTTACCTGCTGCAGTGATGGGGATGAAAAGACCTGCCGGAAAGAAAAAGGAGGAGGAAGAGGAGGAATGAAGAGGAGGAGGAGGAGCAACGAAGAAGAGGAGGAGGAATGAAGAGGAGAGGAGGAGGAATGAAGAAGAGGAGGTGGAGGAATGAAGAGGAGGAGGAGGAGGAGTATGGCATGATAAAAGGAGGGAGAGAGGAGAAAGAATATGAAAGAAAGAGGAGGAAGCAGAAGAAGAGATAGAGAGGCGGGAGAGAGAGAGGGGAAAGAGAAATATAGAGAGGAGAGGGAGGGTAGAGAGAGAGAGAGGAGGGAGGGGAGAGAAAAAGGGTGAAGGTGAGGATTTAGAAAGAGAGAAAGCCAGAGAGAGGGGGAGAGCGATAGAAAGAGGGGGGAGTAAAAGGGAGAAGGGTGAGAGTGAGATTGAGAAAGAGAGACAGAAAGAGAGAGAGAGAGAGAGAGAGGAGAGAGAGAGAGAGAGAGAGAGAGAGAGAGAGAGAGAGAGAGAGAGAGGAGAGAAGGAGAAGGGTGAGAGAGAGAGAGAGAGAGAGAGAGAGAGAGAGACACACACACACACACACAGTCAGACAGGCACACACACACACACAGGCACACAAACTGGCACACAGACAGACACACACAGACTCACAGAGTCACAGAGAGAGAGAGAGAGAGAGAGAGAGAGAGAGAGAGAGAGAGAGAGAGAGAGAGAGAGAGAGAGAGAGAGAGAGAGAGAGAATAGGATAGATTAGCTGCGAGGCAACAGCTTGTCAAACAGCTAAATGTTTGGCGTCCAGAAGATTTGTTCTCTGGCGCCCACGCACTCTTGCTGTCTCCTTCTATTTGATCGTGCATCTTTCTTTCTTTTTCTGTTCTTTTCTTTTCTTTTCTTTCTGTGTTTCGTTCTGTCTTTCTTTTCTTTTTCTTTTCTTTCTTTCTGTGTTTCGTTCTGTCTTTCTT
This sequence comes from Rapana venosa, assembly GCA_028751875.1. NCBI lineage: Eukaryota > Metazoa > Mollusca > Gastropoda > Neogastropoda > Muricidae > Rapana > Rapana venosa. Next base: position 43,383,490 of record CM054142.1, read on the forward strand.
TTCTTTTCTTTCTTTCTGTTTTCGTTCGTTCTTTCTTTTCGTTCTTTCTTTTGTTTTTTGCCTTTCTTTCTTGCTTTCTGTCTGTCTTTCTTTCGTTCTTTTCTTGCTTTCTGTCTTTCTTTCTTGCTTTCTTCTTTCTTTTCTTTTATTTCTTTGTGTCTTTCTGTCTGTCTGTCTGTCTTTCTTTCTTTCTGTCTTTCTTTTGTTCCTTCTTTTCATTCTTTCTGTCTGTCTGTCTTTCTTTCGTTCTTTCTTTTCTGTTTTTATTTCTTGCTTTCTGTCTTTTCTTTTATTTCTTTGTGTCTTTCTTTCTGTCTGTCTGTCTTTCTGTCTGTCTTTCTTTCTGTCTTTTCTTTCTTTTTTCTTTCTTTCTTTCTTCTGTCTGTCTTTCTTTCTGTCTTTCTTTCTGTTTCTTTCTTTCTTCTTTCTTTTTTCTTTTCTTTCTCTTTCTGTCTGTCTTGTCTTTCGTCTTCTTCTGTCTGTCTTTCTTTCTCTTTCTTTTCTTTTCTTTCTTTCTTTGTCTGTTTGTCTTTCTGTCTTTCTTTCTGTCTGTCTTTCTTTCTGTCTTTCTTCGTTCCGTTTTTCTTTCCTTCGTTCGTTCTTTCTTTCTTGCTTCTTTCTTGTCTTTTCTTTTCTTCTGCAGTCTTTCTTTCTTTCTTTCGTTCCTTCTTTCTTTCTTTCTTTCTTTCTTCGTGTTTTTAAATAGGTGCTGTTGCTGCTGTTGTTGCTGTTCTGGTTGCTGCCACTGCGGCTGTCCAACCCCGATCTGATAAGTGGGGAGTGGGTTGGTGATGGATATTTTCGCCTTAAATGGCATGCTGGCTGTTCTTTCGTAATATATTTATATAATATGCTGCCTACTGGTTGTTTCTGTTTTATTATGCATTGTTTTTTTGTTTTATCTGCGGTGGGATTACAAGCGATGAATAGAAAAGAGAACAGTGTGTGTGTGTGTGAGGTGGGGTGGTGTGGGGGGTGCATAGAGATAGAGACGAGGAGAGAGAGAGAGAGAGAGAGAGAGAGAGAGAGAGAGAGAGAGAGAGAGAGAGAGAGAGACAACAGACAGACAGACAGACAGACAGACAGACAGACAGACAGACACAGACACAGACAGACATTTTTTATATTATTCTTTTATATCGAGAATAATGGAATAAGCCACTTTTGTGCTTTTTTATATGCAGTCCCCTGTGTATGCAGTTTTGTAAATTCTGTCATCTGTTCCCACCGGCACACAATGGCCTACTCTTACGAAAAGCAGGGGGCAGGATTTAACGTGTGCGCAAGATGGTCTTGCGAGCGTTCGCACGCGGGACCTCGGTTTATAGTCTCATCCGAAGGACAGAGAGAAAGAGAATGGGATAAATTACCTGCGACACAAACAGCTAATTGTTTGGCGTCCAGAAGGTTTGTCTCTGGCGCCCACGCGCTCTTGCTGTCTTTGTCCCATTTGATCGTACGTCTTCTTTCATTTTATCTCTCTATTTGGGTGGAGGGGTGTGGGGGGTGGGGGTGGGGGGATTGGTGCTGTTGCTACTATTCCTGTTGATGCCATTGCCACTGCCCATCCCGATTTAATGAGGAGGGATATTTTTGTTTTAAATGGCATGTTTGCTGTTCTTTCGTTAATTATATATATATATATTATATATATAATATGCGCTGGTTATTTCTGTTTTATTATGCATAGTTTTGGTCTGCGGTGGGATTACGATATATGAATAGAAAAGAGAAAACACACACACTGAGTTGTGTGTGTGTGTGCGTGTGTGTATGTGTGTGGGTGGGAGTAGGGATGGAAAGAGGTGGGTGCATGAGAGACAGACAGACAGACAGAACAAGATACAGACAGAGCGAGTGTGTATGTTAGAGACAGAGACAGAGAGACAGTGTGTATATGAGACACAGAGAAGAGAGAGAGAGGAGAGAGAGAGAGAGAGAGAGAGAGACGTGTGTGTGTTAGAGAGAGAGAGAGAGAGAGAGAGAGAGAGAGAGAGAGAGAGAGAGAGAGAGAGAGAGAGAGAGAGAGATCAAATCAAATGGGACTCTTTTATTTTAAGGATAATGAACAAGCACTTGTGTGATTTTTTTCTCATCTATTCCCTACAGAGAGAGAGAGAGAGAGAGAGAGAGAGAGAGAGAGAGAGAGAGAGAGAGAGAGAGAGAGAGAGAGAGAGAGAGAGAGAGAGAGAGAGGAGGTGGGGTGGTGGCGGGCAGACAGACAGGAATCTTGTTCATATAAATTCTTTTATCATCTCGTGTCGAGTTAATTTGATTTCCTTTCGTTGGAGTCGCGTTTTTGGTGTTTGTTTAGTTATGGTCCGAGGTGAAAGATTTGCTTTAATCAAAATTCATTAAACTTGTTTGCTTTGATTTTTGTTTCTTTTCATCTTCGCTCTTTCGAGTCCTGGGGCGAAAATGCATTTGCCTGCCTCCTTGAAGACACTATGGGCCATCAAGATTCCTCATGCAATCGTCCTCATAATCGACGACTTTGAACGTCATTGTGCTTATGGTTAGGAATTGGCACAGGAGTGAAAAGGTAAAGGTGTCCCATACCCTATGCGGTCGTAGGAGAGCGAGGCGTCAGAGACCTCAACTTCTCTAAGGACCAGCATTATTATTGGGCGCGGCGCCCATCTCCTCTCCCTCGCTGCTTTACCTTCCCTGACCCTAAAGAGGGCAGGTACCCATTTACAGCTGGGTGAACTGGCCAGACTGTACTGAAGCCAGGGCGCGTAAACGGTCACCCGTCCAACTGGTAACCACGCTCGATGCTGCTTAACCTTGGCTGGGGAAAGTGAGTGCTCTGACCACTGAGCTATTCCGTCTCCGGTACAGGAGTAGGATCCCAACATTCTATCAGTTCCGAGCCATGTATTAAAGCCTAAGTAGACACATTTGAAGTTTAAGTCAAATATCGTTGTTGCATTTTGAAAAATTACTACGAATTAAATAAATAAATACGTTTTATATCAATCTCTAATTCTGTTTGTAAACATTTGAAGATTCATAGTCAATCTTCAATTCATTTTTTTTTTAGAAGTATTGAATCATAATGATATGCAAATTAGTTTCATAGATTGATTAATTTCTTGCTTCCTTTCTCCCCCTTCTTTTTCTTCCTTCCTTTCCTTCCTTTCTTCTGTTTTTTCCTCCTTTTTTTCTATTTTCCTCTCTTCCTCCCTCCCATTCTTTCCTACTTTTGTTCTTTCCCCCTTTCTTTCTTTCTGCCTTCCTTCCTTTCTTTCTTCCTTCCTTCCTTTCTTTCTTTTTTTTCTTTCTTCCTTCCTTCCTTTCTTTATTTCTTCCCTCCTTCCTTTCTTTCTTTTATCTCCCCTTTCGTCCCTTCTTGCTTTCAAGCTTTCTAAAGATCTAACATTCAGTGGCATTGGAAGCAATTTTTCATAGTTAATAGACTTAATGGTTCTTTTCTCCTCAGATCTTTGCCTTCAGAAGTCGGAAACGGTTTAGAATCCTATTGAAAGAAAACAAGCTAACACCTTTTTGTACGTTTCCGATCCACCTCTGTCTGCAAACGTTTGCTTTGATCTCACAGATAAATTGGAAAAGAGAATAATGAATGTGATGTAACGACCTGTAGAATGTGTGTGTCGTGCGTGCGTGTGTGCGTGTGTGTGTGTTTGTGTGTGCGTGTGTTTGTGTATGTGTGTGTGTGTGTGTTGCGTGCGAGCGTCGCGTGCCCGTGTGTGTGTGTGTGTGCGTGCGAGCGTCGCGTGCCCGTGTGTGTGTGTGTGTATGTGTGTGTGTGCGTGCGTGCGTGCGTGCGTGTATGTGTGTGTGTATGTGTGTGTAGAGAGAGAGAGAGAGAGAAAGAGAGAGAGAGAGGGATAGAGAGAGCATATTGATTTGTCTATACTCCCATAACACACAAATAAAATCTAATAAACAAAGCAGATTATGAAGGGTTGGAATGATAACAGATTTTTATGGTCATGATACAATCTTATATAACAAATATTATTGTGTCTGTGTCTGAATATGTGTGTATGCGTCCGTGCGTTCTTGCATGCTCGCGCGCGCGCGCGTGCGTGTGTGCGTATATGTATGTATGTATGCTTGTATATGGTAGCATGTATACATGCATAAACATGTATGCACGCGTTCGGTCATTCTGAGGCTTGTTTCTTCTTGACATACTTGATCACCGCTTCAGGAGAAAAATGACAACATTTTGGCATACTGGATCACCGCTTCAGGAGAAAAAGGACAACATTTTGGCATACTGGATCACCGCTTCAGGAGAAAAATGACATTTTGGCATACTTGATCTCACTCTCAGGAGAAAAATGACAACATTTTGGCATACTTGATCACACTCTCAGGAGAAAAAAGACAACACTTTGGCATACTTGATCACACTGTCAGGAGAAAAATGACAACATTTTGGCATACTTGATCTGTTTCTCAAGAGAAAATGACAACATTTTGGCATACTTGATCCCACTTTAAAGACAAAATGACAACATTTTGGCATACTTGATCACACTCTCAATAGACAATGACAACATTTTGGCATACTTGATCACACTCTCGAGAGAAAATGACATTTTGGCATACTTGATCCCACTTTAAAGACAAAATGACAACATTTTGGCATACTTGATCCCACTGTCAGGAGGAAAATGACAGCATTTTGCCATACTTGATCACACTCTAAAGAGAAAATGACATTTTGGTATACTTGATTCCACTCTCAAGAGAAAATGACAACATTTTGGTATACTTGATTCCACTTTAAAGACAAAATGACAACATTTTGGCATACTTGATTCCACTCTTAAGAGAAAATGACTTTCAAGTCGACATGATTATATTTTGACATACTTGATCACCGCCTCAGTAGGAAATAGGCAATATTTTGGCGTATTTGATCACACCCGACAGAGGAAACCGACACCATTTTGGCATACTGGATTACCCCCTGAAGAGGAAATAGACAACATTTCTCTGCCTATTCCTGTGCGTTTGCTCTCTCTGAAATGTTTCGTATTTATTCCTTCATTCACTGAATAAAAGTCAAGGAAAATGCAGAAAGAGAGAGAGAGAGAGAGAGAGAGAGAGAGAGAGAGAGAGAGAGAGAGAGAGAGAGAGAGAGAGAGAGAGAGAGGAGAATAGAACATTAGACAAAAAGGAAAAATCCCCCAAAAAACAAGTTTAAAAAATATGAAAAAGGACACGAAGACCCCCACACACCATTGACAAGAAGAAACAAAATCGCGATCAACGCCATCAATGAAACGAATCAAGACAAAACAAAAGCATACAAGTTGTAAGGTCCTGACGTGATCCCTTGCCCTTTGTGACGTAAACTCTCTTCTCTTTATACGTGCTGTCAGGTCGCTTTGTGTGATCACAGACTGAAGTGATAATTATTGTTGGGGGCGGTGAACAAAAAACAAAAAAGATGATGAAACCTTCCTTGACCTGCTGGCCTGGACTTTTTTTTTGCAAAGGGTTTCTCTTTGTTTGATGGGGTTTGTGGGGTGTGTGTGTGTGTGTGTGTGTGTGTGTGTGTGTGTGTGTGTGTGTGTGTGTGTGTGTGTGTTTGAT
>CM054142.1:43396563-43401563 GCA_028751875.1 Rapana venosa
ACGTTTTCCGTCTACACTCAGCAAGTTTCTTAAGGTTGTTTCAGAAACCTGAGTAGACTTTAGTTTTTGGGTTTTTTTTTTGTTGCTACAAGGAAATTGAGAATGTCAGTGTAGTGTGTGTATGTGTGGGTGTGTTTTACTATTTATATCATGGCATAGTTTGGGTTTTTTCTGTAGTGTGGGGTGAGACAGAAAGACTGGGTGAGAATTCGATACGTGGTGTCTTTGTCTGAAGAAGAGTGGAGCAGAAATCGATTACCGTGTAACATGATTGTTTCTTCCTGTCTCTGGCCATTTGTTGGTGTGAAACTTGAGTCTTCAGCTCCTGTCTGTCTGTCTGTCTGTCTGTCTGTCTGTCTGTCTGTCCTCTCTCTCTCTCTCTCTCTCCCCCCCCTCCTCTCTCTTCTCTCTCTCTCTCCTCTCTGTTGTGTGTGTGGTGTGTAGAGTGTAGGTGTGTTGTGTGTGTAATAGGCCGATTCTCCATTTTCAAAAAATGGTGTGGGGGTGTTCGGTTGCCCTACAGATAATAATTCTGACCACTCAGATACGGTTAATGGTCGGGATCGGGTTAATGGAAAGCAGAACGATTATGCTTTTCTTGAAAGTACGATAGCGTGATAATGATGGTTGCGTTTTGTTTTGTTGCTTTCTTGAAAGCACAGCGTAAGGGTGGATGTAATTATGTGTGCTTGTTGTGTTCTTGAAAGCACAGCGTAAGTGTGGGTGTAATTATGTTTGCTTGTTGTTTTGTTGAAAGCACAGCGTAAGGGTGGATGTAATTATGTTTACTTTTCTCGAAAGCACAACGTGAGGGTTGTGTAATTATGTTTGTTTGTTGTTTTCTTGAAAGCACAACGTAAAGGTGGGTGTAATTATGTTTGCTTGTTGTTGTTTTTTGAAAGAACAGCGTAAGAGTGGTTGTAATTATGTTTGCTTGTTGTTTTCTTGAAAGCACAGCGTAAGGGTGGGTGTAATTATGTTTGCTTGTTGTTGTTTTTTGAAAGAACAGCGTAAGAGTGGTTGTAATTATGTTTGCTTGTTGTGTCCTTGAAAGCACAGCGTAAGGGTGGGTGAAATTATGTTTGTTTGTTGTTTTCTTGAAAGCACAACGTAAGTGTGGGTGTAATTATGTTTGTTTGTTGTTTACTTGAAAGCACAACGTACGTGTGGGTGTAATTATGTTTATTTGTTGTTTTCTTGAAAGCACAACGTAAGGGTGGGTATAATTATGTTTGGTTTTTGGTTTTTTAAAGCACAACGTAAGAGTGGGTATAATTATGTTTGCTTGTTGTTTTCTTGAAAGCACAGCGTAATGGTGGTGTAATTATGTGTGCTTGTTATTTTCATGAAACTGCCGCGACAGGAGGTTTTAATGTTTGCGTGATATGTTCTGCGTGCATTCGTACTCGGAGTCTCGATTTATAGTCTCACCCGAAAGACTTTCGGGGGAGTGGAGTGGAGTTACAGTACTAATATTAACTACCGGTGTAAAAACAAAAAAAATCTCTCAATCAGACATCTCAGGGATGGCTGGAACTCGAACCCCCTACCGTGAGGTCGCGAGCTGAACGTTCTAACCACTGGGCTATCCCGCCCCATCCCCCTGTCCCCCCCTCCCCCCCCCCCCCCCCCCCTCTTCCAATGGATCACGTTACGTTCATTTATTTATCTATTTTTTTTATTTTATCTATTCTTTTATTTCGAGGACAATGGAATAAGCACTCATGTGTGCTTTTCTACACCCAGTTCCCGTGTGCATGCAGTTTCGTAAATGTCGTCATCCGTTCCAACCGGCACACAATGGTCCTACTCTTCCGAAAAAGCGGAACGGGTTTGAACCACGGAACTCTTTATTCCCTGCACCTTGGCATTAACCACTGGGGCACAGCAGAAGGATCACACCCCCGCAGTGGTGTTGTTACATGGGCGCAGATGGCACCAGGAGAAGGGCGATGCCACTCTCATTGTGCGTGGGAGTGCGGTTGGCAGAGAGAGAGAGAGAGAGAGAGAGAGAGAGAGAGAGAGAGAGAAGAGAGAAGAGAGAGGAGAGAGAGAGAAAAATATCTTGGCCATTGGGTTGGGGGAGAGGGCGTAGGAGAGGTGGAGGGAGGAAGGAAGGAGAAGTGGGGTGGGTGGGGGGTTGGGGGTTTAGTGAAGAAAGACCAGAGCCGTTAATGACGTCTGCACGCAAAGGATGTGATGTTCTGGATTTTGTTTCTGGTCTTCTAGGGTGGGTCAGGTCGTTTGTTCGTTTGTCTTGGTCGGTGTGTGTGGGTGTTTGGTGTGTTGTGGAGTGGTGTTTGTGTGTGTTGTGGTGTGTGTTTTGTTTGTGTGTTGTGTTGTGTGGTGGTGTGTGTGTGTGTTGTGTGTGTGTGTGTGTTGGTGTGCGTGTGGTGTTGGGGTGTGTGTGTGTATGTTCGTGTGTGTGTGTTTCGTGTGTGTGTGTTGTGTGTGTGTGTGTGTGTGTATTAAAGTCAAACTTTTTTTCAGATGGTACATTGATAAGATGTGGTTTTGCTGTGTGTGTTTGTGTGTGTGTGTGTGTGTGTAGTGTGTGTTGGTGTGAGGTGTGTGGTGTTTGGTGTGCTGTGTGTGTGTTTGTGTGGTGTGTGTGTGTGTGTGTGTGTGTGTTGGTGTGAGTGTGTGGTGTGTTGGTGTGAGTGTGTGTTTGTGTTTCTGTGGGGTGAGAGAGAGAGAGCCAAAGTCAAGCCAAAGTCAATTTTTTATTTCCAGATGGTACATTGAATAAGCACTGCATTTGCTTTTATTCATCAAGCCATCTATCTAAGAACAAAACCAACTTGACCAATAATATCTAACTACATTATTACCATAAGGAATAGTAGCAAAACTGACTAAAACAGAACCAAAGACCCCCCCCCCCCCCCCAAACAACAACACACAAAAATGGAAGAAAATACCCCCCCCCCCCCCCCCCTAACAAGAAAACTACACTGCAGAACTCGTACATACATTCACGCGCGCACACGCACACACACACACACACACACACACACACACGCACACGCAACGCAACACAACACAACACAAAACGCACATTCATACACATACACATGACTTAGATTTGGATTACAAGAAAGTGTGTGTGTGTGTGTGTGGTTGTGTGTGTGTGGTTGTGTGTGTGTGTGTGTGTGTGTGTGTGTGTGTGTGTGTGTGTGTGTGTGTGTGTGTGTGTGTGTGTCTGTGACTGTGTGTATGTGTATATGTGAGAATGTGTGTGTCTACAGTGATGTGGCTGAAAGTGATTATAGGCTTCGTTGCACTCAAATGCATGCTTACACTTACGAAGCAAAGACTTGTGCACCAATAGTTTTTGTTCATTATCCCCTCATTAAGTTGTATATCTAAACACCAACACATAGTGTTTAGAGGTCTAGAGGTAACGCACCTATCTAGACAACGGAAAGTCTGGTTCGATCCCCGTTTGTGCCCAAAACGTGCTCCCCCCCCCCCCCCCCCCCCCCCCCCCCCCACCACCAATTCACTAGACCAAGATTCTTGGTCTAAGTGCTAGTCTTCCGAATGAGGCGATAACCGAGGTCCAGTGTTCATCTTGCATATTTTAGTGCCCATAAAAAAGAAACCACATAAAAGTGTTCCTTAACAGCAAGAAGTGTGTTTTTCATTTTCATTTTCATACCACTTTTAAGTCACGGCAGATTTCTCTGTGTGTGTGTGTGGTGTGGTGTGTGTGAGTGTGTGTGTGAGAGAGTGTTGTGTGCGCGCGCGCACGCGCCTCTGTATGTGTGTGTGTGTGTGTGTGTGTGTGGTGTGTGTGTGTGCGTTTGTGTGCAATCTAAACTGTTAGAGAAATTAACGCAAACACAGGCAAAAAATGGCTGAAAGGAAGGGTCAGTGTGCCCCAGGGCCGCTCTGCTGATGGTGTGCACAGTTGTCAGGTATCCTTCAGTTCCATCGTGGCAGCCTAGCCTTCAGTCTGGGAAGACTGTGACTGTGCAGTTGCTGCTCTAGGTGTTCATTCTGGTACATCTTCCCTTTCGTTCCACCAGAAAGTTGATTAATGTGTCGAATCGTCCCTTGGGGGTAAACTTCATGGTCAAGGTGTTATCATTGGGGGGGGGGGGGGGATCAATATAAAGAGTTATGCCAGTGGAAACAAGCGATCCCCCCTCCCGCTCTCTCTTTCTGTCTCTCTCTTGTTGCTGTCTGTCTCTATGTCTCTGTTGTGTGTGTGTGTGTTGTGTGTGTGTGTGTGTGTGTGTGTGTGTGTGTGTGTGTGTGTGTGTGTGTGTGTGTGTGTGCCTGCCAGCCTGCCTGTCTGTGTCTGTCTGTCTGTCTGGACTTTCTGTCTGTTTCACTCTCTCTCTCTCTCTCTGTCTCTCTCTGTCTCTCCTTACCATCACGCACACACCCAGCTGCTTACTCCCCCCCCCCATACCACACACACCACACACACACACACACACACACACACACACCACACACACACACACACTCACACACACACATTCATCATTTCAAAATTTCATTCCCTGGCTGACTTAGCTTTTTTAAAGAGTCATTGATAGAGTTTGCAACGAGTGATAAGGATGACAAGACAGCTGAATACATTTTTTTTCTGACATTAATGTTTTGAAAGAAGGATAGCCTAGTGGTTTGAGCGTCGTACTCGTGGTCTGACAATAACTCAGGACGAAGGTTCAAATCCCTTGAAGTGTCCGTTCAAGGAATTGTGCCACTGCAATAAAGATATGCCACTACCCTTCTTCGCTAAAATTCTTTCAGGCGAGACTATCATCGACCAAAGTCCTGTGTACGAACACACGCAGCGTATCTTGCGTGCATGTCAACACCCCAACCGTCTTTATTTATGTTTTTATTTATCTATCTATTTATTCATTTACTTTATTTCGAGCGTAATAAGCACTCATGTGCTTTTTTTTTTATCCAGTCCCGTGTGTTTGCAGTTTTGTAAATTTTGTCATCCGTTCCCACCGGCATACGATGGCCTACTCTTC
>CM054142.1:43411563-43419063 GCA_028751875.1 Rapana venosa
TCTCATCTCTCTTTCACTCTTCTACTCACTCATCTTCTCATCTTTTCTCTCTCTTCTCTCTCTACTATCTATCTCTATCATCTATTCTACTATATCTATCTAAATATCTACCTCTACTTTTCTATCTATCTCATCTACACCTCTTCCCTGAAAGACTGAGCAAGTAAAATATGGATAGGTGGGAGAAAGAGACAGGGACATACAGAGAGAGACAGAGAGACGGAGACAGAGACACAGAGAGAGACAGAGAGGGGGAGAGAAGAGGAAAGAGGTAGGGAGAGAGGGAGACAGATTGAGAGAGGGGGAAGGGGGACAGAGAGAGATAGAACGAGTCAGAGACAGAAAGGGGAGAGACAGAGAGGGGGAGAGAGAGGGGAAGAGGAGAGAGAGAGAGAGAAGAGAGAGAGAGAGAGAGAGAGAGAGAGAGAGAGAGAGAGAGAGAGAGAGAGAGAGAAGAGAGAGCTTCTGTCGTTTTCTTAAAAAAAAGAAAAAGACGGGTTTGGAATTTTGAGCAGTTTCCCTACAGCATCGTCTGTGAATTGTATGGCACTAGGATTTTAAGTTCCTTCCTCGCAGTTTTGGGTAGATATCGATCAGCACCACACACACACACACACACACACACACACACACACACACACAACACATACACACACACGCGCGCGCACACGCACACACACATACACGCACGCACACGCACACACACGCACACACACACGCACGCACGCACACACATACACGCACGCACACACAACACACACACGCACACACATACACGCACACACACACACACACACGCACGCACGCAACACACACACACACGCACACACACAAACACAAACACACACACACACTCACACACAAGCGCGCAAGCGACTATACATTTGAAACGATAAAACCCACGACTTGGGGGGTAAAAATATAATTTATCATACCGATAACTGTGACAAAACTTGTATTGCGCAAGTGAAGTGGGTGGTGGCGGTGGAATAGTTGATGATGCTGGTTGTGTCGATGTCGATGATTATTGGCAGCGTTTAAAACGGCAGCTAAGTAAAGGAAGGTAGAAGGGCGGTTAAGACGTTCACCTGCTGCGTAACAAGTAAACCGTGAGGTTCTGGGTTCGATTCCCAGCCTTGCCCTTTCTTCCCAGTTTGACGGGCAAATCGAAATGAGGAGACTCTAAACCAGTCGGACGCTAGTGCTTACCGACTTGAGCATGTCAAAAGAACCCGCGATAGTTGATAATTGGAGAAAATAGCATGGAGATACCTCCCGACTGTCCTGGAAGTGAAGTTTTGTTTTATACCTTTTTAAGTCACGGCAAGATTTCTCTGCGTGAAATTTGAGCTACTCTCCCCGGGGAGAGCGCGTCGCCACAAGAGCAGCGCCACCCTTTTTTTTTAAATCTCCTGTCTGCAACTGTATTTGTTTCCTTATCAGAGTGGCTTTTCTTCTACAGGATTTTGCCAAGGACAACTTTCTTGTTGCCGTGGGTTCTTTTACGAGCGCTAAATAATTATGTGTAACACACGGGACCTCGGTTTATTGTCTCATCCAAAAGAATAGCTACCCAGACCACCACTCATGGTCTAATGGATGGGGGGAAAGTTTCGGGCCTAAACAGGGATCGAACCACCGCACACTTCCGACCCGGACTTTTCGCTTTCTAAGCAGGCGCGTTACCTCTAGACCATTGATCCATCCCCGACTGTATCCCCGAAGTAGGAATGCGGCTACCTTAGTGGTAGTGGTGGTGGAGGGGGGGGGGATGGAGACGAAAGGACACTGTCCTGTTGTGTTATGTGGCTGTTGTGGTAAAGTGGTCAGGCTCCACGGAAATTAGGACTCCTTCCCCGCTCAGGACATTTCCCGTAGAATGCTGTGCATTACACTTATGAGGAAGCATTGGTTTCACGTTCGTAGTCTGTACTCGCCTTTTATTTATTTATTTGATAATTATGATATTTTCATTGCCGTTATTTTGGGGGTCGTGTTTTTATCTGTGTTGATGTAAAATGATTTGCCAAGCAGTTTGTTTGCTTGTTTGTTGTCGTTGTTGTTGGTTTTTTGGTTTTTTTTGTTTGTTTGTTTGTTTGTTGTTGTTGTTTTTTTGGGGGGGCGAGTTTGCGCAGTTGAACGCATTCATCCAGTTCTTCTTCAACTTCACCTATTCTGTAGTCTATTAGACAGTCGGGGCACCACTGAAGATTTTGCAACCAGCGTCCTCCACTCCTCTCGCGGTTTTCAGCTTTTTATAGCAAGTCGTTCCACCACTCAAGGCCAGCCAGTCAACTCTCTGATGTTGTCTTCCCATCGTTTTTTTTCTTCTGTCTGCCTCTTCGTCTTAATCCAATTAGCGACACACACAAAAATCTTCAACGACATCACACACACCTCAGCCGGAGATTCGAACTCAAACGCTCAGTAACTATCAGTTCGCGAGTTGAAACACTCTAACCACTAGGCCATGGTGCAGTCCGATTGCCGGCATAGAGAAGAGAGCCTCACGTTCGTGAAAACTAATAGATGTGACGGGCAGAGGAGAAGGAGGAGAGGTTTGAGGAGAAGGAGGAGAGGTCTGTTCTGATGGAAATTTAATGAAATGGGATGTCACAAAGTCTCGACTTGGATTTTCAAATGCGTAATAAGCTGACATGTCTGTGTTTCGTTTGTCTGCTGCTACTTTGTTTATTCTTTTTTTTTCTGCTTTGCTGTCTCTGTTTTCTGTCCATGTTTTCTCCCTCTCTCCTCTCTCTCTCTCTCTCCTCTCTCTCTCTCTCTCTCTCTCTCCTCTCTCTCTCTCTCTCTCTCTCTCTCTCCTCTCTCTCTCTCCTCTCTCCTCTCTCTCCTCTCTCTCTCTCATCTCCCTTTGATCTTGTGCGTTCGCATCGCGCTCCGCGTTTGTGTGAGTGGTGGTGTGTGTTGTGTGTGTGTGTGTGCGTGTGTGTGCGTGTGCGTGGCGCGCTGTGTGTGTGTGTGTGTGGCCCACGCTGATTTTCTGTCTTTCCCCTCCAATGCCTTGTCTCAACCTTCTTTCTTTTCTCTTTCCATGTTAATGTCAGTGAGGCCGTTTGTTTGTTTTTGTGTACATTCGTGTGTGTGTTTGAATTGAATGAGTGCGAATCTTGAATAGTGTTGTTTTTCGTGTCGCAGCGAACATCAGTGGTGGTGTGCATCTAACTGTTCATTCTGAGTTCACTTCTAGCTTGTTAATTTACTTTTTTTGTTCGCAATTAAAGTCGTGCGTTTGCCATTAATATGTTATAATTCCAAGTGAGTTGAAAAAGACAGTCACGTAATCGAATAATCTACATTGTTCCTTCTGAACTCAGCGAAGGGAAAAACACAATACAAAAGTCATTCATGGTCGTAGTTGTTGAATTGTTTCATATTGTTATGCGTGTTGCAAGATTAAATATGTGTATAATTCAAACAAAGAGAGGTTGGAAAAGACAGTCGCGTAAGCAAAATCTCACCATTGTTGAACCTCTGAACTCAAGCCGAAGGAACGAAAAACAACAACAACAACAACAACAGCAAAAAGACAAAGAGTGGTTGAAGTGGTTGTCATATTGTTATTGTCTTGTTGCTTTGATTGTTGATGTTATGTTAAGCTATTCAAAACCATCAATAAGGAATTGATGAAAGTTCTGAAACTGTAACAGTCTATATGCATTGACTGAGACCTGACTTTGTTCAATAATTCTTCACAACTGATTATAAGTATTATATAACTAAAGTATTTCCAGAACAGAAGGGGCTGATACCTTTCGTGTAACAAGCCACCTGATCTATGATTCTGTTCCATCATCTCAAGGTCTGTCGCTGTCCAGTCATAAGCAAGGAAAGGACGGAGGAAGAGACCCGAGTGCAAAACCTAATAGATATGACAAGCAGAAAAAGAAGAGGATTGGGAAGAAAAGGAGAGGTTCGTTCTGATTGAAATTTAATAATAATAATAATAATGTATGGAATTTATATAGCGCTGAATCTTGTAAAGCAACAAATCAAAGCGCTCAGATTTTATTTCATACCACTTTAAGTCACGGCAGATTTCTCTCCGTGAAATTCGGGCTGCTCTCCCCGGCGAGAGCGGGAGAACGCGTCGCCACTTAGCGCTGCGCCACCCTTTCACCCTTTTTTTTTTTTTTAATGAAATCAATGTCACACAGGCTCTCTTGACTTAATAAGTTGACAAGTCGGTGGGATCTTTTCTTATTATGCTCCTGTCTCTGCCGCTTCGTTTCTTCTTTTCGTTCTCTCTGCTTGTTCTCTTTGTGGGCTGACCCGATTTTTCAGCTACCTCGCGACACACTGCTGCAATACGACCCGACACAGCTTAATTAACGCAAGACGCATGATTCTAGTGCACAGACGCTAACAGAGCTGCCTGAGGCTACATTGACCGTTGGTTTGACTGTGAACATGAACAGGGATTAGATTAGCAACCACCACCACGGATAACCTCAGGGTTTTTTTCGTGAGGACTTCAGACAAACAGCTGAACCCATTTAGATAAACATGAGCAAAGGTCTGCATCGAATGAATGGTTCTATGAAGTTTTGAATATTGAAACATTATTATTCCCAGTGAGATGTGTCTGCAGAATTTTGGCCTACAAATAGTATAAAAGGTAAAGGTGTCCCATAACCTATAAGGTCGTGGAGGAGGGGGAGGGGGGGCAGGCGTCAGAGACCTCACTTCCCAAGGGGCCAGCATACTGAGGGCGGCGCCCATCTCCTCTCTCTCTCTCTCTTGCTGCTTTACCTTCCCAGACCCTAAAGAGGGCAGGTACCCATTTACAGCTTAATGAGCTGGGGGAACTGTACTGAAGCCAAGGCGCGCAAATGGTCACCCATCCAACTGGTAACCACGCTCGATGCTGCTTAACTTGGCTGGGGAGAAGCGAGTGCTCCGACCACTGAGCTATCCCGTCCCCTAATTGTATACCTGCCAAGAGAACAACCCAAAAAACCGAGAGAATTCTAGAACGAATCCCACTAGATCCTGATTTTTTTAAATTCTCACTTTTATTAAACCTTAAATAATGGTGCAGGTGCTAGTATTTAGATAAGATTATTAGTCGTCAGAGGTTATCAAGATACCAGCAGCTACAATGATGACGATGATGAGGATGGCAATGGTGATTTTTGTTATTTTTCCCTTTCTCTCTCACACACACACAAAACACACACACACTAACACTAACTCACTAACACGCACACACACACGCGCGCGCGCGCGCACACCACACACACACACACACACATACACAAACACGCACGCACGCACCAACACACACAAAGAACTCGCACAAATACTCATGCACACTCCACACTCGAGCCACAATGAATCCAACACTTAGGGAGAAAAAACCAACCTTTTGATATCAAGAAATACTCTTACACAGAGATTTAGACCCTGGAAAACTAAAAACCTTTCTGCAATTACCACGAACAGTAGAGTCCTCAATGCTCATAAACAGGAAAAATACACACTCGTTCCTCAATAGCAACACATTGTTTTGGAAATAAACAAACCTGTACACAAACACTTAAAGGCTGAGAACTTGAAGACAGTGTTATGTTAACTTTTTTGTTGACATAACTATGTCGTACATGGCCCAGAAAAAAAGTTAATGATGTGGTTTCAAAAACCTCCTTCCATTGTTCACGTTTTGTCTTTGCCAGCATGGCTGTCTAATTAGACCAAGGGAGAACAAAAAGGAGTTGAACAATTCGATGACAAGCGCAGGCTGTGTGAACAAGAGCAAGTGTTGCTGTTGTAACAAAAAAAGTGTTTTGTTGCTTTAATTGAAGTCTGATGAATGGAAGGTTGCTGACGTGTCGTGGCTGTTTTCCAGTGTGGGGCGAAACTTGCGCGTTGCGTGTGTGTGTGTGTGTGTGTGGTGTGTGTGTGTGTGTTAAGATGGATACTGTCGTTTCTGTCTTTTCTTTCCTCTGTATCTCTGTTGGGGTTTTGGTCTCTGTTTCGCGTCTCTGTTTTCTGTCTCTGTGTCTATTGTCTCTCTGTCTGTCTTTCTGTCTGCCTGCCTGCCTGTCTGTCTCTCTGCCTGCCTGCCTGCCTGTCTGCCTGTCTGTCTGCCTGTCTGCTTGCCTGCCTGCCTGTCTGCTTGCTTGTCTGCCTGTCTGATTGTTTTTCTGTCTGTCTGCCTGCCTGCCTGTCTGCTTGCCTGCCTGTCTGCCTGCCTGTCTGCATGCCTGTCTGTCTGCATGCCTGTCTGATTGTTTTTCTGTCTGTCTGTCTGCCTGCCTGCCTGCCTGTCTGTCTGTCTGATTGTTTTGTCTGTCTGTCTGATTCTCTATTATTTTCATGTAGAGAGTGTGGCCTCTTTGTGAATAAATCATTCGATTCCCAGTTAAAGTTCTCTCCTCTCTGTCTGCGTGTTGTGTATGTCTGTGCTCTGTCTGTCTGTTCTTCTATCCCCCCCCCCCCCTCACACACCACATCCGTTCTCTCCTGTCTTCTGTCTTCTGTCTGTCCCTCTGTCCCCCCTCCCCCCCTCTTTCTCTCTCTTTTGTCATTGTCACTCTTCTCCTCTGTCTCTTTGTCTCTGTATATCTGTCTGTCTGTCTGTCTGTCTGTCTGTCTGTCTGTTCCTCTCTTCTCTCTCTCTCTCCTCTCCTCTCTCTCTCTCTCTCTCTCTCTCTCTCTCTCTCCTCTCTCTCTCTCTTCTCTCTCTCTCTCTCTCTCTCTCTCTCTCCCGTTTCTCCGTGGCTTGCTTGCTTGATCGCTCGTTCTGCAATTACCACTGTGTTTATTTTGCTTGGTAAGCTCTCACTGAAGAGATTATTTCCATTTCTGCTTTTGTTTACTTTAAATCAACGTCCCCCCACATAATAATATTGTGTGTTTGGAACTGGTAGAGAACACACTGTCAGTTTTGTGTGTGTGGTGTGTGTGTGTGTGTGTGTGTGTGTGTGTGTGTGTGTGTTGTTTCGTTCGTTCGTTCGTTCGCTCGTTCTGTACATTTTACTTCTTTCCATTATTAGTGATATCATTTATTTATGTATTTTATTCTTTTATTCCGAGGATAATGGAATAAGCACTCATGTGCTTTTTTTCATCTAGTCCCTGTGCATGCAGTTTTGTCAATTTTGTCATCCGTTCCCACCGGCACACAATGGCCTAATTTTCAACAACAAAAAAGCGGAACGGGTTTTTAACGTGTGCGCAAGATGTTCTGTGTGCGTTTGCACACGGGACATCTGTGTATAGTCTCATCTGAAAGACTTTTTGGGAGAGTGGAGTCGGCACTGATGTTGACTCCAGAGGAAAAATCCTCTTAAACGAGAATCAAACCCGGGTCAGCAGATCACGAATGCATCACTTTAACCACCAGGATATCCCTTCCCCAATTATTATATAATTTATACTTTTTATATTTTATAATCTATTCTTTTATATCGAGGATAATGGAATAAGCACTTATGTGTTTTTTTTACATTCAGTCCCCGTGTGTATGCGGGGACTAGA
>CM054142.1:43424063-43456563 GCA_028751875.1 Rapana venosa
GTCTGTTGAATATTGATGTTGACTGGAGTAAGTGTTGTCATGTTCCTATTTTCGTGGACTGTCACAAGTGTTTTGGTGTGTGTTGTGTAGGAACAACTAGTAGGATGTGTGTAGAGTGTTTGTTTCTGTCTTTTTTTCTTCTTCTGCATTTTTTTGTCTGTCTGTCTTTCTTTCTTTCTTTCTTTCTGTCTGTCTGTCTGTATGTATGTATGTATGTAATGTATGTATGTTTGTATGCATGTATGCATGGCTGTATGTACGCACGTATGTATGTCGGCTGTGTTTGTGTTTTTGTGTCTCTGTCACTCCTAAATGTCTCTTCGGGTGAGACTGTAAACTGAGGTTTCTAGTGTGAACGAACGCAGAACATAATTATTAATGCGCACACGTTAAAACCTGGTTTGCCTTTGGGAAATGTAGGTCATTGCGTGCCGGTGGGAACTGTTGACAAAAAATAACAAAATCACATACCACAAAGGGACTGGATGTAAATTAAAAAAAGCACATGAGTGCTTATTCTATTTTCTTCGAAATAAAAGAATCAACCATTAAAGTAATGAGCAAATAAAGAAATGAATACAATCAATGTCCGTTTTTCTGGACCCCCCCCCCCCCCCCCACATCTTCTCTGTCTCTGTCTCTCTCTCTGTATCTCACTGTCTGTCTTTCTGGAATAGGTTAAACTAGGCTATGACGAGGGATTAAGACATCAGACTTCAATGCTTATTGAACACATCTTCTCTTTAGCTTTTCCTTGTGAAGGAGAAGGAAAAGAGAAGATGGCTTCATCAGCACCCTGATTCCACCAGTAAGGATGACTACTACCTCCTCCCCAGATAAGACCAATTAACCATTGTGAGGCTGAGGACTGGACACTGCAGACTCTGACGTCACATGTTTACCAAGTTCCACAGTGGTGATTGTGGTGATTCTGAAGCGTGTCCCTGTGGCACTTCTCCCATGACTGTGGAGCACTTCCTCCAGACCTGAGGGCCGATATCTGGTCTACTGACCTGCCGATGAGGGACAACCTCTTTGGACCCCTGGAGGGCTTCAGCGCACGGCAGCATTTGTCAGGGCCTCAGGAGTTGCTGTCTGAGCGTTCGACGACGACGACGACGAAGAAGAAATACTTATAAAGCAGAATCGGCTACACCTCTGGTTTACTCCGCTCCCCTCTTGTCTATTTTGTATTAATTTGTTAAGGAGAAGAGTTATGCCCCCCCTCCCCCCCGCCAACCCAACATTTGAATTTGCATCTCCAAAAGAAAGGAAAATTCATGGCAATGCTTTTCTGCTGTTGCTGATGCAATCAATGGCGAACACCGATTAAAGGAGGAGGATTAATTTTGGAGAATTATTCACCATTTTTACAAGAAAGAAAAAAAATGGCCAAGAGTAATACTGTCCGTTCTCTGAACCTAGTCATAATTTTGCTCGGTCGTGTCAGTGTGTGTGTGTGTGTGTGTGGTGTGGTGGTTGTGGATGTGGTGTGAGAGAAGAGAGAGTGTGTGTGTGTGTGCGTGAGTGTTGGTGGTGTGGTGTATGTGCGCGTCCGTGTGCGTGGCGCTGTGTATGTATGCGTACGTGTGTGTTTTTGCTCGTGTTCGTGCGTGGTCGTGCCTGGTAAACAGTCAAAGCAGACAGGCACATAGAAACTGGAACTGTCCTAAAAAAAAAAAGAGAAAAGAAAAAAACCTGTGCATGTGGTTCGTGGTTTGGTTTCTTGGTGATTGACATGGGCGGCTGACATTTACTGATCATCTTTCAAACCCTTACCGTCACAGTGAAGGATGCCTTACCTTGTCCTTTGCCCCCCTCCCCTCCCCCCCCCCCCTCTCTCTCTCTCTCTCCCTCCCCCCCCCCCCCCCCCCCCTCTCTCTCTCTCCCTCCCCCCCCTCTCTCTCTCTCCCTCCCCCCCCTCTCTCTCTCTCCCTCCCTCCTCTCCCCCCTCTCTCTCTCCTCTCCCTCTCTCTCCCTATCCCACTCTCTCCCTCCCCTCCCCCTCTCTCCTCCTCCCCCCTCTCTCTCTCCCTCCCTCCCCTCTCTCTTTCTCTATCCAGGGGGACGGGATAGCCTAGTGGTTAGAACATTGCGCTGGCAATCTGACGACCTGGGTTCGATTCCCGTTCAAGGGGATATTTTCCTCCTGGAGTTAACATCAGTGCAGACTCCACTCTCCCCAAAAGTCCTTCGGATGAGACTATAAACCGAGGCCCCGTGTGCGAACGCACGCAGAACATCTTGCGCACACGTTAAATCCTGTTCCGATTTTCGTAAGGGTAGGCCATTGTGTGCCTGTGGGAACAGATGATAGAATTTACAAAACCGCATACACACGGGGACTAGATGTATAAAAGCACATAAGTGCTTATTCCAATATCCTCGATACAAAAGGAAAATTTAAAAAGAAACCTCAATCTCTCATGTGCAAGCATGCATACACACATACACACAAGCAAGGACACACACACACACACACACACACACACACACACACACACACACACTGAGAGAGAGAGAGTATTAAAAAAAAAAAGGTTATACTTTGTCCAATAGAAGAACAAAACCCACCCTCCAGATATTCAAGGGGGAAAACTCCGTTTCTGATTGGGTTGCTCGCACTTTGAGTTTTACCTCTTGGCATTTCGTGTGAAAGTAAAACATCGACATCTAGGAAAACTGAAATAAAGCAGCGTGGTTATTTATTCATTCTAATTATTTTATTTCATTTTTCGAGGATAATGGAATAAACACTCTTGTACTTTTTTAAACATCTAATCGCGTGTGTATGCAGTTTTGTCAATTTTGCCATCCGTTCCCACCGGCATGAATGGCCTACTTTTCTCAAAGGCAGAACACGTTTTAACGTGTGCGCAAGATGTTCTGGTGCGTTCGCACACAGGACCTCGGTTTATAGTCTCATCCGAAGGACTTTTGGACAGTGAAATTGGCACAAATGTTGATTCTAGTGGAAAAATCCCCTTTACAGGCGCCTTAAGTTTTTGTGTTATTGCAAAGCCGACCCATATTTTAAATTAACCAAGAAGAAAAAAAGTGCTGTGAAAGATTACATGAACAATAGAAATAGACAATATCAGTAATAGAAACAGAAAATGTACGCGAACAATAATAAGAAACATCAAACGAACAACAGAAACAGAAAAGTTACCTGACACAGTAGGGTCACATGAAAAGAGTAGAAACAGAAAAAAAAGACGTAAAGAGAAACATAAAAACACGTGAAGAGAAACAATCCCCCCCAAAAAAAACACACCCAACAACAAACAAACCCAAAACCCCACGTGAATAAAGGGTAAAAGTAAAGGACCACGTGAATAGAAACAGAAAAAACGACGTAAAGAGAGAAATAAAAATCACGTGAAGAGAAACAGAAAGAATGACGTAAAGAGAGACATTAAAAAAGACGCGAAGAGAAACAGAAAGAATGATGTAAAGAGAGACATTAAAAAAGACGCGAAGAGAAACAGAAAGAATGATGTAAAGAGAGACATTAAAAAAGACGCGAAGAGAAACAGAAAGAATGATGTAAAGAGAGACATTAAAAAAGACGCGAAGAGAAACAGAAAGAATGATGTAAAGAGAGACATTAAAAAAGACGCGAAGAGAAACAGAAAGAATGATGTAAAGAGAGACATTAAAAAAGACGCGAAGAGAAACAGAAAGAATGATGTAAAGAGAGACATAATAAACCCACGTGAATAGAAATAGAAAGAATGACGTAAAGAGAGACATGAAAAAACACGTGAAGAGAAACATAAAGAATGACGTAATGAGAGACATAAAAAAACACACGCGAAGAGAAACAGAAAAAAACCTATGTGAAATATAGAACAGATAAGATACAGAATAGAAAATGAAGATCACGTGTGCAGTACAAACAGAAATATAGCATGAGGGATATTTTTTTAAAAAATCACATAGACAGAAGAAAGAGAAAAACTACGCCAGCAATATAAACAGAACGATCGCATGAACAACACCACTAATTCCATGAACGACAGAAGGATCGTATCAACATTAGAAACAGAAAAATTACATGAGCAACAACAAAAACAATTTACATGAAAGACAGAAAGGTCGTATGAACATTAGAAACAGAAAAATTACATGAGCAAGGACAACAGTTAAATGAACGACAGAAAGATCGTATGAACTTTAGAAACAGAAAAATTACATGAGCAAGGACAACGGATAAATGAACGACAGAAAGATCGTATGAACATTAGAAACAGAAAATTACATGTGCAAGGACAACAGTTAAATGAACGACAGAAAGGTCGTATGAACATTAGAAACAGAAAAATTACATGAGCAAGGACAACAGTTAAATGAACGACAGAAAGGTCGTATGAACATTAGAAACAGAAAAATTACATGAGCAAGGACAACAGTTAAATGAACGACAGAAAGGTCGTATGAACATTAGAAACAGAAAAATTACATGAGCAGGGACAACAGTTAAATGAACGACAGAAAGGTCGTATGAACATTAGAAACAGAAAAATTACATGAGCAAGGACAACAGTTAAATGAACGACAGAAAGGTCGTATGAACATTAGAAACAGAAAAATTACATGAGCAGGGACAACAGTTAAATGAACGACAGAAAGGTCGTATGAACATTAGAAACAGAAAAATTACATGAGCAAGGACAACAGTTAAATGAACGACAGAAAGGTCGTATGAACATTAGAAACAGAAAAATTACATGAGCAAGGACAACAGTTAAATGAACGACAGAAGGATCGTATGAACATTAGAAACAGAAAGATGACGTGAGCAATGACAACAGTGAAATGAATGACAGAAAGATTGTATGAACATTAGAAACAGAAAAATAACATGAACAACAACAACAAACTACATGGAAAAAATCGTATTAACATTACAAACAGAAAGATCCCAATTCATGAACAACAACAAAAACAAATTACATGAACGACAGAAAGATCATACGAACATTAAAAATAGAAAGATCACCTGAACAACAATTAATTACATAAACATTGAAAATAGAAAGATCACATGGACAACAAATAATTACATGAGCATCAAAAATAGAAAGATCACATGAACAACAATTAATTACGTAAACATCAAAAATAGAAAGATCACATGAACAACAATTAATTACATGAACATCAAAAAATAATAGAAAGATCAACAACAACAACAAAACTTACATGAACGACAGAAAGATAGAAACAAAGATCACATGAACAATCAACGACTTCTGTAGACACCAAACTAAAAGAAACAACACCTTGACTGAATCTATCCCAGCTAATTTCAAGCGAGTACAGGTGTACACCTTCGTCCTAATTTAATTCACGCAGCGGGACAGGTGTAGATGCTTAAGAGCCCCCCCCCCCCCCCCCTCCCACCCCCCTTCTTCCACAGGGGTAGGTACAGTGTAACACTTCAATGACGAAGTGAAAATGGAAGGGACGAGGGTTTAGATATCCTGGCCCTAGCAGCAGGATTGAAAAACGTCCATTTCTGTTTCTGCACACATGCTGTGATGTGGTGGAAGCAGTGCATTCATCTTGTGTTGTTACAAGCCTGTGATGTTTTTGCAACATCACACACATGCCACGTGTCTTTTTTTTTTCGTCTTTTTTTCCCTGTTTACCCTGTAGTGTCAACTCCGGGGGCCCTGCTTTTAACTTCGTGTATTTACTGATGAGGGTGTGTTGTGCGTGTGTCGTGTTTTTGACAACTGTGGGGACATTTTGAGGCTGAAGAAAGAGGCCAGGTAGTGTTTTTTCTCGGTTTTTTTCAGTGTTATGTTTCTGTTTTTGCAAATTTGTTGTGGAGATTTATGATACACAATATGCATCACTTCGTGTATCTACTGACGACAGTGTGTGGTGTCGTAGTTACGGTGATTTATAGCGTCTATGGTAAAGTTTTTAGATTGAAGAAAGAAGCTGCAAGAGCGTAATTTTTTTCAGTGTTCCCTTTTTTTGTTTTTGTCTTTCCAAATTTGTCGAGATTTAGTGTATGCAAAGTGCTATACTGTTGCGTATTTACTGACGAAATGTGTGTTGTGTCGCAGTTTCACTGTCTAAACATTTTTGGTAAAGTTTTTAGACCGAAATACTACGCTGGAAGTGTTGATTTTTTAAAACTTTTTTTTCAAAAAATTCGATAAGGCTTAGCAGCGAGTGAAAGACTTCATATAATATTATACGATGTGCTTTTACTTTGTGCATTTACTGACGGAAATGTGTCGTGTCGTGAATCACTTGGCTTTAACGTCTCTGATACAGTTTCAAGATTGAACAAAAATGCTGGAAAATCCCTCCTCCCTTTGTTGTTTTTTTTATTTCTCAAATTTGATACGGTTTACAGTGAGTGGAAATTCCATGCTATGCTAGGTGCTGCACTTAATGTCCTTACCTGACAGTGTGTTGCATCCTGGCTCGGTTGTTTTTGGCATTTGTGGTGGGAAGTTTTTGAAATTGGAAAGGGATGAACATGCTGGGTTTTTTTCACTGTTATATTTCAGTTTTGTCAGTTTTAACAAAGAGATTTTTTACAGTGAGTGGCAGATTCAATTTAAGTTACTTGCCTATTTACCAACGAACGTGTGCTATGTTATACTTCGGCTGTATTAACATCTTTGGTGAAGATTTTAAGATTGAAGAACTAGACTCGAAGAGTTGTTTGAGGGGTGTTTTTTCAGTGTTAGTTTCCAGAATTTTTTCAAAATTAGACAAAGAAGTTTCACAGTGAGCAGACGATTCATTCACGCTAGGGCACATCAGTCAAGAAACTGACTCAACTGATATCATACAAATCACATAACTCCAATAATCACGAAATCAACTGGGCGGATAACTTTAGACCTGCAGTGGACAGCTTACAAACCACATAATCTAATAAATAAATAAAACGTGCGGATGACTTAAGAACTCCAGCGGACAGCTTACAAATCACATAATCTAATAAATAAATCAAACTTGCGGACAACTTAAGAACTGCAGCGGACTGCTTACAAACCACATAACCCGACACATCGATCAAGAAACCAACCACATAGCCTGACACATCCATCACGAGCTCAACTGGGCGGATGAGTGAAGATTGCAAACTGCCCAGTGCAGCAGAAGTGAAGCAGTTGGATGTATACACATACACGCAACTGGATAGGAGAGCATCATCAAGAATGACTGTTGGTTTCTACATTACCGCGTACGCGAAATGGGCAGACAGGGTGATGGAGGCTGACATCGGCGTACGTAAACTAACATGGAGGATAAAGAGCGGACGGTTTTGTAGAGTTTTAGTTGTGTGCGTTGTGGGTGTGGTGGGTTTGTGTTTATTGTTGTTGCTGTTTTTGTTGCTATGATCTTCTGGTGTAATGCACATGTTGATTTTTTTTTTTTTTTTGCTAATGAAAAGAAATTTGATAGAGATGTTACAGAAACACACAGAGAGAGAGAGAGAGGAGAGAGGAGAGAGAGAGAGAGAGAGAGAGGGGGGGGGGGGGATGCGCGTTTGCGGGCGCTTGTGCGTGTGTGTGCTGCACTTGTTGTTTGAGGCTATGGTCTTTAAATGTGTGAGAAATACAATGAACTGTAGGTACTTTTTTTGCTCTGATATGATAAATAGTTGTAGTTGAATATTTGTTCAGATTGATAATTATAGATTGCACACAACACACACACAGAATTCCTATTAGGGGTGTGACCAAGTGGTTAGAGCGCCAAACTCATGATCTGACAGCTAATGAGAGTACAGGTAGGAGTCTCCACTGCCATGTCTGTTCGAGAGGATTTCCCCCTCACCCCTCTTTAACACTGCTACTGACTCCACTTCCCTGAAGTCCTTAGGATGAAATTATCAACTGAAGTCCCGTAGGCACACGATCCTCGTTTAAACCCCATTCATATTTATTAGAGTGTAGGCCAACGACAGCTGCTGGCATGGATGACGTGAAGCATACTCAGCATGCATTCTGCCTGATGAAAGAGACATGGGCTCTGCTATCTCAAACTTGTCCAAGACATGCTGCATAAACACTTTTATGCAGTGCCTCAACGTCTTCTAAAGGGCTTAATGAAAAAGCCAGTCAATGTTACATTCTTCTCAAGATACTGGCAAAACAAAGGAAAAAGTTTAATGTGACTCACTTGTTGTGACTATCTCCCTAAAATGTTATCTAAAGATAAATGACAGTCGTGAAAACAGCTTTTTTGTAATTTGTCGTCTTAACGTTTATTTTTGGATTTTTCTTTCTGTACATCGTAATCGGAGCAGAAAAATAATATAAGAAATACTGGGTTAAAGTGTGGTACAATAGTCTAAATCCGTAGCTGCACTATGAAGATAGAGGAATAGTTTCTGAAGATTATATTGTTTTTTTCATAGTGAATTGAAGAGATTTTGCGATAACGTTACAGTTAACTAGTTTCGTTTTAGTAGTTGATATTGTGAAACTAAAGATAGTTTCCCCCTTTTTTAGGGGTTATCTCCCATATGTGCTTACTTAACTCGTCCACTATTGCATATTATGTTGGAAATATATGGAGGGGGCAACATTTAATTCTATAATCCTGACAAAAGTAAGTTTTTATACAAGAAATATTTCCAAGAAACTGTCCATGTCAAAGACGACAGCAGATTCAAATTCACGCTTACGGTACGAGTGCAAGCGCATTGACACAGACAGGGAATGTAACTTCTCATAACAAACATTTTTCTTCTTTTTTCCTTTTATCTGTCCTTGTTATCATAATTGCTCGCGCTTTTGCATCCATCAGATTTCAGTGTGAAATCTTGCTATGCATCTAAGTTAACAAAAAAAACATCTCTCTACAAAAAATGTATGATATATTTCAATGTTAACCCTTTCTCCTGCATTTAAGCTGAAAGAAATCAGTTCACTTCAAGATATGCAGGCAATCGTAAACGTGCGCAGAAACTTCTTCAAAAAGAAGTTTACTTTTCGCCACGGGCTTATCAAGCGATCGATTCACGTTCGCAGTGTGTGGGCCCCTGTTGGAATGGAGGATGGCATGAGGGCTACAATACTGCAGAATTCAATTTGCCCGGGGACATGCGTGGCCTAGTTTCCTGTGTTGTGACGAAGAGTCGATGCATCACAGAGAAGAGGTAGAGAACGGTGTCATCGTCCGACCTGGTACGATGAGGAAGGAAGGGACGGAGGGGAGGGGGGGGGGGGGGTATGATGGAAAGAATAGGGGAGTAGAAGAGGGAGGGAGGGAGGGAGATAGAGAGAGAGAGAATTGAATTGAATTGAATTGAGAGAGAGAGAGAGAGCGAGCCTTAATTTGTTTTATCTAACATCATTATGATACAAGAAGGAAGGTGACGGCTAGCTTGCCTAACAAGTAAACCGTAAGGTTCTGAGTTCGATTCCCAGCTTTGCTGTTTCTTACCAGTTTTACTGGAAAACCGAACTAAAGGTCATGTCTTTCAGAGGTGACTTTTAACCAATCAGACCCACGTGCTTACTAACTTGTGCACGTTTAAAGAACCCACGACGGTTGCAAATCGAAAAGAACAAGGAGGTGGCTTCCGATTGCCCTGGCAGATTGGAGGTTCAATTCCCAACTCGGAAATAGTAATGCGGCTACCTTAATGGTTGGGAATAAAACGGTCGAATAGTTATGTAAAAATCTCACCATTGATGAACCTAGGAACTACTAGCGAAGGAACGGGGATTAAATCATCACGATACTGTCCAAAAACATTCTTTAGTCAATGTGAGGAATCATAATAAACTCCACTAATTCGGATGTTTATTTTTATAGTATCCTTATTTGATGAGATTTAATCTCATGAATGGAAATGTCTGATACCAAAATATGCACGTAGTTCTCATCATGTTTATTTTTGTGTTTCAAATTTGTTTATAAAGTAAAACAGCAACTTAAAACGGTCCCAAGCACAGCCTTGTTTATTATTTTTAAGGAATGAAATGATTTAAGTATTGTGTAATTTAATGTTGGTTGTTTATTTTGGTGGACCGTATATTTGAAGGTTTTAGGAGGTGTTGGTTTTGAACTTGAAGTGAAAGTTACTGGAGCGACTGAAACTGAATGAGGAGACAGACAGCCCTGATATGGCTTTCATGGTCGGTAGGGCTGTAAACAGTATAGTATGATATGATAACTTAAGATGGTCTGTGAAAGAGCCCCCCCCCCCCCCACCACCACCACCATCCTTTTCCAGCTTGTTTTCTGTTGGTGGTAGAGTATTTGGGGCTATTTTATAAGGGAGGGGATGCTGTTAGGGGCGCGCGGGGTGTGGCTCGATTTTTACTAGATTTACTATATTTTCGTGCCAGTTCTTTCTGCATCTTTAACCTCTTAGCAGAAAAAACACACCTGACTTCAAATAATTACAAGCATGTGTCTAATGATTATTTCAAAAAGTGTATTCTTCTGCCATAGGCGTTACAGGCCATCAATTCATTTTGTCCACGTGTGACCCTGTTCGTAGGGGAGTTGGGGGAGGGGTGGGGGGGGAGGAGAAAAGCCTGATAGACGCAATATTACAGAATTAATTTTGCCGTGGGATATGCTTGGCCTACTTTTCTTGCAGTGATGAATTGTTAATGCATGACGGAGAAATGACAAAACTGTTCTCCTCCGATCTGACTGGATATGAGATGAAAGATATAAAGGAGAGGGATGGAGAAGAAGAAAGAGAAGACGAACAAACCATTAAACAAGGGGATTGAAAAAAAGAAGAAGAAGTGAAAACAAAAAAGAGAGAATCAAAGATGAAAAGTAAAGTTAAGAAGAAGAAAAAAGACAGAAAGAAAAGCAAAAGAAAACACAGAAAGTGACACGCAAGAAAGTAAACAAAGAAGAACAAAAGAAAAAAGGACAAAGAAGAAGGGGGGGAAAAGAGAATAGCAGAAGGAGGAGACCAACAAGAAGTAGAAGAATGAGGAAGGGAGGGAGCGAGGGAGGGAGGGCGGGAGAGAGAGAGAGAGGCAGAGAGAGAGAGAGAGACACACAGACAGACAGACAGACACAGGGAGTGACACAAGCAAAGAAGCTGACGGATAGATAAAGGAGGCAGGAAGGAAGGAAGGAAGGAAGGAAGGAAAGAGGGAGGGAGGGAGGGAGAGAATAGGTCCCATGGTGTTCAATTAAAATGCCACATCCGACTTTCTTTTGCCCTCAGGCTTAGGAAAGAATTCCTTCTCAAAAGTTATGGTGAACTGATGATAACAGAGGAGAAAAAAGCCACTACGCTTCCTGTCTGTCTGTCTGTCTGTCTCATTGTCTCGTTGTCTGTCTGTCTGTCTGTATGTATGTCTTCTCTCTCTTCTCTCTCTCTCTCTCTTTTCTCTTCTCTCCCCTCTCTCTCTCCTGTGCATGCGTGCGCGCGCGCGTGTTTGTGTGTATGTAATATTCCCAACCCCTTCCCACTCCTTTCCCCCTTTCTCTACCCTCCCCACTCCATATCCCTTTCTATTACTTTCACGTATATCTGTGTGTGAGCGTGTGCGCGTGCGTGTGTGTGTGAGTGCGTGTATGTGCGTGTCGTGTGGTGTTGTGTGTGGTGTGTGTGTGTGTGAGTGGCACGCGTACATTGGCACGAATGTGCAAACACAAACATCACCAACCTCCCAGGGGGGGGGGGGGGGGGGGGGAGGGGAAGGGGGGGGAGGGAGGGGAGGGGGAGGGGGGGTAAATACGTAGGCATGCGTGAATGCACGCATGCAGCCATTGAATGTTTATTTCATCAAGTCACGAATGCTTTGATTAAAAAAAAGGTATGGGGTAAGTCTATGAACCTATGAAACTGATGACATGTGTTTAAGCTATTATTGCTGTATTTTGTCTTTTTCATCCTTTAAGCAGTGTTTGTTGATACTGGCGCTTCTAGCGAGGTTTTACTGAATGAGAATAATTCACACGACGTTTATACTTTTTATCAGTGAATTTCTGTCTGTCTGACTGTTTGTTTGTTAGTCTGACTCTGTCTCTGTCTCTGTGTCTCTCTGTATCTTTGCGTTTCTCTGTTTCTGTATTTCGGTATGTCTGGCTGGCTGTTTGTCTTTGTCTATCTGTCTCTTTCTCTGTCCCTCTCTCTCACTTAAAAAACCCACGAATGAGCCTGTGGATAAATTCTTGATACATTGTATTGCAAGCAGAGGCATACAAATAACTTTTTGCTGGGTCCCTTCTCACTGTGGAATCTATTGGAATGAGTTGGTTGATTCTTTAGCAAAACAAGCTGCCTCTGATTGCAACATTGAAATGTTTGATTCCAATCTTTCTTTGTCCTCGCATGAAATTAATGCTAAATTGATGAATTGTATGCATTCCAAAAAGAAGAAAACACACTTAGAAAACATTTCTTGCTAACGGAAAGTAGAAATTTTAATATATAAAATGAGGCTAAATGCATGGAACACTAAATATTCTAAAAATGTGACATGTTGCTGTTCTCAATCTCTTTCAATCCACCATTTATTGTTTGATTGCCCAATCCTAACTGACCTGTTCAAAAATAGAGGAATAGATATTCATAAAAAATATTCCACTGTTCAAGAAGTTTTATATGACTCTCAGCAGTTCATAACATCAGTTGCTGAGATTATATATTCTTCCCCAGTAAGACCTCTACTGTAGACAGTCGTGAGAATATAAATATACATACACGAGAGAGAGGGAGAGAGAGAGAGAGAGAGAGAGAGAGAGAGAGAGAGAGAGAGAGAGAGAGAGAGAGAGAGAGGAGAGAGAGAGAGAGAGAGAGAGATGTTGGTTTGAATGCGGGTGTGTCCTTATCCCCAAGTAGTGAATGGACATTAAACAAACAAAACAAAAAAACAAAATACACAAAGCGTGCATACACACACACACGTACACACCTCCACACACACATACACGCACGTACACGCGCGCACATCACAGCGCACCACACACACGCTCGACAACACACCACAACAACACACAAACAACACACCACACACACACACACACACACACCACACACACACACACACACACACACACACAACACACACACACACACACACAACACACACAACACACACACACAACACACACACACACACAAACACCACACACACAACACAACACCACACACACAAACACACACACCACACTTTCACACACACCAACACACACACACACACACACACAACACACTTTCACAAACACACACGTACACACACACAAACACCTCCACACACACACACACACACACACACACACACACACACACACACACACACACACACACACACACACACTGATTTCGCGAAGACAACAGTTATGAATGGGTTTTGGCAAGGCTGGGAGGAGTTTATCAGGACTGCTGCTGTGGTTTATATTAATGGGTGTGCACTCCCTAACCTCCATCCCTTTGAGAACTCTGACTTAAACTCTTTTTCTTTTTTCTCTTTTTTCTTTTTTTTCCTTTTATTCTTTGATATCGAGGATAATGGAATAAGCACTTATGTGCTTTTTTTTTTACATCTAGTCCCCGTGTGTATGCGGTTTTGTAAATTCTGTCATCTGTTCCCACCGGCACACAATGGCCTACTCTTACGAAAAGCGGAACAGGATTTAACGCGTGCGCAAGATGATCTTGCGTGTGCGTTCGCACACGGGGCCTCGGTTTATAGTCTCATCCGAAGGACTTTTGGGGAGAGTGGAGTCTGCACTGATGTTAAACTCCAGGGGAAAATATCCCCCTTGAACGGGAATCGAACTCTTTCATGGGTCTGCAGTTTATCTCTGTGCCTGTCTGTCTGTTTGTTTGTCTGTCTGTCTGTCTATCTACCTGTGCGTCTGTCTGTCTGTCTGTCTCTCTCTCTCTCTCTCTTAGTTTATCTCTGTGCCTGTCTGTTTGTTTGTTTGTCTGCTGTCTGACTATCTACCTGTGCGTCTGTCTGTCTGTCTGTCTCTCTCTTAGTTTATCTCTGCGCCTGTCTGTTTGTTTGTTTGTCTGACTGTCTGACTGTCTGTCTGTCTGTCTGTCTGTCTGTCTCTCTCTCTCTCTCTCTCTCTCTCTCTCTCTCTCCTCTCTCTGTCTTAAAAACACTAATGACCAAGTGCATGTACGTCTACAGATGTACACGAAGCGTGCATACACACACTCACACACACACACACACAGC
Organism: Rapana venosa; assembly: GCA_028751875.1. Classification (NCBI taxonomy): domain Eukaryota; kingdom Metazoa; phylum Mollusca; class Gastropoda; order Neogastropoda; family Muricidae; genus Rapana; species Rapana venosa. Next base: position 43,438,226 of record CM054142.1, read on the forward strand.
CACACACACACACACACACACACACACACACACACACACACACACACACACACACACACACACAAATACAGACGCACACAGACACAGAGAGAGAGAGATAGAGAGAGAGAGAGGGGGGGGGGAGGCTGGGGAAGACAACAGTTATGAATGTGTTTTGTCAGGTCTGGGAGGAGTTTATCAGGACTGCTGTGGTTTATATTGATGAGTGTGCACTCCCTGACCTCCATCCCTCTGAGAACTCTGAATTAAACTCTTCCAAGGATCTGCAGTTTATCTCTGTGTGCCTGTCTGTTTGTTTGTTCGTCTGTCTGTCTGTCTCTGTATCTGTCATGACTGTTTGTCTAAGTGTCTGTCTGTCTGTCGTCTTCTCTCTCTTTCTTTTGTCTATTCTGTCTGTCTCTCTCTCTGTCTCTCTCCTCCCTTCACCCTCTCTCTGTCTCTCTGTCTTCTGTCTCTCCCTCCCTCCCCTCTCTCTGTCTCTCTGTATCTCTCCCTCCCTTCCCCTCTCTCTCTTCTCTCTTGTATCTCTCCCTCCCTCCCCCTCTCTCTGTCTCTCTGTATCTCTCCTCTTTCCCCTTCTCTCTCTCTGTGCCTCTTCTCTTTGTCTCTCCTCTCTCCCTCTCTCTCCCTGTCTCTCTATCTCTCTCGCTCTCTCCCTCTCTGTTCCTGTCTCTCGTATTCTGCTCTTCCCTTGTCTCTGTCTCTATCGCTCTCTCCCTCCTCCCCTCTCTCTTCCCTCCCTCCCTCCTCTCCCTCCTTCTCTCTCTTCCCATCCCCTCTCTCCCTCCTCTCTCTCCCCATCCCCATCTCTCTCCCCTCTCTCTCTCTCTCTCTCTCCCCCATCCCCCTCTCTCTTTCCCCACACCCTCTCTCTCTCTCTCTCTCTCTCTCTCTCTCTCTCTCTCTCTCTCTCTCTCTCTCTCTCTCTCTCTCTCTCTCAAAACATCCTCACTCAGAAGTGTAAATTGCATCAGCACTTGCATATTTACACACAAGTTCTTGCAAAGAGCATTACATTATGCTCGCTGGCATACTCATACACACAGACACGCACACACACACGCACACACACACGCACAGACATACACATACACTATCACGCGCACACGCACGCATGCACGTACACACACTCACTCACATACACTCATACGTGCCACACTCGCGCGCGGGCACGCACACACATACATACACACACACGCGCGCCCACCCGTGCGCGCGCACACACGCACACGCGCACTCACACACACACACAGACACACACACACACAGACACACACACACTTACACACACACACACTCAAGCACGTAAGCATACACGGAAAGGCGCGCTTATACACACACTGGCGATGGGGTCTGACAAGCTGATTACTTCATGTGTCGTGTCTGTCCAGTGTCTAGTTGTGTGAATGTCAGGATGTCCTTTACCTTTAGAAGTTCGTGTATCCACTTTCCTCTTTTGTTTCTTTGTTTGTTTGATTGATTGAGTGATTGATTGTCAAATTGTTTGTTTACCAGATGTGGTGAAGTGCGTATAAAACATCTGTAACACATTGACATTTTGACATTTCTTTTCAAACTGTGGAGTATTTTGTGCTCAAAATCTGTCAAGTAAAAGTGTTGTGTGTTCTAAATATAATAGTAATAGCTGGGTGTAATGGCTAATGATGGTGATGATATCTTGCAAACAAATCAAAGCGCTTCCATTTAACCCACTCATACACATTCAACCAACAATGATTAACAGTTTTTAAGAAATTCAAATGTACGCACGCACACACGCACGCACGCACGCACGCACACGCACACACACACACACACACACACACACACACACACACACACACACACACACACACACACACACACACACAGAGGTTATACACTTCAGGAGGGTGATGGGAATCTTGGCTGTTGAAGGCAGGGACACATAATTATGAGATGAAACAGGAGGGGAGAGTCTTAGGTTTGAAATAGGTATGTCTTGTGGTTGGATTTAAAAGGGTCGTAAGTAGGCTTTTCGCGAAGGGAGAGAGGGAGGTCATTCCAGATTGATGGACCCGAAATAGAGAAAGAGCGACGTCCAACAGTGGGTTGGTTGAATCTAGGTATTTGTAAGCCCAGGGTATCTGCAGCAAAGCGAAGGGAGCGAGAAGGAGTGTACGGGTGAAGACATTTACATAGATAGGAAGGTGCTGCTTTATGGAGACATTTGTAACAGAGGGTACTGATCTTGTACTTTACTCTCTGTGGCACAGGCAACCAGTGGAGAGATCGCAATAGAGGAATAATATGCTCAGATTTCTTTTCCTTTTAAGGACTAATCGAGCTGCAGAGTTTGGTATACGTTGAATGAGTGAATTGTTGATGCTCTCTGTATCCCTCTGTACAGAAATATAATTATAAGCTAAAGTTTTTAACGACAGTGGTCCTTCTCTATAAAGTGTATGTATGTATCAAAGAGAATTGGTTTTTACTGTAGAGATCCTTCCCCACGCTGTAGATACACATAAATATATGTATATTACATATAATATAATTCTTGCTCATTTCATAGATAGATAGATAGATAGATAGATGGTATAAATGTTTTTATTTATAAAACCGCTGTTTAAAAAACTTTTGATTTAAAACTGCTATTAGCTAAAAACTGTTTTTTTTACCGCAGACATCCCTCTGTACATAGATTTGATCTAGAACTGATTTTAGCTACAGTGGCCCTTGTGCACAGAACCATTTAAGGTAAACCATTTTTAACTTTGAACACATTTCTCTACCCCAAAAAAGTCTATTATAGAATATGTAGTTTGCCGTCACAGCAAATTTTGTATCTACACCACTTTCACAGTAATAATAATAATAATAATAATAATAATAATAATAATAATAAGGAATAGCATTTATATAGCACATTTCTCAAAGCAATGACTCAATGCGCTTTCATACCATGCGCATTTATACACATGCACACACAGCACATAATAACCACAACAACAACAACAATGATAATGAGCATTTCTAAAGCACAAATAAATTTACAAGAGATACCTATCTCACTGTAGAGGCACACACTTGCGTCCGGGCACACACTAGCAGGGCAATTAACAGTACACTCAGAGAAAAGGCACTAGCAATAACATAACTAACAAAAAAACAAACATAACCAACAGCCAGGCATGCACATGAAGTAGCCTATAGTGTGACAAACGGCGACCGTCAAGACAAGCACAATATATTAACTAGCTAAGAAATACATTAAAGAGATGTGTCTTCAATGAAGACTTAAACTGGGATAAAGTGGGAGCATGTCTGACGGCTGGTGGCAGAGAGTTCCAGATCGTGGGCGCAGCAACACCAAAAGATCTACGACCTGCGGTTTTGAGGTTGTAATGGGGTACAACAAGTAAGTTATCATTCGAAGACCGCAGGGTTCTAGTTGTGGTGCGTGTTTTCAAGGCAGCTGACAGAGATGGAGCAAGCGAGCCTTCAGAGTGACGGTATGCCAAGACCGCAACTTTGTACTGACAGCGTGCCCTTACAGGTAACCAATGAAGCTCCCTAAGCATGGGAGTCACATGGTCCCTTTTGCTCTTTCCAAGGATGAGCCTGGCAGCAGAGTTTTGAATTCGCTGCAGGCGTGTAAACTGTTCATCACTTAAACCGATAAAACAGGAGTTGCAATAATCCAGTCGCGACAAGACGGTCGCTGAAACTAGCTTGATCACTGCATCTCGAGGCAAGAATTTCTTAATGTGTGCAATACGGCGCAGCTCTAGAAAGTACAGAATCTATGAAATCACAGGCCCACTTAAAACTGTCCAAGCTTTCATTGAAATCATAATTATCATTAATCAATACTGTTGAACCATGTGCTGAAAAAAAACCCCGTATTCATTCATAACCTGCTCAAGGTTAATTATGAATGGTTTTGGCTCTGCAATATAAGCCCTGGAATGATGACTAGCCCAAGTGTATAGAAATTAATGTAAAGAAATGTTTCATTAGAATTTTAGAGAAACGTTGTGTTGTTGATGCAGCACAAACCGCACAATCTAATGAAGCATTCTGCTGTGAAAGTGCTCGTGGGGGTGGGGGGGGGGGGGGGAAACTCGGCAATTTCTAAACTTGTCAACTTGACCCTCTTGGCACTGGCAACAAAGCAAGAGCCAGATATTTTTTTTGAAATAATAAAATACGAACAGAATGAAAGCGAGCGATATAAAGAAGCCATATAAATACGAACAGAATGAAAGCGAGCGACATAAAGAAGCTGGCAATGCCAAATAGGTCTCTCCGTTGCCTCTATTTTCATATAGAATTGTTTAGAAGGGAAGAAACTAGTAGCGCCACATGGGTCATTCCCCGTACTCTATATTTTACAGGGAAGACTCCGTCTGTTGCTCTATATAAGTGTTTCTCCATTTCATGATTAAGGGTTGAGGAAGGTAGGGAGAGGGGAAGAGGGGTGGGGGTGGGGGCGTGGAGAGAAAAGGGTAGGGATACTTTAGGGATCTGAGGGGTGTGTGTGTGTGTGTGTGTGTGTGTTGGTCCGTTCACATAAAAGTGATAAGACCTATGTGAGTGAGTGAGTGAGTGAGTGAGTGTGTGTGTGTGTGTGTGTGTGTGGTGTGTGTGTGTGTGTGTGTGTGTGTGTTTGTGATGTGTGGTGTGTGTGTAAAACGAGAGAGTGAGAGACTCAGTCTGGACTTTTTTTCGGAGGGAGGGGGTGGCGGATGGGGAGGGGGGGAGGGGGTCCTCGGCTAGATCTCCGAAGTTCACCATTTGTGGAATTTTGTGTACTCGACCGTTTCTGTCCACCATGAAGGTAGCCCTATTCCGACTTCGGAAATGTTTGCCGGGTATCTTCGTATTTCCGTAACCCACCAAACGTTGACATAAACCACGGGATATTCAACGCACGTATTATTTGATCTTCCGCATGCGTATATACGCCAAGGGAATTAAGGCACTGGCAGGTCTGCACTTGAAGTTGACTTGGGAGATGGTAAAAATCCCCACCCTTCATTCACCAGACGCCGCCGAGATTTGAACCCACGACTTCATGGACCCATGGGATTGAAGTGAAACGGTCTTAACCACTCAGCTATAGCGTCTGTCTGGGCTTAAATTTGTTAACGAGGTTACCATCGTGATACGGCTGCTGGAGCTGGCAGGGATAAAAACATTATCATTGGATAGGAGAGGATTGGACTGGACGAGACTGGGTTGGTAAGTGTGTGTGTGTTATTTTTTTTATTTTATATTTTTTATATCGAGGATAATGGAATAAGCGCTTTGATTTGTTGCTTTACAAGATTCAGCGCTATATAAATTCCATACATTATTATTATTATTATGTGGCCACGTGGGTTTAAAAAAAACCTTTTTAAAAACTTATTTCTTCAGTGTTTGTGTGTACGTGTGTGAGAGAGAAAGATAGAGAGTGTGTGTGTGTGTGTTGTGAGAGAGAGAGAGAGAGAGAGAGAGAGAGAGAGAGAGAGAGAGAGAGAAAGTGTGTGTGTGGTGTGTGTGTGTGTGTGTGTGTGTGTGTGTGTGTGTGTGTGTGTGTGTGTGAGTGTGTGTGTGTGTGTGTTGTTGTCTTCAATTTAACGTCTGTTCACTCTTAGTGATATTAGACAAAGGATGTGGAAAATGTAGTGGAAGTTAAAACAGAGAAGGGAATGGACAGAGAAAAGACTGATTAGGTAACGTGTGTGTTGGTATTTTCATGCAATTAAAGGGGGGGGGGGATCTGAAACATGAGTAAACATTTAAATTCAACAAATTGTTAACATGAAACAACTATAAAGTAACTACAACAAATACTCTAATGGGCTGTGCAATAGACATTTAACAATGGCAAAGGCTAATTTTTGGATTTTTAAAAACAGTTTCCACAGACTGCTCACAAAATGTGGGTAAAAAAGGTTTTGCAATTGAACACTCAAATATGATGTGAGTGTTGGAAATATGTTCCCACAGAGGCACCTCACTTTTTGCAAAATTTTGTTATAAATGCATTTAATTTTAATCTAAAATATAGTGCATTAACTCTTCTTGTGGTTGCAATACTTAAATGTGTTTGGAAGGAGTCATGTAACATGAAAATAAGGCCATTAGTCAGGCAATTCTTTAAAGATCGTTCCTTGAATTGATCTGATTCTCTCCACTTACTCCACGACGTCTGTTCTAATAAACTGTATCCCTCCTGTAGAGATAATGGGACATGCAGTTCTATTGATTCAAAATGATGTCTTGCCCCCCGTTTTGCAGCTCTGTCAGCCCACTCATTTGAAAAAACTCCAACGTGCGAAGGTACCCAACAAAAGGAGACAGGAATACTTCTTAAACTTAAAAGGTGTATGACATATTTAATTTCAAAAATGATTCTGGATACTTTCCTGGAATTTGGGGATTTGATAGCATACAGTACCGACTTAGAATTACACAAAGTAAGATAGGAATGATGGGAAATGCAAAATCAAGAATATAGTTAAGAGCCATAAGAATTGCAATAAGTTCAGCTGTAAATATTGAATGATGTTTTACCAAGATAGTATGATTTCTATGTTTTTAGAGCTGGTATGACGAATGCTGAACCAGCTTCATTATTTTCTAAGACTGACCCATCTGTATATACTTTTAAGTTGTCAGTATACTTATTTTCAATATGTGTTTGGGGATATCTGCAACCATGATATTTTGGTTTTCGTTCTTTTTTTCATTAGTACATTCTATATCAAAATATGCTTTATTTATTTCCCACGAAGGGCATGACAAAGCTTCTTTCTGCATTTCTAATTCATAATGATTAAGTTCTGACTTTTGAAAAAGGTCTGATACATAAGTACCAATAGGAGTTAAACACGAAATATGTCTAGCCCTTTTAGGATAATTTGTTTTTGCTTCGACTGTTATTTCACTAGAAACAAAGTTTTCATTTGTTGTGCTGCGTAAAACATATTTGGCACATGAAAGTTGTCGGTATTCAGCTAGGGGAAGTTCCCCAATTTCGTTATAAGTTCCTGTGGTGGAGGTGTGGAATGGTACACCAAGTGCAAGTTTATATGCTTTCCAGTCTACACTTTGGAGTTTTTTCAGTAAATAATTGGGAGCACTAAAAAAGACTTCTTGTCCATAAGACAGCTTGGACCGTATAAGTGACGTAGCTAAGCATTTCAGAGTGACCATATCTTGTCCCCAAGACTGTCTGGTAACCATTTTAAGAAAATTAATACATTTTCTAGCTTTTGTTAAAATGTATCCAATATGAGCATTCCAAGTCAATTTTGATGTAAGTTTAAAATGCCTAAAATTTGACAGTATTTGTGTACTGAATTAGCTCCCCTCCAATCTTAAACTGTGGTAGTGTATCTGGATCACTGCCATTGTTAAAAAGCATAATGTGCGTTTTTTCTGTTGAAAATGTCAGACCATTTTCAAAAATATATTTATATAAATTTTTCTAACTCTTTTTGATAGATTTTTCTGGTATAATGAATCATCCTCTTTGTTGTACTGCGCTTCATAGTGACATTCATCCACATACAATAACATCAGCATATTGTACTAGGATGATATTTTTAGACATTTTTGTGGGTAGATCGTATAACAGTATATTAAACAGAAAAGGGGCTATAACAGAACCCTGTGGGAAACCCATATGGAGTGACCTTGAGTGTGTAATATGTATTCCCTACTCTCACCTTGTATACTTCTGTTACATAAAAAGCTTTGATATATAATAAACATGCCCAGATAATCCAGTAGTCATCAATTTATGCAGTAATTTAGCATGCCAGACTTGATCGTAGGCTTTTCTGACATCAAAAAATGTTGCAAGTAAGTTTTTTTCTTCTTGCAAAACTGTTGTTTGACTTGTGTTGTTAGTTTAACTAGATTATCAATTGCAGATCTGCCTTTTTGAAAGCCTGCTTGATTTGGGTTGGAACTACCTTATTTTTCTGACAATAATACACAATCCTTCTTAGAATGATTCGCTCCATTAGCTTACCTGTGTTAGAAGTCAGCGCTATGGGTCTGTAACTAGTTTTGTCATTTTTTGGCTTTCCTTGCTTATGATATGGGAACAATGATGTGTGTGTGTGTTGTGTGTGTGTGTGTGTGTGTGGTGTGTGTTTTGTGTGTGTGTGTGTGTTTTGGGGTGTGTGTGTGTTAGTTTATTTCTTCAGTTTAATGTCCTTCCAACGAAAATGACAACAGACGGTTAAGTGTGTGTGTTTGTGTGTGGGGCGTGCGTGCGGTGCGTGCGCGCGTGAGTGAGAGAGAGAAAGAAAAAGAGAGAGAGAGAGTGTGTGTGTGTATGTGTGTGTGTGTTTGTTAGTTCAGTGTAACGTCCTTCCAACGAAAAATGACATCAGACGGTTGTGCGTGTGTGTATATGTTTGTGTTTGTGCGTGCGTGCATCACTGAGAGAGAGTGTATATGTGTGTTTGTTTGTTTGTTTTTCAGTGTAACGTTCTTCCAAAGAAAAATGACATCGGACGGTTAAATGCGTGTATGTGTGTTTGTGTTTGTGTGTGCGTCACTGAGAGAGAGAGAGTGTTTGTGTCTGTCTGTCTGTCAGTGTCTGTCTGTCTGTCTGTCAGTGTCTGTCTGTCTGTCTGTCAGTGTCTGTCTGTCTGTGACTGGCACCTAAGACGAGACGTGAAGTCCATTTGATGTTTCCATCAAAGGGTCTTGCTGAAAAGCTTTGATTTGATTTATCCCTATTCACTGTATAAGTACGTCTACACCACCATCCGTTGGGCCTCTCTCACTTAGTCTGTCTGTCTGTCTGTCTGTCTTATATACATACAGTCATATAGAGAAGATTGAAGGAGGTGTGCTTGTGTGTCTGTGTGTCTGTGTGTCTGTGTGTGTGTGTGTGTGTGTGTGTGTGTAGGTTATGATATGTAGGCTAAAATCACTAAATGTGAATAGACGTTAAACTGAAGGTTATGATATCGTCTGCTAGAAAGCTTTCATTTGATTTCCCCATTTTTTTCCCCCCGTATAAGTACGTCTACATCCCCGTCACTCTCTCTCTCTGTCTCTCTCTCTTGTATCTTTCTCTCTCTCCTCACTCACTCTCTCTCTCTCTCTCTCTCTCTCTCTCTCTCTCCTCCTCTCTCTCTCTCTCTCTCTCTCTCTCTCTCTCTCTCTCTCTCTCCTCTCTCTCTCGGTTGAGACCATAAACCGAGGCCCCGTGTGGAACGCACGCAGAACATCTTGCGCACACGTTAAATCCTTTTCCGCTTTTGGGAAGAGTAGGCCATTGTGTGCCGGTGGGAACAGATGACATAATTTACAAAACCGCATACACACGGGGACTGGATGTAAAAAACACAAACACATGAGTGCTCATTCCATTATCCTCGACATAAAAGAATAAAATAAAATAATTTAAAAAATCTCTCTGTATTGTTTTTAACGCAATTCTATGTCATTATGCATATTTTTTTCCTTATTATTTGTCTCGTTTTTTTCGAGGGCTGGATGTAAAAAAAGCAATGTAATGCTTAATCTATTACCCTCTGAAAAGTAAAATTTGTTCAAAATTGTTCAAACTGTTCTCTCTCTTTCTTCTGTCTCTGTCTCTCTTGTTTCGCTCTGTCTTGTTTTGTCTGTCTGTCTGTCTGTCTGTCTGTCTCTTCTCTCTTCTCTCTCTCTTGTCTTTTGTTGTCTGTCTGGGTTTTCTGTCTGTCTGTGTCTTCTCTCTCTCTCCTCTCTCTCTCTCTCTTCTCTTCTCCTCTCTCTCTCTTGTATGTGTTTTTTTCTTTTCAGTCTGTCTGATTCTCTTCAGTTGTCTGATCTTACCCGTTGATTTTAAAACTTATATAGAGAGTAGACTGACGAAGATGTGTTTTGCATCTGAAATTATGAACTGGGGTGCGTACAGTAGTACAGACTATTTACGCACAGCACGCGCCGCGCCGTGTGTTGTGGTGTGGTGTGTGTGTGCGGCGCGCCCCCCTGTATGTGTGTGTGGGTGTTTTGCGCGTGCGCGTTATGAGTGTGTTGATAGTAGTAGTAGCAGCAGCAGAAACAGCAGCGCAGCAAATAATAATAATAATAAGAAGAAGAAGAAGAAGGAAGAATGATGGTGATATAATAATAATGATATAATGATGATGATGATGATGATGATTTATGATGATAGTAGTGTAGAAAAAGTAGTAGTGTTGCAGCAACAGCAGCAGCAGCAGCAGCAGCGGCAGCAGTATTTGCATTGAACACCTTTTTTACAGTTGTTGTTTGTTCGCCCCCACGCATAATTTGTTCGTGTGGTGTGTGTGTGTGTGTGTGTGAGTGGTGTGTGTGTGTTGGGTTTTGTGGTGTTTTTTGGTGTGTGGAGAGAGAGAGAGGTGGGGGGGGGGGGTGTTTTGTAGACTGACACCCTGCCCGGGGAGGTGAAGTGTTTTTGATGTGAGTATCAGACTTTTGTGAAAGCCTTTGATTGGAGTCTCCTCTTTTCACTGTATCAGTAGCCCTACGTTCCTGCGCCATCGTCTATTTTAGCGTTTTTTTTATGTGGTGTGTGGGGTGTTTGTGTGTAGTGTGTAGAGAGAGAGAGAAGTGTGTGTGTGTGTGAGTCTTTGTGTGTGACTGAGTGCGTGCCGTGCGTGTGTGTATGTGCGCGCGCACGCGTGTGTGTGTGTGTGTGTATGTGTATGCCCCTTCCTCACTCTGATGCACGAAGCGTGCTTGCAGAAGATCGATTAATTCTTTTTCAATATTTTTGTTTAACGGGTAATGGAATAAGCTGTCGTTTGCTTTTTTAAAACATTACATCCACTCCCTGTATGTATGTGGTTTTATGAATCTTTACATCCATTCCCACCGGCACACAGTGACCTACATTTCCGATAGGTAGATCAGGCTTTTAATGTGTGCGCAAGATGTTCTGCTTGCGTTTGCACTCGGAGGTTTGGTTTATAGTCACATCCGAAAGGCGAGAGAGAGAGAGAGAAGAGAAGAGAAGGAAGATAAGGGAAGAGAAGAGAAAGGAAGAGAGAGAAAAGAGAAGAAAAGGGAGAAGAGAAGAGAGAAAAGAGAAGAGAAGAGGAGAGGAGAGAGAGAAAAGAGGAGAGAGAGAGAGAGAGAGAGAGAGAGAGCGAGAAGAGCGACAGAGAAAGAGAGACAGACAGACAGAGATAGACACGATGACAGACAGAACATGTAGCCGATCTCCCAGCCATGTTACTCGGTAATGAGCATGCCATCTGTCATTCAGTGAAGAAACTAAATGAATGGTTGGCCGATATTTGAAAGCTTGCTTATAGTTCTGTATTCATCAAAGTTTCGGAATATTTTCTTTTGTTGTGGCTTCTTCTTTTCTTGTTTATCTCGGTCACTCCGTCCCATATCCTGTTTGGGTTCCATGATGCAGAGATTGAAGATGATAATCGTGACGATAATGACTATACGGGTTGAAGAAGATGGTGATAACGTGAGAGAGGTGTGATGTGTTAAAAGGATGATGTAGAGGATAAAAGTAATGATGGTTATGTTGATATACTTGCTGCAGCTGCTGGTATAGGTAATGAAGTGCTGTGGTGATGATTATGTAAATGCTGAAGATGATGATGGGGATGATGATGACTAGAAGATATTGGGAGTAATCCTGTATGCTTGCAGAATAGAAAATGTGAAATGGATATAAACGGGTTTTTTCCCTTCCCCCCCCCCCCTTCCCCAAACATGTTTTGTATAGTGGCCCAAGGCCGAAGTACAATAAAACTCTTCAGTGTTCAGTGTTCTGTTTGGGTTAAGGGTTTTGGGGGGTCATTTTGCGTTTTCCTTTTGTTTTGTTTTGTTGGCTTTCTTCTCGTTCCTCGGCTTTAGCTGAAAGGTTCACCAATGGTGAAATTTTACGTACACGACCGTTTTCACCTACTGTGTTCTGTTCAAGACAGGAAGATAGATTTTTTTAAAAGAATCTTAGCATCAGCGAAAACGTCAGTTTGCTTTCTAAAAATTTTTTGGCGGGGGGGTGGGGGTGGGGGGGGGGGGGGGGTGGGTGGTAGGCATTTTCTTCACCTGTTGTTTCTCATGGGAAGTGACCTCTTTCAGTTGCTATACGCCAGTAGTTGGGTTTTTTCTTCTAACAGGTTGCTGTGTGTGTGACCTACAAACCTCTGCATGGAAATCTTTCTTCTTGTCTGGTGATGTTCACTCTATACTAACCCATCCTTCTTTGCTGACTACAAGCTTACGCGCTTGCACGCACGCACACACGCGCGCATGAACCCGAGTGCACAAGTTCACACGCACGCGTGCACACATACACGCGCGCGCGCTCTCACACACACTCACGCAAGCACACACACACATGTGCATAAGTTTTTTCGATAAAGTCTTTTTTTATATTTTCTTTTTCAATTGATAATTCATATCCATTGTACACTTCAGCTCTGCGATCTCGCTTTTGTGCGTGTGGAAAGTTTTCATGCGCTCTATGAATTATTCATTCATTCATTCATCCTTATCTACAGTCACAGTGAGGGTGCACCGGCACAGTTATTTTCCCATAGCTGTGGGTTTATTATCTATCTTTATCTATTGCTCTTTTGTAGGAACTGTTGTGGAGGTCAGTTTACAGTGCTAAGCTATCTTGAAAAACTACAAGGTCGATGTCGCTCTTATCATTTATTACCCGCAATGTTATACAGGTAAGTAGATGATAGTAGAGTGGATGGCAAAAAGGTATGGCGTAAGGTAACAAGTAGATAGAAAAAAAATGTGTTAGTGTGGTGTGGTATGGTGTAGTGTGGTGTGGTGTAGTATAGTGTGGTGTAGTGTGGTGTGGTGTGGTGTGGTATAGTGTGGTGTCGTGTAGTGTGGTGTAGTGTGGTGTGGTGTGGTGTAGTGTGGTGTAGTGTGGTGTGGTGTGTTGTGGTGTGGTGTGGTGTGGTGTAGTGTGGTGTGGTGTGGTGCAGTGTGGTGTGGTGTGGTGTGGTGTAGTGTGGTGTGGTGTGGTGTGGGTATAGTGTGGTGTAGTGTGGTGTGGTGTGGTGTAGTGTAGTGTGGTGTGGTGTAGTGTGTGTGGTGTGGTGTAGTGTGGTGTGGTGTGTAGTGTGGTGTGGTGTAGTGTGGTGTGGTTGTGGTGTGGTATGGTGTAGTGTAGTGTAGTGTGGTGTGGTGTGGTATGGTGTAGTGTAGTGTAGTTGTAGTGTAGTGTGGTGTAGTGTGGTGTGGTGTAGTGTAGTTGTAGTGTGGTGTGGTGTGGTATGGTGTAGTGTAGTGTAGTGTGGTGTAGTGTGGTGTGTTGTAGTGTAGTGTAGTGTGGTGTGGTTGTGGTATGGTGTAGTGTAGTGTGGTGTAGTGTAGTGTGGTGTTGTGTGGTGTGGTGTGGTGTGTAGTGTGGTGTGGTGTAGTGTGGTGTGGTGTGGTTGTAGTGTGGTGTGGTGTAGTGTGGTGTGGTGTGGTGTAGTGTGGTGTGGTATGGTGTAGTGTAGTGTAGTGTGTGGTGTGGTATAGTGTAGTGTAGTGTGGTGTGGTGTGGTTGTGGTATAGTGTAGTGTAGTGTAGTGTGGTGTGGTGTGGTGTAGTGCAGTACAGATAAGTGCAGTGTAGTGTAGTGTAGTAAGGAAGTGAAGTGTAGTGTAGTATAATATAGTGTAGTGTTGTGTAGCGTAGTGTAGTGTAGTGTCGTGTCGTGTAGGTATAGTGTAGTGTAGCACAGCGCAGTGGAGTGGAGTGTAACACGGCGCAGTGTAGGGTAGTGGTGTGGAGTGAAGTGGTGTGGAGTGGTGTAGAGTAGAGTGGAGTGGAGTGTAGCACAGTGCAGTGCAATGTAGTGTATTGGAGTGGAGTGGTGAAGAGTGAAGTGGAGTGGAGTGTAACACAGTGCAGTGCAATGCAGTGTATTGGAGTGGAGTGGTGAGGAGTGTAACACAGAGTAGTGCAATGTAGTGTATTGGAGTGGAGTGGTGTAGAGTGTATTGGAGCGGTAAGGAGTGAAGTGGAGTGGAGTGTAATACAGAGCAGTGCAATGCAGTGTATTGGAGTGGAGTAGTGAGGAGTGTAACACAGCGCAGTGCAATGTAGTGGAGTGGAGTGTAACACAGAGCAGTGCAATGTAGTGGAGTGGAGTGGATTGTAACACAGTGTAGTGCAATGTAGTGTATTGGAGTGAAGTGGAGTGGAGTGGAGTGTAACACAGTGTAGTGCAATGCATTGTATTGGAGTGGAGTGGTGAGGAGTGGAGTGGAGTGGTGAGGAGTGTAACACAGAGCAGTGCAATGCAGTGTATTGGAGTGGAGTGGTGAGGAGTGAAGTGGAGTGGAGTGTAACACAGAGCAGTGCAATGTAGTGTAGTGTAGCATAGCACAGCATTGTGCAGTACAGTATTGTGCAGTGTATACCACTTTCAGTCACAGCAGATTCTCTGTGTGGAAATTTGGGCCGTGTTTCTCAGTAAGAGCACGTCGCCACAAGAGCAGCGCCACTCATTTGTTAAAAATTGAACTGCCTGCATATGCTCATGTGTTCTGCATGCAAATAGCTTTTTGTCTGCATACTTTTGCCAGGAACAACTCTCTTGTTGTTTGGGAGCTTTTTGTTGCTTTTTGGTTTTACATGCGCTAGAAGACTTCAATACAGATAGATGAGATTGATGTTTATGCGCAAACTGTTAAATCTCTACTTTCTTCTGCTTGACTATCCATTTTCATTACTGGGAGGATTTTGTCGGACAATCTATTTATTTTTTTCTGCTTGCGTGCCTTTCCTTTTCATGGCATACATGATTATAATCCAGACTGTTCAGAGTACTGTGCTCATTCAATCTGACGCATATTTGCGGTCACCCCCCCCCCCCCCCCTCCCCATTTTTGGGCTAGAGCTTCGAGGTTTATCTGACATTTTTGCGTATGCGAGCTTTGCCCTGTATGGAAAGTTTGCTGTTCAATCCTACAATACAATACAATACATACAATACAATGCATGCAATACCAATGCAAGATGCAATACAATGCAGTCAATCTAATATCCATTTAACAATGCAATTGCAAACCAACAATAATTCAATACAATTACAATGCCATTATAATCACATACAATACAATCCAGTGCACATACAATGTGCCATCAATACATGTACCATATTGCGGTACCCATAAGGAGAGTCAAGTCAAATCAGTACATAGTATCACTTTCACCTGTGGCACAAGTTCTGCAATACAATACAATACCATTACATACGAATACAATGCAAGTCAAAACAATGTCATATTAATCATGTGCCATAGGGGCTAGTAGCATACATCATCATTACCATACAATATCAACGGTTGCAATACAATACAATACATAATACAATACAGTACAATGCAATACAGTACAATACAGTACAATACAATACAATACAGTACAATGCATACAGTACAATACAATACAGTACAATACAATACAGTACAATACAATACAGTACAATACAATACAATACAATACAATACAATCCAATCAATAAAGTACAATGCAATACAATATCATACCATACAATACAATACAGTACAAATGCAATACAGTACAATGCAATAATACATGCATACAGTACAATACAATACATACAGTACAATGCAATACAAGTACAAACAATGCAATACAATATCAATAATACCAATGCAAATACTAATCATACAATACAATGCAATCATACAAGCAATACAGTACAATGCAAACAAGTACAAGACATATATGACAAAAAATCCAATCAATACAATAAGTACAACATGCATATCATATCATACCATGCAATACAATGCAATACCATACCAATGCCATACCATACAATGCAATACAATGCATTACTATACCATACCATGCATAATGCAATACCAACCTGCATGCAATACCATACCATACATGCAATACATACCATAACCAAAACACAATGCAATACTATACATATATACACATCACTATACAATGCAATACAATACCATACAATGCAATACCATACCATACCATGCAATGCAATACAAACCCATACCATAAATAAAATACGATTCAATACAATGCAATATCATACCATAAATAACATACAATTCAATACAATACAACGCAATACAACAAAATACTATGCAATGCAATGCAGTACAATGCAACCCAATGCAACCCAATGCAATACAACACAATACCATGCAAAACGATATTCCTATTAGTCCATGTGCCGTAGGGGCGTGATACGCTTGTCTTTTCCCCTGTGTGGATAAGATTGCTGCATGCCTTCAGTCTGTCTAGCGCAGACACAAGGACTGCAAGTTAACGGTACTGTACTGTACTGCCTGTACTGTATTGTACTGAACTGTACTGTACTGCCTGTACTGTATTGTACTATACTGTGCTGTACTGCCTGTACTGTATTGTACTATACTGTACTGTACTTGCCACCATCTGAGAGAAAGTCTAGCATGCGTGCAGACATGTGTGTATGCTTGTATCGAGTGTCTACCCGTATGTCTGAGTTTTTGTCTGTCGCTGTCTGTCCCTACGTCTGCCTGTAAGTGTGTAGTCTGATATCTCTCTGTCTCTTTCTGTCTGTCTGTCTCTGTCTGGTCTGTCTCTAGCTCTGTCTGTCTGTCTATATATCCATCTCTCTGTATGTCCATATATCTAAATTTTTATTCTCTGTGTCTGTCTGTCTGTGTCTTATCTAACCAGTTCTCTATTTGTATATCTATCTGTCTGTCTGTCTGTCTGTCTATCTTTCTGTCTGTCTATCTGTCTTTCTGTCTGTCTATCAGTCTGTATATCTCTTTTTAATCTTTCTGTCTCTCCCTGTCAGTTGCTCTCCCTCCCACCCCATCTCTCTCTCTCTCTCTCTCTCTCTCTCTCTCTCTCTCTCTCTCTCTCCCCCTTTCTTCCCTCCCTCCTTGCTTCGGCATTTCCTCGCGTCCCCCGCCCCCCCTCCTCTCTCTTCTTACGAAGGCGGTTGTCTGCAAAGGGATTTTTATATAATCAATAAACCGATACCAGCTCGACATTTTGGGTTTCTTTCTTTAGTGGATAAACGGATAAATTGCTTGTTTGCTATTCAGATATGCGCGTTTCCGTGCAGATTTATGCCCTGAATTCGCAAAAAACTGTTATTCGTTCCCTCTCTCCCACGTTCTGTGCCACGATGAATACTGTTGAAATTTGTTGTTCTCCTTGGTAAAGGGGAAGCAGGCTTCTTCAGATCAATTCTCATTCCTGTCTTGTTGTTGTTGTTGTTGTTGTTGGGTTTTTTTCTCTCTGTCCCAAAATTTTACTGAACAAATGTGAAAGAAAAACAAAACCAAAAAAACCCCGCCACTGTAGTTTAAAACCACCCACAATAAAATGTGGAATGTCAGAAGAATGGCAAAATATATGTTTGTGCTGTGTTGGTGTGTGGTGTCACTGAGGCACAATAAGTGTTGGCTGACAGGTACACACACATACACGCGCGCGCGCACGTATGCAAGCACGCACGCGAACACACACACACACACACACATACACACACACACACACACATACACACACACACATACACACACACATATATACACACACATACACACACACACATACACACACACATATATACACACACACAAACATTACTCACACACTGTTGCTACCAAGACCAGTTCCAAATCCCAGGGTAAATACTGCTCTCTCTCTCTCTCTCTCTCTCTCTCTCTCTCTCTCTCTCTCTCTCTCTCTGTCTCTGTCTGTCTATCTGGTCTGCCTGTCTGTCTCTCTCTTTCTCTCTCTATTTCTTTCTCCCTCTATTTCTCTCTCTCTATTTCTCTACTTCTCTCTCTCTCTCTCTCTCTCTCTCTCTCCTCTCTCTCTCTCTCTCTCTCTCTCTCTCTCTCTCTCTCTCTCTCTCTCTCTCTCTCTCCCTTTCTTATCTTCATTAAAACATTCGAGTTCGAGGTCTCTCTCTCTCTGTCTCTGTCTCTCTCTACGTCTCTCTGTGTCTCTGTCTGTTGTCTGTCTGTCTGTCTGTCTGTCTGTCTGTCTCTCTCTCTCCTCTCTCTCTCTCTCTCTCTCTCTCTCTCTCTCTCTCTCTCTCTCTCCGTGTCTCTCTGTTTAATCATAACACATCAATATTAAGAACTCCTCTTTGAAAAGACAAAATATCTTTTAATATCCTGCTTGTGTGATGGGAAAATACACGTTAACTCCCATCAACAGTTTTGCCTGACACACTTTTCACCTGTTGTTACCTTTTCAGTCCTCTCTCTCTCTGCCACGCTTTTCATACTCCACCTATTTTCATGGATGGCTTTGATTATTCTGGACAGTCTCTATCATCAACGTTTTGTACATTATCTTGCTTGCCTTACCCCACCAGACCCAAC
>CM054142.1:43461563-43464063 GCA_028751875.1 Rapana venosa
ACAACAAAGGCAAGAAAGAAGAGATGATGAGAAGGAAGAGGAGGGAGGAGGAGAGGAAGAGAAAGAAGAAGATAAGAGGAGAAGAGAAAAAGGAAGAAAGAAGAAGATGAGAAGGAGGAGGAGGGGAGGAGGAGAGGAGTAGGAAGAAGAGAAGAAGAAGAAGGAGAAGAAAGGAGAAGAATGATGATCAAGAAGAAGAAGAACAACAACAAGGCAAGAAAGAAGACGATGATGAAGGAGAAGGAGAAGGAGAGAGGAGAGGAGAAGAAGAAGAAGAAGAAGAAGAAGAAGAAGAAGAAGAGAAGAAGAAGAAGAAGAAAAAAAAGAAGAAGAAGAAAAAGGAGAAGGAGATGATTGTGATCAAGAAGAAGAACAACAACAACAAGGCAAGAAAGAAGATGATGATGAAGGTGGAGGAGAGGAGGAGGAGGAAGAAGAAGAAGAAGTTGATCAAGAAGAAGAACAACAAGGCGAGAAAGAAGATGATGATGATGAAGAAAGAGGAGAGGAGGAGGAAGAAGAAGAAGAAGAAGTTGATCAAGAAGAAGAAGACCAACAACAACAAGGCAAGAAAGAAGATGATGATGATGAAGGAAGAGGAGAGGAGGAGGAAGATGAAGAAGAAGGGAAAGAAGAAGGAAAAGCAGGAAAGGAAAGAAAGAAGGAGGAGGAAGAAGAAAAAGAAAAAGAAAGCAGTGTGAAGGCTGGGAAATGAGACAGAGAAGGCGTGAGGTGTCTGTGGAGTGGGTGTATGTCTTGGTGACCTACCTGCCTACCTGCCTATCTACCTGCCAGCACTTAACGCTGATACCTGAAGTCGGTTTGATACTCGTTCCCATTAACCCGTCTCCTTAGAGTAGGTTTGGGTGTGATTTTTCCAGTTCGTTGTGTTAGCGTGTCTGCAGTCTTGACAGTTTGCTGCCTGTGTGTGTCTCGAAGTGACACGCAGACGCATAAGAATGTGTGCACGTGTGCGTACGTGCTTAGGCTTCCTCGCACGAAGCGTGTTATGCACGCATCCAGGCACGCTTGCATGCAGGCTGTCTCTCTCTCACGTTCAGAACTCACCTCTCTCTCTCTCTCTCTCTCTCTCTCTCTCTCTCTCTCTCTCTCTCTCTCTCTCTCTCTCTCTCTGTTACACACATTCTCTCTGTCTGTCTGCCTCTATCTATCTCTGTGTGTGTTACACACATTCTCTCTGCCTCTATCTATCTATCTATCTATCTATCCCTCTATCTCCCACCTCTCCCTCTCATGCACACACATTCTCTCTGTCTGTCTGCCTCTATCTATCTATCTATCCCCCCCCTCCTCTCTCTCTCTCTCTCTCTCTCTCCCTTCTCTCTCTACCTTTCTCTGTTTCTGTGTTTCACATTCCTAAGCAGGTGTCCTTGACTGTAGATTGCAGAACAGTAATTGCACCTTATGCCACATCTGATATATTCCAGATCCAGTGATGCTCCAGTTTTTGATTTAGCTGGCTAGTCATCTGCTGTTGGGCATTTTGCAGCTTAACACCCTGAGGGTCACCCAGAACAATCATGCTCCCTCTGTGTCAGTCATCCCACCTGGGAATCACTGTGAGATCGTTTATGCACACACTGGATGAGAAGTTTGTCTGTACGGCTGTTTTCAAATACCTCGCACTCCAACTTCAGATGATTTTTTTTCTCTCCTGTAATGGAGAGGGTAGCAGCCATACTCCGACTTCAGAGTATTTGTTTTCTCCTTGAAAGGAGAGTGCAGATTGTTATGCTAAGAGCTTGTGGTGGATGAAGACAGTCTCAACATAACATGTCAAAGTATAACAAAGTTTTAATGTAGGCCTGGGCACTTTGCTTACATCTTTCAAGCACACGTTAAACCCTGTTCCGCGTTTCGAAAGAGTAGACCATGTGTGCGGTTGGGAGGTAAAAGGTAAGGTAAAGGTGTCCCATAACCTATAGGCCTAAGGTCGTAGGGGAGCGAGGCATCAGAGACCTCACTTTTCTAGGGCCAGCGTATTGAGGGCGGCGCCCATCTCCTCTCCCTCGCTGCTTTACCTTCCCTGACCCTAAAGAGGACAGGTACCCATTTACAGCTGGGTGAACTGGGGGAACTGTACTGAAGCCAAGGCGTGCAAACGGTCACCCATCCAAGTGGTAACCACGCTCTCGCTGCTTAACTTGGCTGGGGGAAAGCGAGTGATCCGACCACTGAGCTATCCCGTCCCCGGTTGGGAATGAAGGAGAAACTTTACAAAAAAACACTACACAGCACTCGAGGACAGGATGCACACAAAAAAGCACGCGAGTGCCTGTTCCATTATGCTCGAAATATAAGAATAATAATGATAAAAATAGAACTGACACAACTTTTGGCCAAAGTCTTTGAAAGGTAGTAAAGGTTGGCATATGGCTTCTTTCTTTCTTTTTTTCTCTTTTTTTAATTTATTTAATTTATTTTTTATTTTATTGGGGGGGGGGGGGGATGTTGGATGGCAAAGTCAGTCAGGGGAAGA
>CM054142.1:43474063-43476563 GCA_028751875.1 Rapana venosa
AGTTCATGTTATTGATGAAATATCAATGTTTGAAAAATAATGTTAAAAAAAATATACTTTTACAAAATTATGACGAAAGCACTTTCACCTCCTTTTCGGTTCTCTGATGAAACCAATTTTAAGTTTGCAGGTACATGAATTATACTAAATGAGTGCATTCTTTAGTTTGACCATTTCCTTGTGTCCTTTCTCCGATTGCAATTGCAGGACCTGGTGACCTGATACACACAGTACACTTAAGAAAACTGAAGACATTTTAAGAAAATCATTCAGGGCTTTTTGTAAAAATCAAAATCATCACAACTAACTTTACCAAAAGAAACAGTAAACACAATAATTGAATAAAACCGAAGATTATGTGAAATCTTCAATATGACCTAAAATCGGAATACCGATTTTTTAATACAATGTCCCACTTATGTTCACATTGTGTAGAAATTACGTGTACGAGATGGAAAGAATTCCAGATTGATTACACAATGTCATAGTCATGTTGACATTCATAACAAAAACATACTTTCTAATAATATACTGTCTTCAAGTTCAAGGGGATTATTTTCCCTGAAGTTAACATCAGTGCCGACTCCACTTCTCCCAAATGTCCTTCTGATGAGACTATATACCGAGGTCCTTTGAACGAACGCGTGCAGAACATCTTGTGCACACGTTAAAACCTGTTCCGCTGAAAGAGTAGACCATTGTGTGCCGGTGGGAGCGGATGACAAAATTTACAAAAACTGCATACACACGGGGACTAGATGTAAAAGAGGACATGAGTGTTTATTCCATTATTCTCGAAATAAAAGAATAAAGAAAAAGTCAGCTTTCAATGTTTGTAATTTCTGTAAAGTCAGTATGGGGTTTGTTTGGGTGCAAGCCATTACAAAACACAACCCCCCCCCCCCTCCCCCTCTCACCCTCCCCTGTAAATATTCTGTGAATACTACATCGTTCAGATGTGTATCATCTAGAGGTGTGGTAGCTGTGGGCATGAGATGACTGTACTCTTTGATGTAGTAGCGAGCCGTTATGCCCTCAGGTGTGAAAAGTTAACTGGTGTGTTTTTGTGTGTGTGTGTGTGTGTGTGTGTGTGTGTGTGTGTGTGGTGTGTGTGTGAAAAGTTAACTCTGTGTGTGTGAAAAGTTAACTGTTGTTTTTTTTATATAATTATATTCTTTTATATCGAGGATAATGGAATAAATACTAGTGTGCTTTTTTACATCCAGTCCCCCATGTGTATGCGGTTTAGTACATTCTGTCATCTGTTCCCACCGGCACACAATGGCCTACTCTTACGAAAAGCGGAACAGGATTTAACGTGTGCGCAAGATGTTCTGCGTGCGTTCGCACACGTGACCTCGGTTTATGTCTCATCTGAAGGACTTTTGGGGAGAATGGAGTCTGCACTGATGTTAACTTTAGGGGAAAATATCCCCCTTGAATGGGAATCGAACTCAAGTCGTCAGATTGCGAGCGCAATGTTCTAACCACTAGGGTAGTGTGTGTGTGTGTGTGTGTGTGTGTGTGTGTGTGTTGGGGGTGTGTGTTGTGTGTGCGCGCGCGTATGTGTGTGTGTGTGTGTGTGCGCCTGTGTCCCTCTCTTTCTCGGTCTCTGTCTCTCTCTGTGTTTCTCTCTTTCTCTCTCACGAGTGTATGTGTGTGTTGTGTGTGTGCGCCGCGCGCGCGTGCGTTTTTTTTCTGTGTGTGTATGTATGTGTGTGTATGTGTGTGTGTGTGTGTGTGTGTGCGCGCGTGCGCGCGTTTGTGTGTGTCCCTCTCGTTCTCTGTCTCTGTCTGTCTCTCTGTCTCTCCCTCTCTGTTTCTCTCTGTCTCCCTCTGTCTCTCTCTGTCTCTCTCTCCACACACACACACACACACACACACACACACACACACCACACACACACTTTGCCCGAGTCACCCAATTTGGCTTGCACTTTTTGAAAAACAGCCTTTGCCACCGCCATTTTCTCTTTCATTTTCCCTTTCCTATATGTCATCCTCCTCCTCCTCCTGCTCCTCCTCCTCTTCCTTCTCCTCTTCCTCCTTCTTCCACTTCATTCCGTTCAGCCATCGTCGTCCTCTTTTGCGGATGAACCGAACTTAGAAACCCTGCGATCAAAAACACTCTCATGTTCAGTTTGTGTACAGTGTGTGTGTGTGTGTGTGTTTTGTGTGTGTGTTTTGCGTGTGTGTGTGTGTTTGCGTGTATGTTTGCGAGTGTGTGTGTTTTCGTGTGTGTGTGAGTGATCTATTCACATTTAGTGATTTTAGACGGAAAAAAGTGTGTGTGTGTGTGTGTGTGTGTTGTGTGTGTGTGTGTGTGTGTTGCGTGCGTGTGGTGTGTGCGTGCGCGCGCGCGTGTGTGTGTGTGTGTGTGTGTGTGTGTTCACAGGGCACCGACTTGGAATGAAGACAGAAAAAAAGTGTGTGTGTGCACGCGCGCGCGCGCCCGCCCATCCCCCCCCCCTCTCTCTCTCTCTCTCTCTCTCTCTCTCTC
>CM054142.1:43481563-43499063 GCA_028751875.1 Rapana venosa
ACAATTTAGCATATGCTCTTTTGAAGGCGAAAATTCATATACGCACATCCTCCCCCAACACTGAATTAATACTGAGGATAACATTATGCTTAGACCATTCTATGCTTAGTAGATTCCTCTAAAGTATGTCAAGCTTGCTTGTATTCAAGCAGTTATTCATATGCATTTGATTTCTTTGTCGTCCAAATCACGTAATGAGCATATTCAAAGACTATTACTTTCTTGAAAGAATTCTCTTGATGTTGGAAATTACTCTTTTGATATGTGTGGAACCACAATGTGGCTCCAGACTGGATATTGTGCGTGGATACAGGAGATATTCCAGCTGAAAGAAGAAAATAAGACTTTTTTTTCTCTAATTCACCTTGTTCTTTCACCTCGTTCTTGATTCATGGAGAGATCAGAACCATCTTTAGACATCGAAGTCAGCCTTCTACATCCAAAGTAGAAGTAGTCAAACGATGAGAGTGTTTTCCATAGACTAGATCTATAGTGTTAACCATAGGCTAGATCTATATTGTTCTCCATAGACTACATCTATAGTGTTCACCATAGCTCTATAGTGTTCACCATAGGCTAGATCTATAGTGTTCACCATAGGCTAGATCTATAGTGTTCACCATAGGCTAGATCTATAGTGTTCACCATAGGCTAGATCTATAGTGTTCACCATAGGCTAGATCTATAGATCTATATGCATGGGCCAAGTACATCTGGACAGAGGTAGTTATTTCTTCCACTCCTTGCAATGGCGTATGTATTCATTCATCCCTAGAAATCCCCCAATAGCTTCATGCACCGAGTGACATTGGACAATATTTTTTTCTGTAAATCTCTCTCTCTCTCTCTCTCTCTCTCTCTCTCTCTCTCTCTCTCTCTCTCTCTCTCTCTCTCTGTTTGTGTTATCTATTTTATTTTATTTTATTCTTTTATATCGAGGATAATGGAATAAACACTTATGTGCTTTTTTACATCCAAAAAACGTGTACGTGCGCGTGCATGCGTGCGCGCGCGCGCATATGTGCGTGCGTCCGCGCGCTTTCAAACGTGCTTAACGCCCTGAGACTTGCCCGTGTTTGTATGGTTATTACTGCCCGGTCGGTCATATGTTGTGTATTTATATGTATGAGATGTTGTCCATGTTGTTGGAGATGCTTTCTGTCAGACAGACTACATCTCTATGCAAATGAACACATGCAGTGTCTGGCCCTATCTGCCTACCTACCTACCTACCCACCCACCCATCCTTCTTATGACTGATGTAAGAGGTGACGGCATTCTCCGGTACAATGCCTTTGCGGGGCTCTACCCGGTCTTAGGAATTAATGGTTAGGATAGTGTCTGTGTGTCGTGTCAAGTATCTGCTATGTCTGTCTGTAGTAGGTATGTATGTCTATCTGTCTGTCTTTCTCTGGCTGGCTGGCTGGCTGGCCTTCTCTGTGTCTGTCTGTCACCCCCCCCCTCCCTCTCTCTCTCTCCTCTCTCTTCTCGCTCTCTGTCTCTCTCTTTCACTCTTCTCTCTCTCCTTCTCTCTCTCTCTCTGCTCTCTCTCTCTCTCTCTTCTCGTTCCTCTCCGCTCTCTCCTACTCTCTCTCTCATTTCTCTTCCCCTACACTACCTGTCTCTCCTCACACATCCCACACACACACACACACACACACTCTCTCTCTTCTCTCTCTCTCTCTCTCTCTCTCTCTCTCTCTCTCACTCTCATCACTCATCATTCACTGTCTGACTGACGACTGACTGACTGAATCCACACACACACACCACAACACACAACACCACACACACACACACACACACACACTCACTCACACACCGAGAGGTCTATTTTAATGAGCAATTTGACAGCCTTGCGAGATACGGGGCGAGGTGCAGAAAGGAATCATGTTAAAAAAATGTAGCGTTACCTCTACACAAGAACTATCACTTGCTACGAAACATTTGCTGGAAGCAGTTCGGAGAGAAGATCAGTGATTCTGGCTATCGTCTTTACGATAGCTGTACAAGTAATATAGTAAGTTTTCAAAATACTTTAATTTCTGGAGAAGTCTGTGGTTGCTATAGTCGCAGAAATGTGTTATCCCTCATGTATAAATTTAAACGAACTTAATGCTTTCAGGACTGAAAGAAGATCAGTGATTCTGGCTATCGTCTTTACGATAGCTGTACAAGTAATGTAGTAAGTTTTCAAAATGCTTTAATTTCTGGAGAAGTCTGTGGTTGCTATAATCGCAGAAATGTGGTATCCCTCATGTATAGATTTAAATGAATTTAATGCTTTCAGGACAAAATGTTCGAAAGATGTAAACTGTATTTGTGGTGATTAGACAGCAAAATTGTGATATTCTTTTTCATTATGGACATTTAAAAAGGTTTTTTAACCAGTGTGCCTATTCTATCAAATACTGATGATTTTGTTGTCATTATGGACAATTACAAGCTTTTTTGTTACCTGCTGTGCCTATTCTATCAAATATTGATGGTTTTGTTTTCATTATGGACATTTACAAGCTTTTTTGTTGTTACCTGCTGTGCCTATTCTATCAAATATTGATGGTTTTGTTTTCATTATGGACATTTACAAGCTTTTTTGTTACCTGCTGTGCCTATTCTATCAAATATTGATGGTTTTGTTTTCATTATGGACATTTACAAGCTTTTTTGTTGTTACCTGCTGTGCCTATTCTATCAAATATTCATGGTTTTGTTTTCATTATGGACATTTACAAGCTTTTTTGTTGTTACCTGCTGTGCCTATTCTATCAAATATTCATGGTTTTGTTTTCATTATGGACATTTACAAGCTTTTTTGTTACCTGCTGTGCCTATTCTATCAAATATTGATGGTTTTGTTTTCATTATGGACATTTACAAGCTTTTTTGTTACCTGCTGTGCCTATTCTATCAAATATTGATGGTTTTGTTTTCATTATGGACATTCACAAGCTTTTTTTGGGGGGGTTACCTGCTGCGCCAATTTATCACTGGGTCAGTTTTTGTCTGAACCATGGCAATTGTTGGACATTGGGTTAGTGTTCAGTATCTGTGGTATGTTAATGTCAGTTTTCATCTGACTGTTTTCTTTTTTCAATTTCTGTTTAATTTTGTTTTTTAGTTTTCTTTTCTTTCTTTCATTTTTTTTCGTTGGTGTAAAATTACCAGATGTAATAGACGTTAAACAAAGATATCACACCCCACACCCCCCAACCATACACACATATTCCTCTCCCTCCTTCCTCTCTCTCTCTCTATACTATATATCTCTCTTTCTCACTCTCCCCTCTCTTTCTCACACACACACATACATACACACACTACACACACATATACACGCACACTACACACACATACACACACTACATATACACACATACACACACTGCATATACACACACAAAACACACACACACTCACACACAAACACACACATACACACACTACATATACACACATACACACACTGCATATACACACACACAAACACACACACACACACACACAAAACACACATACACACACTACACACACACACATACACACACTACATATACACACATACACACACACACATACACACACTGCATATACACACAAAACACACAACACACACCAAACACACACAAACACACACAAACACACACATACACACACAATACACACACACACACACAACAACATACACTACACACACACCACACACACACCACCACACACACACACACACACACACACAACACACCCAACTCACAACCACACTTACTACTCCAAGCTCTAACATTATCTCCACAAAACTCAACACATTAGCTACTACGCCCTAACTCTAATCATTACTGCAATCTACATACAGACAACAACAGCATTACGCATACACTACTCATTCCAGACATGACATATTCACTACACATATACATACAACAGACAGACAGACAGACATACATACATACGTACATACATACATACATACAACATACAGACAGACAACAGACATACATACATACATACATACATACAGACATACACACATAACACACACACAACAGCACAACTACACCACACACACAACATACCACAACACCTACAACACACATCCACAGACCATCCACTCCATCCATTCATACATACATACCAACATCACATACAATAATTTTTAAAAATTTATACCACTTAAGTCACAGCAATTTCTCTACGTAAATCGCTGCTCTCTCGGAGAGCGTGTCCCACAAGCAGCACGCACCATTCTTTCTCCTGTCTGTACTGATTTGTTTTCTCTATCAGTCTTTTTTCTAAGAATTTTCACCAACTTTAAGTCACCAGGATTTTTACACGTAAATTCCGGACTGTCTTCGTTCGGAGAGCGGTCGCCATCAAGAGCAGCGCCACCACATTCTATACACTAGTCTTAACTGCATTGCTTTCTGCCGTATCAGGTGACTTTTTTTCGCTCACAGAATCTTTGCCAGGAAACCCTGTTTGCTGGTTCTTTACGACCTAATTAATTAATCGGAAACCGCATATCGGATTTTGATTCGCTTCCGCAAGACTAGGCCCCCCACACTCACCGTTCTAATGATGGGGGAAAAGTTTCGGGCCCAAAACGGGATTCGAACCACCGCATACTTCCGACCCGGACTTTTCGCTTTCTAGACAGGCGCGTTACCTCTAGACCACCGATCCACCAACATATCATACAGCTCACACATATAATGCATGCATACATACATGCACACGTGAAACCGGAGGAATATTTTGACATTTGATATTTCGCCATCGAACCTTGCTTTCATCCCCCGGAAACCCCTGCATTTATCGGGGAATATTTTGACCTCTGACATTTTCGCCTACACCCTTCAGGGCCCCCCTAAGTTCTGGACCGTTCATGAATGACTGTTGTTGTTGTTTCGTTTTCTTTGGGGTTTTTTTTTTCCATGCCAATGTCATAACCGTTTTTTGTTTGGGCGGGGGGTGGGTGGGGTGGTAAGAGACAGAGACAGACAGACAAGAGAGAGGGAGAGAGAGAGACAAAGAGAGGGGGAGGGAGAGAGAGAGACAGAGAGAGAGACAGAGAGACAGAGAGAGAGAGAGAGAGACAGAGAGAGAGACAGAGAGAGAGAACTTTGTCTGGCTGAAATGTCAGAACTGACCGTGGTGTGTACGACGTTCACGGTTATGCAATGTCAACAAACCTGGGGACAGTTGTGATAGTGGTGACGATGAGGAGGTGGATGGTGGTGGATGTGGATGGTGGAGATGATGATGATGTGATGATGATGATGACTTTGTATCTGGACTATTTTCATATCTGTTTCATCACACACCCCACACCCCACCACGACCATCTTTCTCACAGAGAAATGATTCCCACACTGTACACAACCCTGTACTTCGGTACTGAACTCGAACTAGCGAGCACACACGCCTTGTTGTAGCCTTTCACTAGTTCAACATGAACGTGATTCATATCGACTCTCATGCATATTTCAAGCTTTGTCATGCATACGCCCGTGAATGGGATGAGGTCACTGGCAGGTCTGCACTTAACCTGACCTGAGAGTTTGTCAGAATGCAAGTCCACAGGACCCCACAGAGATTTGTTGGTGTTGATGTTGGGCGTTCCCCATCTTAACACTCTAGGGCTCAGCCAAAATGCTCTCTGACTCAGTCATCACTGTGAGACCGTAAACTGTTTAAATGCCACTGGATGAAAAGTTTGCGTGTGTGGCTGTCTCCAAATACTTCGCCATACAGGCAGCCATACTCCGACTTCAGGATCCGTTTTTCTCCTTCTACGGAAAGTACAGATTGTCATGTAAGAAGTTCATCATGACTGTATCGGATGAAGACAATTTCAACATAACATTTGAAGGCATCTTACTGTAGGTACTCATCCTACGTAAGTAAATCAACAAGTGACAACACTCTTGACATGTGGTACACAGAGGTCAGAAACCGTGACATTAAAACAAGCTTGACGGACACTACAGCTGAGTAGTTAAGATCGTTCGACTACAATCTCACTGGTCTATGAAGTCTTGGGTTTGAATCTCAGCGGCGTCCGGTGAATTAAGGGTTGAGGAGTTTTACCATCTCCCAAGTCAAGTCCTAGCGCAGGCCTGCCAGTGCCTCGATTCCCTTCGTGTATATATACACACGCAAAAGATCAAAATATGCGCGTTAATTAAAGATCTAGTATTGTGCGTCAGCATTCGATGGCTTACGGAAACGCGCACATACCCAGTATAATAATAATAATAATAATAATAATAATAATAATAATAATGATGATGATGATGATGATGATAATAATAATAATAAATGGAACTTATATAGCGCAAATCTTGCAAAGACAAATCAAGCGCATGCATCAACCAATCTTCACAATATGCAATCAATGAAAAAATCAATAGTTAAACAAACAGATATTTACCCAACAGTATAACCCTGATCGGAGTGCGGCTACCTATTGTGGCAAAAACGTCGCACACGCGAAATTCCGCATTGGCGAACCCTAGCGAGGAACGAAAACAAAACGGAAAAAACAAAGAGCGCTGCGCGTGACGTATCTCAAAAGAGCAACGCTGCTAGCAATGACATGAACGAAGTGGCAGATGGTTAAGACGTTGGCCTGCCAACAAGTCAACCTTGAGGTTGTGGGTTCGATTCCCAGCCTCGCCCTTTCTTCCCAGTTTGACCCAAAAAAAATTGAACTGAATGTCAAAGTCATTCGGATGAGACTATAAACCGAGGCCCCGTGTAGGAACGCAAGCAAAACATCTTGCGCACGCGTTAAATCCTGTTCCGCTTTTCGAAAGAGTAGACCATTGTGTGCCGGTGGGAACAGATGACAAAATTTACAAAACCGCATACCCACGGGGACTAGATGTAAAAAAGCACATGAGTGCTTATTCCATTATCCTCGATATAAAAGAATAAATAAATAAATAAAATAATGATACAGCGCTGTCAAGACACGAACCCGCTACTACCCCAAAAAACTATAAAGGATTAGGAGGAGCAGGTGAGTTTATTTATCTGTTTGGCTACTGCAAGCAAGCGACAGAGGAACTGCAGGAGCAGCAGCAGCAGTAGAGTTAACGTGATAAAGGGAGCACACAGAACTAATCGTGACAGTCAGCACGATGGCAAGATCCCGAAACGCGCAATCACTGTCATCAGTGTTTACTGCACGCACACACAAGTTGCATATGCGCGCGTATGCGTACGCGCGCGTGAAGGCCTACACGTACAAACATGCCTACGTATACTCACAAGCACGCATGCACAAATGCAGGCATGCACACACGTACCAACATGCGCAAAAGTGTTCCCACATACACACAACAATATACACAAACACGTACGCGCGCGCGAACACACACACACGCACGCACGCACTCACGTACGCACTCACGCACGCACACATGCACGCACACACGCACGCTAGCAAGCACGCACCCAACCACCCACCCACCACAATGCAACACGCGCGCGCGCGCGCAGCACGCACACACACCACACACACACACACACACACACACACACCACTCCTGTCTGACTGTCTGTCTGTCTGTCTTCTTCTCTCTCTCTCTCTCTCTCTCTCTCTCTCTCTCTCTCTCTCTCTCTCTCCTCTCTCTCTCTCTCTCTCTCTCTCTCTCTCTCCCCTCTCCTCTCTCTCTCTCCCTCCCTCCCTCCCTCCCGCTACACACCGCACACCGGTTAATTATCGTGACATAATGCTGTTGACATAAGTGGAGATTGCTTGGTCATACCCCTTATTATTGCCTATTCTTGTTAATGATATTTGTTCAGCTAATGGCCGCAAAAACA
Organism: Rapana venosa; assembly: GCA_028751875.1. NCBI lineage: Eukaryota > Metazoa > Mollusca > Gastropoda > Neogastropoda > Muricidae > Rapana > Rapana venosa. Next base: position 43,489,394 of record CM054142.1, read on the forward strand.
CCAGACAAAGCAGCTTCTCATTGCTCAAGAGCTCGCTTCGTGGTTCCGAGATTTGTTTCGGGTTTTTTGTTGTTGTTTGTTTCGGGGTTTTTGTTGTTGTTTGTTTTTGGGTTTTTGTTTTGGGTTTTTTGTGTGTGTTGGGTGAAGATCATAAACTTGGTGTAGGGAATATTTTGTTTGTTTTTTTAACTGGCTGAAGAGTTCGCTGCAAGTTGATTGATTGAACAAAGTGATTTTGTTTTTCTTGCCTTGGCTAGAGCTCCAAGGTTCACCAAAAGTGAAGGGGAGGACGGGATAGCCTAGTGGTTAGAACACTGCGCTCACAATCTGACGACCCGGGTTCGATTCCCGTTCAAAGGGGATATTTTCCCCTGGAGTTAACATCAGTGCCAACTCCACTCTCCCCCAAAAGTCCTTCGGATGAGACTATAAACCAAGGCCCCGTGTGCGAACGCACGCAGAACATCTTGCGCACACGTTAAAATCCTGTTCCGCTTTTCGTAAGAGTAGGCCATTGTGTGCCGGTGGAAACAGATGACAGAATTTACAAAACCGCATACACACGGGGACTGGATGTAAAAAGCACATGAGTGCTTATTCCATTATCCTCGATATAAAAGAATACATTTTTAAAAATTTAAAAATTGTGTATGAGACAGTTTTTCTCCGCTTTTGCCCACAGTGTACTGTGGTAGCCGCACTCCGACTTCGGGATATTTACTTATATACGCAGGCAAGCATGTAAGCGCACGTGGGCGCGCACGTGCAAGCACACACGCGTTATGCACGCGACGCACACACATACACGCACAAAACAACATGCACATCACTTATATGAAAATACGTTATAAGCAAAGAACATCACACTTCACACACACACACACACCACAACATACATACACACAACCAACACACATACACACACACCACACCAACACACACACACAACCCACACACACACACACACACAAACACTCAATCAACACACATACACACACACACGCACTCACCTATCTCTCTCTCTCTAAAACTCACTTCTCTCCTCTTTCTCTCACTCTCTCTCTTTTCTCTTCGTCCCTCCTCTCTTCTCATCTCTCTCTCTCTCTCCTCACTCATTCTCCTCTCCTCCTCCTCTCTTCTCTCTCACACACACACAACACACACTCATCACACACACACACACACACACACACTCACGCTCATACACAACACGCAACAGATAATTATTCCATTATCATTTTTGTTAACAGAAAGTGAAAAATATACTATCATGGCCTCTATTGCTTTACATTCCCGTGGACCATGTTTGCCCAGCTAATAGCCATAGAGATATGAGACAAAGTATCACTGATTTACCAAAAAACGTTGCTGAAAGAAGAGAGAACAAAAACTTTCGAAAGATGCACAAAGAAAAAGAACAAACGTTGCATGAAAGAAGCAAAAGAAGAGAGAACACAAACTTTGTGAAGAGCACAAAGAGAAAGAACTAAAACGTTTTGCTGAAAGATGCCCAAAGAAGAGAGGATAAAACGTTGCTGAAAGATGCATAAAGAAGAGAGAACAAAACGTTGCTGAAAGATGCATAAAGAAGAGAGAACAAAACGTTGCTGAATAAAGGGAGAACAAAACGTTGCTGAAAGATGCACAAAGAAGAGAGAACAAAACGTTGCTGAAAGATGCATAAAGAAGAGAGAACAAAACGTTGCTGAAAGATGCACAAAGAAGAGAGAACAAAACGTTGCTGAAAGATTGAAAGATGCACAAAGAAGAAAGAACAAAACGTTGCTGAAAGACTGAAAGATGCATAAAGAAGAGAGAATAAAACGTTGCTGAAAGATTGAAAGAAGAGAGAACAAAACGTTGCTGAAAGATTGAAAGAAGAGAGAACAAAACGTTGCTGAAAGATTGAAAGATGCACAAAAAAGAGAGAACAAAACATTGCTGAAAGATGCATAAAAAAGAGAGAAGAAAGCATTGCTGAAAGATGGAAAGACGAGAAGGTTGTGAAATATACAGAACAGGACAAAATGTTGGTGAAATATGCAAAGAAAACACAACAAAACGTTGCTGAAATATGCAAAGAAGATGTAAGGAAACGTCTCTGAAAGATACATTGAAGTGAGAGAGAGAGAGAGAGAGAGGAGAGGAGAGAGAGAGAGAGAGAGAGAGAGAGAGAGAGAGAGAGAGAATTGCTAAAAATGCAAAGAAGAGAGAACAAAACGTTCGCGAAAGATGCAAAGAAGAAGAAGAGAAAAGTTGCTGAAAGAAAAGAAAAAAAAAAGTACAAAACAAAAATGTTGCTGAAAGATGCACGAAGAAGACAAGAACCAAACGTCGCCGAAAGACGCCAGAACCAAGAGGACACAACGTCATTGTAAAGATGCAACAACACAACGCAACAAAGAAAAGACAAAAAAGCGAATCCATCCATATAACGACATCACTCCTGATGTCCACGGAAAGTCATTGTGTGGCCACAGGATAATGGCCCGGCATCAAGCCTCATTGCCTGCACAATGGGGCCCCCTCATAAATCCCAGTCTTTGGTGAATGATTCTGCATCCTGTGGTGCAGGGAAGGAGGGGGGGGGGGGGGGGGGGGGGGGGTTGGGGGGGGGGGGCGAAATTACCTTCATTCCTATCATGGCTATTTCCACCCACACCCTCCTGCGATCGTCTTGGCTTAGCTTGGCTAATGCCTTGGATCGCAGACGCTGTCATCTGGGGCCAGTCTGGTTGCAGCAGACGAGCGAGCAATGGTTGGTGGACTGTCCAATTTCCTGGCCTCCCCTTGTTTCGGGCTGCGTTTTGTCTGTCGGCTGGTGTTGATTGACTTTGTCTGTCCTGTCTGTCTGTCTGTTTGTCTGTCCTGTCTGTCTGTCTGACTTTCTGTCTGTCTTGATATAGATCGCGGGGATGTTGAATTGTGATAATGATAACGTTCCTTGCGTTTGGGTGGGTTGTATTAAAGCGCTCAGTATAAATACCCCCACCCAGAAAACAAGAACAAGCAAAATAGAATTAAATGCCAGGTGTTCTCTTTTTATCACACACATACACACACACACACACATACAACACAACACACACACACACACACACACACACACACACACACACACACACACACACACACACACACACACACACACACACACCCCTACCTATCTAAAACAAATATGGAAGATTTATGGGTGGCTCGTTTTTTTGTTCTTTTGGTGGAGGGGGGGGGGGGTTATTTTTCCACAAGAAAGATAAGCTTTTATTGCTTTATTTGACACAGATCGATTCCGAATATAAATAAGAGTACGCCATTGTGTGTCGGTGGGAACAGATGACAGAATTTACAAAACCGCATACACACGGGGACTCGATGTAAAAAAAAAAAGCACATAAGTGCTTATTTCATTATCCACGATATAAAAATAATGGCTTCGGAATACTCTAAGATGAAAACAGAATTTGTTTCCATGAGCAGTTGTGTCATGACCGTAACAATGACGTAACATAAACGCTCATGAAGAATGATCATCATCACTGTATTGACTGTCTGTCTGCCTGTATGTATGTCTGTCTCTGTCTGTCTCTCTGTCTCTGCTGTCTGTCTGACTATGTCTGTCTCTGCCTGTCTGTCTGTCTGTCTCTGTTTGTCTCTCTGTCTCTGCCTGCCTGTCTGTCTGTCTGACTCTCTCGTCTCTCTCTCTCTCTCTCTCTCTCTCTCTCTCTCTCTCTCTCTCTCTCTCTCTCTCTCTCTCTCTCTCTCTCTCTCGCCTCTACACATACACTCGCACACATGTGCACACACACATACGTACATATGCAAACACGCGAGCGCGCGAGCGCGCACGTGCATGCATGCGAGGGAGAAAGGGAAACACACACACACACGCAAACACACATACATACATGTAAAAACACACATAAGTGCTTATTTCATTATCCTCGATATAAAAGAAATAAAATAAAGAAACAACACACACACACACACACACACACACAGCATACACACACACACCACACACACACACACACACACACACACCAGACAGAGAAAGAGAAAGAGACAGATGGACATACAGACACTAATGAACAGACGGACAGAAGCAGACACAGTTACCAGAAAATGATCTTTCTTTTTTCTTCCTAGGCTTCTTTCAGCTGACAGACAGAACAGTTCGCTTCTCCCAGTGCTTCTCTCTCTACTTGCAACGTCTTTCTTTCTGTCTGTCTTTTCTTTCTTTCTTTCTTTCTTTCTTTTTTTTTCTTTCTGTCTTTCTGTCTTTGTTTCTTTGTGTCTCTCTTTCTTTCTTTCTGTCTTTCTTTCTTTGTTTCTGTCTGTCTTTCTTTCTTCCTTCCTTCCTTCCTTTCTTTCTTTCTTTCTTCTGTCTGTCTGTCTGTCTGTCTGTCTGTCTTTCTGTCTTTCTTTCTTTCTTCTTTCTTTCTTTCTTTCTGTCTGTCTTTCTTTCTTTCTGTGTTTCTGTCTGTCTTTCTTTCTTCCTTCCTTCCTTCCTTCCTTTCTTTCTTTATTTCTTTCTTTCTTTCTGTCTGTCTGTCTGTCTTCTTTCTGTCTTTCTTTCTTTCTTCTTTCTTTCTTTCTTTCTTTCTTTCTTTCTTTCTTTTTTTTTTTCTTTCTGTCTGTCTGTCTGTCTGTCTGTCTGTCTGTCTGTCTGTCTTTTCTTTCTTTCTTTTTTTTTTCTTTCTTTCTTTCTTCCATCCTGTCTTTCTTTATTTCTTTCTTTCTTTCTTCCTTTTTTGCTTTCTTTCTTTTTTTCTTTCTTTTTTTTTTTCTTTCTTTTTCTTTTCTGTCTTCGTCTGTCTGTCTGTCTGTCTGTCTGTCTGTCTGTCTGTCTTTCTTTCTATCTTTCTTTCTGTCTTTCTGTCTTTTTTCTCTCTTTCTTCCTTCCTTTCTTTCTTTCTGTCTTTCTGTCTGTCTTTCTTTCTTTCTTTGTTTCTTCCTTTTTTGCTTTCTTTCTTTTTTTTCTTTTTTTTCTTTCTTTCTTTCTGTCTTTCTTTCTTTATTTCTGTCTGTCTTTCTTTCTTTCTGTCTTTCTTTCTTTCTTTCTATCCTTCTTTCTGTCTTTCTTTCTTTCTGTCTTTTTTCTTTGTTCCTTTCTTTCTTTCTGTCTGTCTTTCTTTCTTCCTTCCTTCCTTCCTTTCTTTCTTCCTTCCTTCCTTCCTTTCATTCTTTCTTTTTTTTTTTCTTTCTTCTTTCTTTCTTTCTTTCTTTCTTTCTGTCTTTTTTCTTCTTCCTTTCTTGTGATATCTTCTTTTGTTCCAGCAAAACATATTCCTATGCATACCACACCAAGCATGAAGATTCCCGCTACCAGCAAATTAGTGTCATAATGAGGATAACAGTATTGACAGTAATGATAATGATAGTGATGATGGTGATGATGTTGGTGATGATGATGATGATATTACTGCTACTAGTACTACTACCACTACTACCTACCTACCTACTACTACTACTACTACTACTACTACTACTACTGCTGCTGCTGCTGCTGCTGCTGCTGCTGCTGCTGCTGCTGCTGCTACTAAATAGTGATGATAATGATAATGTCGTTATAATGATGATAATAATTTATCACTAATAAAAGAGCAACAACAGCTATAATGTTGACGACGACGATATAATAATAATAATAATAATTTAAAAAAATAAAATAATAATAATAATGATGATGATGATGATGGTGGTAGTGGTGGTGGTGGTGGTGGTGGTAATACTTATGGCGCTACTACTACTAATGATGATGATGACGATGATGATGATAATTATGACAGCAATGATAACAGTCAGCATCATCATCACCACCATCATCATCATCATCATCATCATCATCACCATCATCATCGTCATCACCAGCACCATCATCATCAAAGTCTTTAACCGTAACAAACTCTTCACACAACACACATATATGGGGGGACAGGATAGCCTAGTGGTTAGAACATTGCGCTCGCAATCTGACGACCCGGGTTCGATTCCCGTTCAAGGGGATATTTTTCCTCTGGAGTTAACATCAGTGCAGACTCCACTCTCCCCAAAAGTCCTTCGGATGAGACTATAAACCAACGTCCCGTGTGCGAACGCACGCAGAACATCTTGTGCACATGTTAAATCGTGTTCCGCTTTTCGTAAGAGCAGGCCATTGTGTGCCGGTGGGAACAGATGACAGAATTTACAAAACCGCATACACACGGGGACTAGATGTAAAAAAGTACATAAGTGCTTATTCCATTATCCTCGATATAAACAAAAACAAGATAAGATATATCACGCACACTACAACCCAACAGAACACGTCTCTGACATAGCCCGCCCCTTCCTTAACCCAAGGGTCAGCCGTCACTGGCCGCGTCATGCTGGAACCCATGATATGCAGGAAAAGGTCGGTTTTAATCATATAATCCACGCCTCGAGTCGCTCTGTGTGTGTGTGTGTGTGTGTGTGTGTGTGTGTGTGTGTGTGTGTGTGTGTGTGTGTGTGTGTGTGTGTGTGTGCGTGCGGGTGTGTGTGTGTGTGTGTGTGTGTGTGTGTGTTTCAGTTACTGTTAGTATTCATATTATGATCCTCCACACCCCAAAATAATGGGGTGAAAGGAATTAAATCTTGAATCTTGTGTGTATGTGCGTGCGTGCGTGCGTGCGTGCGTGTGTGTGTGTGTGTGTGTGTGAGAGAGAGAGAGAGAGAGAGAGAGAGAGAGAGAGAGAGAGGAGAGAGAAAGAGAGAGAGAAAGAGAGAGAGAAATTGTTTTAAATAGATTAAGCATTACATGCTTCTTCTTTTTTTTTTTTACATACAGCCCTCGAAAAACAAAATTCTGGGGGGGAAAATACGAGAGACAGACAGACAGACAGAGTGAGAGAGACAGAGAGAGAGAGAGAGAGAGACAGACAGACAGACAGACAGACAGAGAGACAGAGAGAGAGAGAGAGAGAGAGAAGTCGAACTCGAACTCGAAGTCCAAAGATTTATTCACAAAAAGGCCATTGGCCCAGAGAGAGAGAGAGAGAGAGAGAGAGAGAGAGAGAGAGAGAGAGAGAGAGAGAGAGAGAGAGAGAGAGAGAGAGACACACAGACAGAGACAGAGACAGACAGACAGAGTGACAGACAGACAGACACAGACAGACAAAGACAGAGAGAGAGTGAGCGACGGCACCAGAGCAATCGCGAGAACGAGGTGCTTCTACTAAAAAAAGGACGGGGGTGTGTTCCTTCACCATGCTAGGCTAGGCTAGGCTGGGCTAGCTAGCAGTCGACGGTTGGTGCCGGGGCAGCGAGAGTGGGAGTAAGAGAGAGAGAGAGTGAGAGAGGCGCTAGCTGTTTCGGCTGCTCCACCTAACCCAGTGAAAAACTCGTTTTATGTATGTGCGTAATAGTGGATTTATCCGAGATAGTGATGAGAGGATTTCGTAGTGTGTGATTTGTGACTTACGCGGGGGGGATTATCTGTGTCGTGGAAGTGCGGTGGTGATAAGGTTTGTGTGTGTGTATAGATTATAGCTTATCGAAGTGTGAACGGGTTTTATTGCAAGGTTTATGAGAGAGTGTGTTTTGCTGGGACGGGTTTTATTGCAAGTTTTGGAGAGAGAGAGAGAGAGAGAGAGAGAAGAGAGAGAGGAGAGAGTGTGTGTGTGTGTTGTTTTATGTTTGTGTGTGTGTGTGTGTGTGTTTTGGTTCGGGGTGTGTTGGACAGTGAGTCATTCCATTTTTTGTTTTTCTAATTAATTGAGGCTAGTGTAAAGTACAACGGCTTTTTTTCATTTTTTTGCAGGATTAAACCCGTTGCTGTGTTAACATGTATTTTGGTCCCTGTTTTTATAATAATGTGGGAGTATATTTTCAGAAAAAAACCCAAACAAACCGTGTTTACGTTTTACTTTGATATCCTCTTCACAGCGTTAAGTGTTTTGGGATACTGTCGTATAACTTGTTTTTATTTGTTTTGGTTTTTTAATTATAAGGTTTTCTGTCCTAGACAGAATCGTCGGCTGTCTGTATTGTGTTGTTGCTGTTTGCCTAAAATCTTTGTGGGCGTAATTTGTAAGTACAGGAGTAGAACCAAAATTATCCCCGAAGTCGGAATACGCCTACCTAAATGGGGGTTAAAACGGTGGCATAAGCAAAATCTAGCCATTGATGAACCTCAGAGCTCTAGCCTAGAACCAAAAACAAACAAACAAAAAACCAAACGAAAATAAAAACCAGCATACATAAAATAGCTCCTAGTAATTGCCTAGTAATGACCGTGACTAATGATGACAACGACCTCTGTCACTATTGTTGCTACTGCTGCTACCACCACTACTAGTAGTACTGCTATGCTACCATTGCTGCTACTGCTGCTGCTGCTGCTGCTGCTGCTGCTGCTACTACTACTACTACTACTACTACTACTGCTGCTGCTGCTGCTACTGCTGCTGCTGCTGCTGCTGCTGCTGCTGCTGCTACTGCTGCTGCTGCTGCTGCTGCTGCTGCTGCTGCTGCTACTACTACTACTACTACTACTACTACAACCTCTGCCTCCATTATGTAGTGACATTGTTTTAGGCAAAGATGGTGACAATAACGTGGACGATAATGAACGACATACATGATTATGCTGATGGTGACGACGATGATAACGATACACGATTATAATTAGGTGCCCTCTGTTCATCAATTAAGCCAGAGCATAACGGAAATCCGTTTTCAGTTATCCAAGGTGATTCTCTTGGGTGAAAAGTTCTGGGTACGTTTGTCTCTTTTTTGTTGTTGGTGTTGTTGTTGTTGTTACTGTTGCTGCTGTTGTTACTGTTTCCTTATACGTAGATATTCTTACTATATTCATCATCATTACCAATTCGATGATGGTGAAAGTTACGAAAATAGGAATTATGGTGATTGTGGTGGCATGTTGATGATGATGGAGATGATGACAACGACGATAGTGGTGACGATAATGAATAACTACAGCCACCCCCTTTCTTTTCTCCTTCTTCTTGCCGTGGTTGTAGAGCGTTCCCCAGCTTAACATTCTGGCGGAATATCCAGAACATGTACCCTCGTCTCACCCATCACACACGGGAATCGCTGTGACATCGTAAGTACGCACGCACTCCATGACAAGTCTTGATGTCGGGATTGTTTTCAACTGTCTTGATGTAGGATCGTTTTAACTTGTCTCACCATATAATAGCTGCCATATTCCGGCTTCAGAGTATTCTTTATCCTTCACTGGAGAGTACCGGTTCGGTATGCTAGGAGCTTGTCGTGGCTGAAGACAAATCTCAACAATGCATTTCAAAGAATAACGTCGTATAGGCGGTGTGATTCTGTCAGTAAGAGATACACCTTTTTAGCGTGGTCCAACGTATAATAATAATAATAATAATAATAATAATAATAATAATAATGATGATGATGATGATGATAATAATAATAATAATACATGGAATTTATATAGCGCCATATCTTGAAAAAGAAACCAACCCAAATCATAGCGCTTTCGTTCATCCCACTCATTCACATGCAGCCAGTTACAATCAATAGTTTTTTTACAAATTCAAATGTATACACTCACACGCACGCACGCACACACATAAAGGTTATACACTTCGTTACCATCGTCATAGTTATTGGCTAAGTGGCCTAGAGGTTAGAGCGCTGAACTCGTGATCTG
>CM054142.1:43506563-43509063 GCA_028751875.1 Rapana venosa
TCTTGCAGAGGAGTCGTTGGGATACTGCAGTGAATATATATATTTTTTAGGCCGTGTGTCGTGGGTGAGATGAATCTGACGAAGTTCGTTTCTCTTGTGCGGCTTTTTTTTTCGTGTGTGTGTGTGTGTGTGTGTGTGTGTGTGTGTGTGTGTGTGTGTGTGTGTGTGTGTTTTGTGTGTGTGTGTGTGTTTGTGTGTGTGCGTGTGTGTGTGTGTGTGTGTGTGTGTGTGTGTGTGTGTGTGTGTGTGTGTGCGTGGTGTGTGTTGTGTTTGTGTGTGTGTATGTTGTGTTGTGTTTGTGTGTGTGTGTGTGTTTTGTGTGTTGTGTTGTGTGTGTGTCTGTGGATGTCTGTGGGTGTCTCTGTGGGCGTGTGTGTGGTGTTGTTTTTGTTTTTTTTATATTTACCTTGTTGCTGGTAATGCTTCTTCGTCTGTTTGTTACGGGTGCTGTTGTTGTTTTTATTCGATTTGTTTCGGCTCTTGATTTGTCTGTTTTTTCCCTAGTTTGTTGTTTGCTTCTTGTTGTTATTGGGTTGTTGTTTTTTATTCGATTGTGTGTGCTCTTGGTTTGTCTGTTTCGTTCTTGTTTGTTTGTTGTTTATGTTTGTTTACTTTCAGTATTTTTCTCGTCATAATTCGCTCTATCCATTTTTGTGCTTAATGAACCAACCGACCAACCAACCAATCAATCAATACCAACCAATCAACCAATCAATCAATACCAACCAACCAATCAATCAATCAATCAATACCAACCAACAAACCAAACCAGCCAGCCAACCAACCAACCAACCAACCAACCAGCCAAGCAAATCAACCCAACCCAACGAACCAATCAACCAAACCACCACACCAAATAAATAGCAAAACCTAGAACCCAGTAGTTTGCAGTGGGAGGGGACTCTTCATATCAGCGCCCGTCTACATTAATAATAATTATTATGATGTATTTTTTGGGGGGCTGGTGCTTACCAAGGTCTCAGTCAGATTCATAGAAGATAGATATACCCCAAAGGTTAGCTGTCAACAGCCTAGATATCACGTTCTGTCTCTCTGTCTTTCTCTGTCTCTGTCTGTCTCTCTCTCTGTTTCTCTGTCTCTGTCTCTCTATGTATCTCTGTCTCTCTCTCTCTGTCTCTCTGAGTTGGTATTTATTTGTATAAGGCTTTCAAAATTAGAAGTACTGTTTGTTGCTTGCTGTCAACAGCCTAGATATCACGTTCTGTCTCTCTGTCTTTCTCTATCTCTCTTTCTGTCTCTCTCTCTCTCTGTCTCTGTCTGTCTGTCTGTGAGATGGTATTTGTTTGTATATGGCTCTCAAAATTAGAAGTACTGGTTGTTGCTTAAGTATCATTCCTCTGTTTCCAAAAGGTTCCTCTAAAATATGTTGTGGAATATTGATTATATTCACACTACCCCTTCATGAGGGGCCAAGGCCTATATTGAATAAAACTTTCGCATTCTCTCTCTGTATGTATGTTTGTGTGTATCTCTCTCTCTCTCTCTCTCACTCACTCCCAACGGACAACGGATGACAAAATTGACAAAACTGCATACACACGGGGACTGGATGAAAAAAAGCACACGAGTGCTTATTCCATTATCTTCGAAATAAAAGAATAAAATAAATAAATAAATAAATTCCTCCCTCCTCTCTCTCTCTCTCTCTCTCTCTCTCTCTCTCTCTCTCTCTCTCTCTCTCTCTCTCTCTCTCTCTCTCTCTCTCTCTCTCTCTCTCTTCTCTCCTCCACTACTACTGCCATGGTTTCCATGTCATTATAATCGCGTCGCGTTCGATATCGTTTGTTACCGCGCCACAGCGCTATATGGCTTGATTCCTAAATAGCAATAAATTTTGTCATTGTCATTCTCTCTCTCTCTCCTTCTCTCTCTCTCTCTCTCTCTCTCTCTCTCTCTCTCTCTCTCTCTCTCTCTCTCTCTCTCTCTCTCTCTCTCTCTCTCTCTTGCTTACTCTCTCTTTAATTACTTGCTTTGGGGGGGGGGGGGGGGGTTGTTGGGGGGAGCTGTTTTGAAAAGGGTTATTTCCCCTTGTTTTTATTGTGAGACTGTATAAGTATTGGGTTATTATAATAATAATAATAAATAATAATGTATGGAATTTATATAGCGCTGAATCTTGTAAAGCAACAAATCAAAGCGCTCAGATTTTATTTCATACCACTTTAAGTCACCGCAGATTTCTCTCAGTGAAATTCGGGCTGCTCTCCCTGGGGAGAGCGGGAGAACGCGTCGCCACTTAGCGCTGCGCCACCCTTTCACCCTTTTTTTTTTTTTTTTTTCCTGCAGCTGTATTTGTTTCCCTATCAGGGTGGCTTTTTTCTAAGAATTTTGCCAGGGACAACTCTCTTGTTGCCATGGGTTTTTTTACGTGCGCTAAATAATTACGTGTATCCCTAACGGGCGGGGACTGGATGTAAAAAAGCACATGTGTGCTTATTCATTATCCTCGAAATAAAAGAATTTGTCATTGTCATTGTCA
>CM054142.1:43514063-43526563 GCA_028751875.1 Rapana venosa
TCTCTCTCTCTCTCTCTCTCTCTCTCTCTCTCTCTCTCTCTCTCTCTCTCGCTCGCTCTCGCTCTCTCCCTCGCTCGCTCGTTGTTAATGTTAGATGAACACAGAAGAACAAACAACTCAGTTTGAACTTTGCCCAGCTCGCTACGTGGTGCACTCACACTGTTTTAGCCATAGGGGAATGTAACTTTGAACGAACAACTGCGCATTCGGGGCTTTTTAGCGTAACAACCTGTACGCTCTATCAAAAAAGGAAACATTCTCTGAAGTTGGGAGTTTGGCTGCCTGCACAAATGGCCTACTCTTCCGCAAGATGGAAGGGGTTTTAACGCGTACGCAAGATTTAAGATACAAGCTTCTGGTTTCCCTCTGTCATTTGAACGGAAGAATAAGGTCTGGAATAGAGTCAGAAGTTGGTAAAAATAAAAATTGAAATAAAATAAAAACCCAACGATTTCAACCACTGCCTCTGCAGAAAACTTATACTCACACACTTGCCTACTGAGGTAGACTCAAAAAAAGACTATTGATTTTCTTTTACTTTTCGCACAGACTTTTCTTCGCATTTGCTCTGACAATACATTTCCCTTCCAGACGCATCTCCAGGCCAGACTTGTGTTATCAGCAACTTCTTAAGTTCACAGACAACCTAAAACAAGACTGGGAAATGGTGCGTTGTATTCATGGACATACTTTTTTTTAATTGTTAATGTTGTTCTTTTTGGTGTGTATTCATGGACTACTTTTTTTATATTGTTAATGTTGTTCTTTTTGGTGTTTTTTGGGCGTTCCTCAGCTTAACACGCTGGAGGTCACCCCAGAATATGCAACACTTGTCTCACTCACGTAACCTGAGAATCAGTGTAGAAACTTAAGAGGATTTGCATCCATGGGTTGTTTAGCATCTCACCACTTAGGCAACCGTACTCTGACTTCAAAGGGTGTTTTTTTCACCCCTCTTTTGATACCGAGTATAGATTGTTGTGCTAAAAGCTTGTCATGGCTGAGGATTTGCACCCATGGGTTGTTTAGCATCTCACCAAAAAAAACTTAGGCAGCCATACTCTGACTTCAGAGGGTTTTGTCACCCCTCTTTTGATACCGAGTATAGATCGTTGTGCTAAAAGCTAGTCATGGCTGAGGACAATCTCAATGCCACATTTCAAAGCGTAAGAACAATAATTTCATTGCATGTCTCAACGATTTGCTGACATCAATAACTGACAAAGCTTTTTGGCGTTGGCCAAGACACGTTTTTAATTATTTTCAATTTTTTTCCCCTGTCGACACACGAATTATTAGGGTCTTGTGTACAAATTCAGGCCCAAAAAACCCACACCGGGAGATATTGGTTGATGGCTATTATCAAGAGCTACAAAACACGTCTTATTGAGCTGACCTTTAGGGACGGTTGAAATATTTTTTGCTTGCACTGTGATAATGCTGTGACAGTTTGATCGTAAAGACGAATGTGAGAGAGAGAGAGAGAGAGAGAGAGAGAGAGAGAGAGAGACAGACAGACAGACAGACAGACAGACAGACAGACAGAGGCAGACATAGAGAGAGAAAGGATTGGTGAGAGAGACAGACAGACAGAGGGAAAATATGGGGGGGGGGGAGAGAGAGAGAGAGAGAGAGAGAGAGAGAGAGGAGAGAGAGAGAGAGAGAGAGAGAGAGAGAGAGAGAGAGAGAGAAGGGAAGAATTACAGAAAGACAGACAGAGGTGAGGGTGGAGGAAAGACATAAGGTCTTTGTGTATCACTCGCATATGCCATGTGCACACCGACTTAACGACACACATTCACACTCAAAAACGCGCGCACGCACGCACAAACACACGCATGGATACACACGCACACATCACACACCAACTCGCAACCGACCCCCCCCCCCCCACACACACACACACACACACATACGTATACACATACTCTCTCTCTTACACACAAACACACACACACTCTCTCTCGCACACACGCACACACACACACACACACACACACACACACACACACACACACACACATCGCACGCACGCACACCATACACACACACACACGCGTGCGCGCGCGCGCTAAAAATTCTTGGATATCATTTGTTAGAAATATTCTTCATAACATAGGGCTTGGTCATGTTTGGGACAATCGATCAACATTCGGTAAAAAACAGACTGAAATCTGCTTTGTGCGCCAACATTAAGAAAGAAAATAATAATGTACAGTTCTGAAAAAAAGCCAACAAGCAGACTAGAAGTTTATGATACAAAAAAAAAGAATGACTACCATCTAGAATATCATTTAACTACCGACATCGATCCGTCACACAAACAAGCTCTTTTCCAGCTTAGAATAAGTGCTCACGATTTAAACATTGAGTGTGGTCGATATACAGGCACCCCCAAGAGCAGCAAGATTGTGTGATGTGTGTACGTGTGGTGTTATAGAAGATGAATTTCATGTTTTGGATGCTTGTGTGTTATTTTACGATTTACGTAAAAATCTTCTGAAAGCAGTGCAGCAATCTGACTGTTTCTCTGGGCTAGTCCAGTCAGTATGTATGAACAACTTGATTCCCAGCGATTTACTGCAGTTTGATGAGTTTCAAGGACCATTAGCGAAATACGTTGTTGATTGCATGCACCTTCGGTGACTTGTTTCCTTTACAAACTTCTTTACTTATGTCTACAAGCCTTATGGGCTTCGATGGCAGTAAAGGATATTTTTGTTCTTGTTCACACACATACATACGCGCACGCACGCACACACACGCTTACACACACACACACACGCACGCACGCACACAAACACAGGCACACACACATACATACATACATACATACATACATACATACATACATACAGACAGACAGACAGACAGACAGACAGACAGACAGAGAGTGATAGAGACATATTCAAGTACTGTCTTTGACTGACGAAAGAAAAACGAGACCAAACATTTGATCAATGGTTCATGTTGCTTCACAACCAATAACTATACCCACCTCCTTGCGCTTCTAGAAATCAGGTAAAACATGAAGAAAATACCAGCTAAGAAAATGTTGCAGTGACGAAAGACAACCAGTCTGTAAGAGGAATCTATGCAGAAACAGCAGAAATCACGTTGCTTTATAAAAAACACAACAACAACTGGACGAGTGAGGAGGGAAGGTGCCCAGTCTGGCAGGTTTGCATAGTAACCGGATTCGGTACTGAAAGTAACGGCTGACAGCACACAGCCATAACCAATCCATTAGTGTGAAACAGAGATGACAGCTGTTAATGGACTGCATCATTTCCCTGTGAAATGCTAGGGGGGAAAAGGATCTGCCCGTCCATTGTCACTGGCATTCAGCGCACAGCAGGGGACACCAGTTTATGTTATGTGGAGTTTAGTATTTCTTGATACCCGGTGTTTCCAAGGTGAAAAGGGTAGAAAGCTGAGCTGGAGCGGTGGTCTAGAGGTAAGGCACCTCCTACCTGCTTGGATCACGAAAAGTCCTGGTTCGATCCGGGTCCAGGTTTGATCCCCGTTCGTTTCCCGAAACTGTTTACCCCCATCCACTACTAGACCTTGAGTTGGTAGTCTGGGTGGTGCTAGTCTGTACGATACAATACAATGAATTCTATACAATACCATAAATTCTGTACAATACAAGAAATTCTGTACAATACGATAAATTCTATACAATACGATACATTCAATACAATACTATAAATTCTGTACAATACAACAAATTTTATACAATACAATAAATTCAATACAGAACGATAAATTCTATACAATACAATAAATTCTATACAATACAATAAATTCTATACAATACAATAAATTCTGTACAATACAATAAATTCAATACAACACAATAAATTCTATATACAATACGATAAATTCCATACAACACAATAAATTCTATACAATTCAATTAATTCTATACAATACAATAAATTCAATACAATACAATAAATTCAATACAATACAACAAATTCTATACAATACAATAAATTCAATACAATACAATAAATTCAATACAGTGCAATAAATACAATACAATGTAATCAATACAATACAATAAGTTCTATACAATACAATGCAATGTCTTTGTTCTTCGTTCCACGGCTAGAGCTCCAGAGTTCAACAGTGGTTTTTGTTGTTTAAGTTCACCAGTGGTGAGATTTTGCGTATGCGACAGTTTTTATCCACCATTAACGTATCCGCATTCCGACTTCTGGGAAGTCTTTTTAACCTCCTCCCTTAACTCTTTAATATCTTTTAATTTCTATTTAATGGTGTTTTATTTTATTTACTTTTCCTTAAAAAAAATTTTTTTTAAGTTCTGCCCTAACTGGTTAATACATTTGTATGTGTTTTGTTGCTCAGCACTACATGTGGAGAACTGATATTCAGAATACTTTAAGTATGGTTGTTGTGAAACTTCAAAATAAATGTTTGGAATGTTCTTAGTGTTAGTAGTTGAAAACATTTCATTAACTGGTACTTTTTGGAGTTGTGTGTTTTGACTTTCTGTGAATGCGCCCGAATATCCCAGCAGACCAAATCATTAAGTTTTATACATTATTTTGTGTGATATTGCATCAAATCAGTTCAATATTCAGTTGGTGTTGTGTGTGGGTTTTATTTACAGCAAAATGAACTTTTATCAAACAATTGACGTAAACATTAGCAATAAATTGATTTTTCCCCCTGAAGATTAAAAAGTGAATCAAAGTGCATCTGAAGTGCGTCCAACTCAACAGACTCCATTGACGCAGATTCTTCAAGAATCATTCCAGAATCTTCAAGAATTCCTTCCAGTAGTGAACAGTGCACAACGCTGAATGCCTTCAGAGTGTTTTCTCTCGTAGTTCCACGGTCACCAAGGAGCTGTGAGCGGTTGGTCTGGGTCTCGTTCAATAACTGTTTGTGTGTGGAGCGTGTAAACCAATGCGCGGCCAGGCATGTCGATTCGCCGAAAGATACTGCCCAATAAGCGGAAGCTGATTCGTGGAATGACCTGTGATACCATCGTCTTCCGCCCCAAACCGGAAGTTGTGGTGAGTGGTGTTTGTGTGTGTGTGTGTGTGTTGGGGGGTGGGGGGAAGGGGGGCAGTGTGTGTGTGTGTGGGGGGGGGGGGGGGTGAGGTGGGGGTAGTGTTTGTGTGTGTGTTCGGTCATCTTAATCTGTTGTGTTGGCTTTGAGTTCTACAGCTTATGTCGATTGATTGTTTTGCTTGTTTGGGAGTTTGCTTTTTTACCCGTTTTTGTGTGATTTCTGTCAGTTGTGGTGATTATCGTGCTTACAATGTGCACTGCTATACACGGTGAGTGGAAGCTGGTTGCAAAATCTTCAGTGGATCCCCAACGGTCGACAAGACTACAGGGCAGATGAAGGTGATACAAATGGCAAAAGCAGACTTCCACATTTTTGTCACATTGTAGAATTAACTGTCTTTGACACTATACATCACAGTGTTGTATACTGTAGACACAGACAAACGCCATTTAAATATGTTACACTGCAATTTCTTTAAACATTTTATAATCCTTTAACTGCCTTTGGTGCTGTAGGTGTAAAGTTCTGTACCAGTGACACAAAACACACACCATTGAAGTGAGACACACTTCACACTTGTACGTTTGAAACATTGCATAACTATCTATAGTACTGTGCATACAGCGTTGAAAACCAATAGCACAAACACCCACTGAAATGGCCTACTCTGCATACTTGGAAACCTACTCCCAGCCCCTTAAAGGACAGAAGCCCAGCACACTGAATCCTATACTACAGCTGCTGTCATCATCCATCTTCCAGTCACAGACAGCACAGAGCAAAACGATTAGTGGAGTGTGGCCTGCCTACCTCTGTTCTACACGCGCTCTGAACGTGTTTCATTATTCACCAGTTTGCTGCAGGAATGACAAAGGTCAGCCATGGTGTGCCATGGTGAATCTGTAATAAGAGATTGGCGGATATATCAGGTGCTACAAAAACTATATATTATTGAATTGACGTTTTGGACACTGTGGGAATGAACTATGTCCTGTCATATCACGGCTTGGCTGGAAGGGGTGGGGGGTTAGGCTAGTGGTTAGACAATCCAATGCATGTGATCTAACAGTTTCTGAGGGAGGTGGTTCGAGTCCTTGAAAAGGTGTATCTTTAAGGATTTTTTTCCCAGAAGTTAACATTGGTACTGACTTGCCTGGAAGTTCTTTTGATAAAATACTAAATGAAGATTTCGTGTGTAAACATACTATCTTATGTTCACATTTGAAGTCTACGCAGTAGCTACTTCCAGTGGTATGGATGATATGAACATACTCAGCATGCATCGTGCTGCCTGGAAAGTGATGATGGGCTTTGCTGCACCACATTCAACTTACCTATGAATCATGGCTCGAAAAACTTAGAGCAGTTTCCTCAAAATGACTGCTCAGGAAGTTAAGCGAGAAATCAAAGTTAATTCAACACTTTTCTTTGTTCTTTGTTTTTCTCACAATGCACATATGTACAACACGTCGATACTTTACATTTTAGTGTACCAATAACTCGTACAAACTTCATTGAATTAGGTTACTCTTCGTACAGCTGGTTCCAGCCCTTTCAGAGACTGAACCCCAGCACACTGAATCCTACTGCTGTCATCATCCATCTTCCAGTCACAAACTGGAAGCGATTTGTGGAGTGTGGCCTGCCTGCCTCTATTCTACACGCGCTCTGAACGTGTTTCATTATGCACCAGTTTGCTGCCGGAATGACAATGGTCAGCCATGTGGCCATGGTGAATCTGTAATAAGAGATTGGCGGATGTATCAGGTAGTGCCATAGAACCATGAATTATTAAAGTGATGTTTTCGGATAGTGCGGGAATGAATTTATGTCCTATGATATCATAGCCTTCCTTTTTTTTAGTTAGCTTAGTGGTTAGAACATTATATTTGTAACATAACAGTCACCGATAGTGCTAGCTTGAATCTCTGCCGAGGTGTTTTTCTGACGGATTTTTTTTTTTTACTTTGGGGTAAACTCTCCCCTGAAAGTCCTTTGATGGAACAATAAACGAAAACTGTTTGTTTGAAAACACATAGAACATTTTGTGCTGACTTTGATATCCTATGCGGAAGGGAAGCTGACAGGACAATAAAGACGTTCACCTGTTTAACAAAAAAAACGTGAGGTTCTGGGTTTGATTCCCAGCCTTGCCCTTTCTTCCCAGTTTGACGAAAATATAAGTGACTGTCAAAAGTCTTTTGGATAAGACTATAAACCGAAGACCCGTGTGCGAATTGCTCGCAGAACATCTGGTGCATACGTTAAACACATTTCACAGTTTGGAAGAGAAGGCCATTTCGTGCTGGTAGGAACGGATGACAATTCAACTACCCCCCCAAAAAAACCCAAACAACAACAACAACACCCCCAAAAACGCATGTACACTGGTGACATGTTTAGGCATACACAAACATCTCACAACATCTTAAAGCTCTAGCCGAGGAACAAGAAGCAACCCCCCCCCCCCCCCCACACAAAAAAATCAACAACAACAAAACCCCTATGTATCTATCGTTCGTAAAGGAGTAGAGACGTTGCCGTTAATTGCACGAATGACACAGATATACCCAGCATGCACTGTGCCATCTGAAAATGGATGGACTCCACCAAGTTCACCCTAGCTATGACACACACACACACATGTGGTTCCACAAAGTCTTACAGCACAGCAGAAGTCTTCTTCTTTTGTCAAATGCTCGGACAGCAACTATTGTTGTCTGTCATAGGAGTTAAAATGTGTTGCATTACTGCTAGGTGTCTGACAAGACAGGCAATCCAGCACAACCAACTTCGGAGCGAGAGAGAATTGTTATCTTTTAAGTCTTTCTGGTAAAAAAGGCAGGAGAATGGACCAGAATGCTGATAAAAAAGACCAAAAGGAGGCGACAAGAAGAAAAGGAACAAAGCAAAAACAAAGAGAGGGGTAGGGAAAAAAAGATAATTCCTAGCACCAAATTTCCAGAAGGTGGGGATGCTGTTCATACTGACATGCACCCAGAATCCCCATAGGAGACAGCAGTAGAAGACAAGTCAAGACGTTTTGTATTCTTTGGGTGTTTTTTTCTCACAATGCACGTAATGTGTAAAAACCTCTGTGGCGCTGTGCAGTTATGTCTATACCATTAACACAGACAAACACTACTGGAATAGTATACATCCAGCACAACTGGTCCCAGCCCTTTCAGAGACCCGAAACCTCAGCGACATAAAAAAAAAATCTTCTACTCCAGCTGCCAACTATCGTCCAATCCATCTTGCAGTCTCAAGGCAGTCGCAGAACAAAGCGATTTAGGCCTAGGCTAGTGGTGAAGTGTGGGTGTGGGTGCCTGCACGAGCCAAGAGCTGGGTGAATGTTTTCCATTATTCACCAGTGATATTCATGAAGGCAGCAAAGGTCAGGGTGAATGTTTTCCATTATTCACCAGTGATATTCATGAAGGAGCAAATGGTCGGTGATGTTTCGATTATACGTGATTATAGATGCGAGGTGACTTTTTTTTTCCATTTTTCCTAAAGAGGAGAATGAGGTGAGTTTCCTATCCATGTTTCATGACAAAAGGTCGGGATGTTTGCGGGTCTAAGGCAGCAATCACTTGCTTGTGTGTGTGTGATTCGTATGGAGTGCGATGTGTTGTGGTGTGTTTGGTGGTGCCTTTATGTTCTTTTTTTTGTTGTGTGGTTTTTGTTGTGATTTGTTGTGTGTTGTGTGTTGTGTGTGTGTTGTGTGTGTGTGTTTGTGTGTGTGTGTTTTTGTATTTTGTGTGTGTGTTTGTGTTTGTATTGTGGTGTTTTGTGTGTGTGTTTTTTGTATGTTGTGTGTGTTTGTGTGTGTGTTTTTGTATGTGTGTTTGTGTGGTTCTTTTGTTTGTGAGAGTAAGAGAGAGAGACAGAAACAGAGAGAGAGAGAGGGGGGGGGGTGAGTTAAAAGGGCTTTCTTCGTGTTGACCAAATCTTTCCTTATCCTCCTCACACCTCCCGTCCCACTCCTCCCTCAGCATGCGCACACACATGCACACACACTAACACTCACACCACATCACACACATCACTCACACACACACACCACATACTCACACACACACACACACACACACACACACACTCTCTCTCTCTCTCTCTCTCTCTCTCTCTCTCTCTCTCTCTCTCTCTCTCTCTCTCTCTCTCTCTCACAATTATGGAAAAGCAGGGGGGATAGAGAGAGACAACAGGACAGGAACAGAGGGAATGAAGGAAAGGGAGAGGGTTGAGTTAATTGGAAGAATGACAGGAAGATGAGAGTTACAGACACAGAGAGACAGAGAGAGAGAGAGAGGGTAGGCGAGGCTTGCATGACTGCTATTATATAGAATACCAGGAACGACTATAAGGTTAGGAAAGACAAGGCGAATCATGTAAGACCACGGCTATCTGTGCTCAGGAAGAATAGCACTAAGAAATAAGAGGGAGGGATAAGAACACTGCGACAACCCGCTGTCTTGAACTGAGAAGAACAACGGCAATAAGGATTGGAGAGACAGGACGGAGGGAGCTCAGATAATGGCTGTCTTTGACTGCAAGCGGTAGCAATAAGGATTTGAGGGAGGACGCTTTGACAGCCACCATCTTTGATTGAAAACAACAGCAATCAAGGTTTGGAGAAAGAGAGAGAGAGAGAGAGAGAGAGAGAGAGAGAGAGAGAGAGAGAGAGAGAGAGAGAGAGAAACGTGGATGATTGCAAGTCTTTGATTGGAGAGAAGAGCTAGCCAGCTGAGGCGGTGACCCATTATCATCATGGCTGTGCAGTAAATTGCTGTGGGCTGTCCAGACATCGGTACAGGGGACAGCAAAGCGCAGGAAGGAGGGAAGCATGCCTGCTGAGAAAGGAGCAATACAGGAATCCGCAGAGCCAGGGGGAGAGATTAATTTGTCAGCATGGGGCATCAAAAGTGCGGGGCACATTCCCCCCTGCCATAGCCATCAGCACAGAAACAAAACAGTCAACACTCAGAAACAGCAGCAGGGGGTTGTTTGTTGCGTTTTATTTGTGTATGTGAAGCGAAATTGATATGATGACAGATGTCCATGGATTAGATGACTTACTGTATTGTGAAAAGTATTGGGAACGAATTTCTGGTCTTTATGCGATGCTTATACAGTCGGGGGAAGGCTGTGTTGTGTTCAGGGGGTAAAGTGGTCTCTTTGTTGCTGCGTGATTTTGCATGTTTTGTATTTCTTTGCTGCTATCGTGTAATGTTTGAACAAAGTTATTGACGTGTATATGGGTAAAGTTATTTGCGTGTATAATTATGAGAGGGAGGGGGGAGAGAAGGGGGCAGAGAGGAGTGGGGTTACAGAAAGGTATGTGAGAGAGAGAGAGAGATTGAAAAGAATACAAAGAGAGAGGGATCCAAGGTGAAATGAAGAAAGGGGAGAGAAAATGAGAGACAGCTGAGATAATTACTGTTTTGAATTGGATGAATGACAATAACTATGCTTGACAGAGAGAGACAAAGAAGAGTGGTGCAGGGCTGACATGATTGCAAAGAGGGGGAAGAATGCCAGAGACAAAGCAAGGGGGGTTGGATCATTGCTATCATTATTTGGTTTAGAAGACTGGCAATAAAGATGAGCGTAAAAGGACGCAGGGCGACCAGAACAAGAGCTATATTCAATTGAGAAGAATTACAAGGACAAGAGAGACGAGACCGTGAGAGCTCAGGCAATTTCTCATCCTCGACGGACAATACCAATACCAATCCAGATTTGAGAGGAAAGCTTCAATGACGGCCATCTTTGATTGGAGGGCGAGGCAAGCGGCGAGGAGGTGACCCATTATCACCATGGCTGTGCTCTATAAATCACTGTGGGCAGTCCCCTCACTTCAGGGAGAGCAAAGGAGGGAAGAATGCCTGCTGAGAGAAGAGCAGTGATCGATGCAGGAAACCGCACAGCAGCGGGAGAGATTTGTCAGCTGGGGCAAGTGTGTGGGCACATTTCCAGTCTGGTCGACTGAGTAGAAGCAGTCAAGGTTCAGAAAAGGTTTTACAGACATAGCAGTGATTGTTGCATCTTTGTGTGCAGCAACTGTAAGAGCTGCTGTTGGATTAGATTACTGCGTAGTAAGAAGTAGGGAAATGATCTTCCAGTTTTTTGCAGGATGCTCATGGGAAGTACAGGCTTTATATGGGAAGTACAGGGCTTTATATGGGAAGTAAGGCTTTATCATGTTACACGAATTCTCTGAGATCTTGTTTGCTGTTCCTGCTAGTGTATGTGGGAGTATGCATTGCGGTTTTGTAATGCTGTGTATTTGTTTATTTGTACACAAATGCTATGCTGTGTTGTCACGTATTAATGAACACACAGAGGCATGGATGTGTACATAATGGGCACCTACAACCATTATGCACATATACATGCTCGTACACAGACATGCTCAGTAACGTACACGCACACTGTATGTGTGATCACAATCCCGTGTATCCACACATGCACGTATATACATAAGATCATGCACGCAACACACACACACACACACACACACACACAACACACACACACACACACACACACACACACACACACACACACAGAGAGAGAGAGATGAGAGAGAGAGAGAGAAACAGACAGACAGACAGACATAAACCTAGCGAATAGCTGACTTTCTACCTACTGTGGAGGTAGATTTTATATCCTGATCATGGCTAGCCTCTTATCTTGTATGTTTGTCCGTCGTGTCCGACGATGACCTCCAAAACAGCAGAGGAGGCAGCTGCTTTTTTGGAAACTGGGCAGAAATTTGATTATAGTGGAGATGCCTTGCCTACAGCACATCCCCACTCTCTCGGCCAAGTGGGCATAAGGACAGTCAGCGTTGGAAATGTTCTCCAAAGGCCAACCAGCTCCCAGGGCTGCAGCACATAAGGACTGTGCGAGTCAAGCCTCCTAGTCAGAGAGTCATAGTCGATCACTAAAGACTAAGCTGTAAAGTGGAATTCCGTGAGTGGGAAAGAAAGCCACTGGTCATACAGCCTACTACAAGTGAAGACAGCTGGTATTGGGGAGCACGTGCATCATGTGGTATTTGTCATGTGGTCATCTGAGCAAGCATGTAGGTCTTATCTAATAATGTTATAAATCCTCACATGAAGGCCTCTACTGCCAGCCAACCTGCTCCCCCCCCCCCCCTCTCTCTCTCTCTCTCTTCCTCTCTCACTCTCTCTCTCTCTCTCTCTCTCTCTCTCTCTCTCTCCAACTTTTGTTTTCCAAATCTCTGCTTCTATCTGTCTTTCTGTCTGTCTGTCTGTCTCTGTCTGTCTTTCTGTGTGTGTCTCTCTCTGTCTGTCTGTCACTGTCTGTCTGTCTGTATGTGTCTCTCTCTCTCTGTCACTGTCTGTTTGTCTGCCTGTCTGTCTCTGTGTGTGTCTCTCTGTGTGTCACTGTGTGTCTGTCACTGTCCGTCTCTGTCTGC
>CM054142.1:43534063-43539063 GCA_028751875.1 Rapana venosa
TCTTTCTCTCTCTCTCTCTCTCTCTCTCTCTCTCTCCTCTCTCTCTCTCTCTCTCTTCTTTATCTCTCTTTCTTTCTTTCTTTCTTTCTCTCTTTTTTTTCTCTGTCTCTATCTGAATGTCCGTCTGTGTGTCTGTCTGTATGTCTCTCACTGTCTGGCTGGCTGTCTGTCTGTCTGTCTATCTGTCTGTCTCTGTCTCTTTCTCTCTCTCTTTCTCTCTCTCTCTTCTCTCTCTCTCTCTCTCTCTCTTCTCTCTCTCTCTCTCTCTCTCTTTTTCTCTCTATCTCTATCTGAATGTCCGTCTGTGTGTCTGTCTGTCTGTATGTCTCTCACTGTCCTGTCTGTCTGTCTGTCTGCTCTCTCTCTCTCTCTCCTCTCTCTCTCTCTCTCTCCTCTCTCTCTCCTCTCTCTCTCTCTCTCTCTTCAACCCGCATGCATGCTGATGAGTTACTCAAGCCCCTACTAGTTCTGTACCGGGGTGCCTCTCACTTCTAGGAAAAAACGAAAATCAACTTCTTTTACTGAAATTTATACACAAGTCTAACACGCAGAATTCACACACACACACACACACACACACACACACACACACACACACACACACACACACACACACACCACACACACACACACATCACAGGCTGACATATATCTAACTATCTATCTTAAAAGCCGATGATGAAAAATGCAAACTTGCAGGAAGGATCAGAGTTTAAGAAAAAAAGCGATGCATCAACAAGGATGGCACACTACCGCTAAACTTAGCTAAGAAAAACCGACAGAGGCCAAAATCGATGAAGAAGGCTTAAGTGTGTCGAGCATAGTGCTGTGATCAGTATGTGCGGTCAGGTAGTGGGATTTTTGTCTGGTTTTCTTTTCAGTTGCTCGGCTAGACCTAGGAGGTTCGTCAATGATAAAAGTTAACGTATGCGACCGGTTATTTCCTCCACTAGGAAGGTAGCCGCATTTCGACTTCGAGAATGCATGCTGGGTATGTTTGTGTTTCGGTAACTCATGAATCACAGGATTTTTAACGCGCGTGTTTGATCTTATATACATGGGTATAATGCATGAAGGAATCTAAGCCACTAGCAGGTGTGCACTTGAAGTTGACCTGGGAGATTATGAAAGTCGCCCACTCTTAATTCGCCAGACCCCACCAAGATTCGAACCAAGATGGGAGGTATCATCGTTATGGCAGAGAGACTGGCCCAAAAGAGGAGTTATTCTTTTTTGGACTCTGCATTTTATCAAGAATTGTTCACGGTCAGATAAAACATAAATTACAAGTGCTTGCGCGCGCGCGTGTGTGTGTATTAAGCGCTTTGATTTGTTCCTTTACAAGATTCAGCGCTATATAAATTCCGTACATTATTATTATTATTGTTATTATTATTTTTTTTTTTTATTATTAATATTATGATGGGTGGGTGGGGTGGTGGGTGGGTGTGTTTACTGTAGGTACAGCTTTTAAGTTTGTTTGACAAGAAACGGTTTTTGATGACTTAGAGATAATGATCCTGATGCGTACGAGTGTTCTTTCTTTAACTCAGCGTCTTCTCGCTTATGTTAGACAATTATAAAAAATAAGTCTTGTGTGTATGTGCGTGCGTGCGTGTCTGTCTGTTTATCCATCCAAAGAAAGCGTTAACCAAGTCACTTTTTTTCGTAAGCTGATTGGCAGAGCTAGCTCTAAAAACAACTACTAATGAGCAGAACAACGGTTCTACTTTATATCTGACTAGTTAGAAGCGATTCTGGAGAAGGAAAACACAGAGACAGTGATTGATGCAACGAGGAAGAGAAGACAAATAACCGTAACAACACAGAACAAGAAGAAGAGGAAAACAATGATTATGACAAAAACATATCTGGATAAAAACGCACAAAAATTAAAAGAGCTTAATCAAGAACAGTTGAGCCAGAAAAGGGTAATATACAGACCAATCTTAGCATAAAAATGAAATAGAAAGGGTAATAAACCAACCCTAGCATAAAAAAGAAATAGAAAGGGTAATAAACAAACCAACCATAGCAAAAAAAGAAATAGAAAGAAAGGGTAATAAACGGAACAACCCTAGCATAAAAAATGGAAAGAAAGGGTAATAAATTCCATACATTATTATTATCATTAATAAACAGACAAACCCTAGCATAAAAGAGAAATAGGAAGAAAGGGTAATAAACAAACCAACCCAAGCATAAAAAGAAATAGAAAGAAAGGGTAATAAACAGACCAACCCTAGCATAAAAAATGGAAAGAAAGGTAATAAACAGACAAACCCTAGCATGAAAGAGAAATAGAAAGAAAGGATAATAAACAAACCAACCTTAGCATAATAGAGAAATAGAAAGAAAGCGTATTAAACAAACCAACCTTACATAAAAGAGAAATAGATAGAAAGGGTAATAAACAAACAAACCCTAACATAAAAAACATAAATAGAAAGAGTAATAAATAAACCAACCCTAGCATAAAAAGAAATAGAAAGGGTAATAAACAAACCAGTCCTAGCATAAAAATGAAATAGATAGAAAGGGTAATAAACAAACTTTAGCATAAAAATGAAAATATATAGAAAGGGTAATAAACAAACCAGCCCTAGCATAAAAAAGAAATAGAAAGGGTAATAAACAAACCAACCTTAGCATAAAAATGAATTAGATGGAAAGGGTAATAACAAACCAACCTTAGCATAACATTGAAATAGAAAGAATGGGTAATAAACAAACCAACCTTAGCATAACATTGAAATAGAAAGAAAGGGTAATAAACAAACCAACATTAGCACAAAAAGAAATAAATAAAAAAGGTAATAAACAAACCAACCCTAGCATAAAAAAGAAATAAATGGACAAACAAATAAACAGATAAATGGACCAGCGAAGAACTCATCAGGAAAAAGCAATGACTGCAATCCAATCTAACCAAGATGTTTATAGCCTCACGAACTACAAGAGTAACGAAACGTTTAATTAAGAAATTCCACAACCTCCCCGCTTCCCACAAAAAGTAAGAGCAAAACATTTAAACAAACAGTAAAAAAAAATACAAATTCTAAAAATCTAAAAATCAGAACAAAGAAGATAAAACGAAAAGATGAATGAGAAACTAAGAAGTTAACAGATAAAACAAAAAAACCCGCTGGCCTGAAGTGATTCAGTGTCCATTGCTAACCTTTCTCCCTGATCAACTGCTTCCTGCAAAAAAAGGAAAACTTAAAAGCAGAGAGAACAAACATTGCTGAAAGGGACACTGACTGATCACTGGCAGTTTGTTCAGGAATCCGCAGAACAGCAGACGCAATTTCTCAACCTGAGCAAGCATGCACACTGGGCCTTGCCCAGCCATTTGGACAGAAAGAACAATACAAAACTAACCCCGAAACATCTGAAAGGAACTGTAACATCCTCCAAGCGTATCTTTTACTTTTTCGTTCCTCGGCTAGAGCTCCCATGTTCACCAATGTTGACTTTTTTGTGTGTGGTTTTTTTTTGCGAATGCGACCGTTTTCTCCCCGCCATTACAGTAGCCGCAAACCAACTTCGGGGCTAGTGTCTAAACACGACACCTGTGCGTATCCGCTTTTTTAGAAAAAAGAATTATCCGTTCCTACCGGCACGAATGGCCTACTCTTTGAAAGATGGGATAGGTTTTTTAACGTGTGTGGTGTGTGTGTGTGTGTGTGTGTGTGTGTGTGTGTGTGTGTGTATGTGTGTGTGTATGTGTGTGTGTGGTGTGTGTGTGTGTGTGTGTGTGTGTGTGTGTGTGTGTATGTGTGTGTGTGTGTGTGTGTTGTGTGTGTGTGTGTGTGTGTGTGTGTGTGTGTGTGTGTGTGTGTGTGCAAGATGTTCTGCGTGCATTCGTGCACGGAGCCTAGCTCGATTTACAGTCTCATCCGAAGGACTTTTGACGGTCAGTTCGATTTTCTCGTCAAACTGGGAAGAAAGGGGCAAGACCAGGAATGGAACCCAGAACTTCACGGTTTACTCGTTAGGCAGGTGAATGTCTTAACCGTCCTGCCACCTTCCTTCTTCGCCATTAGTGTAAAGCAGGAGACAGCAATAGAGGGATGTATTCCATTAAAGTAACACACACACACACACACACACACACACACACACACACACACACACACACACACACACACACTCACACACAAAGACATTGAATGATCTCCTGGGCTAAATGATACGCTGAAGCTAGCAGGGAGGATTGTATTATGTATGAGAGGATTTGTCGGGATAGCTACAAGTTTTTGTAAGCAGCATGGGAAGGGGTTTTCTTTTCTGTATTTATCAGGCGCATTTAGCTTGGCTGCTTTTTGCATGATTTGGGTTCCTCTTTTCTTTTGCTTTGTATCATAAATATATTGAGGATGTATTATTTTGTACCACCCTCTATGACAAATGACAATGACAATGACAATGACAAATTCTTTTATTTCGAGGATAATGAATAAGCACACATGTGCTTTTTTACATCCAGTCCCCGCCCGTTAGGGATACATCTTAATAATAATAACCCAATACTTATACAGTCTCGCAATAAAAACAAGGGGAAATAACCCTTTTCAAAACAGCCCCCCCCCCAACAAACCCCTCCCCCCCCCCCCCAAAGCAAGAAAATTAAAAGAAAATCCTAAGAAAAAACCCCACCCCTACCCCCATCCCCCAAAAAACCCTAACCAAAACAAACAAACAAACAAAAGAGAAGGAAAATCCAAACCAACAAAAAGATGATAAAAAGAGAAAAACAACAAACAACAACAACAAGAACAAGAGACAACAACAAAGCCAAGAAAAAGAACACAACCAAACTTAATAAGTCATAAGAATAAACATCTACACATTGTCAAAAGGTACACATCTTGTTACACATAATTATAGATATTGAAATAGGGCACTCATTAAAACTTAAGTACAGAGGCAAGTCCAATAAAGTATTGAAAATATAAAAATATGAATCCTTCATCAGGATAAAACTAATGACTATAAGC
>CM054142.1:43549063-43554063 GCA_028751875.1 Rapana venosa
TCTGTCTGTCTCTCTCTGTCTCTGTCTCTCTCTCTCTAACTCACTCACCACACACACAACACACACACTCACACACACACACACACACACACTCACACACACACACACACACACACACACACACACACACACACACACACACACACACACAGCGAGAGGGGAAAATACATGAATTAAGCCTTATCATTTCCTGGCGATAACAATTAAGACTAGAACCAAAAGAGAAACAAACACTTGATAACTAGCTATGTATACAGAAGGACGGGATAGCTCAGTGGTCAGAGCACTCGCTTTCCCCCAGCTAAGGTTAAGCAACATCGAGCGTGGTTACCACTTGGATGGGTGACCGTTTGCGCGCCTTGGCTTTAATACAGTTCCCCAGTTCACCCAGCTGTAAATGGGTACCTGCCCTTTTTAGGGTCAGGGAAGGTAAAGCAGCGAGGGAGAGGAGATGGGCGCCGCCCTCAATATGCTGGCCGTTTGCGAAGTTGAGGTCTCTGATGCCTCGCTCCCCTTCGACCATATAGGCTATGGGACACCTTTACCTTTAACGATTGACGGTAATCTGCAGAGATGTTCACAATAGCAGAAGTCTTGTGTCAATCTGGGCAAGTGTAGGCACGTTCCCAGTTTGAAAATCTGCACAGAAACTCCAAATACTTTTTAAAAAGAAGAAAACAACCAACAAACAAAGTAAGGAAGCAACAAAAGCAACTCGCTTATGGTTGGCCAGGGCGTTGATACAAGGAACGACAGTAAATTTACTTTTTATACCCTGCTTTAATCTGTATACAGTGGCACAGTTTTAATCTGAGATTTCAAATTTTACAAGCTGACAGTCCTGATATGGCCTCTGTGGTCGGCGGGGCTATAAACAAACAGGATTTAGATTGGATTGAACAAAACTAACCGTAAACACGTAGATGACCAGTCTTTTCTTGTAAAGAAGAGATGACAGGCACTAATGAACCGAAAGTTTTCCATTGTAAGAAAGTGACGATAATTATTATCATTATGTTCTGCCGAATACAACCGTTATGAAACAAAAGCAAGATACCTGTACCTGGTTTTTACTTTTTGTTCAAGGCATTGTCTGTATGTCTGTCTGTGTGCTGACTGGCTGTACCGGTTGTCTTTTTCTCTGTTTGTCAGCATCTCTGTCTGTCTGTCTGTCTGTCTCGGTTTATCTCTTTGTTAATGAAGCCATTTTCATGCTGGGGGGCTCAGAGCTAGCTGGGCGTTGATTCAGGCTTTTCTCTGATAAGAGCGCTTAATGAGACGGCCGTGCAACAATCACTGATTGAGAGTGCCTTTGTGTCTGTCTGTCTGTCTGTCTGTCTGTGACTGTTTTTGTCTGTCAGCCTGTCTTTCTGTCTGTCTGCCTGAGACCAAAAGTCTCATTGCTGGAAGTGTGAACCTGTGTGTGTATGTATGTGTGTTGTGGGGGGGAGGGGGAGGTTTGGTTTGGCTTGGCTTGGATTCATCACATGTTATTGTCCAAGTGTGGAGGCAGGTTGAAAGATAAGCAGTAGCCTTACTTTTATGTAAACACTTTAATATGGTTTCTAATATTTTAATGGTCTTGTCCGCTGGTTGGGACAGACAGAAAAGGGGCTGGTAATAGTCAGACAGACAGACAGACAACGAGGGAGAGACAGGCAGATAAAAATAGAACGAGGACAGAAGCAAGAGGAGAGAGAGAGAGAAGGGAGAGAGAGAGAGAGACGAGAGAGAGAGAGAAGACAGAGACAGACGACAGACGAGAGACAGACAGACAGAGACAGCCAGAGCATCTCAGTATTAAATGACATTAAATATTGGAGTTTACTTCCATTTAATCAGCAATCAAGAATGGGTGGATGGATAAAGCAAACCAGAAAGTTCGTGGGCGCGCGCGCGCGTACATACGCGTGCGCTTGCTTGTACCTACATTATAGCTCTGAGCTTGTTCGCGGTGTTGTTGTTTTTGTCTTCTTTCTCCTGTAATAAATGTAGAAATGACGGATTGAAGGGAAGGACTGAGTGCCAAGCTCAGCTTCATGTCCTTTCGGCCTGGAGGAACGGGGTGGGTAAGATAAGGTGTCGTTACTCTGTGACATTTGCATGTTTGGCCGAGTTCACCGAATGATAAGGAGGGTCGAAGAGAGGAGAGGACGGATGATGCTGAGGCAGCTTTAGAAAAAGGGTGTTGTGTGAGGAGAAAACACAGACACACACACACAGACACGCACACACGCGCGCGCGCGCTGGCTCGCAGGCACGCACACACACACATTCAGATAAATAAGAAACTAGAAAGGTGAGCAAGGACACTTGTGTGCGCGCACATCCACACACACACACACACACACACACACACACACAGAATTCGGATTTCGCAACATTTAATGTGCCATGCTATATGCTCATGGCATGAGGTTTAAAACATCTTGAAAGCAAAACAAATGAAAGAAAAACACTTATTTTTATTTGTCAACAATTTTTAGGTTGTATGCATAGATCACTCTTATTCTTCTTTCTCTCGCTCTCTCTCTCTCTCTCTCTCTCTCTCTCTCTCTCTCTCTCTCTCTCTCTCTCTCTCTCTCTCTCTCTCTCTCTCTCTCTCTCTCTCTCTCTCTCTCTCTCTCTCTCTCTCTCTCTCTCTCTCTCTCTCTCTCTCTCTCTCTCTCTCTCTCTCTCTCTCTCTCTCTCTCTCTCTCTCTCTCTCTCTCTCTCTCTCTCTCTCTCTCTCTCTCTCTCTCTCTTTCTCTCTCTCTCTCTCTCTCTCTCTCTCTCTCTCTCTCTCTTCTCTCTCTCTCTCTTTCCTCTCCCCTCCTCCCTCATAACACACACACAAATGTGCATCCATCACACACATCATACACACATGTCCTTACAAATGCAAATAAGTCATTGTCATTAGCACACAAATGGCATACCCAAAAATTAGCATATTGTTTAAAAAAAATCAACATTAAATAGTTTTCTTGATTATTCTGAGTTATTCCACATTTTCGAAACCAATAAACATTTTCGTTGATTTAAGACATCTGTTGTGATTTTTTGGTTTTTTTGTTTTGTTTCAATTGGCCTCTTTCAAAAAGCTTCGAATATAATAATTATACCATGCAGGCAGAGAGAGAGAGAGAGAGAGAGAGAGAGAGAGAGAGAGAGAGAGAAGACAGACAGAAGCAGACAGACAGACAGACAGACAAGACAGACAAGACAGACAGAGGCAAAAAGCAAAAAGGAAAAGAAGCAGGCAGACTGACAAAACATACCAACAAAACCACACAGAATACTAATGATATACACATGTATCAGAAACTGTAACACAGAACCAGTGAACAACCTCATAAAACATGACCAAAAAAAAAAAATTCAATTGACTACTCTGCACACTTTCCCCCCGAAGATAACAGCCACTTTTCAGACGACACAAGGCGCAGCAGCAGCGGCAACAGCAACAGCAGCAGCAGCAGCAGCAGCAACAGCAGCAGCAGCAACAGCAGCAGTGCCATTCATCAGGTCTTTCTCTCTCACACAGACGGCGCGGCACAAAACGATTAATGAGATCGGGTACGGTTCGCCACCCTTGCCCGATGTACCCTACCCCATCCTTCACCGCTACTGTAAGGGCGGGGAGAGGGGGTAGGGGGGTGGGGTGGGGGGGGGGGGGGGGGGGGCCCTAAACGACCGACCGCAGGCTAGTATTGTGGTCTGGGGAATCTGTTGAAAGGAAGTGGTCAGTATTTGAGGGGGCCAGAAGGTGAGCTTTTGGAAAGGGAATTTGCATCCTGTGTTAGGAGTTAAGGAAGGGTGAACGTAATATGAGCGCGCGCGCACACACACGCACACAGAGACACAGACACGCACGCGTGCATTCTTGCAACTACGAGGGCTTACACGTGCAAATGTATGCATACATATCCACAGGGAGAGGGAGAAAAGTCAGAGAAAGAGAGGAAGTGTGTGTGTGTGTGTGTGTGTGTGTGTGTGTGTGTGTGTGTGTGTGTGTGTGTGTGTGTGTGTGTGTGTGTGTGTGGAGAGAGAGAGAGAGACAGACAGATAGACAGAGGCAGACAGATAGACAGACCTAGGGTGTGTGTGAGAGGAAGATAAAAGTACAGAGTGTTGGAGGGGTATGCATGCTGTGTGTATAGAATACATGTGTTTGCGTGTTCACGCACATGCACGTCATTGTAGGCTGTACAGCTCAATTCAGAAACGTAGAACTGCCAGAATGAATGCAAGCTGTGAAAAGCAGCAGTTGTTACAGCAGTCAGTTGAGCAATCCGCAGAACAGCAGAAGTGATTTGTTCGTCTGGACACCTGAGGCCACTTTTCCAGTCTGGCAGTGTACAGTCTGCACACATACCTGAAGTAACTGAAAGCCATGCCTGCAGATCCCGAGCTAGTGGACAGAGTTGTACTTTCGATGCTCCTGTCCATGATGTCGTGGGTTTCATTCCTGGTGGCCCAAGGTGGAAGATAGGTGTTGATATTCATAACCTTCCATGCGTACGTCCAACATATTTGACTCACTAATTTATTCACTCCTTGTAACGTGTAAATCTTCTCTGATAGTCTACACACGCAGAAGAGATCCTACATGGTTTCAACAGAATCTACTGCAAATTCTGTCATAGTGTAGATCTCTTATACAATGGTTTTAAGATAACAAGTAATCCTATTGGTGGATCGGTGGTCTGAAGGTAAGGCGCCTGTCTAGAAAGTGAAACGTCCGGGTCGGAAGTGTGTGGTGGTTCGAACCCCGTTTGGGCCCAAATCTTTACCCCCATCCATTAGACCATGAGTGGTGGTTTGGGTGCTAATCTTTCGGATGAGACGATAAACCGAGGTTCGTGTGTTACATATAATTATTTAGCGCACGTAAAAGAACCCACGGCAACAAGAGAGTTGTCCCTGGCAAAATTATGTAGAAAAAAGCCACTCTGATAGGGAAACAAATCCAGTTGCAGACAGGAAAAAGAAATAAACAAATTTTGGTGCTGCTTCTG
>CM054142.1:43559063-43561563 GCA_028751875.1 Rapana venosa
GCTTTAAATTGGTAATGTCATTTTTTTTCCAAAGCTGTTGATGAAAATGTATGAAGATAGGGTTGTGGTTGAGAAATTGGGGGATGCGATCCTTGATAATGTCTTGGCGTGAGTTGTTAGTCATTTTGTTCTTTACAAGCTGATAGTGCTTAATTGTTAATATCATTTTCTGTATTAACTATTAGTTTTTGAATGTTAATATCATTTTCTTTATTAACTATTAGTTTTTGATTGTTTAAGTTATTTTTCTTTTATAAGCTATTAGTGTTCATTGTGAATGTCATTTTCTGTATTGATTGTTAGTTTTTGATTGATAATGTAATTTTTCTTTACCAGCGATTACTTTTTAATTGTTAATATTGGATTCTGTATTATAGGGTTTTTTTAATTGTTAACGTCATTTTTCTTAATTAGCTTTCAGGTTTTTATTGCTGAGGTCATTTTCTGTCCCCAGCTAAAAATTAATATGTTTAAGCGTAATTTATTTTGGTTGCGATGACCCGAGAAAAGGGTGAAACAACGATTATGCAAACGATTAATTTTACGCAGGAGATGTTTGGTTTGCTATTTTCTGCGTTGTCTTTTTACCTCTAAGGAATATGATTTTAATAAATGTACATTTTTCTAACGATTAGGAAGCTATTCCTTTACGTACTTGATCTGTTTGAGCGCTTTGATTTGTTTGCTTTACAAGATTCAGCGCTATATAAATTCCATACATTATTATTATTATTATTATTATTGTTATTATTATTGTTGTTGTTGTTGTTATTATTATTATTTATTATTATTATTATTATTATTATTATTATACCTTACAAAGTATTAATTAAGTTTTTCCATGAAGTCGGAATGCAGCTATCTTTATGGTGGGCAAAAACGGTCGCATACGATGGTGAACCTTGGATTTCTAGCCGAAGAAGGGAAAACAATCATTTTAATTTCTAAAAGTTATCTTATACTTCATAATCTATCCTCATTCAGGAGTCAGATTTTTCAGTTGTCCTATCATGATCACGACTTTATAAGAAAGCAACGCATAATTAGCAGATCTTGATTGGCTTTAATGCTCGCTTTTGGTTTAGTTTGTTTAGATAGAAATGTCTTTCTCAGTCGTTCGCCTCAGGGTGTTTTGGTGTTGTTGGTTTGTTGTTTGGGTTGGGTTGTTTTTTTTTACAGTTTTTATTTCCCGGAGTGAATCGTTTATAATTAAGCTAAGAAAATCAAATTAAAGCCCATTTCTAAATAACCAACACGGACTTTAGAGAATGCAGAACTTCGGCGCAAACAGAAAACGGGTGAATGGATTGCAGACAAAAAAAATATTAGTTTTGTATCCAATTCGTTCCAAAAACGTCCATTGTGAAGATTACGATATGAGTGTAGAAGAGTAGGCAATGAATAATATCGTTATTCGCTGCAATGCCAAGATTTCATTTCCAAGCAATCTCTCACGAATTTACCGGGCAACATGTTAACACAACACCTGTGTCCGTGCGGGTTTAAAAATTTTTTTTTTATCTTGTCATACATTTCTACTGGCACAAAATGGCCTACTCTTCCCAAAGATGGAACGGGTTGTTTTTTAACGTGTGTGCAAGACGTTCTGCGTGCATTCGCACACGGGGCCTCGGTTTATAGTCTCAATCGAAAGACATTGACATTGAGTTCTATTTTCTCGTCAAACTGGGAAGAAAGGGCAAGGCCAGGAATCGAAGCCAGGACCTCACGCTTTACTTGTTAGGCAGGTGAAGGTCTGAACCAATCCTACCACCTTCCTTCTTATACAGTATAATACAATAAAATACAATGCAACACACTATACAATACATTTTGCCTGTGGTCATATTGGCAGTGTGGGCCATGTTCCGTGGAAGCGTTGTCATTCATTTTTATTCTTCCTGTACCTGTAGTAGTTTGCACGAACGGTAACTGACCGATAGCATCACTCACTGTCTTCAAATTAACTCCCTTCGTCTATTTCGGGAGACACAGGAGTTACTTCTCTTGTTTGTGTGACGTACGTGGATTTTACTGCTGGCTGCGAGATTAGTGAAGCACACAATACTCTGATAGTAGTAGTTGATGTATTCATGATTGATCTTTCGTTGGATGATATGTTTGGTTGTTGTTGGGTTTTTTTACCGAGGATTCTGTTTACTGATAGGAGAGCTTCTGGCAGCAATAGGGCCATGAAAGCGATCGTCCATAAAGATCTCAGTATCGGTGTCTCTTTCTCACTTACTCGCTGTTTCTGCCTTGTTTTTGTTTCTGCGTTTTGAGGGGCAGGGATAGCCTAGTGGTTAGAGCATCGAATTTCTTTCTTTCTTGCTTGCTTGCTTTCCCTCTTTCTCTCCGCCCCTCCCTCTGTTTTGTCTGTCTTGTTCTCTCTCTCTCTCTCTCTCTCTCTCTCTCTCTCTCTCTCTCCTCTCTCTCTCTCTCTCTCTCTCTCTCTCTCTCCTCTCCCTCTCTCTCTCTCTCTCTCTCTCTCTCTCTCTCT
>CM054142.1:43566563-43569063 GCA_028751875.1 Rapana venosa
CTTTTCTGTCTGATAGTTTCTGTGGTCTGTGTTTGTGTTCGTTTCTGTTGGTCTGTTTTTCTGTTAGTTTCTGTGGTCTGTTTTTCTATCTATTACTTTCTGTTGGTCTGTTTTTCTGTCTATTAGTTTCTTTCTGTTGGTCTGTTTTTCTGTCTGTTAATAAAACAGCATGTGGGGTTGGGATGGGGGGGGGGGAGGGGGACGGGGGGGGGGGGGGGGGGGGGTGGTCGGAGGGGGGCGGAATAGTCCAGTGGTTAGAGCATTGTGCTCGCCCTCTGACAGCCCTGGATCAATCCCAGGTCTGAACTACCACCGAGACACCCGTTCAAGGGGATATTTCCCCCTGGAGTTAACATCAGTGCCGACTCCACTCCCCCGAAAGTCCTTCGGATGAGACTATAAACCGAGGCCCCGTATCGACAGAGCGTCTCGCGCACACTTTAATACCCGTTCCGCCTTTTGGAAGTCTATGTGTCAGTGGGAAGGAAGGGTGGCAGTTTTGTATTTTTAAAAAGTATGCAGAGTGGTGTCATCCCCGAAGTCGGAATGCGGCTACCCTAATATTTGTGGGCACAAAACCGTCGAAGACGCAAACTCTCACCATTGATGAATCTCGGACCTCTAACCAAGGAACGACAAAAAAGAAAAAAGATAGCTTTCCTCTGCTTTCCTCTGCTGGTCTGTTGCCCTGCCTGTAAGACAACTTCTCTCTGTTGCTCTGCTTTCCTCTGCTGGTCTGTTGCCCTGCCTGTAAGACAACTTCTCTCTGTTGCTCCGCTTTCCTCTGTTTGTCTGTTTCCCTGTCTGTAAGACACCTTCTCTCTGTTGCTCCGCTTTCCTCTCTGCTGGTCTGTTTCCCTGTCTGTAAGACACCTTCTCTCTGTTGCTCTGCTTTCCCCTGCTGGTCTGTTGCCCTGCCTGTAAGACAACTTCTCTCTGTTGCTCTGCTTTCCCCTGCTGGTCTGTTTCCCTGCCTGTAAGACAACTTCTCTCTGTTGCTCTGCTTTCCTCTGCTGGTCTGTTGCCCTGCCTGTAAGACAACTTCTCTCTGTTGCTCTGCTTTCCTCTGCTGGTCTGTTGCCCTGCCTGTAAGACAACTTCTCTCTGTTGCTCTGCTTTCCTCTGCTGGTCTGTTTCGCTGCCTGTAAGACAACTTCTCTATGTTGTTCTGCTTTCCTCTGCTGGTCTGTTTCGCTGCCTGTAAGACAACTTCTCTCTTTTGCTCTGCTGGTCTGTTTCCCTGTCTGTAAGACAACTTCTCTCTGTTGCTCTGCTTTCCTCTGCTGGTCTGTTGCCCTGCCTGTAAGACAACTTCTCTCTGTTGCTCTGCTTTCCTCTCTGCTGGTCTGTTTCCGTGTCTGTAAGACAACTTCTCTCTGTTGCTCTGCTTTCCTCTGCTGGTCTGTTTCCGTGTCTGTAAGACAACTTCTCTCTGTTGCTCTGCTTTCCTCTGCTGGTCTGTTGCCCTGTCTGTAAGACAACTTCTCTCTGTTGCTCTGCTTTCCTCTGCTGGTCTGTTTCCCTGCCTGTAAGACACCTTCTCTCTGTTGCTCCGCTTTCCTCTCTGCTGGTCTGTTTCCCTGTCTGTAAGACACCTTCTCTCTGTTGCTCCGCTTTCCTCTGTTTGTCTGTTTCCCTGTCTGTAAGACAACTTCTCTCTGTTGCTCCGCTTTCCTCTGCTGGTCTGTTTCCCTGCCTGTAAGACAACTTCTCTCTGTTGCTCTGCTTTCCTCTCTGCTGGTCTGTTGCCCTGCCTGTGAGACACCTTCTCTCTGTTGCTCCGCTGGTCTGTTTCCCTGCCTGTAAGACAACTTCTCTCTGTTGCTCCGCTTTCCTCTGCTGGTCTGTTTCCCTGTCTGTAAGACAACTTCTCTCTGTTGCTCTGTTGTTTTCCTTCTTTGTTACCTTCGTTCTGTTGCTTCTGTGTGCCCCCCCCCCCCCCCCCCTGGGGAAGGAGGGGTTGGGGGTGCAGTGGGATGGGGGGGTGGCTATCAGCAACATGACTGGAGTGGATTGTCTGTTGGTCTGTTGAATAGTGTTCACTGTGTGTTTCTGTCTGGGTTTGTTGTCTTTTTTTGGGGGGTCTGGCTGTTCACAAAGCCAGTTTCCTGCTAAGGCATTTCAAACTTTGTAACAGGCTTGGTCTCTGTCTCTCTCTCTTTCTCTGTCTCTCTCTGTCTCTCTCTCTGTGTCTCTGTCTCTGTCTCTTTCTCTCTGTGTCTCTGTCTCTCTCTTTTTCTCTCTGTCTCTCTCCTTCTCTCTCTCTCTCTCTCTCTCTCTCTCCTCTCTCTCTCTCTCTCTCTCCTCTCCTCTCTCTCTCTCTCTTTCTCTCTCTCTGTGTCTATGACTCTCTTTCTCTCTCTCTTTCTCTCTAATTAGGATGTGTGGGTTAGGGCGTGAAGATAGCAGGAATAATTTCTGGTTGTGATTTTGTTGAAAAGAAATGTCGCTAGGGTCTTGCTAGTTTCGCTTACAGTGCTCCATTCATTTTTTTGTTTAC
>CM054142.1:43579063-43611563 GCA_028751875.1 Rapana venosa
CATACACACGGGAACTGGTTGTAAAAGAGCACATAAATGCTTATTCCATTATCCTCGATATAAAAGAATATAAATTTATATATATATATATATATATATATATATATATATATATATATATATATATATATATATATATATATATATATATATATATAATTAAAAAATAAATAAAATAACTGCAGGAGGTCTGCCCGCTGGCCTCAGCCGACACGTTCCGACTTCAGGTCAGCTCATCATAAAGTTCCTAGGAAACACGTTTTGGATTGGGAGCTGTCGCCACAAGGGCATTGTATGTCAACCGTTTTTACCCTGTATGTAGGTGTGTTCGTTTTCTTCTGGCAGTAGCCTTTGTCTAGCTACATGATTCTGCTAGAATCAACTCTCTTACTGCCGTGAGTTCTTTTACGTGTGCTAAATGTCCGTTACTAATGAGACTTCCGTTTATCGTCTCATCCAATTTCTTCTACAGGTGCTAAATGCATGATGCACAGAGGACCTCGATTTATCATGTCATCTCGTCCGAAACTCTAGCACCCAGACCACCTCTCAAGGTGTAATGGACGAGGGTGAAGTTTGGGTTCTGACAGGAAAGGAATATGGGACTCGCTGTTTTCTAGACAAGTCCGTTACCTCTAGACCAACAAATGATGGGGTGGCGCGCGGGCGCGCGCGCGTGTGTGTGTGTGTGTGTGTGTGTGTGTGTCTGTCTGTCTGTCTGTCTGTCCGTCCGTCTGTCTGTGTCTGTAAGTCAAAATCAAGGTCTAGATCAAATTTGAATTTCCAAAGGGTACATTCAAAAAGCAATTCATTTACTTTTATTTCATCAAGCCATCTATCTAAGAACAAAAACAACTTCATCAATAACATATATCATTACGACAACCAATGAGAAAAAGAAAATAATGTGATATGTGTGTGCGTGTGTGTGTGTGTGTGTGTCTGCGTGTGCGCCTGCGTGCCTGCATGCATGCGTGTGTGTTACAGAACTGCGGGGACGTGTCTCCGACAACGTTGTCTCCTGATTATTCTCCCAGTAACTCGTGCGATGAAGGGGAAAGTGCCAGGTAAGACAAATCAAGACAACACTGACTGACTGATTGATGGAGTGTGATGTGGGAAGTGAGAGTTTGGTTAAATGCATGAACGTAAAGGGCTTTTTTTTCTTTTAAAAAGGATGGTTTTGTAATATTGTTTTTACCTTGTGTATTTGTATGACTGTGTGGGGGAGTGGGTGGGGGTGGAGGGGTGTGTGTATTGTGGGGGGGTGGGGGGAGGGAGGGGAAGGGTGTTTGTGTGTGTGTCTTTGTTAGTCTGTCTCTTTGTGTCTTTGTCTCCGTCTCTCTGTCTGTTTTTCTCTGTCTGCCTGTCTCTCTGTCTGTCTCTGTCTGTCTCTGTTGCTCTCTCTCTCTCTGTCTCTCTGTCTCTCTGTCTCTCTCTCTCTCTCTCTCTCTCTCTCTCTCTCTCTCTCTCTCTCTCTCTCTCTCTCTCTCTCTCTCTCTCTCTCTCTCTCTCTCGGGTGCGTGACGGGACGAGAACTGAAAGGGCGTGCTGTTAGTAAGCTGCTGCAAATTTTTGCATTTAAGCTTCAAAATGTCAGTTACTGGCCTTCCAGCAACTGTAGTAACAACTTTAAACGCCCTGCTGATCGACAACGTCCTATCGAGCTGGAAAGTCGCGGGGGAGAGCGGCAGCGTTGTGTTCGTCTTGCGACTGAAGCCAGCTGACAAGTCAGTATCAACAGAAATGGCGGACCCAGTGCTGAACCGTAATTCGCGAGTTCAGTATTTTCGCAAGAAGTGCCCTTCCCAAATCCGTCGTGACGTCCAAAGAAGCAGACAACATCAAGAAAGACAGGCAAGTCGTCAGTGTGACAAGGACAGTGTTTTGGAAGAGCAAGTGTTGTCTGACAGTGACTCCCTGCATCCTGAGAGAGTGGATGCAGAATCAAAACAAACCAGCGTGTACACAGAGCTGTGTGTTGACAGTGCAGTGAATGTCCCAGCCACACTAGATTCACTTGATTTGCCGTGTGAACCAGCAACAGACAGTAAGATCGGTGTGTCTCCTGAGTTGTCTGATGTGGACGAAGAACACACAGTTGACTGCACAGTTGAGGGTTTTCATACTGGTATTGTGAAAGAGTATGTGTCCACTCTGACAGACAAACGTGTGCAGCGTCGATTACGAGACAGCAAAAGAAACACACAGTTTCGAAAGGTTGTAGTTCAAGATTCAGGCAATCAAACTATTCTGATGTGTGAATCGGATGACATCGCCCTAGAATATTCTTGTAATGGAGATACTGGCGAGGAATCTAAGTGTGTGTTCTGGTATATCAAGCAAGAAGACAGAAACATGTTGCCAGAAGAACGTGTCAGGCTTGCCAGACTTCGTAAAGGGAAGCAGCGTCCTAACACACAACACGCCGAGACAGTGGCACGTGCTGAACGGGAATTACATCTTCTTCGGGACCTGATCCGGTTATACATGGGCTGACTTTCGCTGCTGCTGACTGGAAAAGGAAAGGCTGTTTTGAAAACTGAGACACGGACAATAATGTATCAGATCTAGATGTACATACCACTACTGACATGGTTTCCATGTCACTGTAATCGCGTCGCGTTCGATATCGTTTGTTACCGCGCCGCAGCGCTATATGGCTTGATTGCTAAATAGCAATAAATATTGTTCATTGTTCATTGTTGTTCTCTCTCTCTCTCTCTCTCTCTCTCTCTCTCTCTCTCTCTCTCTCTTCTCTCTCTCTCTCTCTCTCTCTCTGTGTTCAAATTTATTCTCTGTCTTTGTCTCTCTTTATGTCTCATTCTCTGTCTCTGTCTGTCTGTCTGTCTGCCCCTCTCTCCCCCTCCCCCTCTCTCTCTTTTACGCTGTCTCTCCCTCTCGCTCCCACCCCTTCTCTCTCCCACCCCTTCTCTCTCCCCCTGCCCCCCGCTCTCTCTCTCTCTCTCTCTCTCTCTCTCCTCTCTCTCTCTCTCTCTCTCTCTCTCTCTCTCTCTCTCTCTTTTCTCTCTCTCTCTCTGTCAAATTCATTATGTCTCTGTCTCTATGTATGTGTCTTTCTCTATCTCTGTCTGTCTGTCTTTCTGTATGTCTCTCTCTGTCCCTGTGTCTCTCTCTGTCTCTCTCTTACGATGTCTGACTCTGTCTCTGTCTCTGTCTCTCTCTCTCTCATTGCATAACGGTCTCACTTTGTCTTTGTCTGTCTCTTGTCTTTTCTTCCTCATCTAATCAGTCTATGCATGTGTGCGTCCATGCGTACACGCATAGTTACGCGTGCGTGCGTACGTGTATCTAAAGAAAAGGACAAAACAACACACATCCACAAAATGAATAAAAAGACAAGAAAAATGGCAAACTGGTGGCAGACGACAGAGAGATATAAATGGGGCTAATAAAACCACCCCACTTCCTTGAATGATTGATGAGGCCTTTCAGCCGCATGTTTGTGCAATTTGCTCGGATTTGTGTCTTTATACTGTTTGTATGTTCGGTTTTTTCTGTTCTTTTTTTTTCTTTAATGAACAAAGCATACCACAGTGCTGCTGAAATTCAGAAAGCTACCCATTCTCTCTCTTCTCCCCCCCCCCCCTCTCTCTCTCTCTCTCTTTCTCTCTGTATGGGGTACGGGATAGCCTAGTGGTCAGAACATTGCGCTCACAATCTGACGACCCGGGTTCGATTCCCGTTCAAGGGGATATTTTCCCCTGGAGTTAACATCAGTGCAGACTCCACTCTCCTCAAAAGTCCTTCGGATGAGACTATAAACCGAGGCCCCGTGTGCGAACGCGCGCAGAACATCTTGCGCACACGTTAAATCCGGTTCCGCTTTTCGTAAGAGTAGGCCATTGTGTGCCGGTGGGAACAGATGACAGAATTTACACAACCGCATACACACGGGGACTAGATAAATAAAAGCAAATAAGTGCTTATTTAATTATCCTCGATATATAAGAATATAGAAAAAAAATATATATATAATTATGTCTGTGAATTTCTATCTCTCTTTTTCTTTCTCTCTCTGTCTCTGTCCGTCCACACAGTTCCCATGCCCTATGTGTGGTCATATTCTTGATGATGAAGTGCATTTCCTGTTTCATTGTCAATCATATGTTTCCATACGTGAAAACTGTGGTGTTCTCAGTCTAGAAGCTTTCCGAAGGCAAGATATTTTTTCTATCTTATCGTCCGATGATGATATTGTGATCAAATCGGTTGCAAAGTTTATTGCTGAAGCACTGAAATTAAGACAATTACAGCTAAGTTCCAATTAGCTTAACATTTGTGACTAAACTAAAGTAACATTTATATTATGTAAACTCCAGCATTTTGTGAAACACATAAAGAAACATTTATAATTACGCTGTAGTCTCCAGCAAGAATATTTTTTGAAAATTTCACATACAATGTCAATGGATGGTCTAATATAACATTCTAGAATGTTCTTTTCATTATTTTAGTTATTGCTTATTGGTTCCTATTGTTCATCCTTGTTATTACTTTGTGTTCATTTTGAAACTGAGTTTACGTCAGAGCTTAAAGTCGTATCCGTTCATAAGAGCTCATTTTTGGTTTTTTGGTTTTCATTACGTTAAATGCATCATGTGATTTTTCTTGTATTTATTTGTATTTACAAAAGAAAGTCGTGTATAACCCCCCTTGTCAATAGGCCACTTTGGGCAATGACAATAAATTGGTCAAAGCGTCAAAGCGTCTCTGTCTCTGTCTGTATCTCTCTCTCTCTCTCTCTCTCTCTCTCTCTCTCTCTCTCATCGCTCTACCCAAGAAACCCTGCAAACAATGTAGGGTGTCCTCTGCTAGGTGACCCGTTGGCGACCTGACACGTAATTTAAAGTAAGAGAGTTTGTCAGCTGCCGTGGCGATGCAAAGGAACTAGTCATAATACAGACAGCGAGGAGGGGGGAGGCTTGTGTTTGTTAGCACCTAAGTATGTTGCTTTATTCGTTTTATTTTATTTTATTTATTTTATTCTTTATTTCGAGGGTAACGGAATAAGCACTCATGTGGGTGGGTTTTTTACATCTAGTCCCCGTGTGTATGCAGTTTTGTAAAAGTTTCCACCTGCACGCGATGGCCTACTCTTTCGAAAAGCGGAACAGGTTTTAACGTGCGCGCAAGATATTCTGTATGTGTTCGCACACGTGACCTTGGTTTATAGTCTCATGCGAAGGACTTTTTGGGAGAAGTGGAGTCGGCATTGATTTCAACCCAAAGGGAAAATATTCCCTTGATCGGGATTGGAACCATGGGTCAGCAGATCAGGAGCGCAATG
Source organism: Rapana venosa (assembly GCA_028751875.1). NCBI lineage: Eukaryota > Metazoa > Mollusca > Gastropoda > Neogastropoda > Muricidae > Rapana > Rapana venosa. Next base: position 43,584,375 of record CM054142.1, read on the forward strand.
CGCAACGCTCTAACCACCAGGCTACCCCGCCCCTTACTGTTACGAGTAATTAAAAAGCACTACAAATTAATGAATAATTGGCTGGCTAGTTGGCTAACTCACCAGCAAAACCCTTCAGTCACCCAAGCAGCCACCTAACTAACGTACGTACGTACGAAAGAATGAAGTAACTAGCTGAGTCGATAACTTAAGTAGCTTGCTTAACTGACTAAACTAGCAAACCCACCGAAATAACTTGATAATTAAACTTTGTTCGCTAGCGCGCTAACTTAGTGAGCAAGGTGATTGATAACTTAGTAAATGAACGAATTAATAATTTTGAAACGTACGAACAAATGACTGAGGAACAGCACAAACGAAACAGTTGTAGGTTTTTTTTAAAAAGAGAAGACAAGTTTACAAATATTTACAAATTAGTTAACTATCGTTGATTTTTTAAAAATTATTTAAAGCATAATGAGAAGACTTAACACACGGTGCATGTTCGCAGTTGGAAAAAAAAATGGCTGGTAAAATTGGCTGCATCCGGGTCAGAGTCGGTAAATAAAACAATATTTGGTCAAATCGTGAAATGAGCGCCCCATGGAGATGAGGGTTGATTGTAGACTGCCTCGGAGACTGTCTGGACGGCTGGTTTGAACCAGTACAATCTCGAGCTAGTCTGACTGTGTCTAATCACTAGGCTGGTCCAAACCAGTTTTGACTAGTAAGGACGTATGTCAGAGAGTGGGGGGGGGGGGGGGGGGGGGGGGGGGGTTGTTGGGTGGGGGGGGGGGGGGGGGTTGTTGACAGGAGATGAATAGACATTTCCCCCTTTTTTTTTTTAAATCGTTCTTTTGTGATGATTTGACATGCTGGTAAGTGAATGTTGGTTGTTGTTGTGGTTTTTTTTTTAAATGATTATTCTTTAGTTTATGCTGTTTATAGTCCCAGTCGACCGCGAGCGTCGTATCAGGTCTTGTATTGTTGTCAAAGAAGGTTATAGGCGACATTAATATAAAACAAAGAATAGACGATGTTCACAGGGAAAAGGAGGGATTGAGAGCCACATAAGCTGTGCAACATTACGCGTTCATCACTGAACTCCCCCCGTGGGGATGCCGGAAACCTGTTAGTATGAATAGCATCCCCACCTTCTTGGAAATGTTTGCTTTAGGATTTCCCTCTTTTCTGTCCCTCTCTTTGTTTCTGCTTTTCTTCCTGTCGCCTCGTTCTTCTCTATTTCCTGCTTTTTTGCTCCTTTCCCCCGCCTTTTTCCCCCCATATTTCTCTCCCACGCCGAAGTCGGATGCGCTGGGCTTGACTTGTCAGGCGCCTAACGGCAGCGCAATGCATTTTCGCTCATATGATAGACAACAATAGTCGCTGTCCGAGCGTAAGAAGAATCACCGGACAGGTCTTAGTTTGTTTTATCTTGATTTTTGCATTGCTCGTGAAAACGAAAAAGAATGGGAAAGAAAAATACCATCAATGAATAAAATACATCTGCTCTATGGCGCAGGTCCAGTTAAGATTGACGATGTTTTTGAAGCTCATTGCTGGGCTGTTTTTTCCTTTGTCCTTGCTGCATGTGTGAGGGTGTGGGCAAAGAGATTCACATCAGTGGTTTTCCATTGTCATCTGACAGTAGTCCTCCCCTGTTGGCTTGACCCGGGTGACACCATGTGGAGGAAGGACTAGAACGTGGAGTCTGTAGTGCCAGAGATTCCAAGTTTTTTTCAAGATTTTATTTCAAGATGCCCCCCCCCCCCCTCTCCTCCTCTCCCCTCCCAAGGAGTTCAAGCAGTGTCGGTTCTCATTAATTACAGAAACACACGCAGACAAATCTGACGACGACAATTCTCCTATGTAAGGTTGAGGGCAGAAAGAAAAGAGGCAGTAGCATCAACATCCTACATTGCCAACATCACTGAGGAGATCAGTGGTCTGGGAGGAGGGCTACAGGAGATGGTAGAACTCAGCAGAGACAGAGAGAGACGGTGATCCCTGGTGGGCATTACTGACTGCAGTGGCGATGGAGGCTGTTGAGTTGAGATGAGATGAGTTTAGCTGGGCAATCTGCTCTGATTTGGAAGCGTGCCAGATTGTTGACAAATTAATTAAAACTACCGACGAATTGTTAAACTAAAAATAGCACCGTGCTAAAAACTAACAAAACGGCAACGTTCGCATTTTCGAAAACTAAATTGACGATATAATTGGCCGCATCGAGTTGATAGCTGAGAAACTCAGGCCAAGTCTTTACCATGCGCACCGACAGGATGCGTGGATCAGACAGGAGTTAGTTAAGCTGCGGTGAAGTCTGCCTCCACGACCAGTGGTTGAACCGGTGTCGGAGTATTTTAATGATGGGGAGAATCTGATTTAGATTTCTTTCAATATTTTTTTTAACCGAAAGTAACAAGGATATTGGCAGCAGCATCTGATGACTCATCGATGGAGATTTTATTTTTTAACGATTTCCCAGGCCAACTTTAAGTGCAGATGCGCGTGTGCCTTAAATCCCTTTGTGTGTATGTAGTATACACATACAGAAAATTTGAAACAAAATTAAATAACTTCTCATCTCAAAAACGTAACAAAATAAAGTGGTTGACAAACGAAGAGAGAAGAAAGAGGCGATAGAAGAAAACATGAATGACAAAGCATACTTAAGAGTAACCCCTGGCTCCAATCACCCCCCACCCCCCAAAAAGAGAGAGAGGGGAGGGGGGGGGAGGGGGAGAGAAAAGTTATTCATATATCCGTCCTGTTCACATCTTTCTTATGTACAGGTGTTTTTTTAATGAAATCTGCAAAAGTTCAGACAAGGAAATAAAAGACTAGAATATAATATTCACAAAGAAAGAAAAGCATTTGAGACAGACAGACAGCCAGACAGACAGAGATAGAGAGAGAAAGAGACAGACATACAGTCAGATAGACAAACAAACAGATAGACAGACAAACAGGCAGTGAACTTGAAAATTTGAGAGAGAGAGAGAGGGAGAGAGGAAACAAAACAAAACTAAACGAGACGAAATCGTATTTTCTAAGGGTAATTGAATAAGTAAAAGACTTTCTTTTCATCCATCCCTCGGGAAACCATCACACACACACATACACACACAGAGGAGAGAGAGAGAGAACTCTGAACTCTGAACGTATTTAATAATTATGTACATTGGCCTTAGGCCACAATACACGGAGTTAGGGGGAAGACAGACAGACAGACAGACATAGAAAAAATAGACAGACACATAGAGACACAGAGACAGAGATACAGAGACAGAAAGGCAGAAAGAGACAGATAGACAGACAGACAGACAGACACAGAGAGAGATGGGTGGGCAGGCAGGCAGGCAGAGAGTGTAGTGATAGGTGTGGAGGTGTAGGCTGCTTTAATACAGTGCACGTGCTTGTATGGTCCAGTTCCAGCGAAGAGTGATGATGTGTTTCGTGTGCATGGCTGTGCTAGCTCCCTGCATTTCCCCCCCCCCCTGTCTTTTTCTGCTCGTTTTTTTTAAGGGGGGGGGGGGGGGGGGCAGGGGAGGGGATGTTGTTTTTTGTTTTGTATTTAGCAAAGCATACCACAGTGCTGCTGAGACTCCAGAAAGCTTCTCTGTATCTGTGTCTGTCTGTCTCTGCTTCTGTCTGTTTGCTTGTCTGCCTGTCTGTCTGTCTCACCATCTCTGTCTGTCTGGCTGGCTGTCTGTCTCTGTCTGTCTATCTGTCTCTGTCTGCCTGTCTGTTTGCTTGTCTGTCTGTCTGTCTCACTATCTCTCTCTCTCCCCTCCACCCTCTCTCTGTCTGTCTGCTCTGTCTCTCCTTCCTCATATTCTTCTTTATCTTTCTTCTTACCATAATTTCCCATCTCTTTTCTCTATGCCACATTTCTCACCTTTATTGTATTCTGCAAGTAAAATAATGGAATCTAGAAAAGTATTAAAAGGGAAGGGAACCTGGAATAGCATTAAAAGCGAAGAGGACCTGGAATAGCATTTACGGAGAAGGGGTGGAATAGCCTAGTGGTTAGAACACTGCACTCGGGATCTAATAATGGCTGGAGGCGCGAGTTCCAGTCTCTGGATGGGTGGGTGTCCGTTTGAGGAACTAGCTCCATTCCCAGGCCCAGCCCCAAAAGCTGTGTCCGTTATTGATGTACGCTAAGTGCCAGGACCTACAATGAAAAGGTTTTTATGCTTTAAAATTATATGTTGAGAATGTCTTCATCCAGCTCGTAGCATAAAAACCTGCAATCTCCTTTTAAAGGAAAAAAAAAGTTCCTCTGAAATCGTTGCCGATGTTGCGAGGTACTTTATTAAAAGAGTTACGCAAGAAAACTTTTCATTCAGTGTGTGCTTTCAATCTCACAGTGATTCCCAGGTGGGATGAGTTGAGTCAGAGTGCGCGTTCTGTGTGACTCCCATAGTGTTTAGGCGGGAAACGCACGACTTCACTCTCCTGAAAGTCCTTTGAATGTGACTACAAACTGAGGTCCGGTAATCAAACGCCTGCAGAACATCTCTCGCTTACGTTAAAACCCCATCCACTCGTAAAAGAGTAGACCAGCTATGGCAGGTGGGACAGATGATATGAACATACCCAGCATGCACCCTGCTACCTTGAAGAAGGTGGGCTCCGCCAGGTTCCACTTGACCTCCGTACACTGCCTGAATGAAAATATGAGCGCAGTGCAATGCCCCAACGACTCCTCAGGAAGTTAAGGGAGTGGTTCAGTCAGTTTAGATGTGTTGCGCAACTGTGATGGGGGTTTTGTCCGAGAATAGAATGATGTGGGGTTTTCTTGTTATCCGATGTTGTTGTTGCTTCAGTCCTCAGCTAGAGCCCCGTTGCTCACCAATGATCAAAATTTGGGTATGTCCCCGTTTTTACCCACCAGTAAGGTAGCCGCACTCCAGTCTTGGGGATAATGATAATGATTCAGATTCAGATGTCTAAACACATGTGAGCATGTGCTTTTGTTGTTGTTGTTGTTGTTGTTGTTGTTTGTTGTCACCGTTCCTACCGCCACAAAATGACCTTCTCTTCCGTAAACCGAGACGGTGTTGTTTTTTAACTATGCGCAAGATGGTGTACGTGCGTTTTGCAAATGGGACCTCGGTTTATAGTCGCATCTGAAAACAGTTTTACGGGAGGCGTGGAGTCTGTACTGATGTTACCTCCAAGGGGGAAATAATCCCCTTGAACGGGTGCCTCAGTGGTGACTCGATCCCGGGCCGCCAGATCACGAGCGCAACACTCTAACCACTTGGCTATCCCACCCACCTATGAATAAATATATATAAACCAGTTCAGCTTGATACCTGCATCGCTTCCTTTTTATTGCATATCTTATCTCATTCATTTAACTTGTTCTTCGTTGTCGTGGAACCCACAGACAGTAACTGTTGTTGTCTTTCCTATGAGCGAAAAATGCGTTGCGCTGCCGTTGAGCGCCTGACAAGTCGGGCCCAGCGCATCCGACTTCGGCGTGGGAGAGAATCGTTATCTTTTAAGTCATTCTTGTTAAAAAGAGAGAGAAAAAAAAGGGTAAGAAAATGGTTCAAGAAGGTAGAAAATAGACAAGAAGGAGGTGACAGGAAGAAAAGGGTCAAGGCAAGAAACAAAGACGGCTTTGACGCTTTGACCAATTTATTGTCATTGCCCAATGTGACCTATTGACAAGGGGGTTATACACGACTTTCTTTTGTAAATACAAATAAATACAAGAAAAATCACATGATGCATTTAACGTAATGAAAACCAAAAAACAAACAAACCCAAAAGAGCTCTCTATAAACGGATACGACTTTAAGCTCTGACATGAACTCAGTTTCAAACTGAACACAAAGTAATAGCAAGGATGAACAACAGGAACCAATAAGCAATAACTAAACTAATAAAAAGAACATTCTAGAATGCTATATTAGACCATCCAATGAAAATGTATGTGAAATTTTCAATAAATATTCTTGCTGGGGATTACAGCGTAATTATAAATGTTTCTTAAGGTGTGTCACAAAATGCTGGAGTTTACATATTAATAACATTTTACTTTAGTTTAGTCACAGATGTTAAACTAATTGGAACTTAGCTGTAATTGTCGTAATTTCAGTGCTTCAGCAATAAACTTTGCAACCGATTTGATCACAATATCATCATCAGACGATAAGATAGAAAAAATATCTTGCCTTCCGAAAGCTTCTAGATTGAGAACACCACAGTTTTCACGTATGGAAACATATGATTGACAATGAAACAGGAAATGCACTTCATCATCAAGAATATGACCACACATAGGGCATGAGAACTGTGTGGACGTCTCAGATTGAAACCATCTTTGTTTGCATTGAAACCAAGAAACAAAGAGAAGGATAGAAAAGAGGGAATTTCTAGCACAAAATTTCCAGAAGGTAAGGATGCTAATATTTTTACTGACAGGCCCGACAGGAGGTGGTGGTGGGGGGGGGGGATTTATTTACTTAATTTATCTTATTCATCATTCATCGAGGCATATCTGAGAAATAAAATATTAGTATTGTATAAGCCTGGTCCTCTCTCTCTCTCTCCACGGAAGAGTTACATCATCGTGTTTGTACGATTACATGAACAGGGCCGTCTAATATCACTTGGAGTGAACAGACGTTAAATTGAAGACAACAACAACAACAACAACAACAACTTGAAGGGGAAAAGGGTGCGGCGTAGACTATATACACAAGCTTTAACCGTGCTGTGGTTTTCTATAATTATGTGCGCGTGCATATGTTATGACCATCATGTATGATAGAATGCGGGTTTCGTCATTATAGTTTGTAACAAGCGGACAAACAGATTATGTCTGTGTTACAGTTTCGTTGTTGTTGTTTTTTGGTTAATGTTTTCCTCCTTGTTATGTAGCAAGTTTGGGTTGTGGGGGGACGGGGGATGTGGAGTCGTACTTGATTGTTGGATTGTGGGGGGTTTTTTTAATCGTTTTCTGCTTTTTTTCGTTTCTGTTTCTTTATTTCTGCTTTTTAAAAAAAATTTTTTCTTTTGTATTTCTTTATGTTCGTCTTATTCTTCATGCTATTCTTCTTCTCTTTCTCCTTCTCCTTCTCCTTCTCCTCCTCCTCCTCCTCCTCTGCAATTCTCCTCCTCCTTCGCAATTCTTAATTTTTCGCAATTCTTCTTCGTCTTCTTTGCAAGTCTTCTTCTTTGCAATTCTTCTTCTTCTTCGCAATTCTTCTTCTTCTTCTTCTTCTTCTTCGTCTTCTTCTTCTTCTTCTTCTTCTTCTTCTTCTTCTTCTACTCAATTCTTCTTCGCAATTCTTCTTCTTCTTCTTCTTCTTCTTCTTCTTCTCTCCTCCTCCTCCTCTCCTCCTCCTCCTCCTTCTTTCTTCTCCCCCTCCTTCTTTCTTCTCCCCCTCCTTCTTCATCTTTTCTTCCTTTTCTTCGTCGCGATGTTTGTGTTGTCTGTAACAAAGCTAGTTAAGAATGTTGGCCGGCATAAAGCAGAGGCTAATTGTGGATTTTTTTTCTGGCCGCCGCGATGATGGAATAACTTCTCTAATGGGCTGTTTGTTCCTCCGCCCTGCATGCACAACACGTGAGGTGAGCTTTGGTGGGTGGCTGTGGGGTGGGGTGGGGTGGGGTGGGAGGAAGGACATGGTGTGAGATTGTGGGTGTGTGTGTTGTTGTTGTTGTTGTTGACTTCAATTTAACGTCTGTTCACTCTTAGTGATATTAGACGAGTGTGTGTGTGTGTGTGTGTGTGTGTGTGTGTGGTGTGTGTGTGTGTGTGTGTGTGTGTGTGTGTGTGTGTGTGTGTGTGTAGGGTGAGTTGGGTGGGTGGGTGTTAGAAGGTATGAAATGTGTGTGTGCGCGTTTGGGGGTGGGGTGGTGGAGGGGTGAGGATTTAGGGATATATATATACATTATATATATATATATATATATAGAGAGAGAGAGAGAGAGAGAGAGAGAGAGAGAGAGAGATAGATAGATAGATAGATAGATAGATAGATAGATAGATAGATAGATAGATAGAGTGTGTTGGGGGGAGGGGGGGCGGGGTGTTGGAAGGTATGAAATATGGGGGGTGGGGGTGGGGGAGGGTTGAGGATGTAGGGATGTATGTGTGTTAGTGTATGTGTGTGTTTGTGTGCATGTGTGTAGGGGGGGGGGGGGTGGAGAGTATGAAGTGTGGTGGTGGTGGGGGGGGGGGGTGAGAATGTAGGGATGTAGTGTTTGGGGGGGGGGGGGGAGAGTGCTGGTGCGCTTATGTGTGTATCAGTTTGTTCTATGTGTGTAAGGGGTAGGGGGGTTGAATGGTATGAAGTGTGTATGTGTGTGAGTGGAGGGAGGGGTTGAGGATGTAGATGTGTGTAGGGGAGAGTGTTGGTGCGCTTAATATGTGTGTACATGTGTGTCTGTTGGTGTGTGTGTGTGTGTGTGTGGTGTACGTGCATTATGTCACGTACAAGCATCATGGAGTTTGGGTTTTGTTTTGTGTGTTTGTTTTTAAAGTACCAATATTTTCAGGCGTTTTTCATTACACATCTAAACACGTAATCAGATAAATCCAGTTCTTCTTCTTCTTTTCTTGGTCTCTATCTCTGTCTGTCTGTCTGTCTTTCTGTCTGTATCTCTCTCTCTCTCTCTCCTCTTCTCTCTCTCTCTCTCTCTCTCTCTCTCTCGCTCTCTCTCTATCTCTCCTCACGGGAACTGGATGGAAAAAAACACACGAGTGCTTATTCCATTATCCTCAAATAACAGAATAGATAAAAGAATAATTTGTTTTAATCTCTCTGTCACTCTATGTCTCTCTGTCTCTCCGTCTCACTGTCTCTCTGTCTCTCCGTCTCTCTGTCTGTCTCTCTCTCTCTCTCTCTCTCTCTCTCTCTCTCTCTCTCTCTCTCTCTCTCTCTCTCTCTCTCTCTCTCTCTCTCTCTCTCTCTCTCTCTCTTGCTCGTACACACACATACACACACATATAGCGCACGAGTACATACATACAAACAGCACATTCACACACACACAGAGCATCACTTTTTATATGCTATGTATGATAAAATAGTATTGAAGTTTTCTGGTTGTGTGTATGCGCATACTGTAAATTTGACTGAAATTGTATTCAATGGATTCGATTGGATTCAATGTATAGCTTTAAAAATCCCTAGTGGTGTGTGTGTGTGTGTGTGTGTGTGTGTGTGTGTGTGCGTGCGTGCGTGCGTGCGCGCGCGCGCGTGTTCGTTTGCATGCACACACAAATTCACACACAGCACACACACACACACACACAGAAAACGTGGAATACACACACAGACACACACAGAGAAAAGAAAACGAGGAGCGCGCACGCACACACACACACACACACACACACACACACACACACACACACAGAAAAAACGGGGAACACACACACAGACACACACACACACACACACACACACAGATATGAAAACGAGGCAGCACACACACACACACACACACACACACACCACACACACAACAACACACACACACAACACACACACAGAGGAAGAAACCGAGGAACACACACACCATACACACACATGCACGAGCGAGAGAGAAACACACACACACACACAGAGGAAGAAACCGAGGAACACACACACACACATACACACACACATACACACACGCGCACGGCGAGAGAGAAAACACACACACACACACACACGCACGCACCACCACACACACACACACACACACACACACGCGCGCCACGGCGAGAGAGAGAACACACACACACACACACACACACACACACACACACACACACACCACACACACACACACGCCGAGAGAGAGAACACACACGCACACACACACACACACACACACACACAACACACACAACCACAACACACACACAGACAAACAGACAGCAGACAGAGCGACAGACAGAAGAGAAGAGAAGACAGAAAGAAAAAATCGATGGAAACATGGGATTAGTTGTGCACAACTAAGGATTAGTCCCTGGATGGACACAGTAAAGGTTTGTCTGGTCTGTCTGTCAGTCAGTGAGTCATCACTGACCAACTGCCCGTGTCCTTTTCTCTTTACTGACAGCGAAGACTGGACTGGACAGGACTTGTGTGTGGTGTGGACAGGTGCCTTCTGCAGGCACCTTCATCTTGTGCGGGCAGTACATAATATTACTTTGTTGTAGGTTGTTGTTGTTGTCATCTGTGCACGGTATTTTGACTTGAAAATCTTCCCGAGGTGACAGCTTTTGACGTGGTCTCTTTGTTGTTATCGGCGGAGTTCTAAACGGGGTTGGGAGTTTTGTTTTTGAATTGGAGAGATTTTGCGTGTGGATTTTGGGTGGGGTGGGGGATTTAGTGAAATGTGAACGAAATATTTATGTGTTTGTTATTAATTTTTAATTAATTTTTTTTAAGTTCTATTTTCCACTACTTTTTTTTTTCTCTTTTAGTAAATGATTTTGTTTGGAAGAAGCTGAAAAAAAAGTCTTTGCTCTTGTCTTGATATGTGTATCTGTTATTGTGAGTATTCAGCTCTACAAATTGTTGATGTGCGTGTGGTTGTTTTTTCGTTTGTAACGTCTATCCACTAAAAAGCTATATCAGACAGAGGCTCTGTGTGTGTGTGTGTGTGTGTGGTGTGTGTGTGTGTGTGTGTGTGTGTGTGTGTGTGTGTACGTGTGTGTGTCTGTGCGCGCGCGTGTGTGTGTGTGTTTTGTGTGTGTACAAGTTTCTGTCGGAGAGCTTGCGGTTGCAAGGATACGTTGTAGTAAGTTTGGCTTTTTGTAAATCGTATCTTTGAGAATATGGCAAACGCAGGCTGGTAACTTGATTATTTATGAAATTAAGTTTTCTTCTTCCTGGTCTTGTTCTTTGTTTTTGTTGTTTCCGTTGTTGTTGTTCTTTTTCTTCTTGGTCTCGTTTCTTCTTCCTTCATCATTTTCTGTTCTGTTCTTCTCTTGTTCTTCTTGTTCTTCTCCTCCTCCTCCTCCTCCTCCTCCTCCTCCTCCTTCTTCTTCTTCTTCTTCTTCTTCTTCGTCGTCGTCGTCGTCGTCTCCTCCTCCTCCTCCTCCTCCTCCTCCTCCTCCTCTCCTCCTCTTCTCCTCCTCCTCATTTCTTGTTGTTGCTGTTGTTGCTCTTCTTGTTCTTTTCTTGTTCTTGTTCTTCTCTTCTTTTCTTCTTCTTCTTCTTCTTCTTCTTCTTCTTCTTCTTCTTCTTCTTCTTCTCTGTCTTCTGTTTTTAAGTGCACAGTTTATAATTTGGTAATGGAACTTCTAAATGATTTTCTTGGAGGACATAATCTCTATAGTGTTTTGTATTCATATTTTCTTTCGAGGATAATGGATAAGCACTCATTTGCTTTTTTTTTTTATCCAGTTCCCGCTTTCGAGGATAATGGATAAGCACTCATTTGCTTTTTTTTTATAGCCAGTTCCCGTGTGTATGCACTTTTGTCAATCTTGTCCCCCGTTCCCACCAGCACACAATGGCCTACTCTTCCGGAAAGCGGGGGACGGGATAGCCTAGTGGTCAGAACATTGCGCTCGTAATCTGACAACCCGGGTTCGATTCCCGTTCAAGGGGATATTTTCCCCTGGAGTTAACATCAGTGCAGACTCCACTTTTTCCCAAAGTCCTTCGGATGAGACTATAAACCGAGGCCCCGTGTGCGAACGCACGCAGAACATCTTGCGCACACGTTAAAATCCTGTTCCGCTTTTCGTAAGAGTAGACCATTGTGTGCCGGTGGGGAACAGATGAAAATTTCAAAACCGCATACACACGGGGACTCGATGTAAAAAAGCACATAAGTGTTTATTTCATTATCCTCGATATAAAAGAATAAAATATAAAAAATTAGATAAATAGAAGGCGGAACAGCGTGCGTTCGTACACGGGGCCCCGGTTTATAGGCTCATCCGAAGGACTTTTAGGGAGAGTGGAGTCAGCACTGATGTTAACTCCAGAGGAAAAATCCTCTTGGACGAGATTCGAACCCGGGTCAGCAATCACGAATGCGTCACTCTAACCACCAGGCTATTCCGTCCCCCCATATAGTGTAGATTAAGAAGGATGGGTTTAATTCGCAGGGAGTTGTCTGTAGAGCACTGAAACCTGAACCTAGGTACTGGTCCTCTCCTTTTTCTTTTTAGTAGACAGGTTTTCCTGGGAATTTTGTTTGGGGTTATGTTTTGCGTTTGTTTGTTTGTTTGTTGCTTTGTTTAGGGGTACCTATTCTTGTTGGTTGTTGTTTGTTTGTTTGTTTGTTTGTTGTTGTAACGAGGAAATACTGTGCGAAGTTCGGGTGAAGATAGTTGATTCTAATTAGGGGGGGGGGGGGGGGGGGTTATTTGCATCACATTCACATGCTCAGGGCTTGTCTCCTAGCTACAGAAACCAAGGTGCTAACTACGTTACTGCAGTCAGTCACGCCGTTGTCAACAGAAAGGTATATGTAGCAGAAGTAAGGGCTTCGCTTAAGGTTCTGAATCAAATACCGGATGTCTGTCCTTAGCTGAGTATCTGCCGCGGTTTAACTCCCGATCTTTGCGAATCCGTGAAGCCGTGGGTTTGAATCTCTGTTCAATTAAAAAGAAGGGATTTATTTTTTTTTAATCAATCTCTGCTGGGATCAATGACTGCTGGGTCTGTCGGTGCCTTCATTCTCTTCGTGGATATAAAACTGCAGACGGCCTCATATGTACGTTAACAATAGTGTGGCTCAAGTCAGCGTTCTGTGGGACGCGGAAACGTAAACATACCCAGCATGCTCCCTGTGCCTGGGGATGGGTAGACTCCGCTAGGATCATCTTGCACAGGAGCGCACGACCTGAACAGCTCAGTGCGGCGCTCTAGCGACTCCTCAAGGAGTTAAGGCAGAAAGGAATCAAATCATAATTATGAACATTCCCGAAGTTGGAATGCAGCGACCTTAGTGGTGGGCAAAAAGCCGGTCGCGTACGGAACATGTCACCGTTGGTGAACCTCGAGGCTCTAGCTAGCCGAGGAACGAGAAAGACAGAAAGAAAAAGGTGGTCAGATGATCAAAGGTAGCACCGTACACTTGCAGGCAAGGTGTGTTTAGCGTACACCATTGAGATAGCTTGTTTCTGAATGATAGATTATTTCTGAATGATAGCTTGTTTCTGAATGATAGCTTGTTTCTGAATGATAGCTTGTTTCTGAATGTCGAGACAGCTTATAAGGAAAAAGGTCAGACATCTTTATTTCTGTTTTTTATTTTAATCCTCTCCTCTTCTTCTGAAGCGTAATTGGAAGTCACGACATGGTTCATTCGTCCACGATACTTTTATGGTGTGGTGGGCATCTGTCACCACTCGCTTTAAATAACGCATGTTTGGGGACGGGATAGCTCAGTGGTCGGAGCACTCGCTTTCCCCCAGGTGGTTACCAGTTGGATGGATGACCGTTTGCGCGCCTTGGCTTCAGTACAGTTCCCCCAGTTCACCCAGCTGTAAATGGATACCTGCCCTCTTTAGGGTCAGGGAAGGTAAAGCAGCGAGGGAGAGGAGATGGGTGCCGCCCTCAATATGCTGGCCCTAGAGAAGTGAGGTCTCTGACGCCTCGCTCCCCTACGACCTTATAGGTTATGGGACTCCTTCACCTTTTCCTCCTTACTATGTTTATACACCCGAAGTCGGAAAGCGGACTACTTCATGCTGAGCAAGCGGTCGCATACGTCAGAATCTTACTAGAGTTCTGGATGAGGAAGACGGAAAAACCAACCTGAGCTGGATACAGAAGTTTTCAGGAACATAGTGGATCGGTGGCTAGAGGTAGCGCGCCTGTCTAGAAATCGAAAAGTCCGGGGTCGGAAGTGTGCGGTGGTTCGAATCCCGTTTGGGCCCGAAACTTTCCCCCCATCCATTAGACCATGAGTGGTGGTCTGGGCGCTAGTCTTTCGGATGAGACGATAAACCGAGGTGCCGTGTGCTACGCAAAATTATTCAGCGCACGTACGTAAAAGAACCCACGGCAACAAGAGAGTTGTCCCTGGCAAAATTCTTAGAAAAAAGGCCACTCTGATAGGGAAATAAATACAGTTGCAGACCAAAGGAAAAAAAGGGTGGCGCCGCTCTTGTGGCGACGCGCTCTCCCCGGGGAGAGCAGCCCGAATTTCACGCAGAGAAATCTCGTGACTTAAAGTGGTATAAATGAAGTGAAATAGATAAATAAATAAATAACAGCAGATAATAAAGACTTGGCCGAGGCTGAAAGCTGTGTCAGGTATTGAGGGAAGCTAAGAGCCAAGGGCTACATTAAACTGTTGTTAGTCTGTAAACTTGTATGTCGGGATTGTCTTCTGGCTCTTAGCACAACAAGCTGCCGCTCACTTTCCGCGCAGACATCAGATTCTATAATCATGTACTATACCCACCTGTCTGTCTCTGTAGAGATACGAGTATGCTTAGGAATAATATAGAGATGGCGAGAAGTTGGTTTGAGGGAAGGTGGGGGGAGGGGGGTATCGTAGTGTTTTGCGTGTGTATGCTTTTTGTTTGTTTCTTTGCTGTTTGCTTGTATTTGTTTGTTTGTTTTTCTGATATGTTTATAATATAAACTCGTTATGTTCTTTTTTTTTTTTCCTTTTCTGATATTTTTATAATATAAACTCGTTATGTACTTCTTTTTATTTTTTCAAAATGATGTGATGTTATCAAAGTGCAGCCTGTTTTTGCAAGTCTATTTTCTAGAGTATTCGGTGTAAGTTCGTGCTTGTTATACTCATACTTTAGGAGCTGGTGAGGTCGGTTTTGAAGGTGTTCATCACATCTTACCTAAATCCGCGTCTTTGGGTTTTGATCGGATGAAATTTTGTTTAAACCAAAGGGGTAGATGAGATTTGGGGATAAAATGCACTGTTATGCCTCTGTATATTTTGTAGTCTGCCATTATAATCTTTAGTCTGGTTTCATCTCAAATCTACCCCTGCCTAACATCCCATCACCCTGCCAAAGTGTATAATCTTTGTGTGTGTGTGTGTGTGTGTGTGTGTGTGTGTGTGTATGTGTGTGTGTGTGTGCGCTCGCGCGCGTGTATGTACATTTGAATTTGTTAACTCTGTTAAGTGTTATTGGTTGTATGTATGGGTAAGTTGAATGCAAGCGCTTTGATTTCTTTTTGCAAGATATACCGCTATATAAATTCCATTTATTATTATTATTTATTTTTTTAAAATTATTCTTACCTTCTCACACACGCTCCTGCCCTTTATTTTGTTATGCTGTAATATCCTTCTGTGAATAGATGGTGGGCTAAAAAAAGAAGAGAGAAAATTTCAGCGAATCTCTGGGTTGTCTCTTTCTTGTGTGTGTTCCAACTGTGTTCGTGTCGTCATTCAGTCCCGAGGATGAATCCTGCTGTCTTCTTCGGTGCTTCAGTTGGTTTCTACAACATCACTTGGAAGTCCACATCCTCGGGATACATCGACCATGTGGCGACTGGATAGGCTTGGTATTCCTGAAAGACATAGTCTGAAATTCGAGTTGCAGGACCACTTGGACAAAAGGGACAGGAGACCGTTCGTGAGCCAGAACAATAGTCTATAAGTTGTCTTGAGGTATTGATTTACATCATGAAAGCTGCCTGTTTCTGGTTGGACATCTATTAAGAAAAGAATGTGGCTGGATCGTCGTGTGTATCTCTTTGGGGTTATGTTGTGATAGGTTAAACCAGACTCTCCGCTATTCCATCGTCCAAGAGACTGACAGAATCAAGAGTTCTGCTGATACTGGTGATAGAATCTGGGATGGAAAGATGTTTCGATCTGTCAGAATCATCTGACTTTGCTGATAAAATCTGGAATATAAAAATGGTTCTGATGTGATAGAATCTGACTTTATTGATACAATCTGTAATGAAAAATGGGTTTGATCTGACAAATCTTTTAGTGGTGAAATCTGGAACGACAGATGGTTCTCATCTCTCTTTAATCCAAGACATTACAGATTTACAAACTACCTAAGAGTACCATAGGGTACCCCTACATAGGGGTACCATACAATACACCATTGAAACAAAGCGTGAAACAGCTTCAACGATAAGAACAGTTGGTTTTTTCCCCAAACCACACCCTACCTTTACATGTGAAACAGAACGTAAACCAAAATCAACAATCACAATAGTCATATAAACGACATGAAAATGAACCAATAATTCACTCACAGTAAAACACAGTCGACAGTCAGACCAAACTGATAAACAGCCCCGACTGAAACAACGCAATGTAAAAAAAAAGAAAGACCAAGACAATCTGGACATCCAGAAGAAGAAGAAGATGAGTGGGACACGAAGAGAGGGCGGGCTGAGTTGGTTCAGCATGCTGTCTAAGACCCTCAGGCCAAGGAAAACCTCGTCAGAGCATGCAGGAGGCACAAAGGACAAAGCTCGTTCCAGCCCCCCTCGCTTTCGCTCCTCCTCTATGTCCTACCTGATCAGAAGGTAGGTGGAGCTTGCTGGTTAACAACATCTTCGTGGCTGTGTACGTTTTGTCCCTGACTTTGGCTGTCTTTTCTTCATGTGTTTTAATGGTGTTTGGGGTTGTGTGTGTGTGTGTGTGTGTGTGTGTGTGTGTGTGTGTGTGTGTGTGTGTGCGCGCGCGCGCGCGCAGATACACACACAATTATGCAAGCAAGTACGTGGGCAAGCAAAAACGCACTCACGTTACAAGCACGCATTCACTCACGAACGTGTGCCAGCGCGCGCGCACGCACGCACACGCACACACACACACATTGTGTTGGATCTGTCTCACACACACACTCATTGTGTTGTCTCTGCCTCTCTCACACACACACACACACTCTCATTGTGTGGTATCTGTCTCACACACACACACACACACACACACTCATTGTGTTGTCTCTGCCTCACACACACACACACTCACACATTGTGTTGTCTCTGTTTCACACACACACTCACACATTTTGTTGTCTCTGTCTCACACACACACTCATTGTGTTGTCTCTGTCTCACACACACACACACACACACACACACACACACACTCATTGTGTTGTCTCTGCCTCACACACGCACACACACACGCTCACACACACACACACACACACACACACACACACACTCATTGTGTTGTCTCTGCCTCACACACTCACACACACTCACACACACACACACACACACACACTCACACATTGTGTTGTCTCTGTCTCAAAGCCTGGGTTTGGTTACTGTATGTTTTTTGTCGGTTTTTGTTTTGCTTTTGTTTCCTGCTTCATCTCCTGTGACGTTCCTGTCCCACTGTTCCCACGCCGCTCATTCCAATCTCCCTGCCACAACCATACCCAGATTTCTCATGTCGCATCCTCAGGGTCGGAAGTCCACAGTCTCTATCTATCTATCTGTCCCGTAGTCTGACGACCGTGGGGGCACCCTCAAAGACTCAACAACCAGTTCCCTCCATTCCTCTCTCTGTTCTGCCTTTCTCAGGGTTTTGTTGAGTTCTAGGCCTTTCCATTCACTGATGTTATCCTCCCAGCTCTTCCTTGGTCTGCCTCTTCTTCTTCCTCCTTGGACAGTGCTTTGTAAAATTTTCTTTGCAAGTCTTTTGGATCTTGTGACATGCCCATACCATTTAAGTTTACGCTTTTTCACGATCGTTAGAAGGTTCTCATAGGGTCCAATGGTTTGCTGCTTGTGTGGTCTTTGTAGGAGATGCCAAGGAGTCTCCGAAAGCATCTCATCTCCACCGCCTGTACTCTTCTCTCCAAATCTGCAGTCAGGGTCCATGATTCACAGGCATACAGAAATATAGATATGACAAGGGAGCGCATTAGTCTGATCTTAGAGATAAGTGAGATATTTTTATCTCTCCAGATGGTGTTTAGTTTTGACAGTGCTGTTATTGTCTGTGCTGTCCTGCATACTACTTCTGGCTTGGATCCCCGGTCTGATACAATTGCTCCCAGGTACTTGAAGCTTTGAACTGTTTCCAGCTTCTGGTCATTAACCCTGATATCAGTGCTAATGCCGTTGGTGTTATTAGTCATCAGTTTGGTCTTCTCTGCACTGATTTCCATGCCGTATGTTTTGGAGGCCTTATTCAAGTGTTCTGTTAGGCTGGCAAGCTCTTTTTCTGATCCTGCTATTCCATCAATGTCATCTGCGAAGCGGAGGTTTGTGATCGTTCTGCCACCAATGCTGACTGATCCTTCATGATGTTCCAGTGCATCAGCCATGATTCTCTCAAGGAAGATGTTGAAAAGAGTGGGTGAGAGTAGACAGCCCTGCCTTACTCCAACTGTTGTTCGAAACCATTCTCCAATGTTGTTGTTGTAGTACACTGCATTGGTGGCCTCGTGTGCAGCTGTTTGATGACTCTGATCAGGTTTGCATTGATGCTGTACAAATGCTGTACAAAGTCCACAGTGAGTCCATCAATATCAGGCCGCCGTGGGGCCACCAGCCAGAGGGGCCTTGCACTGCTGCTGGGTCCCTTTGGTGGTGTTCGGTGGTGCCTGTTCTGAGCTAACATACGAAGGACACCACCACGCTGCAAACAAATTCGTTAATGGATTGCCTCCATAGTACTTACCTAAGCTCTTTCTTCGTTACACCCACTCGTGCCGTCTCCTGATAACGCACGTTTTCAACACAAAGAGAGAGAGAGAGAGAGAGAGAGAGAGAGAGAGAGAGAGAGAGAGAGAGAGAGAGAGAGAGAGAGAGAGTAAAGAGAAAAAACAAGGAGAAAATTCTCTCTCTCTCTCTCTCTCTCTCTCTCTCTCTCTCTCTCTCTCTCTTCCTCTCTCTCTCTCTCTCTCTCTCTCTCTCTCTCTCTTTCTCTCTCTCTCTCTCTATCTCTCTCTATCTCTCTCTCTCTCTCTCTCCCCTCTCTCTCTCTCTCTCTCTCCCCCACCGCACACAGACCATAAGCGAGGTAATGGTACTGCACTTTCCTCTTCCTCCATGTAGGCCTACTGTTGTCATTAGGAAGATGCACTTCAGTCACGTGTTTTGTTATTCGCCATGTTCAAAACCTCGCCTCCCTTAAGTCGGCTTAATGGTGACGTCAACTACAATTGCCATACTTTTCTCTTTTTTAGCGGTAACAGAGAAAGAATATATTTTTTTCTTTTTCCAAGAGGAAAACTTATGTATATGAACTTCACAATTTGACCTGAGAAATTGTCAACTTCTCTCTCTCTGTCTCTTGTCTCTCTCTGTCTCTTGAGGGGCCATGGCCTATTATGAATAAACTATTTGCATTCGCATTCTCTCTCTGTCTCTGTCTGTCTGTCTCTCTCTCTGTCTCTCTCTCTGTCTCTCTGTCTCTGTCTCTTCTCTCTCTCTCTCTCTCTCTCTCTCTATCTGTGCGTGTGCGTTCATGCGCGTGTACGTGCGTGATGAGCGGGTTAAATCGTTTTGCTATTTCTGAGTGAAGTATTTTGTTCGGGTAGAATGGTTTTTGCCAGCAAGTGTAACCGATCCAAAATGATTCTGAGCATGACTTTGCTGACACAGCTGATTAAAATCATAGTGTCGTAGTTTTGGCAGTGAGTGGAATGTCCAGGGTGCAGGGCTCTCTCTCTCTCTCTCTCTCTCATCTCTCTAAACTCTGCCTCTCTTCTCTCTCTCTTCTACTCTCTCTCTATCTCTCTCCTCCTCTCTCTCATCTCTCTCTCTCTCTTCTGTATGCCAGACTGGGTACAGATGCCTGTTAGATATCGATTACTGCCTGTCTCTCATGTTTAAGAATGAAGAGTAATCCTTTTGAATCATGAAAGCAAAACAAAATTTAAAATTAAGAAAGGATGAAATAGAGAGAACTACTTTGAAGTGTTCCTCGGGTTTTGGACCCCTTTCAAGCATTGAACATTGTTTTGCTTTGATTATTTGATCGCATCTTTCACGGTCTTCAAAAGTTTCTTTTGTAAGGTTGTAAGACTCAAAGTACACATCGAAGTTGTTCTTTCTACTCAAATCTATTTTTGTATTATGACAAAATTAGTGTATTGGTTTATTTCATGACTGTGTTTAAGAGTTATGTAGGAATACTGTCGGTACCTGGAGTCTTTCCACTCCAGAAAACTGATATTAGAAAAGAACAGCTATCAGGATTGATGCAATATGAACAATATTTAAAATTTTCATTTCATTTAAATTCTTTCCTTTCGAGGGTAATGAATAAAACACACGTGCATTTCTTTTACATCCTGTCCCGGCGCGCACGCGTTTTTTTGTACATTTTCTCGCCCGTTCCCACCAGCTCAAAAGAGCCCACGCTTCCCAAAAGAGGAACAGATTTGAACGTGTGTGCAAGATGCTCTGCGCGCGCTCGTACACGGGATCCGAAAGACTTTCGGGGGACTGGAGTCAGCACTGATGTTAACTGCAGGGGGAAGATCCCCTGGAACGGGTGTCTCGGTGAAGGCTCGAACCCGGGCCGTCAGATTAAGGGCGCAACGCTCTAACCACTAGTAGGACCCAAAAGTAGTTTGAAGACATTGGGAACAAATTCCTGGGCAACAGTAAGAACATACTCTTCAGACGGTGAAAGGTTTTATCAAACAGAAAAGCAAAAGTTAAATCAATGGTATTCAGGGCATAGACAACAAACATCTTATTCCGACAAGTGTACAGCGAGCGAAAAAGTTGATGTGAAAGAGAGAGAGAGGCAGGCAGGCAGGCAGGAAGACAGGTTATATCTATATAGATCTGTCTATATATATACATTGTATATATATCTATATATATAATATATATATATATAAAGATGATGTGAGAAAAGAAAAAGCTGATGTGTGAGAGATAGAATAGAAGATAGATGTAGTAGAAGATAGATAGATAGATAGATAGATAGATAGACTAGATAGACAGACAGACAGACAGACAGACAGGGACAGAGAGATAGGGGGAGGGACACACACACACACACACACACACACACACACACACACACCACACACACACACATGCACTCACTCACGCAATTACGCACGCACGCACACACGCAACCACGCACGCACAGAGATTCGAAATCTTTAACACGGTGAACGACAACTATCCAATCTAGTGTCTCAGAAGAAGATATCATCGGTGAAGAGACAGACACATAGAGAGATAGAGAGAGAGATAGAAATAGAGAGAGACAGAGACACAGAGAGAGAGACAGACAGAGACAGACAGAGAAAGCGAAATAGAGATAGACAGACACAGAGGACAGACAGAAGAGACAGACAGAGAGAGAGAATAGAGAGAACTGAGACAGAGAGAGAGAGAGAGAAGAGAGAGAAATAGAGATAGACAGAGATAGAGAGAGGCAGAGAGAGAGAATAGAGATAGACAGAGATAGAGAGAGGCACAGAGAGAAGAAATAGAGAGAGATATAGAAAAAGAGAGATACAGAGAGAGCACACACACACACAGATACACACACACACACAGCGCGCGTTGGTTGTGGGGAGGGGCGGGGGGGGGGGGGGTGGCGGGAAGAGACAACCTGCAATGACGCAGGTAATAATGAAATATTTACACCACCTGTCCAAGACCAAAGCCTGACACAGGTGAAACTAACCTTTCAGCGGTCACAAAAGTCTAAAGCACTAAACCTAGCATGTTTGACCCTTCTCACACACACAGACCACACAACACAACACACACACACACACACACACACACACACACACACACACACACAACACAACACAACACAACACAACACAACACAACACAACACAACACAACACACACAGCACAGCACAGCACAGCACAGCACAACACACACCCAAATTGACAAGAACGAAAGAAACGGTAACGTGAAATCTTGGAACACTAAGAGGAAAAGCAGAGTGGTTTCTACGAATGAAGACCAAGGTTTCTTAACCGACTCATTACAAACGAACGAAAATGGTGACACTTTCAACAAAAACAGTCGGTGACGTGGAGTCTTTAACGTGACAAGGGAAAAAGATTGTGGCGTCTCTCATTTTGTGGAAATCGTCCGATACCTCAGCTCCACAGTGGTTTTGTTGTTGTGTGGAGTTTTCTTTTAATATTAAAAATTATGATGTTTTGATACCGATCGTCGCTACCCTGTCGTGCTGTGAGAATTTGGTGAGGGACGACTTACACACTCGATATTTATTTCAGTGCTGGTGTTAAGTGTTGAGTTAGCTGGTTTGAATGCTGCGGTTCTCATCAGAAGAGTGTGAGTGTATGTGTGTGTGTTGGGGGGGGACTCTGATAGTAGCAGCAGCAACAGCAGCAGCAGCAGCAGCAGCAGCAGCAGCAGCAGGATAGTAGTAGTAGCAGCAGCAGCAGCAGCAGCAGCAGCAGCAGCAGCAGAAGTAGTAGTAGCAGAAGTAGAAGTAGTAGTAGAAGTAGTAGCAGCAGCACCAGCAGCAGCAGCAGTAGTACTACAGTAGTAGTAGTAGTAGCAGCAGCAGCAGCAGCAGCAGCAGCAGCAGCAGCAGCAGCAGAAGTAGTAGAAGTAGTAGTAGCAGCAGCAGCAGACTCTTCGCAAATGTGTGACTGCTGTAAACTGGTGATGAGTGTCAGATAATATCTGATAAATTCGAATTTGTCGTGATAGTGTAAACTGTAAAAATCTTGGAATTTTGCTTCGTTTGTGTGGTTTTATTTCTTTCTTTCATTTTACAAGGTTTTTATGTTTTTTTTGCCATTCATATTTCACATTAAATTTCATAAGCCCGCGTCTTTGTTCTGGCTCAAAACGTGCCACCTCAACAAACTTCATAAACTTTCTATTGGTTTTTTTGTGGCTAAGATTCAAGATTTTATTTCGAGACACCCCCCCCCCCCCTCCTCTCTCTCTCTCTCTCTCTCTCTCTCTCTCTCTCTCTCTCTCTCTCTCTCTCTCTCTCTCTCTCTCTCTCTCTCCTCTCTCTCTCTCTCCTCTCTCTCTCTCTCTCTCTCCCTCCCGAAAAAAGTGCTTGTCTGTATCAGTCTTCTCTTATAAAACCGTATTGGAAATACTTTTTTTCTGGGAATAAGTAGGTAGCATACTGTTGGCGCTATTGCTTCCCTGTGGGGGGGAAAGGCAGATCATTGCGAAACGGTGCAGAGTTCTTCGTCATGTCTGAAAGACGAGGAAGAAAAGATGGTGAGAGTGTCTCTTGTCTACTGGAGACCAGCGCCGCTGTACAGCGGAGCGTGGGTTGACAGCGGTGTGTCGGTCTACTGTGCACGGTGGCCTGTTGGCAACATGCTGCCAACCTGTTTCCCCCTGCACACGAGGAGAGAGAGCCATCTGTGGTGAGAGTGCATTTCTCTCTATTTTATTTATTTATTTATTTAGTCTTTTATATCGAGGATAATGGAATAAGCACTCATGTGCTTTTTTTACATCCAGTCCCTGTGTGTATGCGGTTTTGTAAATTTTGTCATCTGTTTCCACCGGCACACAATGGCCTACTCTTCCGAAAAGCGGAACAGGATTTAACGTGTGCGCAAGATGTTCTGCATGCGTTCGAACACGGGGCCTCGGTTTATAGTCTCATCCGAGGGACTTTGACATGCAGTTCGATTTTTTGGTCAAACTGGAAAGAAAGGGCGAGGCTGGGAATCGAACCCACAACCTCACGGTTTACTTGTTGGCAGGCGAACATCTTAACCATCCTGCCACCTTCCTTCCTCTATCTGTGTGTGTGTGTCGGTGTGTGTGCGTTTGTCTCTGTGTGGGTGTGTCTCTGTCTGTGTGTCTGTGTATGTCTTTGTCTGTCTCTCTCTCTCTGTCCTCTCTCTGTCCTCTCTCTCTCTTTCTCTTGACTTCCGTCCGTCTGTCTCTCTTGTCTGTCCTGCCTCTCTCTCTTCCCTCTCTCTCTCTCTCTCTCTCTCTCTCTCTCTCTCCCTTCTCTCTCTCTCTCTCCTTCTCTCTCTCTCCCTCCCTCTCCTTCTCTCTCTTTATCTCTCTCATCCTTCCCTCCCTCCCCCCTCCCCCTTCTCTCTCGATGTTATCATCTCTCTGTCTGTTGTCTGTCTGTCTCTCCCTCTCTCTCACACACACACACATCACAAGCAAGCAGCAAGCGCGCGCGACACACACACACACACACACACACACACACACACACACACACACACACCACACTAAAGAGCAAACTTGTAGCAATTTTCTTTCTAACCAAAGTAGACCCCCCCCCAAAAAAACAAACAAAAGAGAAAAAACATAACCAAACGAGCATTAAATCAAATTCTAAGAGTAGACGTGAACCCATTAACCAACAAAAAAACAACCTTCGCGACTACTAAGACATTTTCATCCCCCCCCCCCCCCCCCCCACATGCAAATGCGTCTTGTTTGTGATTCTATTTACCAGAACATTTTTTCTTTGATTCTTTTTCACCTTAAAGCTGTAGTGTTTACGAAAGATAGTTTGCCTATTTTTTACCATTCCTTTCGTACGTTCATAGTATTTGATATATTTTAAAATAAAATCACCTATAAATTTGAAGACGAACCGGGAGAGAGAGACACATACACAGACAGACAGAACTGAATTTATGTAGTATTGAGGTTTCTGTCTATCCATATTCAAACTCCATTGCAATTTCTAGGGTTTCATGATTATTGCGTAAACGTGCATAGACGATTGTTTAAACCTGAAGAAGACGAAGATAAATGTTAAGAAAATAACAGAACATTTTACTCTGCGATCCACAAACATTCTCTAAGCTGACCATACTGTGATTCATCCTTGACAGTGGATAAATTCTTCTTAAGACCAGACGGAGACGAAGAAAATTCAAGACGATTTGCAATATGTTACGAACGAAAAAACTGCTATGTAATGAATGTGGTGTACCTGTAACCTTCCAACTCAAAGAGGGAGGGAGAGAGAGAGAGAGAGAGAGAGAGGAACAAAGAGAGACAGAGACAGACAGACACACACCCACGCACGCACGCACGGAGCACGCGCGCACGCATACACACACACAGGGAGAGACAGACAGACAGACAGAGCAAAAGAGACAGACAGACAAAGACAGAGAGAAAGAGAGACAGACAGAGAGACAAAGAGAGACACAAAAAAGACAGAGCTGATACCACAAACGAACCGAACACGAAACAAAGCAACCACTTTAATAAAAACCCACCAAATCCTGCACTCAAGACTTGACCATCAACTAACTATGTGGTCACCTCTCCGCCGCCTGTACCATCAAACCAAAAGCTCAGGGAGGAGGAGGGGGAGGGAGGAGAAGCAGGTGTAGACATAACATGAGTCATTTTCTCTCTGTGCGGGGGATCTACAAATGGCTCCCTGCCACCCTTTGCCCATCTGTCGTCCTTGGAAATAAAGATTATCAATCAACCCTTTGACAGTGGCGGACAAATATAGAATTCTTCTCTCTGCAAGAGACGAGTTCTCCTTATTAAGATAGATAGCTACCCAAGCTTTGCGCCTTGGACTGGCCAACCACGACCGATGGCTGTACCAGAATTAATGAACACCTAGAGCGCGCAACTCCATAGTCTTCCGAGACTGAAGGATGCCCACATATATGTATCTATATATATAGATAAGAGGGCTGTCCAAAACCATACTGCAGGGAACAGTGCAGGGGAAGAGAAGGCGAGGCAGACAGAGGAAGAAATGGGCAAGACAACATCACTGAATGGACAGGGAATAGCTTCTATCCCCACAACCCAGGCACTTGCACACAACCGCCGCAAATGGAGCCAGCTGGTGCAACGTTCGTCAATGCAGTGCCCCTACGACCCCGGAGGGGTTATGGGAGCAGATGAGATGATAGATATATATATATAGAGAGAGAGAGAGAGAGAGATAGAAGATGATGGATGATAGATATATATTATATATATATATATATATATATATATATATATCTGTCAGTAGTCTGACGACCGTGGGGGCACCCTCAAAGACTCAACAACCAGTTCCCTCCATTCCTCTCTCTGTTCTGCCTTTCTCAGGGTTTTGTTGAGTTCTAGGCCTGTCCATTCCTGATGTTATCCTCCCAGCTCTTCCTTGGTCTGCCTCTTCTTCTTCCTCCTTGGACAGTGCCTTGTAAAATTGTCTTTGCAAGTCCTTTGGATCTTGTGATATGCCCATACCATTTAAGTTTACGCTTTTTCACGATCGTTAGAAGGTTCTCATAGGGTCCAATGGTTTGCTGGATTCTGTTATGCACGCTTTCGTTGCTTATGTGGTCTTTGTAGGAGATGCCAAGGAGTTTCCGAAAGCATCTCATCTCCACCGCCTGTACTCTTCTCTCCAAATCTGCAGTCAGGGTCCATGATTCACAGCAACAGAATATGGAATGACAAGGGAGCGCATTAGACTGATCTTGGAGATAAGTGAGATATTTTTATCTCTCCAGATGGTGTTTAGTTTTGACAAAGCTGTTATTGTCTGTGCAGTCCTGCATACTACTTCTGGCTTGGATCCCTGGTCTGATACAATGGCTCCCAGGTACTTGAAGCTTTGAACTGTTTCCAGCCTCTGGTCATTAACCCTGACATCAGTGCTAATGCCGTTGGTGTTATTAGTCATCATATATATATATACCCTGTAATATCCACGTCAGTTGTGACGCGCGGTACAGAGACTATTGTCCTGATCATAACACGTCAGACAGGAAAAACACAACCCCCAAAACAAGTGGGTGGCGCTGTTCTTGTGGCGACGTGATCTCTACCAGAAGGGCGCGGACGTAGGTTGTTAACCCGATTACAACCCGCCAGACTGTAAGCAAATAGACAGGAAAATACCCCCCCCCCTCCCCCCCCCCCCAAAAAAAAAAGTAGGTGGCGATGCTCTTGTGGCGACGCACGCTCCCCTACCCCCGAGAAAGCAGGAGTAGTTGTGGTGATAACTCCTCGTCATATTATTGGAAACGAGTACACTTGCAGACGAGGGTAGGAGGTGGAATGGGTGGCGCTGATCTTGTGGCGACGCACTCTCCGAATTTTGTACAGAAATGTGCGGTGACTGAATGGGGAATAGTATACAAGAAATACGGTTGCTGTAAATGTCAGGGGTACTTTTTTGGGTGGTGGTGGGGGGGGGGGGGGGGGGGGGGGGGGGGAGGGAGGTGGTTTTCCTGGGGGGGGGTGTGTATGTGAGTGTGGTGTGTTAGTGTGTGTGTTAGTGTGTGTGTTCTTCATTTTAACTTTTGCTCAAAATTTCATATTAGATAATAATACTCTGAAGACTTCTATGTGTGTGTGTGTGTGTCTGTCTGT
>CM054142.1:43616563-43619063 GCA_028751875.1 Rapana venosa
AGTCGTTATGTAAGAATACTATGACAGGCCAAGTTCTTTTTTTTTCTTTTTTTTAAATTACATCCGTGTCGCGAAGAACATATAAAACGACCACTAAGAGAAACTGCTGCTTTTTTTATTTTCTTTTTTTTAATTAATGTCTTCTCATTTCGTTCCAGTTTGACTCTCTTTTCTCTCTGTGTCTTTCGTTCTATCTATCTGTCTGTCTGTCTCTGACTACTTGTCTGTCTGTCTTTCTCTCTCTCTCTCTCTCCTCTCTCTCTCTCTCTCTCTCTCCTCTCTCTCTCTCTCTCTCTCTCTCTCTCTCTCTCACTCTCGCTCTTGTCGTTCTGTCTGTCTGTCTATCTCGTCTCTTCCCATTTCATTCCAGTTTGACTCTCTTTTCTCTCTGTCTTGTTCGTTCTGTCTGTCTGTCTCTGACTACTTGTCTGTCTTCGTCTGTCTATCTCTCTGTCTCACTCTCTCTTCTCTCTCTCTCTCTCTCTCTCTCCTCTCCTCTCTCTCTCTCTCTCTCTCTCTCTCTCTCACTCTCGCTCTTGTCGTTCTGTCTGTTGGTCTGTCTATCTCGTCTCTTCCCATTTCATTCCAGTTCGACTCTCTTTTCTCTCTTTGTCTTTTTCATTCGGTCTATCTGTCTGTCTGTCTCTAACTACTTGTCTGTCTGTCTTTCTGTCTGTCTGTCTCTCTCTCACTCTCTATTTGTCTGCATGACTCTGTCTCTGTCTCTCTCCCCCCCTCTCCTCTCTCTCTCCCTCTCCCTCTCCCCTCTCTCCCTCCCTCTTCCCCCCCCCTCCTTTCCCTCCCTCCACCTCTCTCCCCCTTTCTTCTACCATACTTTCCACCCTCCTTTCCTTTCCCTTCCCTTCCGTGCTCATAACCCAGACGCACCCTCACGGTGTTGGCAGCAATATCGCGGAGAGGCTACGTCGAAGACGGAGCTCAGTGGACCTGTCCATGAACATCTACCCCGGGGACCTCCTGATCCAGCAGCAGCAGCAGAAGAAGCTCATCAAACGCAACACCATCGCCGAGTTCTACGTGCCCAGGTCCGCCCACGAGGGATCGGGGTCCGCCTCCTCGGAAGGTCTGTCTCTTTTTTTATATTTTAATTTTATTTTTCTTTCTTGTATTCTTTCTTTTATTTCGAGGATTAAGGAATAAGCACTCGTGTACTTTTTTTTTACATTCAGTTCCCGGTGTGTATGCAGTTTTGTCAATTTTGTCATCATTTCCCACCGGCACACAATGGCCTACTCTTCTAAAAAGCGGAACGGGTTTTAACGTGTGTGCAAGATGTTCTGCGTGCGTTCACTCACGGGCCTTCGGTTTATAGTCACATCCGAAGGACTTTTGGGGAGTAGTGGAGTCGGCATTGATTGTTAACTCCAGAGGAAAAATCCTCTTGAACGAGATTCGAACCCGTGTCAGCAGATCACGAATGCATCACTCTAACCACCAGGCTATCCCGTCTCCCCTGTGTGCCTGTGGTAAAGAAAACCAGGTATGGCGAGCACATCCTTCAGAGGTGCACACTGTACAGCGACCTGAGGAAGAGTGTGTGGCTGACGGAGATAGCCCTGCAAATCAAGCTGTACGGCCCACGAGAGGAGCTGGAAAGGACTTGCCGTCATTTTAACCCAGACACACATGACTTGTAAAGCGAACGACAGAAGTCTAAGGAGGAGTGTAGCAGGACGGTTACGACATTCCACGCCTGCCCACAGGCAAACCGTGAGGTTCTGGGTTCCATTCCCTAGCCTCGCCCTCTCTTCCCAGTTTTGTCAAAAATATCGAACTGTGTGTCTAAAGTCCTTCGAATCAGACTATTAATCAACACGCGTGTGATATCTTCAGTTTAACGTCTATTCACATTTAGTGATTTTAGACGGGGGAAAGTAATCTAAACAAGAGAACGCAAACAATAATAGAAAAGCGTCAGCTATCAGTACTTAATAAAAACTAACTTTAACATACTACAAAAACTGAATTATCGGACTTCTCAACAATCCTAACACATTGTCCAACAGTAACAATGGTTCAGACAAAATCTGATCCAGTGTGAACACACGCAGAACATCTTGCGCACTCGTGAAAAACCCTGTCCCGCCTTTCGAAAGAGCAGGCCATTGTGTGCCGATAGGAATGGGTGACAAGATATACACACACAAAACCCCAACATGTCACATAGGTGTCGTGTTTAGACACAATCCCCGACGTCGGAATGCGGCTACCTAAATGGCAGGGAAGAAAACGGTCGCGTGCGCTCATATCTCACCATTGGTGAACCTCTAGCCGAGTAACGAAGAAAAAAAGCCAAAACCAAAGCTAAATTCAAGACTCAAAGCTGGGGAACGGGGGGAGGGGTCTGGATCAGAGTTTGGGGGAGGGGGAGCACACCATTTTGAATACTGGTCTAAGGAAATCAACTGACTGACCTCAACGAAAGCTACAATATGCAACTCTTGAATAATTCTTGAGTGCAAACAAAATGAATCCACAC
>CM054142.1:43624063-43626563 GCA_028751875.1 Rapana venosa
TTCGAAGAAACAGTGATAGATAACTCAGGTGATTGTAGATATTTCGAAGAAACAGTGATAGATAACTCAGGTGATTGTAGATATTTCGAAGAAACAGTGATAGATAACTCAGGTGATTGTAGATATTTCGAAGAAACAGTGATAGATAACTCAGGTGATTGTAGATATTTCGAAGAAACAGTGATAGATAACTCAGGTGATTGTAGATATTTCGAAGAAACAGTGATAGATAACTCGGTGATTGTAGATATTTCGAAGAAACAGTGATAGATAACTCAGGTGATTGTAGATATTTCGAAGAAACAGTGATAGATAACTCAGGTGATTGTAGAATTTTCGAAGAAACAGTGATAGAAAACTCAGGTGATTGTAGATATTTCGAAGAAACAGTGATAGATAACTCAGGTGATTGTAGATATTTCGAAGAAACAGTGATAGATAACTCAGGTGATTGTAGATTTTCGAAGAACAGTGATAGATAACTCAGGTGATTGTAGATATTTCGAAGAAAACAGTGATAGATAACTCAGGTGATTGTAGATATTTCGAAGAAACAGTGATAGATAACTCAGGTGATTGTAGATATTTCGAAGAAACAGTGATAGATAACTCAGGTGATTGTAGATATTTCGAAGAAACAGTGATAGATAACTCAGGTGATTGTAGATATTTCGAAGAAACAGTGATAGATAACTCAGGTGATTGTAGATATTTCGAAGAAACAGTGATAGATAACTCAGGTGATTGTAGATATTTCGAAGAAACAGTGATAGATAACTCAGGTGATTGTAGATATTTCGAAGAAACAGTGATAGATAACTCAGGTGATTGTAGATATTTCGAAGAAACAGTGATAGATAACTCAGGTGATTGTAGATATTTCGAAGAAACAGTGATAGATAACTCAGTGTGATTGTAGATATTTCGAAGAAACAGTGATAGATAACTCAGGTGATTGTAGATATTTCGAAGAAACAGTGATAGATAACTCAGGTGATTGTAGATATTTCGAAGAAACAGTGATAGATAACTCAGGTGATTGTAGATATTTCGAAGAAACAGTGATAGATAACTCAGGTGATTGTAGATATTTCGAAGAAACAGTGATAGATAACTCAGGTGATTGTAGATATTTCGAAGAAACAGTGATAGATAACTCAGGGATTGTAGATATTTCGAAGAAACAGTGATAGATAACTCAGGTGATTGTAGATATTTCGAAGAAACAGTGATAGATAACTCAGGTGATTGTAGATATTTCGAAGAAACAGTGATAGATAACTCAGGTGATTGTAGATATTTCGAAGAAACAGTGATAGATACTCAGGTGATTGTAGATATTTCGAAGAAACAGTGATAGATAACTCAGGTGATTGTAGATATTTCGAAGAAACAGTGAGATAACTCAGGTGATTGTAGATATTTCGAAGAAACAGTGATAGATAACTCAGGTGATTGTAGATATTTCGAAGAAACAGTGATAGATAACTCAGGTGATTGTAGATATTTCGAAGAAACAGTGATAGATAACTCAGGTGATTGTAGATATTTCGAAGAAACAGTGATAGATAACTCAGGTGATTGTAGATATTTCGAAGAAACAGTGATAGATAACTCAGGTGATTGTAGATATTTCGAAGAACAGTGATAGATAACTCAGGTGATTGTAGATATTTCGAAGAAACAGTGATAGATAACTCAGGTGATTGTAGATATTTCGAAGAAACAGTGATAGATAACTCAGGTGATTGTAGATATTTCGAAGAAACAGTGATAGATAACTCAGGTGATTGTAGATATTTCGAAGAAACAGTGATAGATAACTCAGGTGATTGTAGATATTTCGAAGAAAACAGTGATAGATAACTCAGGTGATTGTAGATATTTCGAAGAAACAGTGATAGATAACTCAGGTGATTGTAGATATTTCGAAGAAACAGTGATAGATAACTCAGGTGATTGTAGATATTTCGAAGAAACAGTGATAGATAACTCAGGTGATTGTAGTATTTCGAAGAAACAGTGATAGATAACTCAGGTGATTGTAGATATTTCGAAGAAACAGTGATAGATAACTCAGGTGATTGTAGATATTTCGAAGAAACAGTGATAGATAACTCAGGTGATTGTAGATATTTCGAAGAAACAGTGATAGATAACTCAGGTGATTGTAGATATTCGAAGAAACAGTGATAGTAACTCAGGTGATTGTAGATATTTCGAAGAAACAGTGATAGATAACTCAGGTGATTGTAGATATTTCGAAGAAACAGTGATAGATAAACTCAGGTGATTGTAGATATTTCGAAGAAAACAGTGATAGATAACTCAGGTGATTGTATATTTCGAAGAAACAGTGATAGATAACTCAGGTGATTGTAGATATTTCGAAGAAACAGTGATAGATAACTCAGGTGATTGTAGATATTTCGAAGAAACAGTGATAGATAACTCAGGTGATTGTAGATATTTCGAAGAAACAGTGATAGATAACTCAGGT
>CM054142.1:43629063-43634063 GCA_028751875.1 Rapana venosa
CGAACAAACGGATGAACGGACGGACAGACGGATAAATGAGTCGGATCCAGTGGATGAAGTGTTTCGTGTGGATGTCTTTTTAACACTTTCGAATCGTGTGATATTGCACTGCATGGTTTTATGACGGGAGTTTTTGCTACACCAACAGATGAATAAGATACAAATGGAATTTTGTCCAGGGGCAACTTTTATTTACGTTTGAACAACATGTCTGCCTGTTTTGCACATAATAATATGTGATTGCAGTAATGAAATAAATAGAGATAACAAAGTGGGTTGGGTGGGCTTTTTTCCATTGACAGAGCACGGATAAGCTTTCAGCTTTCTCTACTTCTAAGCTATGCTTGGCATTGTTAAAATACCTAGAGGTTGTTTTTTTTTTCAAGAAGAACTATTATATTTAATTTACACAGAGCAACCTTCCTGTTGCAGGCCATTCATTGGTCAGACCTCATCGCCAGTACCGACAAACAGAATCAGCCAATCAGCATCTCCGACACAGAGCGGAAACGGCGCGAAGCAGTATGGGAGTTGTTCAAGAGCGAATGCGTCTTTCTCATCGACCACTGCATGGTGCTCAAACATGTGAGTATGCTCAGAAATGTGACTTATCTGTGCGCTCAAACATGTGAGTATGCTCAGGAATGTGAGCTATTCTGAGTGCTCAAACATGTGAGTATGCTCAGGAATGTGAGCTATTCTGTGTGCTCAAACATGTGAGTATGCTCAGGAATGGGACTTATTTTGTGTTTTCAAACATGTGAGTATGCTCAGGAATGTGAGCTATTCTGTGTGCTCAAACATGTGAGTATGCTCAGGAATGGGACTTATTTGTGTTTTCAAACATGTGAGTATGCTCAGGAATGTGAGCTATTCTGTGTGCTCAAACATGTGAGTATGCTCAGGAATGTGAGTCATTGTTCTTAAAATGTGCAGGTGATGCTCATGAATGTGAACTTCTGGGTGCTGAAACACTGAGTTGCTCAGATATGGAGTGATCGTGTGCTCAAACATATGAGTGTCGTATGGACTTATTTGTTCAACAGATATGCCGATGTGTATTATGTGTTCAAACATGTGAGTTGTCAAGGAATTGACATTCTGTTGCTCAAAACATGTGAGGAAGCTCTGAAATGTGGTTATTGTTGCTCAAACACATGTGAGTATGGTACTGAAACATGTGGGTGTATTGTTCTAAACATTGCAGGTGAGGTGTATTAGAAAATGTGGTGATTGCTAAACATGACATGTGCTCAATGGTACTTGACCGTGGTGTTCTCAAAATATGGGTGATATGATGTACAAATATGTGAGTGTATGTATTTTCAAACATGTGAGGTGTAGGTATAAACATGGTGGTGTATGATGCTCAAATATGTGAGTGTAAGGTACTAATATGTGATGTAAAGTACTCAAATATTTGAATGTATAGGTTATCTGCCAAACTGTGGGATGTAATGGGCTCATATGATACGTTAATTATATTTCAAATCATGTCGTATCAGGTACTTAAACATGTGAGTGTAAGGTATTTAAAACATGTGAGTGTGTGGTATTTAAAACATGTGGGTGTATGATGCTCAAACTTGTGAGTGTAAGGTAGGCGCTCAAGTATGTGAATGTAAGGTACTCAAATGTTTGAATGTCATGAGTTTATTATGCCAGACTGTGGGATGTGCAACAGTGGTTCATTATTATTACCGTCATCATCATTATCATTATCATAATCATCATCGTCGTCATCATCATCGTCATCATCATCATCATCATCATCGCTTGTAGTAGTAGCGGTAGCAGTAGTAGTAGTAGTAGTAGTAGTAGTAGGAGTAGGAGGAGGAGGAGGAGGTGGAGGAGGAGTAGCAGCAACAGCAGCAGCAGCAGCAGTAGTAGCAGTAGTAGCAGAAGTAACAGCAGCAGCACTAGTAGTAGTATTACCATTGTTAAATGGTACCACCATATTTCACAACAAAATGGTGATAGGATCAGAAGCACAACACACCATGTCCGCATCTAAACAGACTCTGAAAGTCACCTTTCTTTCTTTTTCTTTCTTTCTTCATTTTTTATTTTCAGTGTTTCATGGAGCCGTTGAAGAAGGTACAGGTAGAAGGCAGCCTGATGTTCGCCGAACCGCAAGACATCTTCGGCAACCTGGATGAACTATGCTACGTGAGTTGTCTTTCTGGGCCCGTCAGGTACCTGGAGAATTTGTCTTGATCCGGAGAAGATTTACCTGTGCGAACTGCTCGCTATGAACGTATCTGAATGCACTAAAAGCGAGAACGATATCTTGGTTAAATTCAATGAGAAGCTTGAATGATGTTTTTAGCTTAATAATGAGCATGCAATAAGCGGAAATGATATCTTGGTTTAGTCGAATATTAAACAGGAATGATACCTTGGCTTGATTGAAGAAGAAGCAATTATGTCTTCGCTAAATTGAACAATAAACAGGAATGATCTCTTAGCTCAGTTGAATAAGAAGCGAGGACGATGTCTTAGTTCTGTTGAAACGTAAGCAATAAGCAAGAATGATATTTTGGCTTAGTGAATAATAATTAAAAACAAATAGAATGATAGCTTTGTTGAACAGTAAGCAAGAACAAAAGCTTTGTTTGAACAAAGGTACGCAACTTCAAGGTGTTGATTTTTATCATAATTATCCGTTCACGTAGAATTCGAAAGAAGAAATTAATGTGGAAATCAGCTTAGTGGAACAAGTGAGGAAAACCATCAGAAAAAACACCCATACGGGGAAAAAATATTCGGAAATACACGGAAAACATCCTAAAAATGAAATTGCATACATAATAATATAATAATAATAATAATGTATGGAATTTATATAGCGCTGAATCTTGTAAAGCAACAAATCAAAGCGCTCAGATTTTATTTCATACCACTTTAAGTCACGGCAGATTTCTCTCCGTGAAATTCGGGCTGCTCTCCCCGGGGAGAGCGGGAGAACGCGTCGCCACTTAGCGCTGCGCCACCCTTTCACCCTTTTTTTTTTTTTTTTTTTTTTTTTGCAGCTGTATTTGTTTCCCTATCAGAGTGGCTTTTTTCTAAGAATTTTGCCAGGGACAACTCTCTTGTTGCCGTGGGTTTTTTACGTGCGCTAAATAATTACGTGTAACACACGGGACCTCGGTTTATCGTCTCATCCGAAAGACTAGCGCCCAGACCACCACTCATGGTCTAATGGATGGGGGGAAAATTTCCGGTCCAAACGGGGTACGAACCGCCGCACACTTCAGACCCGGACTTTTCGCTTTCTAGACAGGTGCGTTACCTCTAGACCACCGATCCACCCTACATAAACAAATGAGGGGAATTGACGGTATGAGAAAATGCATAATAGAGCAAATGGAAAATAATCTTTAAAATAGAGAACGTAAGGAAAAGATAGGCAAGAACGTGTGTGTGTGTGTGTGTGTGTGTGTGTGCGCGTGTGCGTGCGTGCGTGTGTGCGTGCGTGCGTGTGTGTGTGTGCGCGCGTGTGCGTGCGTGCGTGTGTCTGCGCGCGCGCGCGGGCCCGTATGTGTATTATGTTTGCCCACGTGCATTGCATGGCTGTGTACGGTGTTACAGGTCAGTTACACGTTCTGCAAAGACTTCATCGCTGCCCTGCTGAAGGACATGAGTGTCACAGATTTCGGGCGGACCAAAGTGCTCATCAAGGCTTTCCAAAGAGTGAGTCGGCCATAGCGCAGGCCAGCTATCTTAGCAACTATTGGCTTGGCTTGGTTTGACTTGGCTTGGCTTGGCTTGGCTTGGCTTGACTTGACTTGACTTGACTTGACTTGACTTGACCTGACCTGACCTGACCTGACCTGACCTGACTTCTTTTGGCCCTGACCAAAAGCTGCATCAGTCATTGGTGTAAGCCAGGCATTCAAGACCAACATTAACATGTATGTTTTTACGCTTTCAAATGGTTATGTTCCCCCCGTGGGGACATGCCGGGGACCTGAAGCTGTAAAAAGCATCGGGGCGGGGATAGCCTAATGGTTAGAACATTGCGCTCGCAATCTGACGACCCGGGTTCGATTCCCGTTCAAGGGGGATGTTTTCCCCTGGAGTTAACATCAGTGCAGACTCCACTCTCCCCAAAAGTCCTTCGGATGAGACTGTAAACCGAGGCCCCGTGTGCGAACGCGCGCAGAACATCTTGCGCATACGTTAAATCTTGTTCCGCTTTTCGTAAGAGTAGGCCATTGTGTGCCGGTGGGAACAGATGACAGAATTTACAAAACCGCATACACACGGGGACTAGATCTAAAAAAAGCACATGAATGCTTATTCCATTATCCTCGATATAAAATAAATAAAATAAATAAGCATCTCTACCTTGTGGAAGTTCCATGCTAGAAATTTCCTCTTTTTGATCCCTCTCGTTTGCTTTCGTCTTGTTCCTTCTCTTCCTGTCGCCTCCTCCTTGTCTGTTTTCTGCCTTCTTTGGCCTTCCTCCTGACTTTTTTTCCCTAGAAAGACTCAAAAGATACCAACTCTCCCCAACGCCGTAAAAGATTCTGCTCCTACGCCAAAGATGGATGCGCTGGGCCTGACTTGTCAGGCGCTTAACGGCAGCGCACCGCATTTTCGCTCACATGACAGACGCGCAGTACTTACTGTGTGAGCGCTCGACGACGAAAAAGAGGAAAGATGTTGAAATGTCTTTCATCCGAAGCGAGCTGTTGGCAAAGCAAATTTACTGCGCTCTCTAAGTTAAAAAAGTTACTGCTTTCTCTATTAAAGAAGAAAAGACATGAAGTCGGAGTGTGGCTGCCTGTATGGCGAGGTACTTGAAAACAGTCACGCGTGCAAACCTCTGATACGAAGTGTACTGAGGGCCTTGCAGGTGTGATAAGTGAGACAGCGCGCATTGTGGGTGACCCCCCAGGCCCAAAGGTGTTAAGCTGAGGAACGCACAGCATTAACAACATGACTTTCCCTTAACCCCTTCAGGAGTCGTTGTGGCACTGCACAGAATTTTTCAT
>CM054142.1:43639063-43644063 GCA_028751875.1 Rapana venosa
ATCTTAACTCGCAAAAAAAATATATATATATGTATCAGCAACAAACAAAACAAAAACAAACCCTACAATCACGTAAACATGTGAATCAACCTTATCCGAGTATGTAAATCATGATTGTCACAGTGAAAGTAACTATGACAATATTTTTTAATATAATGGTAGTAATGATGTATGTATATTATGTATGTATGTATGTATGTATGCATGTATGTATGTATGTATGTATGTATGTATGTATGTGTGTGTGTATGTATGTAAGTATGTATGTATGTATGTATGTATGTGTGTGTGTTGTGTGTGTGTATGTATGTATGTACGTATGTACGTACGTACGTATGTATGTATGTATGTATGTATGTATGTGTGTGCGTATGTATGTATGTATGTATGTATGTATGTACGTATGTATGTATGTATGTGTGTGTGTATGTATGTATGGAAAGAAACGAGGGTGAAGAATGAATGAATGAAGATATTCAGAAAGAAAGAAAGAAAGAGAAAAAAATAAAGATAAGAAGAAATCGAAAGCGAAGAGAGAAAGAAGCCAATAAAATAAACGCAAAAAACTGACCCAAATAATAATCGCCCTCGGAAAAACAACACTGTAAAATCTTTCTTCCCTTCTGTCAATCATTAATTTCTTTTTCTTCGTCTTCCCCTTCAATCTTCATTCCTTCCCTTTTCCTTTCTCTCCCCCCGTGTCGTTCTTCATTCTTTCCTGCGGTGTACAGAGCAACTGGAGGAGAAGATGAAGTGGCTGAAGAACGTGGAGAGGGTGCAGGAGATCCAGAGACAGATCGTGTGGCCGGCAGTGGCTGACCTGGACCCCCGATGTATCATCCCTGATGTAAGTATGGTGTTGATCTGTGTGTGTTTGGGGGGGGGAGGGGGAGAGGGTGAGTGAGTGGGTGGGTGAGTGTGTATGAGTGTTTTGTTTTGTTTATATAAGCTCTTCGATTTGTTTGTTTTTTACAAGATTCAGCGCTATATAAATTCTATATATTATTATTATTGTTTATTTGTTTTGATTATAGTATAGTCCCGGCGGAACTGTTCGATTTAGGGACTGTGGTAGCCGCAAGTCTATGCCACCTGTGGACCGGAATGACAAGGTTGCCACCACCAGAAATCAAGGCCCAATGTTGGGCACGTAACTGTTTGAAAGTTTAGCCCGAGATGCCTTGTTGTTGTGTGTGTGTGTGTGTGTGTTTGTGTGTGTGAGAGAAAGTCAAAGCCAAAGTCAAGTAAATTTTTTAAAATTTTCTGAAGGTACATCCAAGAAGCAGAAACATTGCTTTTTTTTTCATCAAGCCATCTATGAAAGAAATATACTGCATTGAATTGCATTGTATCGTATTGTATTGTATTGTATTGTATTGTATTGTATTGTATTGCATTATATCATATTGCATTGTATCGTATTGCATTGCATCGTATTGCATTGTACTGTATTGCATTGTATCGTATTGCATTGTACCATATTGCATTGTATCGTATTGCACTGTACCGTATTGCATTGTACCCTGTTGCATTGTATCATATCGTATTGTATGGTATTGCATTGTACCGTATTGCATTGTTTCGTATTGCATTGTATTGTATTGCATCGTATTGTATTGTATTTCATTGTATTGCATCCTATCGTATTGTATAGCAATCTATCGTATTGCATTGCACTGTATTGCATTGTATTGTATTGCATTGCACTGTATCGCATTGCATTGCCCTGTGCTGTGTGCAGTGCCTGAAGAGCACGCTGTGCAGACAGCCCTGTGAACGGCTGTTGACGTGCACACAGCGCCAGCTGCTGCAGGAGGGGCCCTTGACCTTGATGGGTTAGTAGTGGTGACTGAACCAACCATGCTGTGTTTTGGATTTGGGGTCGGCTTTTTTGCGGGGTTTTGGTCTTCTTGTTGGTTGGTTAGGGTTGGCAGTGGGGGTGGGGGGAGGGGGGGGCCTGGGTTTTTTGTTTGTTTGGGGGTTGTTGCTTGTTTGGTTGGGGTTTGTTGGTTTGGTGGTGTTGTTTTTGTTGGGGGTTTTTTGTTGGTATTTTTTCTTTTCTTTTTTTTTAGGGGGGGGGGGGGGGTCATTTTGGTTGGGATGGGAGGAGGCGGTTATTGTTGGTTGGTTGGTTTTTGTTTGTTTGCTTGCTTGTTCGTTTGTTTGCTGGGGTTTTTGTTGTTGTTTTTTTTGGGGGGGTAGATTTCTGTTTGCTGGTTGTGTGTCTGTGTTTGTGTTGTTTTGTTGGTTTGGTATTTTTTGGAGGGGTGTTGTGTGGGTTGGTTATTTTGGTTTGTTTGGTGGGGTTTGGTGTTTTTTTTGGGGGGGGTTGGGAGGGGGGGTGTGGGGGGGGGGGGTAGTTTGTTGTTGTTTCCTGGGAGAGAGGGGGGAAGTTTGTTGTTTTGGGTTTTTTCTGTACTCACTTTTTGTTAATAATATTTCAACCTTTATTTCTCTTAAAAGACAAAGGAGATATTTTAATCTTTTAGACAGAAAGCTTTCAATCTCAACAGTCTTACATTTCAGTAAATGCTTCGTCCTTTGAAGAAAATGTGTGATTAGATCTTTTGGTAGAAAAGATGCTTATATTCTAACCTTTGAACAAGCTTATTGTGACTTTATGTGCATAGAGATTTTAACCTTCTCCGCCTATACACTACTCTTCTTTTTATTGCCATTATATCATTCAGTCATTGTTTAAATCTTATTCAATATTTTGTTATTTCTTCATTGATGCCATGATTGATGAGAAAGGACAGGGAGGAATTTTGTGCGTGCCAAAAACAGTAACATTGAAAACAAATAATCCCCAGCATCCGTTCCAGATGTCTGTCAGAATTTCTGATATGAAATAATAAATTTATCTTCAGTCTTGAGAAAGAAAATATTTTGTTTTGTTTTGTTTTTTCAGAGTCTCCCAAACCTATAGATGTGCATCTGTTTCTCTTTGACGATCTTCTCATGATTACCAAGCCAAAGAAATCGGCTCGAAAGGTGAGAACATATAATTATTATGTTTGAGGTTGTTGGGCCCTTAATGTGTGTGTGTGTTTTTGCGCGCGCGCGCGTGTGTGTGTGGTGTGTGTGTGTGTGTGTGTGTAGGTTTGTGCTTCTGTCTTCCTGTTGTTATAAGTTAGATTACTATATTGACATGTAGGCATGTTTGTGGTGTGTGTTGTTAAGTTTGGTTGGTTGGGGGGGGGGGGGGGGGGGGGGGGGTTGTGGTACTGGTGGTGATGGCGTTTGTTTCTTTTTATTAGTGGCGCGCGCGCGCGCTCGCGCTATCTATAACAGAGCTAGCGTGTTTTCTTTTTCCATAATTATGGACCTTAGGGAACATGGTTTCGTCCCAACTTTAAAAGGTACATAACTCGTCTCCATAGTATCAGCCCTTGTAGCAGAGTTCTTTCTCTTAGACAGTTTTGCATCTCACAGTTTTGTATCTTGCAACCTCTCTCTCTCTCTCTCTCTCCTCTCTCTCTCTCTCCTCTCTCTCTCTCTCTCTCCCCCTCTCTCTCTCTCTGTCTGCACCAGCAGCGCATACTTGCACACGTACGCACGCACACACACACGCACGCACGCACGCACACAACACACACACACACACACACACACACACTTGTATACACACACACACACGCTGACAACACTCCTACCCCTTCCCCCAAGTTTCTCTTCTCCAACTCCAAATTAAACTCACTTCCTACCTGTGTCCCGTGTATACTATCTGCAAATCACATTTTTTACTTTCGACTTTGACTTGACTTCGCTCGACTTTGTGTCCATCTTCTGACTCTGACTTTGACTTTGACTCTGTGTGTGTGTGTGTGTGTGTGTGTGTGTGTGTGTGTTGTGTGTGTGTGTGTGAGTGAGAGAGAGAGATTCAGAGATTCAGATTCAGATTCAGAATATTTTATTGCCATTTAAGTCATGTAGACTTCTTTGACACAACAAGAACATCAATTATAATTATTATCTATTTTGGCTAAAAGTGATGTACACTAAAAACATGTTGCATTCTACTTCTCTTTTTCTCTTTTTCCAAAACACTCATACACATATCTGATGATATCTGCTTGACATATATCAACTGTGATTATGTCACTTAATTTGTGTACACAGTTTTTGCGTTCTTTGTCTTTCGTTTTGATTTTTAATAACAAATTATTTCT
Source organism: Rapana venosa (assembly GCA_028751875.1). NCBI lineage: Eukaryota > Metazoa > Mollusca > Gastropoda > Neogastropoda > Muricidae > Rapana > Rapana venosa. The sequence continues at coordinate 43,643,236 of CM054142.1, forward strand.
GAGTTCATCATATATAATACATTCATCGAGTAAATGAAATTCATCTTCTATTTTGTTACAGTATCTACATTTTTTGTCCTCTCTGGATATATTTTGGTGCCTCCCTTTCTCTATCATTAAATTGTGAGAGCTTGTGCGACATTTACAATACGTCTTCTTAAGGGTTTTGTTTTCATAGTTTGTTAAATATGGTTCCAGTCTATATTCTTTGGTAGCATAATCATAAAATTTTAGTTTTGCAAACACTTTCTTCTGGTAGATCCAAAATGTTTTATACATGTCTTCAAGCTTTCTTCTAACAGCATATCTCAACCGATGCACATGTGTGTGTGTGTGTGGGTGTGTGTGTGTGTGTGTGGTGTGTGTGTGTGGTGTGTGTGGTGTGTGTGTGTGTGTGTGTGTGTGTGTGTGTGTGTGTGTGTGTGTGTGTGTGGTGTGTGTGTGTGTGCGTTTGTGTGTGGTGTGTGTGCGTGTGTGTGTGTGTGTGTGTGGTGTGTGGGTGTGTGTGTGTGTGCGCGTGTATGTGTGTGTGTGTGTGGTGTGGTGTGTGTGTGTGTGAGTGTGTGTGTGTGTGCCTGTGCCTGTGTGTGTGTGTGTGTGTGTGTGTGTGTGTGTGTGTGCAGCAGAAGCAAGGGTCGGAGGGGGGCAGCAAATCGCCATCAGGGGGGGAGGGGGCGGGGTACGTGGTGTTCCGACAGCCCTTAGCCATGGACCGCTTCACCCTGCATGATATCGCTCCGCCTGACGCTTCAGGTGAGTAGTGCTTGTAGTGGTGGTGAGTGGTGATTTAGAGGATTTTCGTCTTGTGGTGAGTGCGTGCGTGTGTAT
>CM054142.1:43646563-43651563 GCA_028751875.1 Rapana venosa
CTGCCTGCCTGCCTGACGTCATTTTCCCGCGTGACGTCATCTTTTCCGTGTGACGTGCCGGTGTCTCGATATGACGTGATCTAACCTGCGTGGCGTCATCGCTCTGTACGACGTTGTGAGTCGTGCCGGAATGGTTTCAACATGACTTGCTGAAGAAAACAGGTCGAGAGTCGTTGAATTGTTCTCTGTGGATGGAACATGGAAATCCGACGAAATTGATTTGCAACAACAACAACAACCAAACAACAAAAGTCATGATTGTTGGATTTCGATGTATGGTGACATCTTGTTGTTCAGTGTCGGCGGAATTTAGAGTAGTCTTACCGAGAAAAAATAGTATAGATTTATCAACACAAGATGGTTTCATGTTGTGGGGCTACCAGAGAAACGGTGTTTGTACGCATATCAAAAGTACATAAGATCTAAACGTATTGTATCACTTCAAACGGTTTTTGTAAGAAAAGGTATTTCAAGGACACATCAAACCCAGTGAAACTATAAATATCTCTTATATAGCACCTTGCCCCTTTGGAAATCGCAGCAGACTCTCTTTCATCTTACTTCCGAAAAGGGGGGAAGAAGATTATTGTTTTGATGTTACGCAAAACATTCTCGTTTGTTGTCTATCAAGAAGTAAGAAAATATTCCAGACTGTTTTCTCTCTCCACATGCAAAATGACAGGAACGTGAATGCTGACTTCCTTATGAATCCCCTAGATACTGTATACAAGAAAAAAGCTGTTGGGAGACCAAAGTCATATTTGAAAATCACGATTTTTATTCACATGTCCACAGCATTTCGGGCAAATTCACACTCAGAAATTGGGCGGTGTAAAACGGTTTCACAGAAGAAACACGCAAGAGAAGAAGAAGAAGCAAGAACAACCTGAGCATTAAACTGGAGGTTGGGAGTTCAAATCCTCGAAGCATTCTCGAGACACCATTCATAAGTTGGCCCAGAAATGACGGGAATAATTCCACGTCACTGATCTACAACAAGCCAAGGAGTAATGAATGATAAGTAAGTGATCTTTCCAACTTATGTTTTAACACTTTTTTTTAGGGGGGGGGGGGGGGGGAGAGGAGAGAGAGAGATAGCATTCAGTGTTTTAACATTGTTTTGTTTTGTTTTTTTGGGGGGAGAGCATTCATTTCTTGACTCAAATCATTCTTGACTCAAATCTCTCTTTGACTCGAATCTTTACTCTTGTTGGTTTGATGGTTTGTGACGAAAGTTAGCTACCCAGTCTACGGAAGATTTAAGTTTAAGTTACCGATCAACCCCCCCAACCCAACCCCACCCACCCCCCACCAAAAAAAAGTTCCCCTGAAAAAAAAGGAGTTGAGATCACCTTATTTCCAAACATTGCCTCATAACGCACTGTCAGATCTGTGTTTCTAAATGATTCTAATCCGGTGGACGTGTCTCGTTTTATGCATGTTGCTCTGCGAGCTTGCGTGGCGCGTGCTTTCGTGTGATGCCTTCTGTGACTGTGTTCGTGCCACGCCTGACTCGCCACTGAAGCCTTCCGTCCTTCTGCTTCAGGCCACGGAAGGGAGACAATGCTGCGCTGTGCTGTGGACTTTTGTTCAGCCCAGCACAAACGTTTTACCGTTCATTTCGCGAACTTTTTGTGAACTACGTGTGTGTGTGTTTTGCATTGTGTGGCCGTTCAGAATGGTTTGTTTGTTGTTTGTTGGGGGGGGGGGGTTGTTGTTGGGTTTTTGTTTTGTTTGGGGGGGGGGGGGGTGGATGGGGGTTATTCAACGTTTGTGATTGAGCTAATTGAAGACCTTGTTCCATTGAAGATGCGATCTGATATGTTTATTCGTATTTGTTTTATATTTATCGTTGGGTGTCGAGGGTGATTCAAACGGGAATTGAGTCTTGCTGAAACTTCTCCGTTGCGGCTTACTTACGTGTGATATTGTTTTAAATAGCGATTTTTTTTTTAATCTGCCAGACTTAGCAATACGCACTTATAGGATTTTCGGGCGGGGTGGGATGGGGGGGGGGGGGGGGGGGGGGGGGGGAGGGGGAGCGGGGAGATATTGTGTTTGGTGTTTTGGGTTTTGTTTGCTGTTGTAGTTGTTGTTTGGGGTTGTTGTTGTTTTTTAGTTTTGTTTTTGTCTTGTTTTGGAGTTGTTGGGTTGTCTGGTTTTTTGTTTTGTTTTGTTGGTTTGGTATGTTTTGTTGTTGTTGTTGTTGTTTGTTTTGAGGGGTTTTTTGGGGGGGTTGGGGTTGGGGTTTTTTTTGGGGGGAGCGTGGGATGGGGGCCTTGGTTAGTGTTTGGTTGTTGTTGAAGTTGTATTGGTGGGTATTTGGCTTCTGGTAGGGGAGGGGGTGGGGTTGCAAGCGGCCAATTAGAAACTAAAGGCTAAACATTCATGCTGGAAGTATTCACTCGTGTATGTTTTCAACTTGGAGAGTTGACACTGTCAAAGCTTTAATTCCCAAGTCGTCATAAAACACTCTTGTGCATTCTTTTGCCTGTGTGAAGATCACATACCTCTTTCAAGGTGGAAGATTGTGACTTAAAAAGGGAAGAAAAGCATGGTGGTCATTTGGACAAATCGTATGTTCGCATTCTTCTCATATGACTCCCAAATGCGATTATGAAATTAGCCTTCTCACTGCCAATACTTAACATGTGTGGGTAAGGGGGGTGGATGTTTGTTGTTTGATTTTCTGTTGTTCTTATTGTTGGTGGTTTCGTTTCGTTACAAGGTTCATACACTCCAGTCTCCCATGCTGGTTACCTTCGTGTTTTGTGACCATAATGAACGACATGAACATAATAGAATGAGCGTAATTATGTGTGATATTCCTTATATATCTATATCTATATCTATCTCACTTACCAAGCCCCAAATGAAAGAGAGAGGAGAGAGAGATTAGGAGAGAGAAGAGAGAGAGATGAGATGAGAGAGAGATGAGAGAGAGAGAGAGAGAGATGAGAGAGAGAGAGAGAGAGAGAGAGATGAAGATATCACAACACTGAAAAGTTTACGCAAGATGAAATGTTGTGTGTGCGCGCGCGCACTTATGACAGACACACATCATATAGTAAAAGAGAAAGAGACAGAGAGAGACAGAGAGAAAGAGACTGAGAGAGAGACACACACAGAGACAGACAGACAGAGACAGACAGACAAACAGATAGACAGACATAAAATACTGCCTGATTGTTCTGCATTGTTAATCCCTATACTGGAAAAAAACACAACTTTTTTTCTTTTCGTATTGTTGTACATTGATGGTTAACCCCGTGTGCCGATTTGGTTTCCATTAATTTTGTAAAGAAAAACTTTTTTTTTAAAAGGCACACTTTGCATGATACATAGAGCTGATACCCTACGCTCCATAATCTCCATGAATGAAAAAAGTGGACCATTCTCTTCTGATCTCTTTCTCATCAGCTCAAAAGCCAGGATCTCTTGTCTCGGTGAAAATGTATTGCTCTCTGTTGCGTCGGTGTGCGTTCGTTTTGTGTGTTTATGTAGTAACTACCTTTCTTTGTTCCTCTTGCCTTTGTTCATCTCTCAAGATTTGTCGTTGTTAGTTAATATTCAGGAACATAAATGATGACAGTTTGCGGGAACGAATCTATAAGTTGACGTCTCTGTGTTGTTATCAAGTTATTGTGAAATTTAATCCAAATCCTATATCGTTTATAGACCCACTGACCACAGAGGCTTTAATTATCAGGGCGGCCATTTCGTTAGTAGTTAAAGCTTAGATTTAGACTACAATTAATAATAATAATAATAATAATAATAATGATAATAATAATAATAATAATGATGATGATGATGATGATGATGATGATGATGATAGTAGTAGTAGTAGTAGTAGTAGTAGTAGGAGGAGGAGGAGTAGGAGCAGCAGCAGTAGTAGTAGTAGTGATAATAATGATAAATGGAGTCTATATAGCGCTATATCTTGCAAGAATAATCAAAATCGCTATATACAGATTAAACCAATCCAATCCAATCCTGTTGTTTATAGCCCCGCCGACCACAGAGGCCATATCAGGGATGTCACCTCGTCAGCGGTTAAACCTGGGATTTAAAAAAAAATATTGTGCAGTTATATACAGATTAAAACAAGGTTTCAAACCTACTCTTCTCTCGCTCCTTGAGTCTACGCTCCAGCCAACAACAATAAAGAGTAACCCACCTTAGTTGTGAGGGGGTACTGACACTTTCCCCTCATAATTATCTGTTCCTGTTTGTCAACAGCATCCTTCATCTCCTTCATCACCACCTAAGCGTGAAATCTCTTCATTATGTTATAATGAGGAAAGTTGTATGTCTGTAAATGATTTTGAGTGCGAGGGCTTCGATTTGTTTTGTTTTACAAGATTCAGCGTTATATTAATTCCATATATTACTACTACTTCTTCTAGTAGTAGTAGAAGTAGTAGTAGTAGTAGTAGTAGTAGTAGTAGTAGTAGTAGTAGTAGTAGTAGTAGTAGTAGTAGTAGTAGTAGCGCATAAACGATACTTAAAGTGGGATGAAATCTAGAACTTGAGATATCTCAAAATTCTAATAGTGTGATCGCTGTTGCCACGTTTGAAAGATTTGTGTAGAATATAAAAACTAAGATGAGAACGAAAGGTTTAACACCTTTCCTTTCTTTTTTCTTTTTTTTCTAACTTTCTGGAATGATTTTAAAGAACTTGTCATTTGTTTTTGCTGAGGGAGACGATGATGAATTGAAATGTTGTCATGTGTAAGTTAGTTTCTAAGGTCCAGATGTACAGTTTTCTAAAGAATTTCTTTCAAAAGGGATGAATTTAGATTTTGAAATTTCAGTTTAGTTACAGCTTGTGTGTAGTATTGTTTTGTGTGTTCCTCAAAGTCTATAAGGGGACGGGATAGCTCCGTGGTCAGATTACTCACTTTCCCCCAGCTAAGGTTAAGCAGCATCGAGCGTGGCTACCACTTATAAGGGTGACCGTTTGCGCGCCTTGGCTTCAGTACAGTTCCCCAGTTC
>CM054142.1:43656563-43671563 GCA_028751875.1 Rapana venosa
TACCCCCCCTGATCTTTCCGATTTTCAGTTTTCGTGGGTTTTATGTTTACGTGCGCAAGTTTGTAAGCGCACGGGTTTGACTGGTTTAGAGTCTCCTCCGAAAGTCTTGACATTCAGTTTGATTTCCCTCCTCAAACTTGGAAGAAAGGGCAAGGCTGGGAATCGAACCCAGAACCTCACGGTTGACTTGTTTTAGACAGGTGAACGTGTAAACCGTCCAACCACCTTCCTTCTTATGTTCTTGTTTAAATTATAACTGATTTTTTTATATTGTCATGTAATTTTCTGAATAGTACTTGTAACGATGCAATCAAACAGACAATTCAAATAAAAATCCACGGCTCGTGCCACAAATTTTGTCAGTTATTGATGTAAGCTAAGGGCCAAGGCCTGTATCAAAAACTAATGTGGTTATGCTTTACAACGTTATGCTGAGATTGTCTCCAGCCATGACGAGCTTTTAGCTTATCAACCTGCGCTCTCTTTTAAAGAAGAAAAAAAATCCTCTGAAGTCGGACTATGGCAGCCTGTATTGTGAGATACTTAAAAAAAAGTCACACAGGCAAACTTCTCATCCAGTGTGTTCTTACAATCTCGCAGCGAATCCTAAATGGGATGATGAGTGGGTCAGAATGCGTATTATGGGTAACCTTCCTAGATGTTATGCTGAGGAACCCGCAACAACAAACAACAACAACTCAACAACAACAAAAATTCCAAAGTTTTTAAAATGCGTTTGAAACTCCGAGTCCATTTTCCTTTTTTTTCTCCCTAACATGCTTATTTGAGTGGATTTTATGAAGTGAGTATGTGTCTGTCTGCAGCTAGCGACACGAGGGTAGGACCATAAACAGAAATTTCGTACGCGAACGATCGCAGAGCACTTTGCGCACAAAACCACCATCCTCCTCTGTCTGAAGAGCAGCCCAGTTGTGATCGGTGTCTTGGATCGATGACACTTACGTACCCAGCATGCACCCAGATGCTTGGAGAGAGATGGGCTCCGCCGAGTCCAACTTTTCCTAGGCATACTGCCTTTAAAAAAAAATTCAGCTCAGTGTCTTACCGACTACTCAAGAAGTGAAGGGAGAAGTCAAGAAAAGTCGATCTAGTGCTGTATTTGTTTTTGTTTTTGTTTTCTAATAGTAATAGTTGGGTATAGGAAGGCTGCTTTAAACAACTGTCTCTTACGGGAAAAGAAAACAGACTGGCTGACATTTTTAGGAGAAATTACATCAGTTTCTGTTTCAGGGAATCATCGTGCTTCAGGCTAATGTTTGTCTTCTACTTGCTTAGAATAAAGGAATTTATATCCGTGCATGAAGTCAGCCTTTCAAATGAAAACTTTTTTTCCTTCAAATATTAAATTGACTTCTTAGTCATTGTGTGTACACAATGAGTGGTTGATAAGAAATACACGGTGAGTGCTGGCATTTTTCTGATCTATAGGTTCCCAAAGTAACACTTATTCTCAGCTGCAAAATACATAGCAGCAATAACAACAGCAACAACAAAGAAAACCACCACGGGATTATCATAAACTCATCTTTTGTTCTAGAAATGGTGTCAGACTTTTCTTTTACTATCAGCATCTCAATGCTGTAGTCTTTAAAGTGGTGGATTTTTTTCTCCATATGTAAAGTTAATCTTAAAGAGATTAATCCAATCAGCTAACTTTTTTCCCTTTCGCCATAAAACATATGACAACAAACCTTTTCTTCGAAATTGTTTTTATTTTGTTCAGAGAGAAGTTTAAGAGTAAAACTGACAATTTGCATGTAAACTTTGTGCATTATTTTTTAAACTAATCTCAACTTATGCAATGACTGTGACAGGACTTCAATATACCACTGTTGATGAAACAGTAAAGCCATTTAAAAAATAAAAAAGAATCGCACAAAGAAGCCCATCTTACCTTTACATTTATTTATTTATATATCTATTTATTTATTTATTTACTCTTTAATTTATTTGATTGTTAGTTCCTTTAATCTATTTATTTGTTGTTTATTTTTTCTAATCAGAATTCACAAACAAGAATTGCAAGGAACTCTCCTCCTTTTTTTAAAAAAATAAACAAAATGATCAGTCTTCACAAAGTTGTTCATCTTCCTCGCTATAGCGGTTGTGCCCTACATCTTAAAAACTGTCTAAAAATTGTTTGTTTTCTCTGGGAGTGTCAAGAATCATTCTCATCTCTCTCTCTCTCTCTCCTCTCTCTTCTCTCTCTCTCTCTCTCCTCTCTCTCTCTCTCTCTCTCTCTCTCTCTCTCTCTCTCTCTCTGTTTCTCCACACACACACACACACACACACACACACACACACACACTGAATAAAAATGGTAAGTCATGATAGCATTGCCCTTCGTGGGGTGATTAAAGTATTTTGACTTGATGCTTACAGCTCCGAAGAAGATGAGATGAGTTACTCATATTTCTCTACACAGGTAAGTCAAAAATTGATTTTGTGTGTGTGCAAAAACGCTTGCTCAAAGTGTGTGTGTGTGTGTGTGTGTGTGTGTGTGTGTGTGTGTGTGTGTGTGTGTATTGCTTTTCGCGTGCGCGCGCGTCTTCTCTCCGTCTCTCTTCTCTCTCTCTCTCTCTCTCTCTCTCTCTCTCTCTCTCTCTCTCTTCTCTCTCTCTCTCTCTCTCTCTCTTATATATATATATATATATATATAATATATATATATAGATAGATAGATAGATAGATAGATAGATTTTTGTGTGTGTGTGTGTGTGTGTGTGTGTGTGTGTGTGTGTGTGTGTGTGTGTGTGTGTGTGTGTGTGTGTGTGTGGTCGGGTAATGAATGAGCTTGATTATTGTTGTTTCTATTGTATCGTACTACATTGCATTGTATTGTATTGCCAAAACAAATTCCACTGATTGAAACTCGGGCTGTTGTCTCTGGTGCGTGCATGTCACCACAAAGCAACGTGATCCATTTATTTTTCCCTTGATTATAAGAGAGCGAGCGAGCGAGCGAGCGAGCGAGAGAGAGAGAGAGAGAGAGAGAGAGAGAGAGAGAGAGAGAGAGAGAGACAGACAGACAGACAGACAGAGACGGAGACAAAGAGACAGAGAGACAGAGAATCACACACGCACAGACACACACACACACACACACACACACACACTTCGAGATAAGACAATAAACCAATGCACGCAGAACATCTTGCGCCCACGTTAAATCCTGTCCGCTCTTTCGTAAGAGTAGGCCATTGTGTGCCGGTGGGAACAGATGACAGAATTTACAAAACCACGTACACAAGGGAATTGAATGTAAAAAAAGCACATTAGTGCTTATTATATTATCCTCGATATAAAATAATAAAATAAATAAATAAAATAAACAACTATAGCTTCATAACATCATAAAATAAATCTAAACACTTCATTAGTACCTTTCATTATCTTTTCTTTTCATAAACAAAAAGTACAGATTTTATTCTCGGATTTAACATGCTTAACTCGACATAAATTCATGTAACGTAAGAGAAACTTTCAAACGCCTGTGGAATCTTTAACCTCAAGTCACTTAAACAAAGGGAAATAATCCGCCAGGGGGCACACGCGTGCTGTGACGTTGCGCACCCACTTAATTGTCGTCTGTACTTTAGTACTGATGAAATGAAAGAAAGTTGCTTGTCAAGTGAGTTTAAGTTTATATTTGGTTTGTCTTGTTTATTTTATTGATTTATTTATTTTATTCTTGCTCTGTTATTTAAGAGGTCGAAATTTTTCTTCTTTTTTTTGAAAAAAAATCAAATTTATTGATTAAAATTCTTACAAATCTTTCTCACAGATTTTTGCTAGTCTTATTCTTATGATTTACTCGGTTCAACTCGATCGATTCAAAATTATTGAAAACACGAGTAAAAACCAAAATAAACACATTAAAAAATCGATTCGTATGAGGAGCTATGATGATTTGTGCATTCGCGTGGCAGACGAACTGTTGCCGACAACTGACAGTATAAAAAGAAAAAAATGTAAACGTTGTGAATGGAACTACTGGTGTGTTTTCTGATGGCAGTTGCTTGGGACTACAATTAAAAAGGTGAGTTTAAAAGATTAGTGACAATGTGTGGTTTGGCATCGAGCAAAAACGAGAGAGGGAGAGAGAGAGAGAGAGAGAGAGAGTCCTTCGTTTTTAAGTGACAGATTTGAGGATCAAACAAAACAGACGTAGGCCTCCGTAAGTGCGTGCATGATTATGAGTATCAAAATTGTGAATGTTTCTGAATCTATATAAACCAAGCTCTAAATATATAGTAAAACAACTTCAACACTTTGCTTATGGGTACATCACTCATCTCTTTGTTTTTTTTCTCTGCTGTCCTCAATTTAATCCTCACACACTGACCGACAAAGGCGAGTATCCACTTAAACGCCTGTTAAAAAAAAAATCATAATAGGGGAGACAGTTATCGAGAAGTAGATATAATAATTGGATGCACGTCCGTGCTTTTCAGTTCCTGTTGGTATTGATATTATTTTGGGGTGCATGGCTGTTAGGTTTATTTTCCTGTTGAATTCGTTTGTAATCCGCCATACCCCAAAAGCTAAGAAAGGAATTAAATCTTGAAGCAAGCGAGCAAGTGTGTGTGTATGTATGTGCGTGTGTGCGTGTGTGTGAGCACGCGCACGCGCGCACCTACATTGCTTATGCACTTAATGTACAGTAATATTACTTATGTACATAAAGTACAAAAAATAATTTATTGTAAAAAAAAAAAATGATGAAGATAAGTAAAGTTTGGTTGATTGGATTTTTTTTAATAGCAAGGAGTGGCTCGGGTTTGCTGTTGCTGTTGCTATTTATTGTGTTTTTTCAAAGTTACTGCATTCGTCGTTTATCACATCGCCTAAGTCAGCTATTCGGTCACCTTAAATAAGATAGAATTTTGAAATTGCTTTGATAATGAAGATTTCAAATTAAACATGGAAAGAATGTGTGAACGAACCATTCAGTGCTGATGAACACGAATGAATCTGACAGTACAAATGAACATGAATGAATCTGTCAGTACAAATGAACATGAACGAATCTGTTTATTACTGATGAACACGAATGAATCTGTCAGTACCGATGAACGAATGTGTCATTACTGATGAACATGAACGAATGTGTCATTACTGATGAACATGAACGAATGTGTCATTACTGATGAACATGAACGGAACTTCCAGAACTGACGAACATGAACGGAACTGCCAGTACTGATGAACATGAACGATTCTTTCAGTACCGATGAACGTGAATTAATCTTTCAGTACTGATGAATGACTCTGTCAGTACTGATGACCATGAACGAATCTTTCAGCGCTGATGAACATAAACGAATCTAGGCTATTGGTGACTATGCATGAATCTTTCACCACTGATGAACATGAATCTTTCAGTAGTTCACGGAAAGAACTGACGAGGGCGTCTTGCTGTTAGATCGCTTCACATATGGATTCCAAGTACGCTCCATCCACAACAGTCGCATTACAAATAAAAGCAGCTCGATAAAGCACAGCATTAGTGAGCACAAATCCTGCCAGTGAAATAAAACAGACGAACGTTGAACAAGCTACATTGAAAACAACAAAACAAAAACCTCATCAACAGCAGCAACACATCATGCATGCATGTAATTGTTATCGACTCATTTTGGATAGCGTGCTGTTTGTGTCGTAAACATGACATTGATTCCTCGTTACTAACGTGTTGTTGTTTTTTTGCCCGCAAACAGGGGAGACAAAAAATTATGTTTGCTGGAACGCGATTGTTATTTCCGGCGTAATCTCTTGTCATTGTGTCTGAACTGAACGTCAGAGTTTATTTGTTATTTCTATCGTTATTATGAGTCATGTTTGTTTATTATCATTATTATTATTGTTGTTGCTGTGGTGGTGGTTATTGTTGTTGTTATTGTTGTGGTTATCATCATCATCAGCAGCAGCAGCAGTAAAATAAAGACTGTAGCAGCAGTAGCTGCAGCACTGCAGCAGTAGTAGTAGAGAAGAGTGAGAGTAAGTAGTAGTAGTAGTAGTAGTATGTATTAATATAATGTCATATCATATTTATATTATTAGCTGCAACTTCTATACTTATCTGTGGTACTATACTATTACTTACTACTACTCATCATCGCGCAGCGCAGCAGCGCAGTAATTAACATCAAGTCACTTCTGCAGATTCTCATACTCCACTCTACATAGTATTCGCTTGTTAGTTAGAAGTACTTTGTCTGTGTCTGTATTTTTGTTTGTATTAGCCCCCCCCCACTTCTCTCTCTACTGTGTTTCCCAGCCAGCCCTTTCATTCTTTATTAGTCTTAGTTATTCAAATGCTCTCATCTCTCTCTCACCTCCCCTCTAGTTCACTCCTTTTTTTTTCTAGCATTCCTTTCAGTAGTATTGTCTTCTCAGTTTTATTCATTTTCTCTTTCACTTCTACTACTCTCTCTCTGCTGCTGCTGCTGTACTATTATCATGTCTCTTCCTGTCAGTTTCTCACTCTCTCCTCTACTCGCTTCCTGCTCTATAGTCTCTGTTACTTTGTTGTGTCTGTTGTCTGTCTATTTCTCTTTCTCTATCCCTGCCCCCCCCCCTCTCCCTCTCTCTCTCTTCTCTGTTTTCCCCAGCCACGCCCTTCTCTCTGTCGTCGTCTGTCTCTGCTGTCTGTCTCTTGTCTGCTGCTCCGTCTCTGTCTGTCTGCTCTCTCTGCCCCTCTCTCTACTGCCTCTTTTTTTCTCTAAGCACTTTCCCTTTCTCTCTGTCTGTCTGTCTCTGTCTCTATCTGTCTGTCTCTTTCTCTCTTCTCTCCTCACTCTCTCACTCTCCTCTCGCTCTCTCTGTGTCTCTCTTGTTCTGTTCTCTCTCTCTCTGCCTGCTCCTCTCTCTATGTTTTTCTGTCTGTCTGCTCTCTTTCTCTCTCTCTCTCCTCTCCTCTCTCTCTCTCGTCTCTCTCTCCTTCTCCTGCTCCTCTCTCTCACTCCATCTTTTTCTGTCTTCTCTCTCTCTCTCTCTCTCTCATCCCTCACTCTCTCTCACTCCTCTCTCTCTCTCTCTCTCTCATCTCTCTCTCTCTGTTCTGCCTGCCTCTCTCTCCTCTATGTTTTTCTGTCAGTCTGTCTCTTTCTCTTTCTCTCTCTCACTCTCGCTCTCTGCCTGTCTCTCTCTCTATGTTTTTCTGTCTGTCTCTCTCTCTCTCTCACCCCATCTCTCTCTCTTCTCTGTCTGTCTTCTTTTCTCTCTCTCTCTCTCTCTCCTGCTCTCTGTCTCTCTCTCTCTCTCTCTCTGCTCTCTGTCTCTCTGCTCTGTCTCTCTCTTCTGTCTCTCTCTTTGTCTCTCTCTCTCTTCTCTCACTCTCTGCTCTCTCTCTCTCTCTCTCTCTCTCTCTCTCTCTATGTCTTGTCTCTCTGCTCTCTCTCTCTCTCTCTGTCTGTCTGCCTGTCTCTTCTCTCTTGTTCTCTCTCTCTCTCTCTCTCTCTCTCTCTCTCTCTCTCTCTCTCTCTCTCCTCTCTCTCCAGCCTTGCTTCAGCAACCATCAGCCACTCACCTCACTGAGGTGGTGTCTGTTCCGGCAGCAGCCACTGTGGCAGTGGCCGTTTTGGTACCGGCGGTGATGGGGGGAGAAAAGAAGCCCCTCAGTGAGATGTTACTCCTGGTGTCGATCTGTTTATCTGTTTTGGAGTTTGTGACTGTCTCTGTCTTTCTGCATCTGGTTCTGTCTACGTAGCTGGTTGGCTGTCTCTGTCTTTCTGTCTGTCTGTCTGTCTGTCTGTCTGTCTGTCTGTCTCTCTCTCTCTCTCTCTCTCTCTCTCTCCTCTCTCTCTCTCTCTCTCTCTCTCTCTCTCTCTCTCTCTCTCTCTCCCACTCATTCCACCACACACATACAAACTCACGCACACGCACACACACACACATACATACACACGCGCACACACACACACACACACACACACATACACACCCGTCTGATATCACTATTTAGTGGAAGGACGTTAAACTGAAAAACTAACCAACACACATATGCATTCTCCTCCCTATCTGTCTCTCTCTGTCTCTCTGTCTGTCTGTCTGTCTCTCTCTTGTCTGTCTGTCTCCATCCAGAAGGAGCTTTTGAAGTTTGGAACCACAGTTCCCTTAATGTCTATTATAAGCATTCTCCTATAAAAACCAAACCTGTAAGAAACAACCCAAAAGTTCCTTAGCTCACGAAAAGCGTCCAAGAGGCTATGGGCAAAATATTTCTTTTATTTACTGAAGGAACTAGTGATCAGCATATTACATAAAACAACAACGAAAATCAATGTAACAGGTTTAAAACGATTAACTTTTTTTTTCATTAAGAGCTGGTCATCGCTAAAGATGATAACAAATCCATCTGAAATGATATTTAATTCAAGGAATCAGTGATGAAGTGAATACAAAAAGTAATGTTTTGATAAACGGCATGTGTTCCGAGAAACTGAACACCAAATTCTTTGCAATTGGTAATTCTGTTATAGAAAGGGGATGAATCTGTATAAAACAAATTAGTTTTGTTCATCTGAAACCTCTAAGTTGAATATATCACTAATGGCTGCACACGAAGTGTGTGGTGCCTTTGTACGTTTGGAACATACTGGCTCTCAAGGTTTGGATGGAATTGATGGCAAAACTTATAAGAAACTTCCTTCATCTGTAATAATATGTAACTCTTACTTTATGACTTATACATACATATCTAGAAAGAAGTTTCCAAAAGCAATCAAACAAATAGCACAAGCTATACCCCGCCAATAATCAAGGGATCAAACCGGTCCATCAAACAACAGACCAGTGTCTGTTTTATCTAACTGAGCAAAATCTTTGGAGGATAATGTTTAAAACGCATTCTAAACCAATTATTCAGTCCCTCAATCTGCTTCATCCTAACCAACCCAGTTACAAGATCAATCATGCTGTCATACAGCACTTACGTCTGTTGTTGGCAGGTGACTAACCAATAGCAACGATGATAAAATAATAATTATAACTGGTGTTCCTTCTGTTGACTTTGTCAAAAGCATCTCATGGATTATTGTCTTGTCTCTTTTGACAGGCTGACGCAAAACGTGGCTTCTTCGCTACAGAAGAAATTGGATTCAAAGTTCCATGGTTTTCTAACGACTCTTGCACTCTACGACCTGAAAGCCCTTGATCTGTACCCGAAGAACGTTTGAACACCCAGCAGGACATCGTTGTGACCATCGTTTCTCCAGAATACTCGGAAGATGGCAACTGCATGTACTACTTTGAAGATCAAACATGGACTAGCTTTTTGAGTTTCTTTACACACTAAAAATCAGATTTCATAAGCAGAAAATTGACTGGATTTTTAATCTGATTCACACACGAAAATTCAAAACTTACATTAGCAGAAAGAAGTCGGCTGAATTCTTAAATCTGATTCACATTTCCTCGCATGATCTCGTCCCCCCATCAAAATCTACCCCAGGGGTCAAAAACAAAGAGGGAAAGCATTGTACACCGACACACCAACATCGACTGCAGAAGCGGCACTACGGCACGCCACCGCCTCCGACGCGCCACCAGTAACGGCAGCAGCAACAACAACCGCCTCCCTCCCTCCCTTCCTCCCTCGTCACAGATTCCTCTCTCAGCCAGGCACGAATTCAGACCGAGGAGAAAAATAGGCGTGAGCGCATGAAAGGAACTGCTGCATTCATTTACTCACAGCTGTGAAGCCTTCAGACCTAACCGGTAATTGTGTTCGGGCGGTGAATCAGGGATCGTGTAAAGCAAACGACAAAAGCGACGGTCCTCGCAAAGAGAGAGAAGCCTTCTGTCTCGGCCTTGTCTTCGTCGTCGTCGAGATACGGGCGTCAGACAGAGGTAGGGAGGGGTGTAGTAGTAGTAGGCTGGTGTCGGGAATTCCGTCAGTGCGGAAGAGGGTTGAAGATTGTTGATTGGAAAACGATGGCGGCAGAGCCCAGTCCTCGTAAAGTGGTCCTCGCTGTGGACGGCAGCGAAAACGCTGAGCACGCTTTCGACTGTGAGTAGTAGTTTGCGTGTGGTCTGTTGTCTGGTTTGTGGCGTTTATTGTTGTTGTTGTTGGTGATGGTGGTGGTGGTGGTGGTGGTTGATGATGACGATGATGGTAATGATGATGGTGGCGGTGGTGGTTTGTGGCGTTTGTTGTTGTTGTTGTTGGTGGTGGTGGTGGTGGTGGTGGTAGTGGTGAGATGATGGTAATGATGATGATGGTGGTGGTGGTTTGTGGCGTTTGTTGTTGCCGTATATCGATTATTGTGGTGTGATGATGATAGTGATGGTGGTTTAAATAAGGTTTATTCATTAATAAGCGATAGTGATGATGGTGATGATGATGATGATGATGATGATGATTGCGATGGTTGGTGATGGTGGTGGTAACTAACGACGATAATGTTGATGGTGATATTGGTGGTGTGCTGTTGGTCATACTAGCGACAACGGTGATGATGATGATAATGATAATGATCATTACAAGGATGCTACAGCTGCTACTGCTGATGATGATGACAACGATAACGATGATTATGATGTTGATAATGATAACGAGGACGATGATGCTAATATCCAGCACTGCAGATGGTGTCAATAATAATAATAATAATAATAATAATATAAGAAGAAGAATGCCTGGAAGTCATATAGCGCTTAATCTTGTGAAAAATCAAATCGCTTGCATCAAGTCATTTATATGCATGCATTCATCCACAAATGCTAGGATTAACAGATATCAAAACACACACACATGCACGCACGCACACATGCGCGGGCGCGCGCGCTCACACACCACACACACACACACACGCACACACCACACACACACGCACGTACGCACACTAGCAACAAACTTAGGCAGGGTGATGGAGTTGACAGTGGCATGTGTTGCTGTCGTTGTTGACATCAATCCTACCGCTGCTCGTGCTGTCTCTGTCTCTGTTTCTTCACCCCTCCCTCCCTCTCTCTCTCTCTCTCTCTCTCTCTCTCTCTCTCTCTCTCTCTCTCTCTCTCTCTTCTCTCTCTCTCTCTCTCTCTCTCTCTCTCTCTCTCTCTCTCTCTCTCTCTCTCTCTCTCTCTCTCTCTCTCTCTCTTCCAGACTGTATTAATGTTTCCTTTATTTTGGATCTTACTATATCTGTTTCAGTTATCATACGTTCGTATTACCCCTTTATAAGAGGCATTGGCCTGTAAATGAATAAATCCGAATCTGTGTGTGTGTGTGAGTGAGTGAGTGAGTGTGTGTGAGTGTGTGTGTGTGTGTGTATGTGTGTGTACGTGAAGGTACAGAAGACTAGAATTTCTTCTTTTTTTATACAGGAACTCTTCAGAAAAAAAATAGCCTACAAATTATATGGGAAACATTAAAGGCTAAGAGCGTAATCTACTTGTTTACCTTAATACTCTTCGTCCGTTTCCGAGGCATAACAAGTATGAAGCGCTGTGTTTGCCTGTGCATGTGGAAACATGAGATAAGTAAGAGAGAGAGAGGGGGGGGGGTGAGAGAGAGAGAGAGAGAGTCTCAGCAAGCAAGAAGTTTTTAGATGAAATCCGTCGTCAATATCCATAACGTGTAGCTAAACTTGTCTTAAACAATTCTTCATTAAAATACTCTGATTATCAAGGTCAATGCATTCTACCTCTAAAACCCAAACTGATTTTCGAATAACATGCTTTATGTTATGCGTAAAATCTTCCACATCAATGCTCCATTATCAGTTTAAAGACATGTTCGCGGTGAATAGTTTTAAAATTCACACAGGATTAATCTTACTTTGCCAAAAACAAAAGTTTTTCAAATCAAGTATGTCAAATTCAGGAAGATGGCTGTGGAATAGACTTCCATTATGTTTTTTTAAAAACAAACAAACCTAAAGAAATTAAAACCTTTGTATCATGACTTTGTAATGAACCACAAAAGTCTGGCATCCCCCCAAGTATTTAGATAGCAACAGCGATAAACTCCCGGTCGTGCGCTTTCTCACTTCCCAAGTTCGTCTATTTAACTGTCAGCATGTCTGTCTGTCCGTCTGTTCTTTGCCTATCTTGTCTTTCCTTTTGTCTTTCGTTTTTTTTACCCCCCCAAAAATGATACTTCGTATGAAGGAAAAAATTGTTAAGTTTCATGTTCAGTTCCATCTTTATGTGCATACAGAGATGATTTGTTTGCTTTTCATGAATGAATCCTCTCTCTCCTCTCTCTCTCTCTCTCTCTCCTCTCCCCCTCTCTCTCCCCTCCTCTCTCTCTCTCCACGTTATTTTTCTTACTGATAAGGTTTGAAGTGTTTATACAACTAGGAAGTAAAAACATCGGAAGACTGGAGTACGTCAGAAAGCGCTGACACTTTCCTATAGCGCACAAACGCGTGCGCTCACACACACCGCGCGCGCGCGCAGAGCGTATGCACATACGCACACACGCACACAGACATGTGCACGAACACCCATACACACATGCATGCACGCACTCGCGCACATGCACATATATACACGAGCGTGACCAGATACACACACGCACTCACACACACACACACACACACACACTACACACATACACACACTCAGCCACACACTCAGCCACACACTCACACACACACATACACTCACTACACACACACTACACACACACTACACACACACACACACACACTCCCCCCACCCACACACACACACACACACAAACACGTACACACACACACCTTTCATTGTATACCTGTGGGGTGTGCATGTGTTGTTGATTCAACTGTGTATCTGCTGTGCTGGCATTTTTCTCGGTTGAATCTACGTGCATGCAGAACTAATGATGACTATGTTTATCATTTTCGAGGTGAAGTATAATCAGCACTTGATCTGTTGTCTTTCATTATCATGCACTGATTGCCCCAGAAACACACATACACACGCGCACACATATTCACACACTTGAACATGCGCACGCGCGCTGTGCGCGGGAGCAAAGACAATGCGCGCGTGTACACAAGCATGCACATACACACACGTACACACTTACATTCGCGCGCGCACACATAATAGGAACACATGCACACTACACACACACAAGCAAGCAAGCGCACTCACACACACATACACACACGCTTGCTCGCACGCACACATACACACAATATGGACAGAGAGAGAGAGGGGGGGGGGGGGGGGGGAGGTTAAGAACAGTTCCATTCCCTCAACTGACGTCTTCAATTAGTAGCGTTATTCTATTCTAAGATACTCGTCAATATGCCATGACATATTTATTTTCAGAAAATATTAGTTAACTTAATGTCGGTATAAAGGAAAATGTGTTTCTGTACTGCAGAATACAGGTTTTCTTATTATCATTATACCCCCCCCCCCCCTCCTTCCACCCACCCCATGTTTTTTGGGAACACTCACTCACTCACTCACGCACACGTGTCTGGAAATAGAAGTTTCACATTGACTTAACTTTGACATACACACAGGTGCACTCACAGGCACTCACGCGCATACGCACGCACGCACACGCATACACACACACACACTCAAACACACACACACACACACACACACACACACACACACACACACACACACACACCACAGAGTCGAAAATAAACTGAATCATCCTACGAAGGAAAAATACAGAGAAGTCAACACTTACAGACTGCACTGAAAAAAAGACTATCTATCTATCTGTTCCGTAGTCTGACGACCGTGGGGGCACCCTCAAAGACTCAGCAACCAGTTCCCTCCATTCCTCTCTCTGTTCTGCCTTTCTCATGGTTTTGTTGAGTTCTAGGCCTGTCCATTCACTGATGTTATCCTCCCAGCTCTTCCTTGGTCTGCCTCTTCTTCTTCCTCCTTGGACAGTGCCTTGCAAAACTGTCTTTGTAATTCCTTGGGATCTTGTGACATGCCCATACCACTTAAGTTTACGCTTTTTCACGATCGTTAGAAGGTTCTCATAGGGTCCAATGGTTTGCTGGATTCTGTTATGCACGCTTTCGTTGCTTATGTGGTCTTTGTAGGAGATGCCAAGGAGTCTCCGAAAGCATCTCATCTCCACTGCCTGTACTCTTCTCTCCAAATCTGCAGTCAGGGTCCATGATTCACAGGCATACAGAAATATGGATATGACAAGGGAGCGCATTAGTCTGATCTTGGAGATAAGTGAGATATTCTTGTCTCTCCAGATGGTGTTTAGTTTTGACAAAGCTGTTATTGTCTGTGCAGTCCTGCATACTACTTCTGGCTTGGATCCCTGGTCGGATACAATGGCTCCCAGGTACTTGAAGCTTTGAACTGTTTCCAGCTTCTGGTCATTAACCCTGATATCAGTGCTAATGCCGTTGGTGTTATTAGTCATCAGTTTGGTCTTCTCTGCACTGATTTCCATGCCGTATGTTTTGGAGGCCTTATCCAAGTGTTCTGTTAGGCTGGCAAGCTCTTTTTCTGATCCTGCTATTCCATCAATGTCATCTGCGAAGCGGAGGTTTGTGATCGTTCTGCCACCAATGCTGACTGATCCTTCATGATGTTCCAGTGCATCAGCCATGATTCTCTCAAGGAAGATGTTGAAAAGAGTGGGTGAGAGTAGACAGCCCTGCCTTACTCCAACTGTTGTTCGAAACCATTCTCCAATGTTGTTGTTGTAGTACACTGCACTGGTGGCCTCGCTGTACAGCTGTTTGATGACTCTGATCAGGTTTGCATTGATGCTGTACAAATTCATGGTTGCCCACAAAGCTGCATGCCACACCCTGTCAAATGCCTTCTTAAAATCGATAAATACGTGGTAAAGGTCTTGTTGATGTTGAAGGTACCGCTCACATAGTATTCTGAGGTTGAATATCTGTTCTGTTGTGCTGCGCCCTGCTCTGAAACCTGCTTGTTCCTCAGCAATGATGGTCTCAGCTTGTGGCTTCAGTCTATTCAATATTATCTGCAGCATGACCTTGCTTGGGTGACATATGAGGCTGATTGTGCGGTAATTATGGC
>CM054142.1:43679063-43681563 GCA_028751875.1 Rapana venosa
AAACTGAGAATGGCAGGATTTTGGGTAGGGGGGGGTTTTTTTCGCTTGGTGTTAGTTGCGAACGGGTTAGTAACAAACAAAACAAGCCAACCCACGCCACCAACAACAACTGACCGTTGTTTTGTGTTCGGTTTTTTTTTTAGCGAGTGTATGTGCGTGCGTGCGTGCCTGTGTGCGTGCGTGCCTGCGTGTGTGTGTGTGTGAGTGTGGCTTTTGCTTTTGGTTATGTTGTTGAGTGGCTTGTTCAGGAACAGACTATACTTGTTTGAAGGCAGATGCTAAGTCATTTCAGCTTTGTAAAGCCTGACTTGTTATGACTTGACTTGACTTATTGTTGAACTCCTGGAGGAGTTGTTGGTACACATGCACTGATATTTTCAGGCAGTCGTGGCCAAATTACATCTAGCGGAGCTCATCTATCTTCAGATGGAAGGCTGCATACTGGGTATGTGCCAGTCAACCATCCTACCAGCCATGCTATTCTACGGAAATGTGATCAGTTAAAACGTGTGCACAAGATATTCTGCATACGGGAGCCCGGCTTATAGTCCTATCTGGACTTCAGAGAGCGAAGTCAGTATTCAATTTTTCCAGTTCCTCGGTTAGAGATCCCTGTTTCAACCAATGGTGAGGTCTTTTGCATAATTATGCGACCGTATATTTGCCCACCATTAAGGTAGCCACATTCCGACTTCAAGGTTAGTACCAGTATGAATTCCAGGAGGAAAAAAAATTCCTTGAAATGGACTTTAATGGAGACTCAAACCCGTGGTCTCACTTACAGTGAGATCACATACACAAGACCCTAACCACTAGGCCGAATAAATTAAGTCACGTTCACACTGAATAGAAGATTGGACTGAGCTATAAACGTGATGATGGTATGATACAGATATTATAAAGTCGACTCTCTTTTGTGGTTCGTTGTAGAAAGACAAATCCTTTTTTTTTAATAGAGATCATGCTGTCGACAGACACGTCTGTTATCGTTTCATTTACTTTCCTAGCGATATCGTTTTATAAGCTGGATGAAACAAAATAGTGTTGAATCAGTTTGAAGCTCATCAGTTAATAGTGTGTGTGTGTGAGGGGGGGAGTATGTGTGGGTGTAGGTATGTGTGGGGTATGGAAGGAGGGTGAATTGTGTGTGTGTGCACGCGCAAACTTAAGGTTAAATGATGTATCTATATAGCTGTTTATACAGAGAATTCGTGCCTATATAAACACACACACACACACACACACACACACACACACACACACACACACACACCTTGGGGGAGGAGAGAGAAAGAGAGAAAGTGAGAGTGAGAGCGAGCAACCAGACTGTGCTGAGGACACCTGCCGTTCGGCTTAATACACCATCTTCAGATCATAAAATAAACAGTTTATAGATGTAACAAACAAAAGATAATAAAAAGCTACGTGTGAAAAACCATAAACGTCACTGAACGAGAAGTTTGCGAGTGTGGCTCTTTTCAAGTACCTCGACATATAGTGTGGCTCTTTTTCAAGTACCTCGACATATAGTGGTTCTTTTTAAGTACATAGACATATAGTGTATGCCTGTGAATCATGGACCCTGACTGCAGATTTGGAGAGAAGAGTACAGGCGGTGGAGATGAGATGCTTTCGGAGACTCCTTGGCATCTCCTACAAAGACCACATAAGCAACGAAAGCGTGCATAACAGAATCCAGCAAACCATTGGACCCTATGAGAACCTTCTAACGATCGTGAAAAAGGTAAACTTAAATGGTATGGGCATGTCACAAGATCCAAAGGACTTGCAAAGACAGTTTTTACAAGGCACTGTCCAAGGAAAGAAGAAGAAGAGGCAGACCAAGGAAGAGCTGGGAGGATAACATCAGCGAATGGACAGGCCTAGAACTCAACAAAACCCTGAGAAAGGTAGAACAGAGAGAGGAATGGAGGGAACTGGTTGTTGAGTCTTTGAGGGTGCCCCCACGGTCGTCAGACTACGGGACAGATAGATAGATAGATAGACATATAGTGTAGCTCTTTTCAAGTACCTCGACATGTAGTGTAGCTCTTTTCAAGTACCTAGACATAAAGTGTGGCTCGTTTCAAGAACCTCGACATATAGTTGGGCAGCGATACTTCGACTTCAGAGAATTTTTGCCCTCCTTCGGTGGAGGATACATGTCTTTGTGCTTAGAGTTTGTTAATGGGTGAAGATAATGTCAGCATGACATTTGAAAGGGTACGGGTATCCTGGTGGTTAGAACGTTGCGCTCACCATCTGACCACCCGGGCTTGAGCCCAGGTTGAGCTTCCACCGAGATACCCGTTCAAGATGATTTTTCACCTGGAGTTAACATCAGTGCTGACTCCACGCCCCTGAAACTCCTTCAGAGGAGACTGTAAATCGAGGTCCCGTGTACGAACGCACACAGAACATCTGGAGCACACGCTAAAACCTGTTTCACCTTTCGGAAGAGTAGGCCGTTTATGGCGGTGAGAACGGATGACAAAAGTTA
>CM054142.1:43686563-43691563 GCA_028751875.1 Rapana venosa
AGGACAGGGTGATTGTCCTCAAACCACAGGACTGTTTGTCATGTTTGTGTGGTTTCGTCTGGCGTAGCTCCCTGTGTCACTGTCACTGTCTGTGTCTATCTGTCTGTCTCTGTCTATTTCTGTCTTTCTCTGTCTGCGTGTTTCTCTCTGTCTGTGTGTCAGACTGTCTGTGTGTGTCTGTCTGTCTCTCCCTCTCTCTCTGGCTCTCTCTCTCCTCTCTCACCTCTCTCTCTCCTCTCTCTCTCTCCTCTCCCCTCTCTCTCTCTCTCTCTCTCTCTCGCTCTCTCTCTCTCTTTCTCTCTCTGTTTACGAATGTGTATCTAGGCGCGCGTTAACGAATGTGTGTGTATGTGTGCGTGCATGTGTATGTCTGTGTGTATGCGCGTGCGCGCGCGCGCGTGCAATATAAGGTATCTGTTCGTATCTCAAATACTTCACGGATCTATACTGTTTTATATGCGTCGGTTTTTAATTTTTAATTCGGAAAAAGAAGCGTCTGTTTCCTAAAAGATGATGTAACTTTAATCGATGTCGTTGCTAGAGACTTGCTACTTCGAAAGCAAACATTTGGCGGGTTACGGAAAACACGAACATCCAGCATGCAGCCTGTAGAATGAACTAACCATTTCCCGGTATATTCTTCAGCTATAGAATTATCATTCTGTCGAACTGATAAACACGACAGCAGCAACAGTCGTGTTGTTGACTGCAGATGTGGGTTACGGTTTCCGTGTCTATTCTTAGGAGACAGAGCTGTCAGTGTGTGTTATGCTTCCTTTTATGCCTGACACTTCCCGTGCCTGGGCATAAACATACTAACGATGTAGTAGACACAGAAAACCTTTTAATTTATTATCTAAACCATATGGTTTTGTTAAAGCAGTTAAGCACTCTTCGTGAACAATGAACATTTAGTACATGGCATAGCCAAGTAAGATTACTTAGATTCGTTTATTGATAAGTAATATTGACTATGAGTCGTACGCCTTTTTTTTACCCAATAGAAATTGTGCGAATTCGGGTCACATTTTATGCAAATAGGGACATAATACTAAGAGCTAGACCATCTTTCATGATTTATACAGATAAGGATACATCACTTAAGAGCTTGACATTATCTTCACTACCTATACTTTTTAAGGATACTTGAAAGATTGTGACAGCCTATCACGATTTATACAGAATTGATAAGGATACTGTACTTAAGAGAGTGACAATCTTTCACAATGTGTACTTTGTTCCGTTCCTCGGCTAGAGCTCGAAGTCTCACCAATGATGCGACTTTTGCGAATGCGACCGTTCCCCCCCCCCCCTCCCCCCCCCCCCCCCCCCCCCCCCCCCCCCCCCCCCACACACACACACACACACACACACACAATACCACTTAGGAAGCCGTATTCCGACTTCGGAGATGGTGTCTAAATACAACATCTGTGAGCATGCGTTTCTCAAATTTTGTCTTCAGCTCCTACCAGCACGAAATGGCATACTCTTCCGAAAGGCGGAGCTGGTTTTTAACTTGTGAACGAGATATTCTGCGTGCATTCGAACATGGGGCCTCAGTTTATAGTCTCATTCGAAGGACTTTACGTTCAGTTTGATTTTTTGTCGTAAAACTGGAAAGAAAGGGCAAGGCTGGAAATCAAACCCAGAACCTCACGGTTTACTTGTTCGGCTAGTGAACGTATTAACCGTGCTGCCAAATTCCTTCCTTCCTTTTTTTATGCTTACAAGAACACTTGAAAGAGCGTGATGATATTTCACGACTTCTACCTATTATAAGAACACACTCCAGGCAAGAAAAGTAACCATTTTTGTGTGGAACGATTGATACCAGTGATAACACAGACGCTTGTCATCTTGACAAACTACCATGTGTACAACTCGCACCAGTCCCTGCCGACCCGTCAGATACGTGTGACTAACGCCGCCGTGACATCGACTGCACACACAGGAGCAAAAGGCATCGATCGTTCCAGTCTGGCTGTTGCTTCTGTTGATGTTGGGAAACTGGAGAAGTCCCACAGAGAGAGAGAGAGAGAGAGAGAGAGAGAGAGAGAGAGAGGAGAGAGAGAGAGAGAGAGAGAGAGAGAGAGAGAGGAGAGAGAGAGAAAGAGAGAGCGAGAGAGATCACAGAGATAGAGGAGAGAGAGAGAGAGAGAGAGAGTGAGAGAGAGAGAGAGAGAGAGAGAGAGAAGAGAGATAGAGTGAGAGAGAGAGAGAGAGGAGAGAGAGAGAGAAGTAGAGAGATCAGAGTTGAGAGAGAGAGAGAGATCGAGATCACACAGAGTCGAGAGAAGTCGAGAGAGAGAGAGAGAGAGAGAGATCAGAGTTCAGGGGAGAGAGAGAGATTACAGTTCACGGGAGAGAGCGAGCGAGACAAAGATCAGAGAGAGAGAGGGGGGGGGGGGCAGTATCGATTAGCGTAGTCTGATTAGCCCTACTGTCTGTATCTGCTGTCTGTTCTGTGTCGCTCTGTCTATGCCAGGATGCACACACTGGAAGAGACACCATGAGGCATTGTCGTGCACCGGCTTGGCTTATCCCTTGGTTTTATAACAGGCGCCTGGGCTGTATCACAGTTCTTGATTAAACCATTGACGCTGGGGGCAACAGCAAAATGAGAGGCTGTATGACCAGTGGCTTTCTTTCCCACTCATGGAATTCCACTTTACAGCTTAGTCTTTAGTGATCGACAATGACTCTCTGACTAGGAGGCTTGACTCGCACAGTCCTTATCTGCTGCAGCCCTGGGGGCTGGTTGGCCTTTGGAGAACATCTCCAACGCTGACTGTCCTTATGCCCACTTGGCCGAGAGAGTGGGGATGTACTGTGGGAAAGGCATCTCCACTATTATCAAATTTCTGCCCAGTTTCCAAAACAGCAGCTGCCTCCTCTGCTGTTTTGGAGGTCATCGTCGGACACGACGGACAAACATACAGTACAATAACAGGTTTATTCGATAAGAGAGAACTAGTATTAAAAAAAAAGCATGCATTACATACACATTATTGTCTATATGTTTGTATATTTATCCTTTTATATTGAGGATAATGGAATAAGCTCTTACGCGCTTTTTTACACCTAGTCCCCGTGTGTTTGCGGTTTTTGTAAATTCTGTCATCTGTTCCCACCGACACACAATGCCCTACTCTTACGAAAAGCGGAAGAGAGAACTAGAAAAAGCATGCATTACACACAAATTATTGTTTATTTATTTATCTTTTTATATCGAGGATAATGGAATAAGCACTCACGTGCTTTTTTACATCCAGTCCCCGTGTGTATGCGATTTTGTAACTTTTGTCACCTGTTCCCACCGGCACACAATGGCCTACTCTTACGAAAAGCGGAACAGGACTTAACGTGTGCGCAAGATGTTCTGCTTGCGTTCGCACACGGGGCCTCGGTTTATAATCTCATCCGAGGGACTTTTGGGGAGAGTGGAGTGTGCACTGATGTTAACTCCAGGGGAAAATATCCCCTTGAACGGGGAATCGAACCCGGGTCGTCAGATTGCGAGCGCAATGTTCTAACCACTAGGCTATCCCGTCCCCCCCAATCGATTCCCGTTCAAGGGGGTATTTTCCGCTGAAGTCACAGTGCCAACTCCATTCCACCCAAAAGTCCTTCGGATGAGACTATATAACCGAGTCCCGTGTGCGAACACACGCAGAACATCTTTCCCGTGTTGTTTAAGGGCAACAACAAGCAAATAGTTTATTATATACTTTATTTACTTACTTTATCCGTCCTCTGGTACCGTCTAGGGCGCTGAGAGGAGAAAGAGCTTACGGTCTCTAGTGAGTTGGACAGAAGGCCTGGCTGGGTGGTGGGATGGTGTGGGTCAGCTTATCATATGCCCTAACAATAAACTGTATTTTGGCAGCTAGTATCATATGTCTTAACAATAAACTGTATTTTGGCAGCTAGTATCATATGTCTTAACAATAAACTGTATTTTGGCAGCTAGTATGCCCTAACAATAAACTGTATTTTGGCAGCTAGTATCATATGTCTTAACAATAAACTGTATTTTGGCAGCTAGTATGCCCTAACAATAAACTGTATTTTGGCAGCTAGTATCATATGTCTTAACAATAAACTGTATTTTGGCAGCTAGTATGCCCTAACAATAAACTGTATTTTGGCAGCTAGTATCATATGCCTTAACAATAAACTGTATTTTGGCAGCTAGTATCATATGCCCTAACAATAAACTGTATTTTGGCAGCTAGTATCATATGCCTTAACAATAAACTGTATTTTGGCAGCTAGTATCATATGCCCTAACAATAAACTGTATTTTGGCAGCTAGTAGGCATTGTGGTTCATATGAACCAAAATATGTTTTTCAGTATAAGTCTTGGTATGACAAACGGCGATTTTTCTTTTTAGTGCTGAAACAGCGATTCGGAAGGAAAGCTGTAACTAATTTAAAGAATTGCTGCGCGCGCAGAGAGAGAGAGGGGGGGAGAGAGAGAGTGAGAGTGTATTTATTGATTTTATTCTTTTATTTCGAGAGAGAGAGAGAGAGAGAGAGAGAGAGAGAGAGAGAGAGAGAGAGAGAGGAGAGAGAAGAGGAGAGAGAGAGAGAGAGAGAGGGGAGAGAAATCGTCTTTTAGAAAGCTTTTAAAATAAAGACTTAACACATAAACACAAGCACACAAGCACACACACGCACGCACACGCACGCACACACACACATACGCACACGCACGCACACACACACACACACACACACACACACACACACACACACACACACACAGGGGCGGGGGGACGGGGTAGCCTAATAAAAAGCTTTGGGCACGGGGCTTGTGGTCTGCTGACCCGGAATCGATTCCTGTTCAAGGGGATATTTTCCGCTGAAGTCAACATCAGTGCCGACTCCATTCCACCCAAAAGTCCTTCGGATGAGACTATAAACCGAGGTCCCGTGTGCGAACACACGCAGAACATCTTTCCCCACACGTTAAAACCTATTCCGCTTTTCGGAA
>CM054142.1:43696563-43704063 GCA_028751875.1 Rapana venosa
TCTTTTCCTGTCTGTGTGTGTATTTGTAACCCTCCCTATCACAGTGGCTTTTTTTCTACAGAATTTTGCCACGGAGAAGTCTTTAGTGTCCATGGGTTCTTTTACTTGCGCTGAACGCGTGCTGCACACGGGACCTCGGTTTATCATCTCATTCGAAATACTTACACCCAGACCACCACTCATGGTCTAGCGGAAAGGGGGAGGGGGGGTAAACGTTTCGGGCGCAAACGGGGATCAAACACGGACTTGTCACTTTCAAGGCAGGCGCGTTACCTCTAGACCACCGATCCACCAGTTTGTGTTTAATGCGAGTACAAGATGTCAAGCACTCAGTACCTGTATTTGTAATATCGTCTCAAAGATTTGCAAAAGAATGGCATCACAACCACCTAAAGGGAAAAAAATCGTTAAACAAGCTCAGCGGCGATTCAAACCCGCGCCCTTAATTTCCGTCAATAAAATTCGCTTAAAAACCCAAGATACCCCCCCCACCACCCCCCCCCCCCTCCTCAACCCCCACCCTTCAAACCCCACAAACGAAAACGGCATTGCGGTTGTTTTAGACATAAATTTGCCCACATAGGTGCGCCCAATTACGCGCAAAGCATACGCAAGAGGGTTAAAAACCAAAAAAAAAGAGGTATTCATTGGCCAAAGCAAGTTTGTTATTGAAAAATGCTTGCAGGAAAATCGATGTTCGTAAACGAGAAAGAAAGAAATCGTGGAATGGTGTGTGGGCAATGGGATCCGTGGGGCCCATAACTCGATATCAGAAAATCGATTTCAAATTCATTCAACAGCATTGCGTTCACACACAAATGAATACCCACTATTCAGTTTCCCGACGATCGCATGAGCTGGTAAGTTAAGTGGGCGCGTGCACACACGCGCTCGAGCGCGCATACATGGATATACGCATTTACACGCATGCATTATGTAACCAAATACTCGCACAAATACGCGTGTGTACATGCGCTCTCAAATTGTTCATATCACGCACACACATACACACACGCGCGCGCACGTGCACACACACACACACGCGCGCGCGTGCACACGCATATATTCACAGAACAGATGACAGAATTTACAAAAACCGCATACACACGGGGACTGGATGTAAAAAAGCACATAAGTGCTTATTCCATTATCCTCGATATAAAAGAATAAACTAAACTAAACTAACCACACAGAGAGATGAGGTGTGTATAGGCGTTGTGGTGTGACTGCGGGTGTGTCTAAATCACCAAGTAGTGAATAGACATACAACAAAAAAAACAAAACAATCAAAAACACGCACGCACAGGAAATTATCCAAGACAGGCTAGCGCAAAATTATATGTAGAACAATAAGAATCAGATACAAACAAAAACCTTCATCCCAGCCTCCAAAGCATTCATTTCATGCATTAATTCAGGTTTTGAATTCTTCATCTTCTTCGTCGTCTTCTTCATCATCATGATCATCCTCCTCCTCACCATGATCATCATGATCAACATCTTCTTCTTCTTCTTCTTCTTCTTCTTCTTCTTCTTCTTGATTTAACTTTGCTTTTAGACAAACGGTTTTCCGACTCCCATCGAATTTCAAACAATATTGGCGAAAAACAATAATGATGATGATAATGATTCCCATTTTAGCCATTCTATAAACGATTTTGGTGCGAGAAAAAATCATTATCATCATCATCATCATCATTGTGATTGTTATTATAGTAGTAGTAGTAGCAGCAGCAGCAGCATTAGTAGTAGTAGTAGTAGCAGCAGCAGTAGTAGTAGTAGTAGTAGTAGTAGCAGCAAGCAGCAGCAGCAGCAGCAGCAGCAGCAGCAGCTAGTAGTAGTAGTAGTAGTAGTAGCAGTAGCAGCAGCAGCAGCAGTAGCAGTAGCAGCAGTAGTAGTAGTAGTAGCTGTAGCAGCAGTAGCAGCAGCCAATAATATAGTTTGTAGTAGTAGTAGTGTTAGTTGTAGTAGTAGTAGTAGTTTAGTAGTAGTAGTTAGTAGTAGTAAGCGCAGCAGTAGCATGCAAGTAATAATAATAATAATAATAATGAATAGCATTTATATAGCGATTCTCAAAGCAATGATCAATGCGCTTTCATACCATGCACATTTATACCCCTGACACACAGCACATAATAACAACAACAACAACAACAATGATAATGAGCATTTCTAAAGCGCAAATAAATTTACAAGAGATACCTATCGCACTGTAGAGGCACACACTTGCGTCCGGGCACACACTAGCAGGGCAATTAACAGTACACTCAGAGAAAAGGCACTAGCAATAACAAACTAACAAAAAACATAACCAACAGCCAGGCATGCACATGAAGTAGCCTACAGTGTGACAAACGCAACCGTCAAGACAAGCACAATATATTAACTAGCTAAGAAATACATTAAAGAGATGTGTCTTCAATGAAGACTTAAACTGGGATAAAGTGGGAGCATGTCTGACGGTGGTGGCAGAGAGTTCCAGATCGTGGGCGCAGCAACACCAAAAGATCTACGACCTGCGGTTTTGAGGTTGTAATGGGGTAACAACAAGTAAGTTATCATTCGAAGACCGCAGGGTTCTAGTTGTGGTGCGTGTTTTCAAGGCAGCTGACAGAGATGGAGCAAGCGAGACCTTCAGAGTGACGGTATGCCAAGACGCAACTTTGTACTGACAGGGGTGCCCTTACAGGTAACCAATGAAGCTCCCTAAGCATGGGAGTCACATCCCTTTTTGCTCTTTCCAAGGATGAGCCTGGCAGCAGAGTTCTGAATTCGCTGCAGGCGTGAAAAACTGTTCATCATTATACCGATAAAACAGGGAGTTGCAATAGTCCAGTCGCGACAAGACGGTCGCTGAAACAAGCTTGATCACTGCATCTCGAGACAAGAATTTCTTAATGTGTGCAATACGGCGCAGCTCTAGAAAGCATGCTCTGCAGACGTTACTAATGTGGTCTTTCATGGAGAGAGTAGGATCTAGCCGAACACCCAGATACCGCACAGAACTCTGAAAAGCTATGTCACAGCCACCCAAGACCACAGAACTCTCCGACACCCGCATAAGACTAGATGGTGAACCAACTACCATAACTTCTGTCTTGTCTGTATTTAATTTGAGTTTTTTGCTGTCCATCCACTGAAGGACACTGTGCGTGCAATCTGCCAGTGTGCGTGTGGCGTCTGAAAAATTATGAGGTGTTGCATTTGCCGAAATTTCTGTATCATCTGCATATTTATGAAACTGGCAATCATGTAAGGTCATCACATTAGACAGAGGCTGAGAATATAGTGTGAACAATACGGGACCCAAAACAGAACCTTGAGGTACGCCATATAGGCAGGGGGGCAGGATGTGACTTAACTCCCTCTATCAGCACGCTCTGCGACCTATCAGAGACATAAGAGGTAAAACCATGCCAAGGCAACACCTTCTTATTCCAAAAGAGTAATCTAGTCTTTTGAGCAAAATAGAGTGGTCAAGCGTGTCGAATGCCGCACTGAGGTCCAACAAGCCCATGACCGACACTCTGCGGTCGTCATTCTGCAAAAGCAGGGCTGCTGGTGACACTCAGTACGCAGTCTCCGTGCTGTGACCAGCCCTATTACGCTGACTGATGATCTTCCAAAAGGTGGTTACAAGCTAGTGCTTCTGAAGCTGTTTGAGGACGACCCTCTCCAGAACTTTTGAAATGAAAGGAAGATTGGAAACCGGCCTGTAATTTTTCATAGTATTGCAGTCTAGACCTTTTTTCTTGAGGAGTGGGATAACAATAGCATTTTTGAACTGACAGGGTACAGAGCCCGCCGACAGAGATGCATTGATGATGTCTGTTACCATAGGTGCCAAAATATCAAGGTTTTGTAGAGGATCTAAACAACAGCTTTTTGTTAGCATGGACAGAATTACTTCATGGATGTCTTTCACAGAAACTGGTTGAAAGGATGACAAAATGGGACCATCATACTGATGGAAACTAGGTGGAACAGATGGTCGCTGATCAAGATCATCGCGTATTTGTCTGATTTTATCCATGAAAAAGTTACAAAAACTTTGTGGTAGATCGTGTAGGGGCACATTTGTGGGAAGGGTGGTGGTTTTATTCTTACCCAGGAGGCTGTTAGCTATAGAGAAAATTTGTTTTGATGAACGACATGATTTCATTTCCTCAAAATAAAATTCTTTTATCTTTGACTCTTTCAGATTCCTGTATACCGCATTTTCCTTGTCTAAAATTCCTCTGTGCACTGAGAGTTTTGTCTTTCTCCACTTTCAGCAGTAGCAGCAGCAGCATCAGTCGTCATCGTCGTCGTGGTCATCATCAGCAGCAGCAAAATTTTCTTCTTTTTAAAAAAAAACTCAGTCACTGTGGAAACAGTATTGCTGAAAAGTAGCCAGGATGTAGGTTATAAGTAGAGAGAACCATAATATTGCAGCAGGTCTCTGTATGTCCTTCTGTCTGTTTCTTTATCTCTCTCTCTGTCTCTGTCTGTCTGGTTTTTTCTCTCTGTCTGTTGGCTGTCTTTCTGTCTGTTTCTCTCTCTCTCTCTCTCTCTCTCATTCTCTCTCTCTTCTCTCTCTATCTTCTCTTCTCCTTCCCTTCTTTCCTCTATCCTTGTCTCTCGTCTGAGTTTTGTCTTTCTCCTTTCGCCTCTAGCATTCCTGTTCGTGTGCTCATGCTTGACATTTTCTTTTTATAAAAAAAATCCGTCTGATTGGTAAGTTTGGCGACAAGGCCATGTGCCATGTGTTATAAGTATGTAAAATAGCCAGCAAGTCTCTGTATGTTTGTTGTGTTCATCTCTCTCTCTTCTCTGTTCTCTTTTCTCTCTCTGTGCTCTGCTTCTCTTCGTCTCCTCTCTCTCTCTCTCCTCTCTCTCTCTCTCTCTCTTCTCTCTCTCTCTCTCTCTTCTCTCTGTCTCTCTCTTCTCTCATCTCTCTCTCTACTCTCTCTACATCTCTCTCTTTCCATGCTTCTCTCTCTTATCTTATCTCTCTCTGATTGGTGTTATCCCACTGTCACCATTATTAAATAAAGTTGTTTTGAGGTGTTCTCTCTCTCTCTCTCTCTTCCTCTCCTCCCTCTCCTCCCTCCTTCTCCCGCTCTCTCTCTCTCTCTCTTTCTTTCCTCTCTCTCTCCTCTCTCTCCTCTCCTGTCTATCCTCTTCTTCTCTCTCTCTCTCTCTCTCTCCCTCCTCCCTCTTCTCCCTCTCTCTCTCCTCTCTTCTCCCTCTCTCCTCTTCTCCCTCCTCTCTCTCTCTCTCTCCTTCCCTCTCTCTCCCCTCCTCTCCTCCTTCCCTCCTCTGTCTCCTCCTTTCTCTCCTCTCCTCTCTCTCTCTCTCTCTCTCCTCTCCCCTCTCCCTCTCCCTCCCCTCCTTCCCTCTCAAGCCTGCTGCTGGTGGTGTGTGTTGCAGGGTATGTAAAGAACATGGTGTGTGTTGCAGGGTATGTAAAGAACATGCACAAGCCGGAGAATCAGCTGGTGTTGGCCCATTGTCCCGAGACCTTCGCCAACGTCACCATGATGAGTGAGTACCATTGTCTTCGTCATCATTGTCATCATGATCATTTAGAATTCTGACATGTTTGATACACTTCATGATGAGTGAGTACCATTGTCTTCGTCATCATTGTCATCAGAATCATTTAGGATTCTAACGTGTTTGATACACTTCATGATGAGTGAGTACCATTGTCTTCATCATCATTGTCTTCAAGGTCGTCATGATCATTTTTGATTCTTTGTATGTTTCAAACACTTTGTCATCAGGATCACTTCGGATTCTGACATGTTTCATACCCTTTATGATGAGTTAGTACCATTGTCTTCATCATCATTGTCTTTATGATCATTTAGGATTCTGACATGATTCACACCCTTCATAATGAGTAACATTGTCATCATCATCATTGTCATCATGATCATTTAGGATTCTTGGCATCGTTCGTACCCTTTATGATGTTAGTGAATATTTTTATTATCATCTTCATCAGTATTGTCATCATGATCATTTAGGATTCTGACATGTTTCATACCCTTCAGGATCAGTATTATTGTCCTCATCATCATTGTCATCATGATCATTTAGAATTCTGACATGTTTCATACCCTTCATGATAAGTGAGTACCATTATCCTCATCATCATTGTCATCAAGATCATTTAGAACTCTTGGTATGTTTCTTATACTTTATGATAAGTGAGTAGTGTTATCATTGTCCTCATCGTCATTGTCACAAGGATCATCATGATCATTAGGATTCTTTGCATGTTTCACACATTTCATGATGATTGAGTATTATTGTCTTCATCATCATTGTCATCGAGTCATCATAATCGTTTAGGATTCTTTGCATGTTTCATACACTTTATGATGAGTGAGTAGTATTATCATTATCCTCATCGTCATTGTCACAAGGATCATCATAATCATTTAGGATTCTTTGCATGTTTCATACACTTCAGGTGAACTAAATCACAGGCACGTAGGCCTACATGCATATGTATGTGCATGCCCAAGCATGTGTGTACTAGCAAACATGCATACACACACGCACACACACTCACTCATTTACACACACACGCACGCACGCACCACACACCACACCACCACACACACACACACACCACACACACACGCAACCACACACACCACGCACGCACACACACACACACACACACACACACACACACACACACACACACACACACACACACACATTCACACACACAAACACAGAGTACAGTGGTAGCTCTTTGAGGACGAACCTCCCGTGGTACTATTGTCTCATTTTCTGATGGTCGATGCCCTTCTCCTACCCTTTTGCCTGATGATTCAGTGTCAATGCCACCCGTACTTGATGTTTTGATGTGGGTGGGTGATTAAGAGAGAGAGAGAGAGTGTGTGTGTGTGTGTGCGTTGTGTGGTGTGTGTGCGTGTGTGGTGTGTGTGTGTGGTGTGTGTGTAGTGTGTGTGTGTGTTGTGTGTGTGTGTGTGTGTGTGTGTGTGTGTGTGAGGGAGAGGGATAGAGACAGAAGAGAGGGAGTTAGTGATTGTGTGTGTATATATGGGGGAGGTGGGGGGTGGATAAAGAGGGGGAGTAAGTGTGTGTGTGTGATAGAGAGAAGTGTTGTGTGTGTTGTGTGTAAAATGCCAGCGAATTTGATAAGATTGTTACGTTTGAGGGTGCCCGTGTGATAGTAATGAATTAAAAGGTTCTTTTAGATAGAGTTTACGAGAAAGCAAGCAAGAAAGAAGATGCAAGCCAGTGCTTGTAGCTATAGTTGTCCTCTTTGTTTGTTTGGGTTTTTTGTTTGCTTTTTGTTGTTGTTTTGATGTTGTTTTTTGTTGTTTTGTTTTTGTTTGTTTTGTTGTGTTGTTGTTTGTTTGTTGTTGTTTTGTTGGGTTGTTGTTGTTTGTTGTTTGTTGTTGTTGTTGTTTTTGGGGGGTTAAGAGGTGGATGCACTAGATGCTGCAGAAAGCAATTTCATTCAGAGAGATA
>CM054142.1:43714063-43731563 GCA_028751875.1 Rapana venosa
CCCCCCCCCCCCCCCCCCACTACACACACATACCATTTAGGTAGCCGCATTCCGACTTCGGGAATGCTTTAGTGTATGAAAAAACTTAAAATGTAAACAATTGAATATAGGTACGGCCTACTCTGCACACAAACTCAAAAATAAGAAATCAACCTGAATAATTATGCTACCGCAAATTTCAGGTAGACACTTTTCAGGGAACGTTTGGTGGGATGGGGTTGAGGTGGGGGGGGGGGGGGGGGGGCAATGAGGAACGTTTGGCGGGTAAGGGTTGAGTGGGGGGGGGGGGGGGGGGGGGTCACAAAGACTATGATTCAAAAAAGACACACGACTACACGGATTATATTGGTTGCGCATAAGAATCTGTGCGTAGGTATTTTGAGAATGAGTGGTTGTGTGAAAGCAAGGATGAGGTGTGGTTCTGCTTTTAACAGATAATATCAACTGCACTTTTGGTTTTTATCAAGGTATTATAAAGTATTATAAGCTGTATATCGACTTGTTTTCATGTTTGTGATGTGGTAT
Source organism: Rapana venosa (assembly GCA_028751875.1). Lineage (NCBI taxonomy): Eukaryota > Metazoa > Mollusca > Gastropoda > Neogastropoda > Muricidae > Rapana > Rapana venosa. The sequence goes on from CM054142.1 coordinate 43,714,589, forward strand.
AGGTAATGAAATACATGTTAACATGAATGTTGACGAGAATAGGAGGGATGGAACGGTGATTTTTTTGTAATTTTCCTCACAAGATCAAGTTTTGTGTATTTGCAAAAGTAATCGTGTATTTGTGGGGGAAATACTGTGGAGGGTTATAAAGGAATCGCTAATGTAACATAACGTGTTGTTATTACTGTTTACAATGTCCTTTGACGGCCAGTTTCATCCTATGCTATAATTCTGAGATGAATTATGGGGCAACCGCCTCTGTACACTTTTAGACACTTCATGTCTAAAGAAAATCAATGAACTGGCATCAAAAACGTCAAACGACCCAGTGTATGGAGAGGCAAATAGGTATCCCATTTCTGTCCATTCTGCAGTGCAATATAATTTTATATGCTGAAGTAAACTTAGAAGGGTAAACATAAAGTGTCCTTCAAAACAGATAAAATGTTGTTCGATTTAGATAAAATATTGATCAGTTTAGATTAGTAAAGACAGAACTTTATATCAAATTCAAGAAGAAAACTATGTGAACGTGTTCAATGACTTGCATTCCTTAATTCTTGTGTTTGTGTGTGTGCTTGTGCGCGTGCGTGTGCGCATGTACGTGTGTATGTGTGTATGAGCGTGCCTGTGTGTGCGTGTGTATATGTGTGTGCGTGCGTTCGTGTGTGTGCAGGTCCTGGAAAGGTGCAAGAACTGATGTCAGAGGCGGAATCCAAGATCAAGAATATCGAAACCAAGTATGAAACCAGGATGAGCAAAGCTGGGGTAGGCAAGCTATTGGCTATTTATTTAACTAAGTTACTCATCAAAACGTTATGGAACTAGAATACATACACACACGCGCGCTCACACGCGTGCGCACAAACATATAATCGGTAAACTCACATTCACATACACGCACTTACACACACACATGCATGCATACACGCACATACATACACACACGAATGTTTACATAATTATACATGTAGCTGTGTACGCGCGTGCGCGCGCGCGCACACACACACACACACACACACGCACGCACGCACGCACGCACGCACGCACACACTCACGTTCATCCATAAATACTAACACACATCCATACATCCTTGCATGCTCGCAGAACACACGTAGCGCTTTCCTCAGCTTATTTATTTATCTGGTTTTTTTTATATTTATTAATGTTCCTTCATTTATTCTTTTATTTCTAGAATAATGGAATAAGCATTCGTGTGCTGTTTTACATCCAGTCCCCTCGTGCGTGCGGTTTGTAAATTTTGTCAATCGTTCCCACCGGCACACAATGGCCTACACTTCCGAAAGGTAGAACAGGCTTTAACCTGCGCTCAAGATGTTCTGCATGCGTTCGCACACGGGGCCTCGGTTTATAATCTCATCCGAAGGACTTTTGGGGAGAGTGGAGTCGGCACTGATATTAACTCCATGGGGAAAAATCCCCTTGAATAACGTGAGGGGGGTTACCCAGAATCTGTACTCTTGTTCCACTCGTCCTACCAAGAAATCGGGATAGCTCAATGGTCAGAGCACTCGCTTTCCCCAAGTCAGGTTAAGCGGCATCGAGCGTGGTTACCTGTTGGATGGGTGACCGTTTGCGCGCCTTGGCTTCGGTATAGTCCCCCAGTTCACCCCGCTGTAAGTGGGCACCTGCCCTCTTTAGGGTCAGGGAAGGTAAAGCAGCGAGGGAGAGGAGATGGGCGCCAGCCACCCTCAATACGCTGGCCCCTAGAGAAGCTGAGGTCTCTGACAACTCGCTCCCCTACCACCACGTAGGTTATGGGAACACCTTGACCTTTTTCAAGCAAGAAATCAAGTGTCCTGTTGTTGTCACTGCATCATTTTTCTTCATTGTTTTATCTATTTATTGATGTGTTTTTTAAGATTTACTTTTAAGCTTCGTTGTTTTTTTCAGATCAAGGGTCAGTTTGTCCGGCTGGTGAACCAGGACAAGCCAGGGTCAGCTATCTGCGAATGCGCCTTGGAGCACGGGGCTACCTACATCGTCACAGGGACACGCGGGCTAGGCAAGATCCGCCGAACCCTCATGGGCTCCGTCAGCGATTACGTCATCCACCACGCGCACGTGCCCGTCCTGGTCGTGCGTCACAAGGACGGAAAGCAATGAGCGCGGGGGAGAGGGGAGAGTGATGGAAAGCGATGAGCTGGGGATGTGGAAAGTAATGAAGGGGAGTGGAAAGTGATGAGGGGGAGGAATGGAAAGCGACGATGGAAAAAGTGGAAAGGGATGAGGGAAAATGGATAAAAATGAAGGAAAAGAATGGGAAACTAATTAGAGGAAATGGCAAAAACAGTGAGGGAATATAGGGAAATGAATTGGGAAAATGAAAAGTCAACGAGGGAAAATAGGAAAATGATTTGGGGAATGGAAAAGGCAGTGAAGGAAAATATGGAAGTGATTATGGAAAATGAAAAAAAAAACTCTGAGGAAAGTAGGGAAATGATTATGGGGAATGGGAAAAACAACTAGAGAAAATAGGGAAGTGATGTGGGGAAAGTGAAAAAGCAGGGAGGACAAATATGGTTTGGGGAATGGAAAAACGGGAAGACGGAAAGCGATAGCATTGAGGGAAAACAATGAGGGAGGAGATAGAGAGCAATAAGGGGTGAGATGGGAAGCGATGAGAAGGAATGGAAAGCCACGAGGGGAAAGATAGAAAGTGAAAAACAACGAGAAAAAATGGAAACACAATGAGGGAAGAAAGAAAATGATTGGGGGAGGTAGAAAGGAACGAGGGGGATATGTCAAACGATGAATGTTGGAGGGGGGTTGTAAATAATATGAAAGTCAATTAATAAAAGGTGGAAAACAATGAAGGAGAGTAGAAAGCGATGACGGAAATAGAAAGCAAAAAGAGGGGCATGGAAAGCAATGATATGATTCTTTAAAGCAATGAACAAGAAATGGAAAGCAAAGGGGAAAATAGAAAGCAATCAGTAGGGAGTGGAAAGCAAAGAGGGAAATTGGAAAGCAATGAATAGGGAATGGAAAGCAAAAATGGACAATGGAAAGCAATGAGTAGAGAGTGGAAAGAAAAGAGTGAAATTGAAACCAATGAGTATGGAACGGAAATCAGTGAGGGAGGATGTGAACTGACAGTCCCTCGTCATTTTATGATCTACCCTTGCCCTCTGTCAGTTTTGTTCTTTTTTGTCTGTCCGTCCGTTTCTTGTCATAGTGTTCAATATATTTTGGTCGTATATTATGTGTATGCTAAAGGTGCTGCTTAGTGCCAAATAAATGAAAAGGTATTTTTTTTGTATCATCGTGTAAGATTCTTTCAGTTTTAAGGTCGATTTGTTGAATTAAGTTAACTTATTTGTCTAACATGAGTGGGCCTTTTTCGCAGAAAAATTCAGTTATGTCGGTGGATTTTTTTGTTGTGATAGAAGGGTGGGTACACCTACCTGAAGGCTAGTCGGCCGGTTGGAGGTTTCTTTGGTTTTATTTTTGAAGTGAATTAGTATGGTTCATAGTGCAAGACCAACGGTACAAAGTTGAAAGGTTTGTGGGTCAAAACCTGGTTTGTAGCTAAAGAAGAAAGGATATATTCGAAAGTGCAATGCGTGTAAAAGAATAGTGATCAAAGATTTACGCCAAATAAAGTATAGCCAAACCAAACTAGAATAACGTTAAGGGGAGAGAAATCTTGGTTTTGGTGTTGGTGGACTACCTGAGCTTTGAATTAGGACGTAAAAGAGAGAAAGCTTAGATAAACGCACATGAAATCCAGACGTGGGCTTATTTACTTATGCATTCATTTTACGGCTTTTGTCACTTTGTAGCAATAAGAGTAGCAGCCATATCAAATCATGATCATCAGTATTATCATCAATATCATCACCGTTCGGTAATCTTGTCACGCGCAAAGCACGTATTATGAATTTCAAAACTAATCTGGTTATGCCTTTGATACGACACCTGCAAGACATGTTCATTTCCAGTCTAAATCTACGTAGATTATCACTATCTAAGCATACTCATGTGATACACAATTTTTTTTCTACTGTAATCATACTCAGATTATTTGCACTATATTCCATGCAAGATTCTTTGCGCTCTATGGCTTACCAGACTATTTTACTGCTTTCACTTGTCATATTCTTCGTAACACATCCTTTGTCAGACCGTTTGCATTGTATCGTTTTCCAGCGCCAAGTTAGTTAACCTTTTCTTTGGAGGAATTTAAGATACCCAGAGCATTTAGAAAACTTAAGAAAAGCACGTTTCTGTAGTATCAAAGCCAGTTGATAAGGGGAAAAACTATCGTAACATGGGGTCATTTTGTCACCAAAACCAATGTCTCACTAACTCTTTTTTTATCTAAAAAATCAAGGACATAATTATAGAGCAGAGATCTTTGAAAATTACTATGAGCGCTTGTTGCTATAATTTTATGTTGTTTATTTAGCGTATAACCTTTGGAGCAATATTTGGTATTCTAATTCTCCACTAAGTATATGTGCGTGTGTGAGTGAGAGAAAGAGAGAGACTCTGTGTGTGCGTATGTGTGTGTGTGTGTGATTCAGGTGCAGATTATTTATTGCCATTTAAGTTCAGAAGACTTATTTTACACAATAAGAACAAGGACCAAACGAAACAATATCATCATGTGCGCGTGGATGTGTGTGTGTGTGTGTGTGTGTGTGAGAGAGAGAGAGAGAGAGAGAGAGAGAGAGAGAGATACCCTTCAGTCAATTAATTCTGAGTGACGAGCCAGCGGACCACAAAAGCCATAATTATCAGACCGTTATTTTGTATATCTTCTCAGTGTTGACTTAAAATTATTAGCCATAAAACCAAAGTTTTTGCTTAGTCTATAACCAGCAGGTGAGACTACAGACCTAGAACCCATGTGCTAACGCGCGCAGAACATCTTCCGCACACGTTTAAACTTGTTCCACCTTTTGGAAGAGTAGGCCATTATGTGCCAGTGAGGACAGGTGACAAAATGTATAAAACTGCATGCGTACGGGGACTGAATGTATAAAAAGTCACATGAATGATTATTCCATTATCCTCGAAATATTTGTAAGCCTTAGAAACAGTAAAAAGAATGCTTTATCACATTAATCGACTTTTTGGGGGAGGAGGGGGGACGGTTTAGTGAAATGGTAAATGTTCTGTTAAAATTCAGGGCGTATAATCTTAATATCTAGAAGAACAGTAACAAATGAATACGAATTTTCTTATATGTCTTCAGATTTGTAAGAGTCGAATACTCGTATGGGTCAAATTCGTAAATTTCAATTCGTGTTTTCTACACATTACATAGTCTTTGGCGTGGGGGGGGGGGGGGGGGGGGTCAATTTCTTTAATTTTTTTTGCGACAAGAGTGAAGATATTCATTTGTATGAACAAATGGGGGACGGGATAGCTCAGTGGTCAGAGCACTCGCTTTCCCCCAGCCAAGTTAAGCAGCGTCGAGCGTGGTTACCAGTTGGATGGGTGACCGTTTGCGCGCCTTGGCTTCAGTACAGTTCCCCCAGTTCCCCCAGCTGTAAATGGGTACCTGCCCTCTTTAGGGTCAGGGAAGGTAAAGCAGCGAGGGAGAGGAGATGGGCGCTGCCCTCAATATGCTGGCCCTAGAGAAGTGAGGTCTCTGACGCCTCGCTCCCCTACGACCTTATAGGTTATGGGACTCCTTTACCTTTTTTTTTTAATGTTAGCGGCCATATCAGTCATTATTGTAGTATTGTTTCTTCAACTAGCGGTGCAACGAGGAAAATGGCAGTTCAAAGATTAAGGTGGTTGAGGTGGGGGGGAGGTTATTGAAAGGGGGTTGAGGGGGTTGGGGGGGGGGGGGTTTTGTTTGTTTGTTTGGGGGGGGGAGTTGCGAGTGGGGGGGTTGGGGTGTTTGGGGGGGGGGTTTGGGGGGGGGAGGATGTAATGAGTTATCGTAGATGTATTTGCATTGATGAATTGCACATATGGAGCATAATGATTATATGTATGATTAATATAACGTGTTGAATTTTGTTAATGTTGTTTTGTTTGGGTGTTCTTTATGTATTGTGTTTGTTTCTGCACAAGAGCAGAGGACCATAGCAGTAGTTTTCCAAGTACCTGAGCTTTGCGCAATGCTTTTTTAGACATGATTTTGCTGTCAATGAGGATGATGGTTGAATACTTACAACTTAAAATTATTACTATGAGTTCATGGCATTGTTTTATGTTGCATTGCAGTTCATCGGATGTCATTGCATTGTATCATGTTGTATGAGTATTGCGTTGTATTGAACTGTATTATATAGTATTGCATCGTATTGCAGTTCACCGTATTTGCATCGCATCTAACCGTCTCATACTGATTTCGTGTGTCATGTACTTGCTGCATTGTATGGTATTGAAACGTGTTGTATTGCTCCGTGACTGAACTGTTACTGTCGTCAGTAGGAGGCCTAGCAGGTCGTTTCCTGCCTATCTTAGCTCATGGCAGGCACCACTGAGCACGACCAAAGTGACCCAGCTGTTAGCAGTGCAGGGCTCCTCTGGCGGGTGGCCCCACGGCTGGGGCGGAGGGATTGAAATGAGCGTGGTGGGAACAGTAGAACAGGAATGTCATAGAAGACGAGGCAGCGAAAAAATATTTTGAAATTATTTCTCTTCTTGGCAAAGTGGTTTTTTTTAATTTATTATTATTTTTCCCTGAATGCGAGTACGTTCTTTGACTACTACAGTTGACAATTTATTCACTAGAGGATTTTTGCACTGCCAACTCGGTATTTGCATACATAATAATCTTGACTTGAGTTGAAATGTTGGTTTATCAAATCAGTTCATCTCTGATCACATGTTGAAAAGCCCGATACAAAATAGACGATAAACGAAAGTATTGGCATGTGGCTGGAAATGTTATCTGTCTTTTATTGAAACTAGAAAGAATCATGCAAGAAAAATGTTGATATAAAGTTCAAAGAAAAATATCTTGAGTGAGTACTACTTTGGCACATGGTACAAATTTTCAACCATTCTGAAATAGTAGTCAGCTTATTTGCTTATGATTTTTTTTTAATCTTGAAAAATTCGGAAACCATGAACAAAATAGAGCAGTTGAATTATTTTTACTTAAAATAATGACATCAAAATGGATAATTATCAAGTTGGCGTCTACAGTAATTATTTTGTTTGATGGGACCTTAGACTCAGACCATCATAATCATCACCACCATCATCAACATTGTCATCAAAGTTCAGACATTGCCTATCATTTCGTATTTTATCGCTGTTAAGAAGACAGCAAGAGGTCAACATAGCATATATATGTTTTATCGGGGCATTTTTGCAAGTTGACGCTTTGATCACTGCCATATTGTCATTTCTAATATTGCTGTGTGTGTGGTTAGTAGACGCGGCCTATGTATGTGTATGTGTTGGTATTGTTACTCATAGTGGATGTTTCGTTCGTTGTGAATCGCCAAAACGTGGCGATATCGTTGCTCTCACACAGTTCGAAAAGATGAAGATCAGTCTTGATAACTGTTTTTGTGCTTTTTTTGCCAAGCAAGATCTTGTCACTGGTTTGAAGCGTTGTTATTGTTGGGGCTATAGGTGAGGTTACATTTTGTCATCATCGTCATTGCTATTTTTCATATTTCATTCGCTATGGCTTTTCTGTAACTACTATATGGATAAGCTGTTCTTCGTGTTGGTACGTTCGTAACTAGTTTCCTCTGATGCTGGTAGATATGCTTTTGTTTTATTCTTTCGAATTTCTTCTGTGTAGGTTTGGGGGTTGTTTGGGGTTTTTTTTAGTTGTTGTCGATGTTGTATTTACTGATTTAACATGTTGAAGATCGTGTTGTAAATGTGCAACTTCTGCCATGAGGAAAATATTTGTGAATACTGTAAAGATAATGATGAGAATGATGAAGAGTCTCGATTTTGTTTTGCCTGTCAGAGGTTTTGGTGTGCGTGTAGATATTGTACCGTTTGAAGTATTGATCATTTTGTTCAAGTGTCATGTGCATTTTGTCTCGTGGAAGTTATAAAACACCTGCATAATTTTTAGACCATCTATTGAATGCTGCAATCCCACAATCATTTATTTAGCCATGAATCCATTCATACGCATATTCGTCATTTTGTTATGAGTATTCGTAAACTTGATCTCGTATTCATTTAAAGATTGTAATTGGTTACTCAGTTGTTTGTGCAGTAATGTATTTATTTTGTAATGTGTTTAACATGAAAGTATTTTACTTTTCACACAGCTCAGTCTTTCACTAATTTCAGCTTACGTGCTGCTGTTGTCGTCAAATTCCACCCCCACCCCCGTTCCCTTTTGTCCTTGGTTGTTGTTTTTTAAAGCATTATGTTACCGTGTTAGATTTGGCTGAAATTCACACTCTGGTATACTTCACCCAAGCGAACAAACATGGTGGAAACTTGAAGGTCCTTTTTTGTTGTTGGAGGGAGGTGTGTTTGTTTTGGGGTTGTTATGTTTTGTGGGTTGGGTTTTTTTGCTTCCATAATGAGTCTTTTTGGTTTGGTTTTGTTGGGGTTTATTTGTTTGGTGGTTTTGTTTTTTGGTGTATGTTTTGTTTTGGGGGGGTCTTTTGTTTTGAGAGGATTTTTCGTGACTTTGTTTGAACTGTTTAGGGGGGACGGGATAGCCTGGTGGTTACAGTGATGCGCTCGTGACCTGGTGACCCAGGTTCGAATCTCGCTCAAGAGGATTTTTCTTCTGGAGTTAACATCAGTGCCGACTCCACTCCCCGCAAAAGTCCTTTGGATGAGACTGTAAACCGAGGTCGCGTGAGCGAACGCACGCAGAACATCTTGCGCACACATTAAAACCCGTTCCTTTTTTCGTAAGAGTAGGCCATTGTGTGCCGGTGGAAACGGATTACCAAATTTACAAAACTGCATACATACGGGGATTGGATGTAAAAAAAAGCACATATTTTAAGTGCTTATTCCATTACCCTCGAAATAAAAGAAGAAAATAAATAAGTGGAATAGATGAAACATAAATGTAGAAAATACATTTTTTAAAATTGGGGGTGGTTGTTGTGTTTTGATGTCTTGTAGCTAGTTGAGTTGTTGTTACTGCTCTGTTGTCGTTGTTGTTTTCTTTTCGCTTATCTTGGTTTCTTGGTTAGGTTTTTATGCTGTGGTTTCTTTGTTTCTTGTAGGAAAGGGGGAATCTTTTTGTTTCTGTCTTTGTACACATCTTTTTTTTTATATTCTGTTTTCCACAAATTGTGTGTTTTTTTCTTCGCTTTCCCTCTTCTTCCAAACGGGCAAAGGGGGGATGGTCCTGGAAGCTGTGTTAAACAAAGTAGCCCCTCTGGTACAAACTTGCCTACAATAGAATATGACATCGGAACTTGCCAAACTGTGCATCGTCCCATATCTTATACTTCATCGTGTCGCAAATTGTAAAAATCTGGAGTCTGCGTTGTTGTCCTATCGGGTTGAATCGTATATGTTGCTGTGCTTTACTGCCGTGAACTGTGTGAGCGAGTTTGCAGTAAGAATAATTCATAATATGGACCACAAAACAAAGTTGAGAGAAAGACCAAAGTTTGTATAGGTTACAAATCGCTATACTAAACATATGAAGAATATCAACACGGTCTTATTATTGCTATTTCGAAATGTTATACTGATTATTGATGGTATGGTTGTCCTGATGTTGGGTAACATGGTATCAGAAACTCTCCATACACAGTTCATATCACATTTTTGCTGTACCGTAGTAGTAGTAGTAGTAGTAGTAGCAGTAGCAGCAGCAGCAGCAGCAGCAGCTCCTAAAATCACCGCAAGATGAAACAGTGCCTGTGTGTTTGCGTGATGTTGCTTTTTCTGTAAACATTTGTCATTTCACATGGAGTCAGTGTGTGTGTGCGTGCGCGCGCTTTCAGCGTCTTCTGCTTTTTGGATCGGTAGTGCCATTTTTGTTTTTCATGAGGGAGAACTAGGGAAAGAATTATCTTTGTGAGTGTAGGAATATGGAACTTGAGGATTATAAGATTTTGTGGGGACAGGGAGTGGTGGGAATATAGAACTGCACACATGAACACACACACACTTGCACATGAATACATATATATAAATACGCGCGCGCGCGCGCGCACGCACACACACACATCACACCAAACAAGCCACATATCCCTAAGGGCGGGGACTGAATGTAAAAAAGCACATGGGTGCTTATTCATTATCCTCGAAATAAAAGAATTTGTCATTGCCACACACACACACACACACACACACACACACACCACACACACACACACAAAACTGCCACATCACAGCACTCACACCACACACACCATATCACTCTCTCTCACACACACACATATCATAACGCAGAACATCTTGCACACACGTTAAATCATGTTCCGCTTTTCGTAAGAGTAGGCCATTGTGTGCCGGTGGGAACAGATGACAGAATTTACAAAACCGCATACACACGGGGATTGGATGTAAAAAAAAGTACATAAGTGCTTATTCCATTATCCTCGATGTAAAAGAATTTTTTTTTTAAATACACACACTCACTCATTCACACACACACACACACACACACACATACACGTACGTGTGTTTACACTTGTCTATTCATTTAACGCATTGCCTTCCGTGTGTGTGTGTGTGTGTGCTCTTGATCTCAGTCTGAAACAATTCTTGTCATGTTCGCTTAGCTTAAAGCTGACTGGTGTGTCCTTGAAGAAAACGATAATTCTGTGAACACGGACAATGTTCTCTGCTACTGCAACTCTTCAACTCTTGTCTTATTTCTAAACATCCTTTTCTCCTTGTTCCAGTCGAAACAATCTCCCCCAAGAACTAGCGTGCATAAAAGGGTATTCAAGATTCAAGATTTTACTTCAAGAAAAACCCCAAGGGGTACAAGCAATTTAACAAAACCACAACTTGCGGATGTGGGCGTGTGAAAAATACTCACAACACAAATTCGTTCCAAATTGAAGAGCACAAATTACGGACATGAAAAGTGAAAGAGCATTTACAATACAGAAAAGGTTTGATAAATCAATGTAAAGAACGTTGTTGTTGCAGTTGTTGTGATGTAGGTGTATATAATATAAAGAACGTTATTGTTGTTGCAGTTGTGATGTACGTGTAAAGAAAATAAACAACGTTGTTGTTGTCGTTGCAGTTATTGTGATGCTAGTGTGACCTCTTGTTGAGCAGGGCTTTTCTGTTATTGTTGCGATGTTGATGTACCGTCTCGTTGAGTTGGATTAACATGCTGTACTATCTTGTCTTTCTCATCTTCATCTTACCCCCTTCCACCGTTCTCTCTCCCTCCTTCCTTCCCTTCCTCCCACCATCATTCCCCAATTTCACCCTTCACCCACCACCCCCCACCCCTTCGAAACAAATTGGTTTAGTTTAGTGTTATGTTTTTTGATGATGGAGTGCTTGTGATAATCTTGTTCGCTTTGATGAAACAGAAATAAAAGATTACCCCCCAAAATGTTAAAGGAATAAAAAGTCTGTATGGTGTGAAGAAATGTGTGAATGAATACAGCAGGTCAGGGCAGGTCAGGGCAGGGCAGGAATTTCCTTCTGTACTAGCGAAACATGTAACCTAGTCCTACCTGCCTCATGAGAAGAATAAACCCACCCACATATTGGTTTACAGGTAAACGAATCTTCCCAGAAAGCGTGAAGTTTTTGAGTTCGATCCTCGTTTGTGCCCTAAAGCCCCCTCCCCCCCCTTCCCCCCTCCCCCCCCCACTCTCCTCCACTAGATCATGAATGATTGTCTTTCGGATGAGACAATAAACCGAGGGTCCATGTGCAGCATGCAATCAGTGCTCGTAAAAGAACCCATGGCAAGAAGAGAGTTGCCCCTGACAAAACTCTGCAGCAAAAAAGCCACTCTCATAGCCAAGACAAAATCAATAGACCCCTACCTGATTGGTCGAAATCTTGGTCAACAGTAACCCCACTATCAGTTGAATCTTACCCAGGCAGATGCTTTAGAAAACAAGAGAATAAGAAAAATTTAAAAATGCGAAAAAGAAAAAAGATGATGATGATGATGGTTGTGAATGAATAATGCGTGAAAGACAGACTTTTGAAAAGGACATGCTATATTGTTAATGAACACATGTATGCTTACATAATATTGTGTGTTTGTGCGCGCATGCGTACACACACACACACACCAATCAAAAAATCAGCAAATTAACTCATTCAAAGGCTTAAATGCCAAACCAAGACTATAGAGACCACAAAGGCTTGTTTCGCCCCTGACAATTAAATTTCAACAACCTGGAACATAACCATGTGGAAGATTTGCATTGCAGGCAATTTGAAATAAAACTAATGATTGTGAACACAAAACATGAGCTGGCACAAGCACACTTAAACGTGCGCGAGCACACACGGGCCATTCGCATACATGTGTACACACACACACACACACACACACTTGTCGCGTTGGCGCAGAGGGAGAGAGGAGGAGCCCAATGACAGACAGACGCCCTCCCGTCCATCCTTTTCCCGTTATACACACACATGCACATTCTTCTGCATGGCGTTTGTGCTCCCTCAGCGCATGCTGGAATAAAGAAACACAAACGCTTGTGTCCACGTGTCGATACAGGGTCTCTCTCTCTCTCTCTCTCTCTCTCTCTCTCTCTCTCTTTCACACACACACACACACACACACACGTGTGCCCTCGCACGAGCATGCACTGACCTTTCTTTGCTAAACTGTTTCCATTGCACGATTTCCATGTTCTTGCGTTTAAAAAACTGACACCCCATCAACGTGACTCAACATTTTGCACGTGAAATCCGTGTTTTTATTCCTTCAGCGCGGTTGGACAAAGCGAAAAGTGAACTCACTTAGGCTGGCTTGTGTTTTGTGAATAGGCTAGGCCTGTTACCATTGTTGCGGCGATTATTGGCTCCGGCATGTTCAAGGTTGGACGCATTTCAAAACTGGATTTTGTGTCGTTCTTTTTTCACTGCGGTTGTGTTGTGAGCCGTGTCAGTTTGTGGCAAGCTGGTTTGTTATAAAGTGAACGTTGTCGTGGATTCATTTTTCGCTGCAAAGGGATTCACGGCAAACAGAAGTTTTATCTGTCGTTTGTGTGCAGTTTCGTCAAGGTTATGCCTTCTGTCTCCCATATTTTGTTCAACATTATTTCGGAAGTGCTACTGTTCCACGTTGTTCAGAATTCAAAAGACAACAGCTTTGTTAATAATCATAGCTGACAGAGGTGGTGTTACATCTTGCTTTCAAACAAACAGAAGAAAGAAAGAGAAGAAAAAAAGAAAGAGAAAGGAGTTACGTCAATGGTGGATGTTTACAGAACCAGCGTGTTGGTGTCTTCTGCCTCATGGAGTACGAGGTTCGAATCCTTGATAGTTTGTTGGAAGATTCCTGTTTGCCTATTCGGGATTTTGGATTTTGTGGCCTATGAAGGAAAGTGTTTATCAGTGGACCCTAGGATTTAACGTTGTAGTGTTAATCACTATTGAAGGCTGTTTTGCTGGAGCAGGATTGCATTATGCGTGTGTCATGGAAAGTTGTTGTGGAAGAGAAATGGTATGTCGTGGAGTATCCAGGCTACAGATGCGAAGGTTTTACAGGTAAGCGTGAAGTTTAATGTATTTATTTCGAGGATAATGGAATAAGCACTCGTGTGCTTTTTTTTTTTACATCTTGTCCCCGTGTGTATGCAGTTTTGTAAATTTTGTCGTCCGTTCCCACCGGCACACAATGGGTGTGTGTGTGTGTGTGTGTGTGTGTGTGTGTGTATGTGTGTGTGCGTGCGTGTGTGTGTGTGCGTGAGTGTGTGGTGTGTGCGTGTGTGTGTGTGTGTGTGTGTGCGCGCGCGCGCTGTGTGTGTCTGTGTTTAAGCCTTTGTGTAGAATTAGCAACGTTACACATAGCTTTGAATCTGCAGTTCAATCATTCCATCAATCAACCAGCATCATAATCAGCCAGCTCGTGGTCTAGTTCAGTATCACTCATGATGAAGAAAGGTTTTCAGTTACACACAGGCCTCTACCACCCTAAAATAACAAGCACTTACATCCACTGGAGCGGTGGTCTAGAGGGTAACGCACCTGTCTAAAAAGGGAGAAGTCAAGGGTTCGGTTCCCACTGGAACCAGAACTCTTTTTTTCTATCCATTAGTCCTTGAGTGCTTGGTGCTAGTCTTTCAGGAGATACAATAAACCGAGGCCCCTCGAGCTACACACATTTAGCGCTTGTAAAAGACCCTACGGCAACAAAAGAGTTCTTGAAAAATTATGTAGAAAAGAGTCACTCTCATAGTAAAACGAAAATATAAGCAAGAAGAAAGGGGTGACGCTGCTCTCGTGGCGATAGGCTATCTCCCAGGGAGATCAATCCGAATTTCATGCATAGAAATATGTCGTAACTGAAAATGGTGTACAATATAGTACATACAATACAGCACGAAACGATACAGTATAACACATACAACACAACACAACATCTAGTAAGAAGACTGAAAATACTACAACGAAACAGTATGTGATATCCTGGTAAGGTCAACAAAAAGCCAGAGATCCTGGGGATCAAATTCCGGATTCAATATCGCTTTCTTCGAAGCCGGACCGATTTCTTCATTTCGTTAGCTGCAAGTGGTGGCTTTTATTCCGAACCTTAAGCTGTGTCAGTTATTGATGTAAGCTAAGTGCTCAAGCCTACATCAAAATGTGGTTATACTTTGATATGGTATGTTGGGATTGTCTTCATCCATGATAAACCCTTAGCATAACAAGCCGTGAAAGTGGAAACAAATCTTTTGAAGATGAATTATGGCTGCCTGCAAGACGAAGTATTTAAAAACAACCATAAAATTTGAAAACGTTGAACGTTCAAGTTAAAAACAGATAGAGCAAACACCATTATGCAAACAGTGTAACTAACTCTTACAATGACATGAAATTGTTGCTGAATACTTAAGTTATTTCCCTTGCTTTAGCAAACGGTATTATGCAAACAGTGTAACTAACTCTTACAATGACATGAAGTTGTTGCTGAATACTCAGTTATTCCCCTTGCTTTAGCAAACAACATTATGCCAACAGTGTAACTAACTCTTACAATGACATGACATTGTTGCTGAATACTTAAGTTATTTCCCTTGCTTTAGCAAACAAGATCATGCAAACAGTGTAACTAACTCTTACAATGTCATGAAATTGTTGCTGAATACTTAAGTTATTTCCCTTGCTCTGTGACCAGGTTTCTCAGTAATCGGAGGACAAATCTGTGGAGTCGCTACTACATCCAGTCTTGCGTGAGCAGCTCGGAAACTATGGGAAACAAAGAAACTGTCTGTGTCCATGACAATGCCTTGAAGCAAGAAGAATGAGATACACTGCAAGTCAGTAAATAAAACTTATATTGGAGCGTAAGAAGCTACTAGCCAAATATGAATGTTAGATTAGGGGCTTCTTTGAGGAATAACTTCTACTGTCCATTTCTACGTTGTGGTTGGGTGGGGGGTTTTTCCATCGTCCAATTTGCTTGACTGAAGAATTTTGGATAGGTTGTATTTTTGTGTCGTAGTCTAAGACAGTGATGAAAAAACAGTTTTGTTTACTCTGTAGTCGCCAAAATCAAGATACAAAATAGAGGTCAGAAAGCTGAATTTTCGTGTCTCTATCTATAGTGAACGAGTGGCAGAAACTTATCGTTTAGCCTGCTGTAGAGGCCCTTGTGAGTTGCAGCACTTTTCTTCAACAAGTACTGGCAATAAAAGAATAAACAAATGCATGAACTTTTGACCAAAGAGACATTAAGTGGAAGACTTATGATAAAACTGAAAATGAAGGCAAATGTAACCCTGTTATCAGTAGCGTCAAAACCACAGAAGCCTACCAATTGGTGATATTATTATTTTAGTATGATGTAAAAAGAAACGTGTATGTCGGCAAGACAAAGGTGTTTTTTTTATACTTTACACGAGACCCTCGAAATCGCTGAATGTTCCGTATTCAGCACGAAAAGAGAGCATCCACAAATCAAGCAAATATTGAACAGAGTATTTTTGCTTGCTCAGCAATTGTCACGTTTACTGGGGAGAGCCCGTTTTTGTTTTTCCTGTTTATTTACCACCATATTTTTTGGTTTTCAAAGCATGGGACAATTCATCAAACTATCAGATCAGTTTTAAGTTGCAAAAAAGAATGTATGTTGTACAACTGCAAATGAGAAGGACTCTCCGAACAAGACAAGCAACTTGGTGTTAACACGATTGCTTGAAATTCGGTGCAGTTGTGGACTCTATTCCAGTACAGTGTGCTGTGTAAACTGGAAGCAGTAACTACACTCTACCCCCTTTAGTGTCGACAGCTTTCAATTAGTAACAGGAGCAAGATGAAAGAGGAAGAGAACAACAGCAATCCTAGGACGAAGAAGAGGAGGAAGAAGAAGAAAAGTGCAACAATTAACAACAAAGAACGGCAACTACATCGAAAGAGAACAACACCAGTAACGGAGAAAAAGAACAGCAACAACGAACAACAACAACATGAACAGAAAAAAGCATAAGAATAACAATAGCAGCATAAATTTTAAAAAAAACAGATGACAACAACGGAACAGAAGGAGGAGGAAAAAAAGAGGGGGAGGAGCAAACAGAAGGGGAAAAAAGGGGAGAAGAAGAAGAAGAAGAAGAAAAAAAAAGAAGAATTAAAATAACAACAGCGGAACGGTAGAACTTCAACAGCAAAAACAACGACGAAGTCGAAAAAAACAACAACACAAAACAACAAAGAAAAGTAGCAAAGAACAGCAACAGCAGCAGCTGAAGCCTGTTCTGTCTTTCACACTACATCGCCGCTGTCGTCGGCAGGAGCTCTACGTACTACCACCACCAGGGTTCTTCATCTTTCTCTTATCTCTGCTGGGTTCTACGATCTCCTGAAGCCCTCCCTGACCACTGACCTTCGGCAATGTAGGATGCTGGGAGTCTGCCTCTT
>CM054142.1:43739063-43756563 GCA_028751875.1 Rapana venosa
TAAATGGTAGTACATTACATTGCGTTGCAATGTATAGCATACTTTTTTGTGTATTTGGGTGTTAGCTTTGGGGGGGGGGGGGGGGGGGGGGGTATTTTTCTCACTTCTCCCCATCCACCCCCTATCCCCCTAAAAAAGTTGAACAGGGGGAGAAGTGAAGATTAAAATGGAAAATGTACACGGAATTGAGTATTGTATTGATACACATCTTTAGTTCAAAACAGTAAGAAAAACAGTGCCAATAAGAAACCATGTAGTACCCCTTCAATGAAAAGAGTTTTAAAGTTTAAAAAAAACAACAACAAAAAACCCAGTTATCCCTATCCATACACATCTGTGCTCCATCATCCCTCCCCCCCTCCCCCGCCCCTACAACTCACCCCTACCCCTAACTCCCACCCAAAAACAAACAAACAGAGGGGGAAAAAAATCCCCCCAAAACAGTCCAAAAGGGCATATTCGTATAACAGCAGCCGTCTTTGCGTTCAATAGTTCTCTGGTTTAAAAAAGAAAAGAAAAGAAAGAAAAAGGTGATCGCCTGTCTTCTCTCTCATCCCAACTTCCAACCCTTAGCAGCAGCAGCAACAGCAGAAGCAGCAACAGCAGAAGCAGCAGCAGCAACAGCAGCAGCAGCAGCAGCAGAAACAGCAGCAGAAACCATAATCAATGAAAACGAAGACGCCCCCCTGGAAAGGAGTACCAGGGAGTACTAACACACCCCTCTCTCACTCCTCACACATCCACTAACCACCACGATCACCATCTCTATACCACTGCCACCTCCACAGCTGCCACGAGACACACACACCACCACCACCAACCCCACCCCTACCACCATCACCACCACCACCACCACCACGACCGTCAGACAAGCCAGCAACCACCACGACCATCACCAACCCCACACGTGACCCCCTCATGGTTCTGAGAGAGAGAGAGAGAGAGAGAGAGAGAGAGAGAGAGAGAGAGAGAGAGAGATAGACAGACAGACAGACAGAGGGACAGAGAGAGAGACACCACACACACCAGAGACAGAGACAGAGGGACAGAGAGAGAGAACACAGAGAGAGACAGAGAGAGACAGACAGAGGGACAGAGAGAGACAGAGAGAGACACAGAGAGAGACACACACAACACAGACAGAAATATGAGGCAGGAGTTAGTACCCCCTGACACGTACTCTTGGCTGTTTTCATTACAAGAGTTGTCTTTTTTCCCCCCCCCCCCCCCCCCCCCCCCCCCCCCCCCCCCCCCCCCCCCCCCCCCCCCCCCCCCGGGTCTTTTCTACTAGGGACTTTTTCCAAACTAATCCACCTGTACCCCTCTCCTTTTTACCCTCCTCCCAAGGTTCCAAGCCCTGTGTCTGTCTCTGTTTGTCTTCTTTCTCTCTCTCTTTTCACACACACACCACCACACACTTGTACACACAAAAATACCATAAAACAACACTCATACACACACACCACACACAACCCACTCATGGGTACAAACACACCAAAACACACCACACTTTTTAACACACACACAAAACACACAAAAAACACATAACACCCCCTTTACACACACACTCCACACCCCCAAAACACACACACAAAACACACACACCCCACATAAACCCACACAACATACACACCATTTCCACACACACCACACAAAAACACACATAAACACACACCCCTTAAACACAAACACACCCCACTCAAAACACACCAAACAACCCACAAAACCACACAACTACCCCACCACACACACCAAAACAAACAAAATCACACCACACACACACCACACACACACACACCATACAACACCACAAACCAACAACACACAACTCCTCAACACATAAAACACACAACATACACACACCCCACACACAACACACAAAAAAAAAACCCCACCTCCCACACACAAAAACCCCCATACAACACACAACCAAACACACCACCACAAAACACACACACACACCACAACCAAACACACAAAAACACACACACAACGGAAGCCGCCGTCACTTTTTTTATGATCCTAACTACATTTTGTCTGGTCTTGAACAAACCCCCATCCCGCTGTCTGTTTTCTGTCCGTAAGTCTGCCCCCCCCCCCCCTCCCCCCCCCCCCCCCCCTCTCTCTTCTCTCTCTCTCCTTTTCCTCTCTTCTCCCCTTTTCTCTCTTTCCCCCCCTTCTCTCTCTCTTTCTCCTTTCCTTTCTCTTTTCCTCTGTTTTTCTTTCCCCTTTTTAATCTCTCTCCCCCTCCTTTCTTCTCTTCCCTCCCCCTCTCTCTCCTTCTCTTTCCCTTGTTCTTCTCTCTGTCTCTGTCTTTCTCTCTCTTTCTTTCTCGCTCTCCTCCTCCCTCCCTCTCTCTCCCCTCTCCCTCCCTCCCTCTCTCTCTTCTCCTCTCCCCCTCCTTCTCTCTTTCTGCCGTCTCTCTCTGTCTCTCTCTCCTTCTGTCTCCCCCTCTTTTCTCTCTCTCCCTCTCTCTTCTCTCTCTCCTCTCTTTCTCCCTGTGCTGTCTCTTTGTTCTCTCTCTCTTCTCCTCTCTCCTCTCTCTCTCTCTCTTTCTGCCTGTTCTCTTCTGTCTCTGTCTCTTTGTCTCTCTTTCTTTCTCCCCCTCCCCTTCCCTCTCTCTCTCTCTCCCCTCTCCCTTTTTCTGCCTGTCTCTCTCTCTGTCTCTGTTTGTTCTGTTTTCTTTCTGCCTTCCTCCCGTCCTCCTCTCCCTCTCTCTCCCCCTCCCTCTCTCATCCTCTCTCCTCCCTCTCTCCCTGCCTCCCTCTCTCCCTCTTTCCCCATGCTGTGTGTGGAGTAGGAGGGTGGTAAAGGGGACCTGACTAGCCGCTAAATAATTGACAGCGGGCTGCCACAGTATAGACAAGGCATGACGTCTGTCTTGCACATTTTTTTCCTTTCTCCCCCCCCCCCCCCCTCCCCCCCCCCCCCCCCCCCCACCCCCCCCCCCCCCCCCCCCCCCCGCCCATTCTCCTTCGTGTCCTCTCCTCCTCCTTCTCCTCCTCTCCTCTTACTCCTTCTCCTCCTCCTCCTCTCTTACTCCTTCTCCCCTCAACCCCCTCCTCCCTCTTCCTCCTCTTCGTCTCCTCCTCCTCCTCCTCCTGCTTCTTCTCCTCCTCCTCCCCCTCCTGCTTCTTCTCCTCCTTCCCTCCTCCTCCTCCTCTTCCTCTCTCTCTTCCTCTCGAGCCTCTAGTTTAAAGTTGGATTAGTCTAACTCCCTTGCTATTATACACACCCACAACGCTCCCTCTTTCGCATGTACACTTACAGTGCAGTCTTAGTAGTAGTTTTGTCGTTTGTGTGTGTGTGTTCGTGTGTGTGTGTGTGTGTGTGTGTGTGTGTTTCGTGTGTGTGTGTGTGTGTGTGAATGTGTATGTGTGTGTGTGTTGGTGTGTGTGTGTGTGTTTGTGTGTGTGTGTGTGTGTGTGTGTGTGTGAGTATGGTGTGTTTGTGTGTGGTGTTGTGTGTGAGTGTTGGTGTGTTTGTGTGTGTGTTGTGTTGTGTGTGTGTGTGTGTGTGTGTGTGTGTGTTGTGTGTGTGTTGTGAGTGTTGGTGTGTTTGTGTGTGTGTGTGTTGGTGTGTTGTATGTGTGTTGTATGTGTGTATGAGAGGAAGTTTGTGTGAGGAAGCTTGTGTGTGTGTGTGTGTGTGTGGCGGCGCGTTTGTGTGTGTGTGTGGTGTGTGCGTTTGTTGTGAGGGGTGGGGTGGGGGACATCACCGTGACTTTAAGTGGTGTGTGTAGGGGGGGGGGGGGGGAGGCAGTTGTGTGGTTGGGTGGGTGGGAGGGGGGATTGTTGGGGGGGTGTAGGAGGAACTCTGTGCGTGTGTGCGCGCGCGCGCGCACGCGTGGGGAATGGGGGAGTTTGAGAGTGGGTCTGAGGTATGTGTGTATGTGTGTGTGTGAGTGTGTGTGTGAGTGAGTAGTGAGTGTGTGTGTGTGGTGTGTGTGTGTGTGTGTGTGTGTTGTGTGCGTGCGTGTGTGTGTGTGTGTGTGTGTGCGTGTCTGTGTGTGGTGTGTGTGTGTGTGTGTGTGGTCGTATGTGTGTGTGTGTGTCCTCGTGAGATGAAAATGATTATGTCGTCATTGTGTGAACTGAATCACCTTAGCCTGTCTGTCTGCTTGCGGTTGCTTTGGGGGGTTCATTGTGTGTTATCTACAGCCGTACTCATAATTATTGTTTCCGCAAATGCGCCGCCAGTAAAGACCGGATTTCAAATGATTATTACGTACAAAGTGGTCATGTCGAATGATGTGACTTTTCACATTTTGAGATAATGGACATTCAAATTAAGGATAATAACCTTGAAATGTGGGACAATGATATCTCGTTTATGTCTACACGGAGATATTTATTAACAGGTTTTTTTAAGGTCACGGGCGGAGAAAGGGGGGGAGGGGGGTGGGGGTGTAGGAGAGTGTTGTCGGGATGATAGAGGGAGAGGGGTTGGGGGGGGGGGGGGGGAGAATTTTTATCGATAAATATTCTTACCTTATTGGTAAGCTTTTTTTTTAAAAAGAATGTTGTTAAGCATAATGTAAACATTTAGAGATGGGTTGGTTTTGTTTTTTTACTTGCACTGTTTAGTTTTTTATTTAGGTAGAAAAAGTGTTTTAAAAGACTTGTAGAATGTTTAAGATGCTATTCTTCGAAAACTGTGATTGGTGGTTGTTTTGTTGATGTTTGTTGGTTTTTTTATCTTCAGTTTGCTTTCGTTTTCTTTTTTTGTGTTTTTTTGCTTGTTTTGGGTATTTTTTGTTGGTGGTGGTGTCTGTGATATTGTTTGATTTTTTTTCGTTTTGTTATTCTTTTGAAGTTTTGTTGCGGATAGCGTATAGGTGACTTTACAATAAAGAATTGTTACATTTCATGCAATGGATTTTATATTTAAACCTGTGTATATATATATACACTGAAATGTATTTTGCTTCTGAAAACGTTTTACCTTGCTTTAAGCTGAAATAGCGCTCCAAAACATGTATATAAAGGTTATAATCACCCACGCCGTCTAGTAATGATAACACCAACCAGTATGCCTTTCATCAGTACAAGGTAATCGACAATGTATATTATCAGAGCTGTATGTATTATCGTGTGAATTGGGAAGCATGCATGCAGAAATCGCATTTTTTTCCTTTTCTTTTCTTTTCATGGGTCGTGTCGATGATGATGAATTTAGGGAGGGGAACTGGGTAGAGATGTAGGATCTCTTGTCGCGGTGGTCGGTTCTCGCCCTCTTCATTATTTCCCGCACGTTTTCTGCCTTTTTCTGGGGAAAGAATATCTTGTCGGGAATTGGGAACCGTGCGTGGTGTGGTGTGGTGTGGTGTGTGTATGTGTGTGTGGGAGGGGGGGGGGGGGTGTGGGAGGGAGGGGACGGGGTGGATGGGGATGTATGTGCGTCTGTTTGTCTGTCTGTCTGTCTGTCTGTCTGTCTGTCTCTCTCTCTCTCTCTCTCTCTCGTTCTCTCTCTCTCTCTCTCTCTCTCTCTCTTCTCTCTCTCTCTCTCTCTCTCTTCCTCTTCCTCCTTCTCTCTCTCAGAGTTCAGAGTTCTCTCTCTCATTACCACTATCCTCTCTCTCTTCTGTCTTCCCCCTCATTCCCTCCTCTTCCCCCATCTTTACCCTTCTCTTACTCCCCATCCTCACCTCTCTTCTCTCCTCTCTCTACCCTCCCTCTCCCCTCCATCGCTCTCTTCCCCCCCCCCCTTTCTCTCCCTTCTCTCTCTCTCTCTCTCTCTCTCTCTCTCTCTCTCTCTCTCTCTCTCTCTCTCTCTCTCTCTCTCTCTCCTCTTCTCTCTTCTCGTTGTGCCTCTGTCTGTCTTGTCTCTCTCCCTTCTCTCTCTCTCTCTCTCTCTCTCTCTCTCTCTCTCTCTCTCTCTCTCTCTCTCTCTCTCTCTCTCTTCTCTCTCTCGCTCTCTCTCTCTCTCTCCTCTCTCTCTCCTTCTCTATCTTTCTCTTTGTGTCTCTGTCTGTCTGTCTGTCTGTCTGTCTGTCTGTCTGTCTCTCTCTCTCTCTCTCTCTCTCTCTCTCTCTCTCTCTCTCTCTCTCTCTCTCTCTCTCCCTCCCTCCCTCTTCTCTCTTTCTCTTTGTGCCTCTGTCTGCTGTCTCTCTGTCTCTCTCTGTCTCTCTCTGTCTCTCTCTCTCTCTCCCTCTCTCTCCCTCTCTCTCCCTCTTCTCTCTTTCTCTTTGTGCCTCTGTCTGCCTGTCTCTCTGTCTCTCTGTCTCTGTTCTCTCTCTCTCTCTCTCTCTCTCTCTCTCTCTCTCTCTCTCTCTCTCTCTCTCTCTCTCTCTGCTCTGCTCTCGTCTCTCCTCCCCCTCCCTCTCTCTGTCACCTGACTGGACTGGTCAGCTAGCTGCCTGTGGCAAAGCCTTCATTCGTTAAGTTCAGTCGAGAAGTGAGCGTGGACAACGGAAACGATGCCACACAGAACTGAAGGCATGTGGAGTGATCAATGCGAAAACTCGGTCACACACACACACACACACACGCACATACACACACATACTCACACACACCACACCACTCACACACAACACACACGCATACACAACACAACACAACACTCACACGCACACGCAGACACACACACACACACACACAACACATACTCATACGCACACGCAGACACACACACACACATACACACGCACGCACGCACGGACACACACACACACACACACTCACACCACCCTGCTGTTAGTGTTATGAGAGTGTCAGTCCAGCAGTGTGTCATTAATTGCAAAACACTCCCCCTACCATATACCTATTAATTTATCTTTGCTGTGGGTGAGTGCTCTCTGTCTGTCTGTCTGTCTGTCTGTCTCTGTCTCTCTGTCATTGTCTGTCTGTCTGTCTCTCTCTCTCTCTCTCTCTCTCGCTCTCTCTCTCTCTCTCTCTCTCTCTCTTCTTCTCTCTCTCTTCTCTCTCTCTCTTCTCCTCTCTCTCTTCAATTTATCTAAAGCCTTTATCCTTGCGTATTAAAGACAATTCGTTAATTCCTTCCTTCCTCTCTCTCTCTCTCTCTCTCTCTCTCTCTCTCTCTCTCTCTCTCTCTCTCTCTCTCTCTCTCTCTCTCTTTCTTTCTTTCTTTCATTCTCTTATCTAAAGTCTATAATTATCCCTGCGCATTAAAGACAATTCCTATATTCATTCCCCTCTCTCTCTCTCCCCTCTCTCTCTCTCTCTCTCTCCCCTCTCTCTCTCTCTCTCTCACTCCCCCACTCCTCCCTCTCTCTCTCCCCTCTCTTTCTCTCCACCCTTTCCCTAATTCACTCTCTCCTTTGTCACCCACCACCCACCCCCCCACCCATTCTGTCTCTCTATTTCAAGCCGGGCTATTTTTTGTTCCTGTGGTAGAGCCCCTCGACAGCTTTTCCAAGTAATTCTGACACCTGCGCTCTATCTGTGAGCATCCCTAGCCTCCATGGCTGTAGCAGGTCTGCTGATCCTGGTGCCCCCTCCCGCCCCCCCCCCCCACACCCTGTCATCCCTGTGACCATTCCGTGTTTCAAGCCTGCTCTAGAACTCCACATACTTATAGCAGTGGGTGAAGTGCATCGCACCTGTGTTCAATACGAGGTGTTGGGTTTGTTTGGGTGTTTTTTTTCCCCTCGTCAGGGTAGATTTAAGAAATACGGGGATAACGTCGGGATATATTTAAGAAATAACAGGGATAACGTCAGGATAGATGTAAGAAATGCGGGGATGACGTCAGGATAGATGTAAGAATTACAGGGATAACGTCAGGATAGATTTAAGAAATACAGGGATGACGTGAGGATAGATTTAAGAAATACGGGGATAACGTCAGGGTAGATTTAAGAAATACGGGGATGACGTCAGGATATATTTGAGAAATACGGGTCTGACGTCAGGATAGATTTAAGAAATACAGGGATGACGTCAGGATAGATTTAAGAAATACAGGGATAACGTCAGGATCGATTTAAGAAATACGGGGATGACGTCAGGATAGATTTAAGAAATACAGGGATAACGTCAGGATATATTTAAGAAATACAGAGGATAAATGATTCATTACCTAATAGATTGAGTACCTTCACTCCTAGATAAATAAGTTATGTATAAATGAATGAAATACTCATTTGATTTGATTAACTGACTCGTTAATTGATAGAGAGATAAATAAACCAATAAAAGTCTCATTGTCATCTCCAACAAAACAACGCACGCACGAACTTTGTACGTTGTTTGTTTCCTAGCCTTAAGTTTTAAGAAATTGCATTGGTAAAACTTGCGATTCATCGTATAAAGAAAAAAGGATGCTTTAAAGTCACAGCGATCAGCACTCTTGGTCTTTTTATCAGCAGTCTTGGTCTTTCCGTTTGTTCTTGGTCTTTCTGATAGAGCTTTCTGGGTCTCCTGTCAAGCACTCTTGGTTCTCTGTGAGTTCTTCAGGCACGTCCTTCTGATGGTGCTCTTGTCAATCCCTTAGCGCTTTTTCGCCCTTCTGTCAGTTGTATACGTCCTCCTGTTTGCACTTTGGGGTTCTGACAGTGTGTTGCCGTCTTCCAAACAGAGGACTTTTCAGTTCTTCCATTAGTATTCTTGTTCAGTGACAAATGTCTTCTTTTTTTTCCCATCTCACAATGGATGTTCTAGTTCCTTTCAATCAGGATTTATTGATGCCATCTCTTATTGTCTGTTTTTGTGCTTTGAAATTTAAAAAAAAAATTGTACCTTGGACTTCTTATCTGAACTGTAACTTTTATCGAAGTGACAGCCCTGCAGGCTATGACCTCTGTGGTCGGCAGGGCTATAAACAATACGATTTGATTGCTTTACTTCTTGCTCCTTCTTTTCCAACGAAAATTGACCTGCTTAGTGTATTCTCTCTAGCTGTGATTTTCAGTCATCCTTTACGGGGGTCTTTTGTTCCTGGGGACAGGAGTAGGGGGACAGGGAAGCTGGGAACTACACGACATCGTGCACTAACCCTTTACCCGCCGGTCCATAAACATCGGCAAATACTCTCCCTGACCCGGAAGAAAAATGGCCACTGTCCCGGAAGTTGACAGTGCCCGTTTGTCTCCCCTTTCCCGCTCTCTTGCGCGGCCTTTCCGGTTCCTCTCAGCTCCTCTGTGTTTTTCTGTGTGTGGTCTCTTTCGTGTGCTACATCTTTTTTCTTCCGCTGGTGATATTTCTGCGAGTATAGTTTCGCGCTGTCAGCCTCTGTGGAGTCGGTGGCGTAGCCCGGTGGTAGCTGAGGTGTGTGGGAGCGCGTGTGGGTCTGGAATTGATGCCAGGGAGCCAAGAGGGTGGGGAGAGAGTTCGTCGTTTTTCTTAATGATAGACATGTTGAAGACGCTGTGGGAAACAGTTGGGAGATGAATCTACCCACGCACGCACGCCCATACTCGTTCTCTCTCTCTCTCTCTGTCTCTCTGTCTCTCTGTCTCTCTCTCTCTCTCTCTCCTCTCTCTCTCTCTCTCTCTCTCTCTCTCCCTCCCTCCCCCCTCCTCTCTCTCTCTCCTTGTTCCCTCCTTTCTTCCTCCCTCTTCTCTCCATCTTTATCTGTATTTTTTTTCTTCCCCAGCTAAATCTACGAAACCGAATAGACAAAGACAAAAAGCGTTATTTGTAAAATGACATCACGCCAAGAGGAGGAGAGAGATATAAAGCAGTACATATCAGACTCAAGAAACCAACCACATAACTTTTACACAGTATTTCTCATGTTCGTGATCTTTTTTAAAAAAATGTGATAACGTTTGCGATTAAAAAAAATTCACACCCACCCCACCCCACACCCCCAAATTGCTGAAGAGAAATTCTGTGATCTTCAGAATTAAGTTACCTCCAAAAAAGAAAAAAAAATCTATGGTGCCAGAGTGAAATTGCAAACGAGATTTCAACATACGGGGAAGTTTAAGAAACGAAAGTGAAAGAGACGAACCTTCAACCGCTCAGCTTAGAGTGATTTTGAATATTGTGCTTCAAGGTAAAATCGACGATGCGGTATTAACCCTCATCTACAAAAAGGATGGGGAGGGGTAAGATTAATTAAACGATATAGAAAGCTAGAATAGAGTGTCTTAAGAAGGTGAAAAAGGCAAGCACGACATAAGACCAGTCATCGTTAATGTTGTTTCGATAACAAACCCCACAAGAATAGCAGCATGGCTGCAAGATCATTTTCACGGCAGCAGCAGCAGCAGCAGCAAAAACATTGTAGAGTGTTGTTAATATTGTGAATTTTACGGTCACCTTAACTCTGTGGTTTCGTCATTTAGACTCTGGTCAGTAGCTGCAACAACAACAAAATTATTGCTATGACCGTTTCAACCACTGCCACTAGGAAATGATATCATAATAATAGCAATAATAACAATGATAAAGATAATAATATTATCATTTTAAAAAATGATAATATTTGGTGCATAATTTGCCTCAGTACCAATAATAGCAAGAGCCATGTTGCCAAATTGATACTTCAGAGCTGACAACAGCAGCAGCAGCAACAACAACAACATATTACAAAGTATAGCTCTATATTCACTCCAACAAAGGTTATTTGCAGGAGTTAGCTAGAAAGCTTATAGCAACAAGAACGTTGCACAGTTTTGATTTTTTTTTTTTTTTAAAAGAAAGTTACCAGCAACAGCACAGCGTTGCAAAATTTCCCGAGCAACAACAACAACAACGACAACAACAACGACAACAACATTGCCGAACAAAAACCCAGAACGGACAGCACTTTCAGCTGCACACGTGGCTACACTACTACTACTACGGTCCCAACACTACACGATCCTGAGAATTTTTTTAAAAAACAAACCGTGGTACAGTGACAACTCGTTTTCTTCTTCCGTATCAGCTTCGATGTTGGTGGAAACAAAGTAATGGGTCAAGATTAGGAGGAGGAGAAGGAAGGGGGGTAGGTGGTATCTCGCTCATACTGGTTGACACACGCCTGTCCTCTTCTCCTCCCTTGTCAGCCAGACTCCTGAACAACGCTGCCCGCTTGTGGTGTAGTAGACCAGACACAGACATAGCAGCGGTCCCTAACCTAGCCCCCCCTGGGGTTTCTGGATCCATGGACAGGTTTAAGGAGGCGTTGATAGACAGACACTGACTGTATCACAGACTGCTTTGGAATAGTATGCTTGCAAAGGACTGCCTGCAGTGGAAAGGGGGGGGGGGGGGGGGGGGGGGGGGGGGGGGGGGGGGGGGGACACTGCAGTCGGTTTCGGTAACAAACAAGGCGCCTCGCCTCACTTGGCAGTAAAGGCTTCTCGTTTCGGTTAATATGGTAATTTTTTTTTTAATGGTGTGGTGGTGGTATTGAAAAGGTTTGCAGAAAAAGATTGTCAAAACGTGGTGGAGTGAGGGAGTGAGTGAGGGAGTGAGGGATGAGTGAGGGAGTGAGTGAGGGGTGAGGTGTGGTGAGAGTGAGGGAGTGTGAGGTAGTGAGTGAGTGGGTGAGTGAGGGAGTGGTGGGCTGTAAAGCTTTCTCGCCCTGTCTTGTGCGCGTAAAACTTGTTGAAGTTCTCCGTGATGATGGGGACAGGGATGGCCAGCGTGAGGACGCCGGCTATCGCGCACGCCATGCCCACCAGCTTCCCTAAAGGACCTACAGGGACGACATCACCGTAGCCCACAGTCGTCATGGTGATGATGGCCCACCAGAATCCGTCCGGTATGGACTGGATCTGCGAGCCCTTGGTGTCTAGCTCCGCGAAGTAAACCGCTGAGGAAAACACGAGGATGCAGACCCCTAGCGCCACGAGGAAGAGGCACAGGCCCCCGAAACTGGCTTTGAACGTCAAGATGAGGATCTGCAGCCCCGCCGAGTGCTTGGTCAGTTTGAAGATGCGGATCAGGCGGATGACCCGAGGAAGGCCAGGGAGGTGCTGGACTTGGCGTCGCCGCAGTTGGTGTTGGTCACCATGTTGAACACGGTGACGTAGTAGGGTATGACCGCCGAGAAGTCCACGAGGTTCTTGAAATCCTTCATGAACTTCTTCTTGCTAGGGCACACGGCTACCCGAATGAGAACTTCGAAGGTGAAAAAGGCTGTGCAAATAGTCTCCAGGATGAAGAAGGGATGGGCGAAGTTGGGCTTCATGTCCCCCGTGCAGCCGATGTCGGCCAGCTCGGGCAGAGTCTCCACGCAGAACACGGCGATGGAAATGACGGTGACCACCACAGAAGCGATGGCGATGACGTAGGCCACGGTGGAGGTCTCCGGGTACTCCATGGTCATCCAGATCTCGCGCTTCAGCCCTTTCTCGGGCAGGACCACCCGCTCCGTCACGTACCCTTCCTCCCGGCGGTACTCGTCCACCACGTCCTTCTCGATCTCGAAGAAGTCCAGCTCCGACAAGAAGATGTCATCCGGCACCGGAGGCGGCCGTTGGAGCTGCCCGCCGTAGATGTAGTAGTCGAAGATGGCGTCGAAGGTGGGCCGGTGCCGGTCAAAGAAGTACTCGTTCTTCTTCTGG
Organism: Rapana venosa; assembly: GCA_028751875.1. Taxonomy (NCBI): domain Eukaryota; kingdom Metazoa; phylum Mollusca; class Gastropoda; order Neogastropoda; family Muricidae; genus Rapana; species Rapana venosa. Next base: position 43,751,530 of record CM054142.1, read on the forward strand.
TCGAAGAACTTGCGCCTCTTGGCCGGGTTGCCCAGCAGCGTGTCGGGGTGCCTCTCCAAGGTGGCCCGCCACGTTTCGAAGTACTGGCCGCTGACGTTGATCACGATGCGGTCGCAGGTGTCGAGCGCGCACTGGTGGCTGGAGGCGAGCATCTTGCCGGACTTGGCCCGGCAGCCCGGGTTGAGGCGCGGCGAGTGCTTGGAGACATCGCTGCCGTGCAGCTCGTTGCTCTCCTCCGAGTTGATGCGTTCCCGGCTGGCGATGGTGCGGCGGTACTGGGCCTGGTTGAGCATGGACACCACCGCCATGGTGACTGCTGCGGCGCCGCCCGCTGCCGCCCGCTGCCGCCCGCCTCAAGGATGGGCGTGAGGGAGGCAGGGAGGCTGGGGGCACATCTGGAAATGATGGAGGATTTGTTGTGATGAGGTGTGGTTGGTTGGTTGGTTGGTTGGGGTGGGTGAGTGGGTGGGTGTGGTGGTGGTTGTGGTGGTGATTGCGGTGGTGGTAGTGGTGGTTGTGTTTTATTTTTTATTTTTTATATATTTTTTTTTATACCACTTTCAGTCACGAGATTTCTCTGCGTGAAATTCGGGCTGCTCTCCCCGGGGAGAGCGCGTCGCCACAAGAGCAGCGCCACCCTTTTTTTTTTTTTTTGGTCTGCAACTGTATTTGTTTCCCTATCAGAGTGGCTTTTTTCTAAGAATTTTGCCAGGGACAACTCTCTTGTTGCCGTGGGTTCTTTTACGTGCGCTAAATAATTATGTGTAGCACACGGTTTATCGTCTCATCCGAAAGACTAGCGCCCAGACCACCACTCATGGTCTAATGGATGGGGAAAAATTTCGGGCCCAAACGGGGTACGAACCACGCACACACCCGACCCGGACTTTTCGCATTCTAGACAGGCGTGTTACCTCTAGACCACCGATCCACTGGTAGAAGTGGTAGTAGTAGTAGTAGTTGTAGTAGTAGAAGTAGTTGTAGTAGAAGTAGTAGTAGTAGTAGTAGTAGTAGTAGTTGTAGTTGAAGTAGTAGTAGTAGTGGTAGTAGTGGTTAGTAGTTAGTAGTAGTTAGTAGTAGTAGTAGTAGTAGTAGTAGTAGTGGTGGTGGTGGTTGGTGGTGGTGGTGGTAATAATGATGATGATAATAATATAATAATGATAATAATAATGATAAAACTACTACTAATACTAATAATGGAATTTATATAGCGCTATATCTTGTTAAAACAAAGCAAAGCGCTTGCATTCAACCAACTCCTACACGTGCAACCCACAATGGTTGACAGTTTTAACAAATTCAAATGTACACACGCGCGCGGGCGCGCGCGTACGCGCACGCACACACACACACACACACAGATTAGTAGTAGTAGTAGTAGTAGTAGTAGTAGTAGTAGTAGTAGTAGTAGTAATAGTAGTAGTAGTAGTAGTGGTGGTGGTGGTGGTGGTGGTGGTGGTGGTGGTGGCTGTAATAATGGTTGTGGAGGGGGGGGGAGTTGTAAAAGTGGTAGTGATAATGGTAGAAGTGGTAGTGGTTGTGGTAGAATATAGGGGTAGCTAGCAGCATAGGAAGAAGTGGCTGTGGTAATAATAGTAGTAGCAGTAGGGGTGGTGGTAGTGGCAGCATCTTTATGTGTGTGGTTGGAGGGAGAGTGGAGGGTTGGAAGTGGAAATGAAGGATGTGTATGTGCCTGTTTGTGTGTGTGTTTCTGTGAGTGTTTGTGTGAATGTGCGAGTGTAGTTTGTGTTTTGTGTTGTGTGTGTGTGTGTTGTGTGTGTGTGTGTGTGTGTGTGTGTGTGTGTGTGTGTGTGTGTGTGTGAAAATCAGAATCAGAAGTTTCATGGCCGTAAAGTAACAGGAACTTACTTGACAAAACGAAATTACCCAAACATAATTTAGTAATAACTTAGGGATTTCATTCATTGGTTCACCTAACAAGAAATGGGTTTTTTTCAATGATGTGCATTAAAAACGTCATTATATTCTTTTTAATCTTTTTTTTTTTTTGGGGGGGGAGAGCACGGTTATTTCTGCTTGATGATTATCTGGTGCAATTATTTTACCTAATTTGCGCACTACACCTTTCATAGACTTTTTGCCACCAGCTTTGAAATGTATGAGTAAATTATTTTGTAAGTGCGTCAAATGAAACACCATTTGTCAGTGAAATGAAGCTCATCTTTTGTTTTGTTGTAGTATTGACATTTTTCCTGGGTTTAGTCTATGATTATCATCTGTGTCTATCGTCAAATCATGTCAATTTGTAGGGAATACACGGAACGGGCTATATATAGCTCTTTGTTTTTGCAGGGGTGGGTTGGAACCTACATTCTTTTGTCGCTTAAGTATGAACATGAAGCTTTATGAATTCTCGTTTTCCAACAAAACCGATATGTTTTATATGTTTTCGTCACCAAAGTTGTACAAGTCGAGCTTTGCATATTCTTAATTTTTTGACAAAACCAAAGAGCTTTTTTAAAAAAAAATATATATACAGGCTAAAGCTGTTTTAGCGCTAAGTTTTGCTCTACCATTACACATTATTTTATTTTCATGACTGAATACTGCAAGGGGATAATCAACAACTCTCTCGTCAATTTTCATCAACAGAACCCCCCAGTTTACACAATAAAGAGTGGCGAACTCAACTCACACATGCATTAGCCTCCATCGCCTCACCATCTCTTCCGGCACCCTTCCCACAATCCTCCTGATGACGTCACTTCCTGTGGGATGGCCGCGGTCCCCAACACGTGCCGCGAGCTCATTGGCTATGGGCAGGACCACAGCTGGCTGCAGTGTAGGCTGGGAGGTGTCTTTCGTTGTTGGTGTTGGTGTTGTTGGTGTTGATGCTAGCTAGTCTCTTGTCGACCTTGTGGTCCCAGCCTGGACGACCAAAACCTCTCTCATCTGAAACTGTTAAACACGACAACTGCAGTCAGTGGGGAACGGGTGGCTGCGCTGCAACAACGACAGCAACAGCAACAGTAACAGCATCAATAACAACACAGAGATTAGTGATAGCGCTGGGGGTTGACAGTGTTAGTCTTTGAGGCAGGTATTTGGGGAGAGAGAGGAGGGGTGGTGGCGGGGACGGGGGGGGGGGGGGGGGGGGGATGGTGATATCTATAGAATTGTTTGAGCGGGTCTCCCTCACGCGCGTGGCCACGGAAGCAGGCGCGCGTACGCACGAACTGGGGCATGCAGGGTAGGCCTAACACGCAAACACAAAACATGTAAGGTCTCGTGCACTGACGTAAGCACACATGCACTAACGCACGCGTGTGTGCACAAATATAGGTATACGTGTGCTCACATACACACAGACACCCACACACACGCGTAGGCAAGTACCGCACGCACACATGCACACGCACACGCGCGTACACACACACACACACACGCACGCGCGCATACACATTTATATCAGTTCATGTGTGACCAAATAAATATTTTAACGTATTTAAAAAAAAATTAAACTTTGAATGCCAAAACGAAAGGCAGAAGCAGACCCTACCCTCTCTCTCTCTCTCCAAAAAGGAAGAACAGAGACAAGAAGAAGCCGGATGTGAAAGGAAGATATTAATAATAATAATAATAATAATAATAATAATAATAATAATAATATATGGAATTTATAGAGCGCCATATCTTGCAATTACAAATCAGAGCGCTTCCATTCAATCCGCTCCTACACAAGTAACCAACAATGATTAACAGTATTTTAACAAATTCAAATGTACACACACACACACACACACACACACACAGGTCGTACATTTCAGCAGGGTGGTGGAATTTTGGCTTTTAAAGGCAGGGACAGATATGATATTAAGGAACTAGACAGAATCAAAGACAGGGATGCGAAAGAGAGAGAGAGGATTCTTAGCATAAGAGTTTCCAGGAAGATGGGGACGGTGTTTATTCTGACAGACCCCCACCCAGTATTCCCACGGGAAGGGGAAAGGTTTGATCTTATCGGTTCACAGTCAACAACTTTGTTGTGCTTTTATCCATTCTTTAAAATAATGCTTACCTGGCAGGCACTGTTCGCTGTTATTTAACATATCAATAGGTTTTTCGTTTTTTTGCTGTTGTTGGGGTTTTTTAGCAGGAGGGGTGGGGGGGGGGAGCAGGTGTTGTTAAATTTTGCTCTTTTTGGTAGGTGTTGCTTACTCTAATTTAAATGCATCAATAGATTGGTTTTTTAAAGTATCATAACTATCTCCTATGTGTAAATTCTTTGAAGTGTGCTCTTTGATGGGGCTCTGATTGTTCGTATTCAAGATACTAGCAGTTTGGTTTTCTTTCTTTCTCAAAGATTCTTTAACACATAATCTTTTGATAGGCGCTAATTCTTCGATCCTGCTGTACGGAAGTGAAACCTGGACATTGACTGCTGAAACAGCAAAGCGAATCCAGTCATTCGAAACAAAATGCCATAGAAAACTACTGGGCATATCCTGGAGAGAACGAAAGACCAACGAATTTGTCAAGAGTCAAATAACACGGCTGGCAGGTCCACAGGAACCCCTTCTCACCATCGTCAAGAAGAAAAAGCTGACATGGTTCGGCCACGTCACCCGCCACAACACTCTGCCCAAAACAGTACTGCAGGGAACACTCGAAGGTGGCAGAAAGAGGGGAAGACAGAACAAGTCATGGATGGACAACATCAGAGAATGGACCAGGATGAATGACTCGGCACTACTGCGCAGAGCCGAGGACCGAGATGGATGGAGGAGGCTTACCACGGCATCGTCTTTCATGTCTCCCCCACGACCGCCAAGGTCACGGGTCTGATGATGATGATGAATTCTTCGTATTTAACTTACCAACATATCTTTTATCTCGATTCACCAATGGTGAGATTTTTTTTACGTATGCGACCGCCACCCCCACCCCAACATTAAGGTAGCCACATTCTGACTTCGGGGACACAGTTGGGAACTGAAGCTACCAGTTTTGCCAGGACAGACAGTCAGGGGGGTACCTCCTCACTCTATCCGATTCTCAACTGTCGTGGGTTCT
>CM054142.1:43759063-43761563 GCA_028751875.1 Rapana venosa
TAAACAGACAGACAAGACAGATTGATAGATAGGTAGATAGGTAGGTAGGTAGGTAGGAAGATAGATAGATAGATAGATAGATAGATAGATAGATGATAGATAGATAGATAGTAGATAATAGATAGATAGATAGATAGACGGAGAGATAGATGGTTAAATAGATAGATAGATAGATAGGTAGACAGGTAGACAGGTAGACAGGTAGGTAAGATAGATAAATAGACAGACAGACAGCTACAGGGCTACAGTCTAGAGAGATGGATAGATAGATAGATAGACAGACAGACAGACAGACAGACAGATAGATAGATAGATAGATAGATAGATAGATAGATAGATAGATAGATAGATAGATAGATAGATAGATAGATAGATAGATAGATAGATAGATAGATACACAGAGAAATAGATAGAGAAACAGATGGATAAACATAGAAAGAGAAACAGAGAGAGGTGGGGAAGGAGGGAGACTTGGTTCGATTTCATTCAACTGATTGATTGATTGACTGATTGATTGACTGATTGACTGATTGGTTGAAAAGAATAATTATAATAACTGGATGATGGGTTGGAAAAAAGGACAACCAAGAATGCAAGCACGCAAACAAGAGAAAGAAAGAAAAGTGGGGGTGGGGGAATCACAAGAGAAAAGAAGAGATATAAAACATTGAAAATGATTAAATCAGCAGATCAACCAACCAATCAATCCATCAATCAGTCAACCAACCAATTGGTCAGTCAGTCAATCATTCAGTCAATCAAGTTAAAACTACTAAGTAAAAAAAGAAGCAAATCAACAAACAGCCCCATCCGTCTACCCACAAACCTTGCTTTTCTGTGTGTGTGTGTGTGTGTGTGTGTGTGTGTGTGTGTGTGTGCGTGTGTGCGTGCGTGTGTGTGTATGTGTGTGTGTGTGCGCGCGCGAGGGTAGGGGAAGAGAGTTTTAGGGCACGTACACATGCGTACATATGTGGTGCGTATGTGCGCATGCATGTATGTTTGTACATGTGCATGCTTGCTTGTATGCGTACCTCTGTGGGTGTGCACGCGCATGCATGCTTGTGTGCATGTGTGAGTGTGTACGTGTGCGCGTATGGGTGTGTGTTAGGAAGCGTCCAATGATGCATATCCAGTATCATGACCGCAAAGAGCAGTCTTCTAATTTATTTATTTATTATTTATTCTTTTATATCGAGGATAATGGAATAAGCACTCGTGTGCTTTTTTTCATCCTGTCCCCGTGTGTATGCAGTTTTGTTAAATTTTGTCACCCGTTCCCACCGGCACACAATGGCCTTCTCTTTCTAAAAGCGGAACGGGTTTTAACGTGTGCGCAAGATGTTCTGCGTGCGTTCGCACACGGGACCTCGGTTTTTAGTTTCATCCGAAGGGTGCTCCTTAGGAAGTGACTGCAGCTTTCAACGTTCTTTTAATATACACTTCTGTTTTTCTTTTGTTGGCTCCCGTCGGGGCACTCGACAAAGATGATCCCGCCAATCCCACGAAGCCATGTTTTGTGTACTTTAATACCGTGATATCCCTTTGTAGGAGCATCGTTGCCTTGTTGTTGTTGTTGTTGTTGTTGTTGTTATTTATTGATCTTATACCATTGTTGTTATTGTTGCTGCTTTTGTGTGGTGGTGTTGTCACTGCTTTGTTGTTATCATTATCATAACTATATATTTTTTTTTTTGTTACGGCTGATATTATTGTTGTTATCATCATCATCATCATAGGACTAGGATGAATGAGAGCGCTTTGATTTGTTTATTTGCAAGATATAGCGCTGTATAAATTCCATGTGTTATTATATTATTATTATTATTATTATTATTATCATCATCATCATCGTCATAAGTATCCTCATTATCATTATAGTTATTGTTGCTTCTTCCCTTTTTGAGTGTGTGTGTTTCTACACGCGCGCGCGTGCCTGTGTGCGTTTGAGTATGTGTGCGCTCGTGCACGCTTGCGTGTGTTTTGTGTGTTTGTGTGTGCGTGCGTGTGTCTTGTTTTGTGCCTGTGCAAATGCACGCGTATAACTGCACTGGTGGCGAATATTGCTTGTTTTGTATGATTTCGCTTGTTTAGGGCGGGGTAGGTAGGGGTAGGTATAACTGCTGACACGGGTTTGTGTTTCGAGAAAAGCCTTTTTGACGACTCGTTACTTTTCTTCTTCCTCTTCGAACACTTCAGACAGCATCTACTGCTGCTTTTCGTATGAGCGAAAATGCCTTACGCTGACGTTAAGCGCCTGACAAGTCTGGCCCAGCGCATCCGACTTGGGCGTAAGAGAGAACTGTTATCTTTTATTTGAATTACCAATATTATACTTTTGGCCAGTGATGATTCACCCTTTCCCACAAGAAACCAACTCCCATGTGTCTGTGTGATTGCGTGCGTGCGTGCGTGTGTGCGTGCTTCTGTGTGTGTAATGATATGGTCACAGGCGCGACTGTGTCTGCTAATCGCTTCCCGCTCTGTCCCTTAAAACACGGCA
>CM054142.1:43776563-43779063 GCA_028751875.1 Rapana venosa
AGTATTTTGAATTATTTACATACTTGTGAAAGTCATCAGTCATCCCTATAAAGTTTGTGTACCTCTGTGTCCCAGGAAAGTATTTTCAAAAACAATGTGTAGCGGTACTTTGTTTTTACAACATGCACACTTTTTGCAAACAAACAATCACAAACCTCAAGTTGTCCTTCACCTTCATCTATCCCGTGGTCTAATGGACCGTTGGGGCACCACTGAGGATTTTGCATCCAGCTTCCTCCACTCCTTGTGGTTTTCAGCTTTCTGCAGCAAGTTGTTCCACTCAAAGCCAGTCTATTCTCTGATGTTGTCTTCCTATCGCTTTCTCTTTCTCTGCCTCTTCGTCTCCCTCCTTGTAGTATTCCCTGTAGGACAGTCTTGGCTGTCCAGATGTTCGTGTGACGTGCCCATAATTACCACATCAGTTTGCATTTCTTCACTGCAGTCAGGAGCTCTTCATATGGCCCGATGGCGTTTTCAATTCTGGTTTTCACTTCCTCACTAGTAGTATGATCTCTGTATGAGATACCAGAAGTTTGAGAAAACATCTCATCTCTATTGCCCATATCCTTCTTTCATTGTCTGCTGTTATGGACCACGTTTCACATGCATACAAACTAATATGGACATGAACAGAGAACGCATCAGTCTGATCTTGAAGCTGATGGCGATGTTCTTGTCGTTCCAGAGGACTCTCAGTTTGGTCATTGCAGCTGTGGTCTGGGTCATCCCAGAGAGAATTTGGTCCTTCTTTCGAAACTATAGCTCCCAGATATTTAAAGCTATGGACGATCTTCATTTTCTTGTTGTCTATGACACTGTCAGTGCTGATGCCATTGGCACTATTTGTCATCAGCTGGGTTTTCTCTGCGCTGATGTACAAGCCATGTATCGAAGAGGCTTCATCAAGGTGATTTACGAAGTTGACCACCTCTTGCTTGTTTCCACCTGGACAGTTATGAGACTGTCCAATTGTTTTTAAATCCTGACGAACTGGCGCAGAAAAAACGATTAAAAAAAGGTGGAACTGTCCCAGGTTGTTTCTTGGGTTAGGTCATTTTGAAAATAAAAATCCAAATTGGACGACAAGTTTTTGACATAGGGCGTACATTCTATGTAAACTCACAAGCTGAAAAACCGTCAATTCCCTTTAAGAAACCGCCCTCCTCCTCCACCCCTTTACAGCTCTCTCTCTCCCTCCCTCCCCCCCTCTCTCTCTCTCTCTCTCTCTCTCTCTCTCTCTCTCTCTCTCTCTCCCTCTCCCTCACTGTCTGTCTCTCTCTCTCTCTCTCTCTCTCTCTCTCTCTCTCTCTCTCTCTCTCTCTCTCTCTCTCTCTCTCTCTCTCTCTCTCTCTCCTCGGGCGGATGAAAAAAAAGTATGTCAATACTTATCTGTAACCCTCGGGAATAAAGATTATCAGTCAATCAATCTCTCTCTCTTCTCTCTCTCTCTCTCTCTCTCTCTCTCTCTCTCTCTCTCTCTCCCTCCCCCTCTCTCCCTCCCTCCCTCTCTCCCTCCCTCTCTCTTTTAACACACAATTGCACTGACGAGGTTTCCATGTCAAGTGTTCCCATCTAAGTTTGTTTTGTACATGAGGCAAATTTTCCAAACAAGTATGTATCAAAGAATCTTGACACTCTGCGGAATGGCTGGTAGAGCTTTAACAGCAATACACTTTGTCCATTGGTTTCGCTCTGCTAAAATTATAATAAAGATACTTTATAATTTTGCGTTTGTCCCAGCTTCTAAACCATGATGTGAGAATCCATGCCATGATGATGATTATCTGGGCTGTTGTGAATTGTTTTTACTTCGTAGTTAAATAATGTGTTTGTGCTCAGTCCCCTTCCCACTGTCCCCTCGTGAATAGGTATGAAGGCATACCACAATAAACCATCCTCTCTCTCTCTCTCTCTCTCTCCTCTCCTCTCTCTCTCTCTCTCTCTCATCTCGTCTCTCTCTCTCTCTCCTCTCTCTCTCTCTCTCTCTCTCTCTTCTCAACCTTCCTCATCTCCTTCCTCTCTCTCTCTCACAAACCTTTTCCCCACACCTTCTTTTCTCTCTATCATGCTCACATGAGCAGTCTTGTCTAATACTGTCTGTGTTACTAAAGTGGAAGTGTAGGTGTAGAAGTTTACGGGAGGTTAACTTTTGTTCTTAGCTAAGAGCTGGTCTTTGTGGTAGAGAGGTCTGTGTGTGTATGTGTCGTGCATGCAGATTGGAGATCGTTAAAACGTATTGCTTGTCTGTATAAAGCTTGTCTGTCTGTAGGTACAGACAAGATCTTGTATTAGTTGTGTAGGGTAGGCAGGGCAGGGCAGGTGGGTAGGGTAGTGTCGTGTATGTGTGTAGTGTAGTGATGGTGTAGTGTGGTGTAGTGTAGTGTAGTGAGTGTAGTGTGTGTGTGGTGCAGTGTAGTGTGTATAGTGTAGTGTGGTTTAGTGTGGTGTGGTGTGGTGTAGTGGTCAGTGTATGTGGTAAGTGCAGTGCATAGTGGTGAGT
>CM054142.1:43799063-43834063 GCA_028751875.1 Rapana venosa
AATTTTGTTTGTTTGTTTGTTTGTTGGGGGTAGGGTGGGGGTTGTTGTGGCTTTTGCTAAAGTTTCCTTGAAAATTGATTAAAGGGAGTTTATGAACAGCGTCTCGTTTGTTGTTGGGGTTTTTATTTACATTTCGTTACAGCCTCGTCATTTTTGTTGCTGTATGAAGATGGATTGGAGAGAGTTTATAAATAGCTTCGCCTTTTTTTTTGTACATAGAGGTTCTACAAAACAGGATTAGAGATTGAGTTCCTGGCCTGCCTCGTCATGTTTTTTGTTGTTGTTTTTTGTTCCTTCTTCTTTTTATCATAGAGGTTCCACACCTGGGATTAAGGGAAAGGGCAAAGTTGTTCCCTTAAACTGTGTTGGTCATTGGGAAGCAGGCATCAGAGACCTCACTTCTCTAGGGCCAGCATATTGAGGGCGGCGCCCATCTCCTCTCCCTAGCTGCTTACTTACCTTCCCTGACCCTAAAGAGGGCAGGTACCCATTTACAGCTGGGTGAACTGGGGGAACTGTGCTGAAACCAAGGTGCGCAAACGGTCACCCATCCAAGAGATAACCACGCTCGATGCTGCTTGATTAACCTCGGGAAGGCGAGTGCTCCGACCACTGAGCTCTATCCCGTCTCCTTATTTTTAAACAGACAGAGAGATAAGTGGACAGCGTGTTGACCTAACAATCATCTCTGGCCAAGCAGGCCAAAATCTTTGTTAGTTACTGATGTATTTTTTAATTTTATTTTATTCTTTTACATCGTGGATAATGAAATAAGCACTTATGTGCTTTTTAACATCCAGTCCCCGTGTGTATGCGGTTTTGTAAATTCTGTCATCTGTTCCCACCGGCACACAATAGCCTACTCTTAGGAAAAGCGGAACAGGATCTAACGTGTGCGCAAGATGTTCTGCGTGCGTTCGCACACGGGGCCTCGGTTTATAGTCTCATCCGAAAGACTTATGGGAAGAGTGGAGTCTGCACTGATGTTAACTCCAGGGGAAAATAATTATCCCCTTGAACGGGAATTCGAACCCGGGTCGTCAGATTGCGAGCGCACTGTTCTAACCACTAGGCTATCCCATCAAGGCCTGCATGGTGATAGTGTTATGCTTCCTAATGTTCTGCTGAGTACGTCTTCAGCCATGACAAGCTTTTAGTATAGAAATTTGTACTGTTCTTTAAAGGAGGAGGAAAAAGCGTGCTCTGAAGTCGAAGTATGGCTGCCTACACGGCGAGGTACTTAAAAAAAAAGTCTTACACGCAAACTTCTCATCCAGTGTGTACTTAGTTTCACATTGATTCCCAGTGAGGCTGGGTGCAGTATTGTGGGTGCCCCTCGGGGTGTTAAGGTGGAGAACGTGCAACAATAACAGCAACAACAATGATAATATTAATGACAATAACAGCAACAGTTGTTCTGTTTTGCGATGTATCTGTTGCAACAGGGACTGGGCCCAATTGAAATAAGACTGCAGATTAATTCACAACCAACCTTTTCTCCTTGTTGTTATTGTGTTAATATGGATTTAATTAGCTATAGCTTGACTGACAGAGAGAACAAAAGTTAATGGATTACTCTGAGAGAGAGAGAGAGAGAGAGAGAGAGAGAGAGAGAGAGAGAGAGAGAGAGAGAGAGAGAGAGAGAGAGAGAGAGAGAGAGAGAGAGCGTATACCCGAACGCGTGTTTTACGTTGCTTTGGGTTCTTGCATAATGTACTCCTCTCCCTCTCTCTCTCTTTCTCCCCACACACACACACTTACACACACTTTCACAAAATTTACAATACCGCTTATACACACGGGGACTGGATGCAAAAAAAGCACATATGTGCTTATTCCATTATCTTCGATATGAAGAATAAATCTCTCTCATTCTCTCGCTCAAACACACTCACGCCCGTGCACGCGCTTGAAAAAAGCAAATGCACTGCCAACTCAATGTACCATCTGAAAATAAAAGTTTGACTTTGACACTCACAGACACGTACACACGCACACACACACACACACGCATGCACGCACGCACACATGCCACACACACACTCACGTCCTTCCTCTCTTTTCTCACTCACGCTCTCTCTCTCTCTCTCTCTCTCTCTCTCTCTCTCTCCCCCTCTCTCTCTCTCAAGCACACTCACGCCTGTGTGCACTCCCAGAAAGAAAGAAAGAGAGAGAGGTGGGGGGGGGGGGGGGGGCAGGCAAAAATGTTGATTACTCCTGTCACTGACATAGGCAAGGAACACAAAGACTCTACAACTAATTGCATGACATGGCCCTCACTCGCATTCTGCCACATTTTGTCCCACCAAACTAATTTGATTGCTCTCATCTTTTTCTCCTTCTCTCTCGTCACAAAATGATCAATATTATATTTCCCAAGGTCATGTTTTCGAGGTGCTTTTTTTAAATATTTAAAACAAAAATTCAGTAACACTTAACTGCAAAGTTTGTGAGAATAGGAACGGTTAACTCCTTCGTCATCGTCGTCGTGGACCGCTCAGACAGCAACTAATATGTCTGTCATATATAAGCGAAAATGCGTTGCGCTGCTGTTTAAGGGCCTGACAAGTCAGGCCCAGCGCATCCGACTTTGGTATGGGGAGGGGGGGGGGGGGGGTTGAATTGTTATATTTTGAGTCTTCTAGGTGGGTGAGGGGGGGGGGGAGACAAGAGAATGGACCAAGAAGGCCAAAAAGAAAATAGACAAGAAGGTTGTGACAGGAAGAAGACGGAAACAAAGAGAGGGATAGAAAAGATGGAATTCTTAGGACAGAATTTTCAAAAGGGGGAGGGATGCTGTTTAACACTGACAGGCCCCGCACCATCCCAACAGAAGGGTGGAGGTGGTTGGGGGGAGGGGGGGGGGCAAACGGACATTTGGGACTTGGAAATTCTTCCATTGGGAGTGACGTCAAACGGTACACATTCTTCCATTGGGAATGATGTCAAACGGTGGAAATTCTTCCATTGGGAGTGACGTCAAACGGTACACATTCTTCCATTGGGAATGATGTCAAACGGTAGAAATTCTTCCATTGGGAGTGACGTCAAACGGTAGAAATTTTTCCATTGAGAGTGACGCCAAACGGTAGAAATTCTTCCATTGGGAGTGACGTCAAACGGTAGAAATTCTTCCATTGGGAGTGACGTCAAACGGTAGAAATCCTTCCATTGGGAGTGACGTCAAACGGTAGAAATCCTTCCATTGGGAGTGACGTCAAAAGGTAGAAATCCTTCCATTGGGAGTGACGTCAAACTGTTCTGTTTAGACACAAGTGTCGAGAGATAGAAGAAGCAGAGGACTGTCCCTCTCTCTCTCTCTCTCAGAAAATTTCTCTTGATTGATTAACTGAGATCCACAATCAGCCGAGTTTTTCCATCAGTATGGGTTTGGTTCTGTATGTGGTTTGCTTTCACTGTTAAGGTAAGGGCCGTACGGGGGAAAAAGTATGTGAATATATATTTATTTATCTGATTGCCTTTGGAAATGAAGATACTACCTCCAGCAGCAGCAGCAGCAGCAGCAACGACAATTTTGTCTGTATCTTTCTGCTTGTCTATGTCGGTCGTCGGTCGCTCTATGTCTGTCTCTGTCTTTCTGTATGTCTGTCTGTCTCTGTCTCTGTCTGTCTCTGCCCCCCCCCCTCTCTCTCTCTTTCTCTCTCTCTTTTCTCTCTGTCTCTGTATGTCTGTCTATCTGTCTCTCTCTCTCTCCCTCACACACCGCACTTTCACAATTAAATCATCTACTCTACTCTCTCTCTCGCTCTCTCTCTCTCTCTCCTCTCTCTCTCTCTCTCTCTCTCTCTCTCTCTCCTCTCTCTGTCTCTCTCTCTTCTCTCTCTCCCCTCTCCCTCTCTCTCTCTCTCTCTCCTCTCTCCTCTCCTCTTCTCTTCCCTTTCTCTCTCTCTCTCCTCTCTCTCTCTCTCTCTCTCTCTCTCCTCTCTCCTCTCTCCTCTCTCTCTCTTCTCTCTCTCTCTCTCCTCTCTCTCTCTCTCCCCTCTCTCTCTCTCTCTCTCTCTCTCTCTCTCTCTCTCTCTCTCTCTCTCTCTCTCTCTCTCTCTCTCTCTGTACATGCAGTTGTATGCTCCTGTGCTTGTGCAATGTACACGGCAAGGTTTTTATGTCACAATCGCATCCTTCTTCTGTTTTTTTGGGAAGGGTGGTGTGGGGGAAGAAAATGATAGCAGTGGTGGTGGTGGTGGTGGATGGTTTTTACACCTGTACCCCCACTCCCCTTCAACCCACCCCCACCCCCCCTCCCAATGCCATGGAAGACAACTGTGGTGGTGGTGGTGGATGGTTTTTACACCTGTACCCCCTCTCCCCTTCAACCCCGCCCCCCCCCCCCCCCCCCCCCACCCCATCCCTCCCCCCCAATGCCAAGGAAGACACTCACCTCAAGCGTGTGCTGATCTGATCAGAGCGAGTGTCGATGTCCGATAGTTTACACCCCCTTCAGGGCATAGCCACTCCACCACGCCATCTCACACCACCAAATGAGTGTGCATTTGCATGCATGCACATGACGCTAGTCGCAGAGTCCGACACAATACACGCAAACACACACACACACACGCATGCACACATGTACGCACGCGCGCGTACACACACACATCATACACACGCACGCACACGCACAACATCACACTCCTTCTCTCACCATCATTACGCACTGTCTGCTCCTCCTCTACCATTGACTCCATCTCTCTCATCTCCCCCAATGCTCATTATCGCATGCACCTCACTTCTCACACATTCTCTCTCTCTCTCTCGTAAAAACATTTTGCGAAACGTTAAAACCCGTCCCGCTTTTCGAAAGAGTAGGCATTGTGTGCCGGTGGGAACGGATGACAAATGTACAAAATTGCATGACATACGGGGACTGGATGTTTATAAAAAAAAAGCACACGTGTGCTTATTCCCTCATCCTCAAATTGAAAAAAAGAAAAATGAATAAACACCCTCCTGCGCGCGCCGCACACACATTACGCATCTGCACATCACACTCCATGCACCATCCCATACCAAGGGGACGGATAGCCAGTGGTTCAGAGGTTGCGCTCACGATCTGACGGCCCAGGTTCAACCACCCACCGTTCAGGGGATTTTTCCCCTGCAGTTAAGTCCCCTTTGGTGGTGAGCTATAAGCCGACGTCTGTGCGCAAGTGGAATCTTGCTCAAAGGCTTTACAAACTTCCGCCTTTCGGAAGAGTAGGCCATTTGTGACGATGGGGACGGATGAGAAAATGCACAAAACCCCATGTATGCGGGGACTGGATTTTTTTTTTTAAAAACCCACACAAGTGCTTATTCCATTCTTCTGGAAATGAAAAAGTAGATAGATAAAAGATTGAATGAATGAATAAATAGAGAATAACACACTGCATTTAGTTTAGTGTTTTCTATTTAGATCATTGTGTCTGTTTCCTTCTCCTCCCATTTCTATTTTTAATGTAGTGTTTTCTATTTAAATCATTTTATCTGTTTCCTTCTCCTCCCATTTCTATTTTTAATGTAGCGTTTTCTATTTCAATCATTTTATCTGTTTCCTTCTCCTCCCATTTCTATTTTTAATGTAGTGTTTTCTATCTCAATCATTGTGTCTGTTCCTTCTCCTCCCATTTCTATTTTTAATGTAGGTTTTCTATTTCAATCATTTCTCTGTTTCCTTCTCCTCCCATTTCTATTTTTAATTAGTGTTTTCTATTAATCATTTGTCTGTTTCCTGCTCCTCCCATTTCTATTTTTATAATTAGTGTTTTCTATTTAAATCATTGTCTCTGTTTCCTTCTCCTCCCATTTCTATTTTTATATGTAGTGTTTTCTATTTAAATCATTTGTGTCTGTTTCCTTCTCCTCCCATTTCTATTTTTAATGTAGTGTTTTCTATTTAAATCATTGTGTCTGTTTCCTTCTCCTCCCATTTCTATTTAATTATCTATAATCTTCTCTGTTTTTTCTCCTTTCTAAATCGTTTTATATCTTGTGTCTGTTTCTTCCCTTCCATTTCTATGTACTAAGTCCGGCGTTCCATCTTTTTGCCGCGTTACTCCCTCCATTCTCCACGTGGCACCAGCGTTATATCACTCATAGGGCAGAGACGTTATCGATGAGACCTGGCACACATAATATACACACACATGCATGCGTACGTGCGCGTGCACACACATACACATACACGCGCGCGCGCACACACACACAGAAAACACCACCTCTCCCCTCTCTACCCCCTCTCTCTCCACACACAACAAACACACACACCACACACACCTCCCCCCCCCCCCCCCCACACATACCCCACCACCCACCCACCAAAACAACACTCACCCCCCTCCCTCCTTCCCGCCCCCGGCCCCGACCTTACACCCATCCACACCACATCACCGTCGTGTTGTATTGTCGGTGTTTATAAGGTGAATGATCACCTTCATCAACAAAAGCTCCCCCCCCCCCTCCCTCCTCCCGTCTTGCCCCAGCTAATGAATGGGGTGCCGGGGATGAATGATGCAAGTAGGCATGTCCATAATTCACTGTATGGACTTATTGCAGCCGGCAAGACCCTGAGGGGTTAATTAAGGCAAGGGCAAGGCAAGGCAAGTTAGCAGAGAGAAAGAGAGAGAGGGGGAGGAGCGCGAGAGAGAGAGTGGGGGGAGAGCAGAGAGAGAGAGAGAAAGAGGGGGGAGGAGAGAGAGAGAGAGAGAGAGGGGGGGGGGGGAGAGAGCCACAGCATTGACAGGAGAGAGAGGGGGGAGGGAGAAGAGAGGGGAGGCAGGCAGAGAGAGAGAAAGAGAGAGGGGGGATAGAGATAGAGAGAGAGAGGGGGGGGGAGAGCGAGAGAGAGAAGAGAGAGAGAGGGGGACAGAGAGAGCCACCGGCATTGACAGGAGGGGAGGGGGGAGGGAGAAGAGAGGGGAGGCAGACATAGAGAGAGAGCCACCCCTATTGCCAGGAGAGAGAGAGGGGGGAGGGAGAAGAGAGGGGAGGCAGACAGAGAGAGAGAGAGAGAAGAGGGAGAGGGACAGAGAGAGAGCCACCCTATTGCCAGGAGGGAGAGGGGGAGGAGGGAGAAGAGAAGGGAGACAGAGAGAGAGCGAGAAGAGAGAGAGAGACAGAGAGAGAGAGAGAGACACCCGTATTCCCAGGAGAGAGAGAGGGGGGGGGGAGGGAGAAGAAGGGGAGGCAGACATAGAGAGAGAGCGCGAAAGAGAGATAGAGAGAGAGAGAGAGAGAGAGAGAGCCACCCCTATTGCCAGGAGAGAGAGAGAGGAGGGAGGGGAGAAGAGAAGGGAGGGCAGAAGAGAGAGAAAGAGAGAGAAAGAGAGAGAGAGAGAAGCCACCCCTATTGACAGGAGAGGGAGGGGAGGGAGAGAGGGGAGAGAGAGAGAAAAGGGAGGGAGAGAGAGAGAGAGAAAAGGGAGGGAGAGAGGAGAGAGAGAGAGAGAGGAGAGAGAGAGAGAGAGAGAGAGAGAAAGAGAGAGCAACCGTATTGCCAGGAGAGAGAGAGGGGGGGAGAGAGATGGAGGGGGAGAGAGAAGAGAGAGCCAGACCCGTATTGCCAGGAGAGAGAGAGGGAAGGAAGGAGAGAGGGGGGAGAGAGAGGAAGGGAGAGGGGGGAGAGAGAGGAGAGGAGAGAGTCACCCGTATTGCCAGGAGAGAGAGGGGGGGAGAGAAAGAGAGGGAGAGAGAGCTCCATGGTATTGCCAGGAGAGATAGAGGGGGGGGGGGGGAGAGGGGAGAGAGAAAAGGGAGAGAGAGAGGGAAGAGAGTATTGCCAGGAGAGAGATAGAGGGGGGGGGGCGGAGGGAGAGAGAGGGGGAAGAGAGAGACAGAGAACGCGAAAGAGAGAGGAGAGAGAGAGAGAAGAGAGAGAGCCACCCCTATTGCCAGGAGAGAGAGAGAGGGGGGGAGGGAGAAGAGAAGGGAGGCAGACAGAGAGAGAGAAGAGAGAGAAAAAGAGAGAGAGGAGAGAGGGGAAGAGAGAGAGAGAGAGAGAGAGAGAGCCACCCCTATTGACAGGAGAGGGAGGGGGAGGGAGAGAGGGGAGAGAGAGAGAAAAGGGAGGGAGAGAGAGAGAGAGAAAAGGGAGAGAGAGAGAGGGGAGAGAAGGAGAGAGAGAGAGAGAGAGAGAGAGAGAGAGAGAGGGGAAAGAGAGAGCAACCGGTATTGCCAGGAGAGAGGAGGGGGGGAGAGAGAGGGGGAGAGAGAGAGAGAGCCACCCGTATTGCCAGGAGAGAGAAGGGAAGGAAGGGAGAGGGGGGGAGAGAGAGGGAAGGGAGAGGGGGGGAGAGAGAGGGGAAGAGAGAGTCACCTGTATTGCCAGGAGAGAGAGGGGGGAGAAAAAGAGGGAGAGAGAGCTCCATGGTTTTTGCCAGGAGAGATAGAGGGGGGGGGGGAGAGGGGAGAGAGAAAAGGAGAGAGAGAGGGAAGAGAGTATTGCCAGGAGAGAGATAGGAGGGGGGGGGGGGGGCGGAGGGAGAGAGAGGGGGAAGGAGAGAGAGAGAGACACACACACACACACACACACACAGAGCTACCTATATTGCCAGTCTGATAATTAAAAAAAAGGGGAAAAAAACCGTGTGGTTGGTCGTGTGGTTGGTGATGGGAGTTCAGTGTAAGAAAGAAAAGTACATGCACATGTGTACGTGCGTGTGTGCGCGCGCACGCACACATACACATGCACTCTCTCTCTAAGCACGCGCGTGCGCACACACACACACACACACACACGACGGAGAAGAGAGGAAAAGATCTGAAAAAGTTATCAGAATTTTGGTTTGCTCGATTGATTGATTGCTGCTTTTATCATACTTTTCAAAGCACACCCACCCACCACTCTCTCTCTCTCTCTCTCTCTCTCTCTCTCTCTCTCTTTCAGCTATACCATGGTGTAGTTGAAAAACAGGCGGCACATGCATTCACATCAAAGCAAAGGCAAACCTTTTCATCGTCAGAAAGCTGCGAATGTATTGTGCTTTATCATATGCGCCTATCGATCTGTCATCAAACTTGAGCTACCCAGAAAAACCAGTCACTTTTTTTTGAAAGTTGCAAGATCTTCAAATGGCTTAGAAACAGTGAATACTCACGCTTAAAAGCAGCTTTGAATGTTTGAGATTTTTTTTACCCCTCTATCTGTCTATCTGTCTCTGTCTGTCTGCTTCTCACATATCACTCACATTCATTTGCCCAAAGGCGAGGGAACCCATGATGTGTGACTTGTGATGTGCGAATAACCATCAAGTATCTGCTTCTGGAGTGTCGAGATGTCCAGGATGTTAGGCACAAGCATTTTACTGCAGACTCCCTTAAGGTCCTTGTTCGTGACCGGACAATCATTTTTTAACTTCCCGAGAGAATCCGGCATTTTCCGTCTAATATGAGTGAAAGTTTCATAGTCACTAAGAAGAAGGTTGTTTTAAGGAATCTGGTTTTGGTTTTATCTCAGTTTATGTGTGGTTGATGTGGTTTCTCCCACACAACATGGTGAGCGTCCTGGTTGTTGACCCTTATTGTTGGCCAGGGGTTGATACAAGGAACGACAGTAGAGTTGGTTTTATACCCTAGGTTTCTCCGTCTCTCTGTCTCTGTCTCTGTATCTCTCACTTAATCACTCACACACACACACGCACCACGCACGCACATGCACACACACACACACACACACACACACACACACACACACACACACACACACACACACACCACACACACAACACGAAAGCAAAATTCCTAATAAGCAGAACAAAACAAAGATGCAAACAAAAACAACTTGAAAGCAATGGAACGCTAAGTTGGCGTACGGTAATAGTGATGGTGCTATGGCTTTCAGGGTTTTGGGGTTGTTGTTGTTGTGGGGGGAAGTTTTTTTTTGGGGGGTTTTTTGTTGTTATTGAGGGGTTGTTTTTGGTTTAGTTTTTGTTTGTTTGTTGTTTTTTGTTGTTTTTTGTGTTGGTTTGTTTTGTTTGGGGGGTATTTTGTTTGATTTTTTTGTGGGTGGAGGGGGGGGGGTAAAGTGAGATTCAGTATTCCTTATCCACCCTCCCCATCACCCTCCCCATCACCCTCTCCCTCCCCCAGTGCTGATCGATTCCTTAATGAAGAAGTCGCCTGCATGTCTTGGTACAGGTGGCATGAATTGAAAGCGGAGGAATCGATGATTGATGGCGAGGGCTGATTGAAAGTGTACGTGCTTTTTTGCCGTGTGTGGTAAGAGTAATGGATTAGAAAAAAAAATATGAATAAGCTTGGTTTTGTCGTCTGTATGTGTGTCTCTGTCTCTCTTTCTCTTTCTGTCTCTTTCTGTCTCTTTCTGTCTCTCTTTCTGTCTCTCTTTCTGTCTCTGTCTCTGTCTCTCCTACCTCTCCCCCCCCCCCCCCCTCTCTCTCTCTCTCTCTCTCTTCTCTCTCTCTCTCTCTCTCTCTCTCTCTCTCTCCCTCTCTCTATCATCGTCCCCCACCCTCTCTGTTGTGTCCTGTGTATGTTCGCTCAGAACAGGCACTATACTGAACACCACCAAAGTGACCCAGGAGAAGTGCAGGGCCCCTCTGGCTAGAGGCCCTACGGCGACTTCACATTAATATGCTACCTGTGTACTCCAGACCTTGAGAATGCGACGTAATAAAGAATCTGGGTACGGCTGGGGCGGAAAGATCGAAATAAGCGACGTGGGAACAGCAGGACAGAACGTCACAGAAGATGAGGCAGAGAGAGCGCGCGCGCGGACACACGTACACACACACACACACACACACACACACACACACACACACACACCACACACACACACACACATTCAATAGGTTGTTAAGCTAGGAACTTGTATGAATGAAGACCATCCCTGCATACGATTTCAATACGTTACATTATTTAAATCAAAGTCAAAGTCAAAGTCAAAATTTTATTTCCAGATGGTACATTGAATAAGCAATGCATTTGCTCTTTTTCATCAAGCCATCTAACTAAGAACAAATTTCTTAATGATTATACTGAAATACTACATTATTGCATCCGTTACCATTAAATTAAACCAATAAAAAGAGGAAAATCGATAAGATAATACATTTAAAAATACAAATTACCATATATACATATACACGCACACACATACTCATACACACCTGCGCGCGTGCGCGCTCACGTCCACACACACTTAAATAAAGAATGTTTTAAGAATTTAAAAAAAAAGAAAATCATAAATCGTCAGGACAAACAAATTACTTCACCTACTGTTTCATCCATTCTTTCACGTTTATACTTTAGATAATAAAAAGGTGCAGGAACAAAACGTTAGAAAATACTAGGCATTCGTTGCGTCATTACTGACAATATTGCCTTCAATGACCTCCCTCCTCTCCTCCTCCACCCAGCAAACGTGTGCTTTTTAAGCACTCATACTCTTCAAATAGCGCTTTTTAAAAATAATATATTCAAACACACACAATAACTATCAAACAAGCAAGATAAGTCAAATAAGACAATAATAGAGATACAGTAATAACAATAATCACCCATCACCATGAGACAACAATATAACAAATAATCCCCATCACCATGAGATGATGGGCTATGTTATTTGCTTAGCTTGTCTTTCTGTCTGTCTGTCTGTCGATAGGTCTGGGGTCTGCGAGTAAAGGATTCTTCTGAGGCTCTTTTCCATGCATTGACATGACCCAATCCACGCCGAAGGCAGATGCGCTGGGCCTGACTTGTCAGGCGCTTAGCGGCAGCACAACACATTTCGGTCATACGACAGATAACAATAACAGCTGTCTGAGCGTTCGACGAAGAAGAAAAACCCAACCGACCATTAATTTCAAAAGGAAAATGTGCGTGCGCGCGCGCGTGTGTGTGTGTGTGTGAGTGTGTGCGCGCGCGCGCGCGTGTGTGTGTGTGTGTGTGCGTGTGTGTGTGTGTGTGTGTGTGTGTGTGTGTGTGTGTTGTGTGTGTGTGTGTGTGTGTGTGTGTGAGTCATAGTGTGTGTGAGTCAGTCAAAGTCAAAGTCAAATGATTTATTTGTTAGGCCACGGACCCATACAAATGGGAGTTCACATTCGCATAACATGCATATACAGTTCCACAGTTCCACATTCAAGTGCATCTTTCCTGATTAGATATGCTTTGTAGACGTAACTACAGAGTTTCGAAATAATGTCTTTGTGTGTGTGAGTCAGTATGTGTGTGTGTGTGTCAGTATATATATATATATATATATTATATATATATATATATATATATATATATGTGTGTGTGTGTGCGTGTGCGTGTGTGTGTGTGCGAGTGTGTGTATGAGAGAGAGAGAGAGCGTGCACGCACATGTGCCTGTTTCGGTTTCTCAAACCACTGAAGGTACTGGAATCTACTCATATAGAGGTCTCAACAGATTTCGGAAACAGTGCAGAGAAGGAACAAAACAAAATAATGCAAAGCAAAGCGATCACCTCCCACCACAAAGCCCAATTAAAAAGAAAAAAAATCAAAGCAATCTCAGTGACGACAAACCCTCTAAAACAACGACAACAGCAGCAGCAGCAACAATGAATGAATGAGGCAATCCATCATTCAGCCAGTCAATCAATCGATCACTCAGTCACTCGATCAATAAACGGATTGAATTAATCCCGATAACGGAAAGAGAAAAATATTCTATGCAGGATTGGGGGTGGAGGGTGGGGATGCTATTTCTATTTTACAGTCATGGAATTTCTTTGTCTTTGAGATGGGTAAGACTTAACAAAGATTTTGAATGTCTTCAAAGACCGTTGATCTGATTTTGCGAGCGTAGAACAAAAGAGATTTTTTCCATTTATTGTCAGGAAAGCTTTTTGTGTCTCGCACACCCACACACTCACACACACATAAACACGCACAAAGACGCACGCAGGCACGCACCAAGCACATACTTTAACTAGGCATTGAGATAAACAAAATAAATTTCACACACACACACACTTAATACCTATACAATATAGGGACAGAGACAGAAAACCTATTCATCACTACAGAAAATACCCCTAACCACATAATGTACAGAAAGTTAAAAACGTCTGCTTACACATACTAACAAGTGTGCAGTGCTGATGGCGACATTCCCCAGCCAGCCCCAGTTGTAGCCTCCACACCTGACCTGTGTTGGCGGCAGTTCAGCCCTGCAGGGATTAACGTGAGAGAAAAAGCCGTCAATCAATTATCAGCATCCCCCTAGCCAGCCTCTGGTAAAGAACCATCTCTTTTTCTGCTCCCGCAGTGAGAGTGTGCGAAAATCGATGGCCCCTAACACCACAGGGCGCCGCCATGACTGTAGGATGTGACGTCAGTGTTAGTAAGAGTTACTGACCCCTTACTGTTTGCTAGGTTACTTTGGTGTGCCTTTGGTGGTTGACTGTGTGCAAGAATGTGTTATGTCAGTAGCAGTATGTTATGACATGATTCAGGGCTATAATTGTGTTGGGCTGTAAGCTAATTTTGCTGTAAGTATAATGAGTGGTGATGCCTATACTGTAGTGTGGTTTTTTTGACTGGTGGTTTGAGTCTTGCTGCACTCTCCCTCTTCTCCTGACCCCCCCCCCCCCCCCCCCCCCCCCCCCCCCCCCCCCCCCCCCCCCCACACACACACACCCCTTCCCTATGTTTTTGGTGTGGTAAACTATCCTGATTTATGAACAGCACACTGCACGATTATGAAGAGAATCAATCAAGTATGACTCTGGAAGTTCAACAGGAAATTTGATATAATGTTAATGAAGATGAATACTGCCGGCAGCTTGCATCACCAATATGAAGTCTGATGTTTTGTTATAATGCTCACGTTATACTGGTTCATCGTTGAGTGTTGTACGTTTAGTGTGTGTGAAGGTGTCTATGTGTTGTGTGTTTGTTGTTGGTTTGTTGGGGTTATGTAGGGGGATTTCAGAAATAGTCATTACTATTTGTGTAGCTGACTCTCCCATACCTTTATTGAAATACTGCTCACTCTGCCCAAACAGAAAATTGTTGATGAGTGGGGTGACAGTCTCTGCTTTGCTCACGCCAGTTGGTCAGTAAAGATCATTACTCATTGGTGAAAATAGCATAATCCACAAAAAGCTTTGACCTCAGTGCATCATGAGTTAGAGCAACAGGATTTTGTCTTGTTTTTGCTTGCTTTAGGTGGGAAGATCTGCGGTTTAATTTTGTTGCTTGTAGCCGCAGTTTAAAGCTTTATCTATGCTATGGGATGGGATAGCTCAGTGGTCGGAGCACTCGCTTTCCCCCAGCCAAGTTAAGCAGCGTCGAGCGTGGTTACCAGTTGGATGGGTGACCGTTTGCGCGCCTTGGCTTCAGTACAGTTCCCCCAGTTCACCCAGCTGCAAATGGGTACCTGCCCTCTTTAGGGTCAGGGAAGGTAAAGCAGCGAGGGAGAGGAGATGGGCGCCGCCCTCAATATGCTGGCCCTAGAGAAGTGAGGTCTCTGACGCCTCGCTCCCCTACGACCTTATAGGTTATGGGACTCCTTTGCCTTTACCTCTTATGCTACCATTACATGCGTGCTCTGACTACAACACCACACAAGGGACTAACCTTAAAGAATTCTGAACTGGTGATGTACATTGGCCTGAGGCCATACCAGAGTTTGGGAGTGGGGTCAGCCAACATGCTGGTAACATACCTACCATGATGGGACTTGAATAATAGGGACTGTGTAGCACCAGTTTAACAGACACCCTAATCAATATGACACTTGTCACACACACACAGACTTCAGACTTTTACTGTACATCAACCTTAGGCTACAATGTATAGAGAGAGAGAGTTCAGACTTTTACTGTACATCAGTCTTAGGCCACAATACACAGAGGGGGGAGGAGAGAGACACAGAGAGAGAGAGACAACAAGTCAATTATCAGCTGTGAGTACTGAGCATCCACAGATAAAACATTGTTCCCTGTTCTCTGAACTTCACCAATGGTGAGATTTTGTGTATGTGACCATTTTTACCCACCATGAAGGTAGCCGCATTCCAACTATTTATTTATTTATTTATTTATTATTTTATATCGAGGATAATGGAATAAGCACTCATGTGCTTTTTTACATCCAGTCCCCGTGTGTATGCGGTTTTGTAAATTTTGTCATCTGTTCCCACCGGCACACAATGGCCTACTCTTTCGAACAGCGGAACAGGATTTAACGTGTGCACAAGATGTTCTGCATGCGTTCGCACACGGGGCCTCGGTTTATAGTCTCATCCGAAGGACTTTGACATTCAGTTCGATTTTTTAGTCAAACTGGGAAGAAAGGGCGAGGCTGGGAATCGAACCCAGAACCTCACGGTTTACTTGGACCAGGTGTGAGGTCATAGGCAATGTCTGTAATTATTATTACACTGTTCACAAAAAAACAGCTTACCCTATACTACTGCTCTGGCAGTAATGTAGAATTCCTGTTTGTAAGGATTTCCTTTGAATGGTGGGAATGTGTACAGTTTTCTCGTTAATAAATAGAAATATGCATATTGCTGGTAACACCACACTTAACCCAAGGTAAAGAGGCAATGGAGGAGGAGGGAAGAGATTGGGAGGTGGGTGGAGGTGGAGATGAGGGCAAAGAGAGGACAGAAATTCACAATCAATTCTAAATCATGAAACGGAACTGTCCCAATGAAACAGAAGAGCTGATTGAATTCTAAGTGCCATCTGAACTTTTAGACTTTTCATACTGACGTTTATTCTTTCCTTTTTTATCATTTTCACTCCTAGGAGACTTGTTCTTTGCCTGTCATAATAGGCGTGTGTCTGTCTGTCTTTCTGTTTCCTCTTTGTCTCTGTTTTCTTTCTCTGTGTGTGTGTGTTTCCTTTGTCTGTCCCCTGCCTTCCTCCTCTTTGTGTCTCTGTATCTGTCTCTTTCTCTCTCTTTGATGTTCTGTCACACATACACGCGCGCAGACACAGACAACAAAGACACTTTGATCTATCCCATAGTCTAGCAGACCATTGAGGCACCACTGAAGATTTTGCAGCCAGCTTCCTCCTTTCCTTGTGGTTTTCAGCTTTCCTTAGCAAGTCGTTCCACTCAGGGCCAGTCCACTCTCTGATGTTGTCTTTCCATTGCTTCCTCCGTCTTCCTCTTTGTCTCCTTCCTTGTCTCCTTCCTGTAGGACAGTACAGTTGTTAGGTAGATACTTATAACCATATCGTATATGAGCCAATATAAGAAGACAGATGGAGAGACATTTTATTAATTGCTTCAGAAAAATAGCTCAAACAACATAATTATAGAAAATTCAAGCATCTGTTTACACTAACTACCATGCAGACAGACAGACAGACAGAAAAGCTCAGTAGTTTCTGCAAAAAACAAAAAAACAAAGCCTGAACCACATAATGTATAGAAAGTTCAGTCTCCCTTCTTGCACATACTAACAAGTGTGCAGTGCTGATGGCGACATTCCCCAGCCAGCCCCAGTTGTAGCCTCCACACCTGACCTGTGTTGGCGGCAGTTCAGCCCTGCAGGGATTAACGTGAGAGAAAAAGCCGTCAATCAATTATCAGCATCCCCCTAGCCAGCCTCTGGTAAAGAACCATCTCTTTTTCTGCTCCCGCTGTGAGAGTGTGCGGAAATCGATGGCCCATAACGGGACAGGGCGCCGCCATGACTGTAGGATGTGACGTCAGTGTTAGTAAGAGTTACTGACCCCTGACTGTTCTGCTTGTTTAGTGTGGTGTGCTGTTTTATAGTTTATCTTGTACAAGAATTTGTGATGTGGGCGTCATGTGTTCTGTGAGTACAGTTGTTTTTAGGTGCAGGCTAATTTTTCCTGAAGGTCATTATGAGTCGTGATAAGCAAACTGGGGTCTTTTCTGACTGCATCCCCTGCCCCCACTCCCCCAGTTCCTGCCCTTTGTGCATGTTCAGTTTGCTGAAGGAATAAATAAGAACTAGGAATGCCACACCACATTATGATGAAACATCAGAAAAGTATGAACTCTTTCAGTTCCATAGGAAATAAGGTTAATGAAAATTGATGGTGCCTATGTCTTGCATCACTAATATTAAAGCTATTGGGGGGTGGAGGGGTACTGAGAACACTTAATTCTGTCCTTTAAGTGTTGTGCCCTTTTTTTGCAAATATCTGGATGTGTCATGTGTTGCAGTTTTCATGTTTTTCATGCAAAATGCATACTTGTTACTTTTCATGTAACTTCGTCATAGGAGTTTTGAAATTCTGCATAGGACACTGAAACAGAAATATTTCAGTGATTTGAGTAATGAATTGAGCTTTGTTCATACATATAAAGCAAACAGGAGAAAAACGCACCATTTCTTTTTTTCTGGAAACAGTATAACCCACTGCAAAGTTTCGACGTCAGTATCTGGAGTATGGCAACAGCTTTCTGTCTGTTTGTTTTGGAAGTTTGGGGGCCTTGTTAAGCTTGCTGTATTTTAGAATGTCGATGGTAGTAGTCTTTAAGTCAATAAATCATGCATCCATTACCAGTTCATTCTAACCACAAAACCACACAAGAGACTAAAGTAAGGAAGGAAGGTGGCAGGATGGTTAAGACGTTCGCCTGCCAAAAAGTTAACCGTGAGGTTCTGGGTTCGATTCCCAGCCTCGCCCTTTCTTCCCAGTTTGACCAAAAAAATCGAACTGAATATCAAAGTCCTTCGGATGAGACTATAAACCGAGGCCCGTGTTCAAACACATGTAGAACATCTTGCGCACACGTTAGATCCTGTTCCGCTTTTCGGAAGAGTAGGCCATTGTGTGCCGGTGGAAACAGATGACAGAATGTACAAAAACGCATACACACGGGGACTGGATGTAAAACGCACATAAGTGCTTATTCCATTATCCTCGATATAAAAGAATAAAATAAAAATAAAATAAAATAAATAAAAGTGAGGGAACTCTGAACAGGTCGTGCTTATCGACCTCAGGCCACAACACACAGAATTTGGAAGGGGGAGGGGGAGGGGAGCAATTGGTATCCAACCTGAGAGTGCTGGAGCTTGAGCGACATGGACTGTGTACCAAGTCAGTAGACACCCCCATCATTGTGACTCTGCTGGAAGAGAAAAGAGCCAAGAACCAGCTAAGAGCACCAGGCATAAACAGGCAGGGTCAGAAAATGTGTGGGACAGATCAGTGGATGGTGGTAGCCCCTCTCACAGCCACCATCGTGACTTTTGGCGTCACTATTTCCAAGTGTTACCCTGCAGGGTGTATGTCCTGATCTTCTTGAAGTTAGGTTAGGTGTGACGTCATAGGCATTGTTTATATTTCCCTTTTGTCTTTGTGGGGAAAAAACCTTACCCATGCTCTGTTTGATAATGTAGAATTTATGTATGTAAGGGTGTGTTTTTTTCAGTGGAAGGGGGAAATGTGTATATATTTTTTTGGTTGAAAAATAAATGTGTGCATTGCTGGTAACATCACACTTCACCTGACTTCAGGTGGATGGAACATATAGCATGACACAATACAGTCTTTTCTGCATGGCTATGCTGGCATCACCCTGTGTTTAAGTTGTTTTGGGGGAGAAAAAAAAAAGGGTTACTGGATAACCTATGTTGCCTGTAATATTGGATTCTCTCTGATGGTCGCCTGCTTGCAGTGTTTATAAACAAGTGTATCTTTGCATTCAGGGTGATGTTGTGCAGTTTACTGTGGTGTCATGATAAAAATATCTCTCTGATGGTCGCCTGCTTATGGGTGGGGGGGGGGGGGGGGGGGGGGATAGCCTAGTGGTCAGAAAATTGTGCTGGCAATCTGATGACCCGGGTTCGATTCCCATCAAGGGGAAATTTTCCCCTGGAGTTAACATCAGTGCAGACTCCACTCTCCCCAAAGTCCTTGGATGAAACTATAAACCGAGGCCCCTGTGTGGGAACACACGCAAAACATCTTGCGCACACGTTAAATCCTGTTCCGCTTTTCGTAAGAGCAGGCCATTGTGTGCCGGTGGGAGCAGATGACAGAATTGACAAATCCGCATATACACGGGGACTGGATGTAAAAAAGCACATAAGTGCTTATTCCATTATCCTCGATATAAAATATTTTTTTTAAAATTTTTATTTAAAAAATACAAACAAGGGTACCTTTACATTTAGGGTGATGTTGTGCAGTTTACTATGAAGTCATGATGAAAAGCCTAGTGTGAGAATGTTTAAAGGTATGCATTAACCAGTGCACGGGTGAGATGCTAAGTGCACATGACTGAATTCTGTTGTATTCCAAACTATGGTTACTCGTCACTGCATGCTCAGGTGATAAGCAACAGAAGTGTGTGGTAAAGCAGCAATAGCAGCAGCAGTCCTAAACTTTTATCAATCCTGATAAAAAGCATAAGCAACATGATAATTGTATAGAAAGTTCAAGCATTTGCTTACATATACTAACAAGGGGGTGGGGGGACAAAGAGAGGACAAAAATTCACAATAAATTCTAAATCATGAAACGGAACTGTCCCAGTGAAACAGAAGAGCTGATTGAATTCTAAGTGCCATCTGAACTTTTAGACTTTTCATACTGACGTTTATTCTTTCATTTTTTATTATTTTCACTCCTAGGAGACTTTTTCTTTGCCTGTCATAATAGGCGTGTGTCTGTCTGTCTTTCTGTTTCCTCTTTGTCTCTGTTTTCTTTCTCTGTATATGTCTCCTTTGTCTGTCCCCTGCCTTCCTCCTCTTTGTGTCTCTGTATCTTTCTCTTTCTCTCTCTTTGATGTTCTGTCACACATACACGCGCGCAGACACAGACAACAAAGACACTTTCATCTATTCCATAGTCTAGCAGACCATTGGGGCACCAATGAAGATTTTGCAGCCAGCTTCCTCCTCTCCTCGCGGTTTTCAGCTTTCCTTAGCAAGTCGTTCCACTCAAGGCCAGTCCACTCTTTGATGTTGTCTTTCCATTGCTTCCTCTCTCTTCCTCTTTGTCTCCTTCCTTGTACTGGTTCCCTGTAGGACAGTACAGTTGTTAGGTAGGTACTTATAACCATATCGTACATGAGCCAATATAAGAAGACAGATGGAGAGACATTTTATTAATTGCTTGAGAAAAATAGCTCAAACAACATAACAGAAAATTCAAGCATCTGTTTACACTAACTACCATGCAGACAGACAGAAAGACAGAAAAGCTCAGTAGTTTCTGCAAAAACAAAACAAAAAGCCTGAACCACATAATGTATTGAAAGTTCAGTCCCCTTCTTGCACCTACTAACAAGTGTGCAGTACTGATGGCGACATTCCCAGCCAGCCCCAGTTGTAGCCTCCACACCTGACCTGTGTTGGCGGCAGTTCAGCCCTGCAGGGATTAACGTGAGAGAAAAAGCCGTCAATCAATTATCAGCATCCCCTAGCCAGCCTCTGGTAAAGAACCATCTCTTTTTCTGCTCCGCTGTGAGTGTGTGCGGAAATCGATGGCCCATAACGGGACAGGGCGCCGCCATGACTGTAGGATGTGACGTCAGTGTTAGTAAGAGTTACTGACCCTGACTGTTCTGCTTGTTTAGTGTGGTGTGCTGTTTTGTGGTTTATCTTGTACAAGAATTTGTGTAGTGGGCATCATTCGTTCTGTGAGTACAGTTGTTTTTAGGTGTAGGCTAATTTTGGAGGAAGGTCACTATGAGTCGTGATAACCATACTGTGGTGGTTTTCTGCCGGGTGGTTTAATTCCTGCATCCCCTGCCCCCACTCCCCCAGTTCCTGCCCTTTCTGCATGTTCAGTATGCTGAAGGAATAAAATTAATAACAGCCACACCACATTATAATGAAATATCAGAAAAGTATGCACTCTTTCAGTTCCATAGGAAATAAGGTTGATGAAAATTGATGGTGCCTATGTCTTGCATCACTAATATTAAAGCTGTTGGGGAGGGGGGATGGTACTGAGAACACTTTATTCTGTCCTTCAAGTGTTGTACATATTCTTGGCTTTAATGTCTGATGTGTCATGTGTTGCAGTTTGAATGCAACATGCATATTTGTCACTTTTCATGTAACTTCGTCATAGCAGCTTTGAAATTCTGCACAGGACACTGAAACAGAAATATTTAAGTGATTTGAGTAATGAATTGAGCCTTGTTCATACATATAAAGCAAACAGGAGAAAAAAACACCATTTCTTTTTTTCTGGAAACAGTATAACCCACTGCAAAGTTTAAATGTCAGTATCTGGAGTATGGCAAAAGCTTTCTGTCTGTTTGTTTTGGAAGTTTGGGGGCCTTGTTAAGCTTGCTGTATTTTAGAATGTCGATGGTAGTAGTCTTTAAGTCAATAAATCATGCATCCATTACCAGTTCATTCTAACCACAAAACCACACAAGAGACTAAAGTAAGGAAGGAAGGTGGCAGGATGGTTAAGACGTTCGCCTGCCAAAAAGTTAACCGTGAGGTTCTGGGTTCGATTCCCAGCCTCGCCCTTTCTTCCCAGTTTGACCAAAAAATCGAACTGAATGTCAAAGTCCTTCGGATGAGACTATAAACCGAGGCCCGTGTTCAAACACATGTAGAACATCTTGCGCACACGTTAGATCCTGTTCCGCTTTTCGGAAGAGTAGGCCATTGTGTGCCGGTGGAAACAGATGACAGAATGTACAAAAACGCATACACACGGGGACTGGATGTAAAACGCACATAAGTGCTTATTCCATTATCCTCGATATAAAAGAATAAAATAAAAATAAAATAAAATAAATAAAAGTGAGGGAACTCTGAACAGGTCGTGCTTATCGACCTCAGGCCACAACACACAGAATTTGGAAGGGGGAGGGGGAGGGGAGCAATTGGTATCCAACCTGAGAGTGCTGGAGCTTGAGCGACATGGACTGTGTACCAAGTCAGTAGACACCCCATCATTGTGACTCTGCTGGAAGAGAAAAGAGCCAAGAACCAGCTAAGAGCACCAGGCATAAACAGGCAGGGTCAGAAAATGTGTGGGACAGATCAGTGGATGGTGGTAGCCCCTCTCACAGCCACCATCGTGACTTTTGGCGTCACTATTTCCAAGTGTTACCCTGCAGGGTGTATGTCCTGATCTTCTTGAAGTTAGGTTAGGTGTGACGTCATAGGCATTGTTTATATTTCCCTTTTGTCTTTGTGGGGAAAAAACCTTACCCATGCTCTGTTTGATAATGTAGAATTTATGTATGTAAGGGTGTGTTTTTTTCAGTGGAAGGGGGAAATGTGTATATATTTTTTTGGTTGAAAAATAAATGTGTGCATTGCTGGTAACATCACACTTCACCTGACTTCAGGTGGATGGAACATATAGCATGACACAATACAGTCTTTTCTGCATGGCTATGCTGGCATCACCCCTGTGTTTAAGTTGTTTTGTGGAGAAAAAACAAAAGGGTTACTGGATAACCTATGTTGCCTGTAATATTGGATTCTCTCTGATGGTCGCCTGCTTGCAGTGTTTATAAACAAGTGTATCTTTGCATTCAGGGTGATGTTGTGCAGTTTACTGTGGTGTCATGATAAAAATATCTCTCTGATGGTCGCCTGCTTATGGGTGGGGGGGGGGGGGGGGGGGGATAGCCTAGTGGTCAGAAAATTGTGCTGGCAATCTGATGACCCGGGTTCGATTCCCATCAAGGGGAAATTTTCCCCTGGAGTTAACATCAGTGCAGACTCCACTCTCCCCCAAAGTCCTTGGATGAAACTATAAACCGAGGCCCCTGTGTGGGAACACACGCAAAACATCTTGCGCACACGTTAAATCCTGTTCCGCTTTTCGTAAGAGCAGGCCATTGTGTGCCGGTGGGAGCAGATGACAGAATTGACAAATCCGCATATACACGGGGACTGGATGTAAAAAAGCACATAAGTGCTTATTCCATTATCCTCGATATAAATTTTTTTTTTTTAATTTTTATTTTAAAAATACAAACAAGGGTACCTTTACATTTAGGGTGATGTTGTGCAGTTTACTATGAAGTCATGATGAAAAGCCTAGTGTGAGAATGTTTAAAGGTATGCATTAACCAGTGCACGGGTGAGATGCTAAGTGCACATGACTGAATTCTGTTGTATTCCAAACTATGGTTACTCGTCACTGCATGCTCAGGTGATAAGCAACAGAAGTGTGTGGTAAAGCAGCAATAGCAGCAGCAGTCCTAAACTTTTATCAATCCCTGATAAAAAGCATAAGCAACATGATAATTGTATAGAAAGTTCAAGCATTTGCTTACATATACTAACAAGGGGGTGGGGGGACAAAGAGAGGACAAAAATTCACAATAAATTCTAAATCATGAAACGGAACTGTCCCAGTGAAACAGAAGAGCTGATTGAATTCTAAGTGCCATCTGAACTTTTAGACTTTTCATACTGACGTTTATTCTTTCATTTTTTATTATTTTCACTCCTAGGAGACTTTTTCTTTGCCTGTCATAATAGGCGTGTGTCTGTCTGTCTTTCTGTTTCCTCTTTGTCTCTGTTTTCTTTCTCTGTATATGTCTCCTTTGTCTGTCCCCTGCCTTCCTCCTCTTTGTGTCTCTGTATCTTTCTCTTTCTCTCTCTTTGATGTTCTGTCACACATACATGCGCGCAGACACAGACAACAAAGACACTTTCATCTATTCCATAGTCTAGCAGACCATTGGGGCACCAATGAAGATTTTGCAGCCAGCTTCCTCCTCTCCTCGCGGTTTTCAGCTTTCCTTAGCAAGTCGTTCCACTCAAGGCCAGTCCACTCTTTGATGTTGTCTTTCCATTGCTTCCTCTCTCTTCCTCTTTGTCTCCTTCCTTGTACTGGTTCCCTGTAGGACAGTACAGTTGTTAGGTAGGTACTTATAACCATATCGTACATGAGCCAATATAAGAAGACAGATGGAGAGACATTTTATTAATTGCTTGAGAAAAATAGCTCAAACAACATAACAGAAAATTCAAGCATCTGTTTACACTAACTACCATGCAGACAGACAGAAAGACAGAAAAGCTCAGTAGTTTCTGCAAAAACAAAACAAAAAGCCTGAACCACATAATGTATTGAAAGTTCAGTCCCCTTCTTGCACCTACTAACAAGTGTGCAGTACTGATGGCGACATTCCCCAGCCAGCCCCAGCTGTAGCCTCCACACCTGACCTGTGTTGGCGGCAGTTCAGCCCTGCAGGGATTAACGTGAGAGAAAAAGCCGTCAATCAATTATCAGCATCCCCCTAGCCAGCCTCTGGTAAAGAACCATCTCTTTTTCTGCTCCCGCTGTGAGTGTGTGCGGAAATCGATGGCCCATAACGGGACAGGGCGCCGCCATGACTGTAGGATGTGACGTCAGTGTTAGTAAGAGTTACTGACCCCTGACTGTTCTGCTTGTTTAGTGTGGTGTGCTGTTTTGTGGTTTATCTTGTACAAGAATTTGTGTAGTGGGCATCATTCGTTCTGTGAGTACAGTTGTTTTTAGGTGTAGGCTAATTTTGGAGGAAGGTCACTATGAGTCGTGATAACCATACTGTGGTGGTTTTCTGCCGGGTGGTTTAATTCCTGCATCCCCTGCCCCCACTCCCCCAGTTCCTGCCCTTTGTGCATGTTCAGTATGCTGAAGGAATAAACTTAATAACAGCCACACCACATTATGATGAAATATCAGAAAAGTATGCACTCTTTCAGTTCCATAGGAAATAAGGTTAATAAAAATTGATGGTGCCTATGTCTTGCATGCTAATATTAAAGCTGTTGGGGGGGGGGGGGGGGGTACTGAGAACACTTTATTCTGTCCTTCAAGTGTTGTACATTTTCCTGGCTTTAATGTCTGATGTGTCCTGTGTTGCAGCTGTAATGCAACATGCATAATTGTCACTTTTCATGTAACCTCAGTTTTGAAATTCTGCGCAGGACACTGAAACAGAAATATTTAAGTGAATCCATTAATGAATTGACCTTTGTTCATACATATAAAGCAAACAGGAGGCAAAAAACACCATTTCTTTTTTTTCTGGAAACAGTATAACCCACTACAAAGTTTAGACATCATTATCTAGAGTATGGCAAAAGCTTTCTGTTTTGATGTTTGGGGGCCTTGTTAAGCTTGCTGTATTTTAGAATGTCGATGGTAGTAGTCTTTAAGTCAATAAATCATTCGTCCATTACCAGTTCATTCTAACCACAACACCACACAAGAGACTAAAAGTAAGGGAACTCTGAACAAGTTGTGCTTATCGACCTCAGGCCACAACACACAGAATTTGGAAGTTGCAAGGGAGAGGGGAGCAATTGGTATCCAACCTGAGAGTGCTGGAGCTTGAGCAACATGGACTGTGTACCAAGTCAGTAGACACCCCAGTCAATATGACTGCTGGAAGAGGAAAGAGCCAAGAACCAGCTATGAGTACCAGGCATAAACAGGCATGGTCAGAAAATGTGTGGGACAGATCAATGGATGGTGGTAGCCCCTCTCACAGCCACCATCATGACGTTTGACGTCACTATTTCCAAGTGTTACCCTGCCGGGGTGTATGTCCTGATCTTCTTGAGGTTAGGTTAGGTGTGACGTCACAGGCATTGTTTATATTTTTCTTTTGTCCATGGGGAAAAAAACCTTACCCATGCTCTGTTGATAATGTAGAATTTATGTATGTAAGGGTGTTTTTTTCGGTGGAAGGGGGAAATGTGTACATTTTTTTTCGTTGAAAAAGTAATGCCTACATTGCTGGTGACATCACACTTCACCTTACTTCAGGTGGAGGGAACATATATCATGATGCAATACAGTCTTTTCTGCATGGCTATGCTGACATCACCCCTGTGTTTATGTTTTGTACATAAAAATCAAAAGGGTTACTGAAAAATCTATGTCGTTTGTAATATTGGATGCTCTCTGATGATCGCCTGCTTGCAGTGTTTACAAACAAGGGCATTTTTGCATTCAGGGTGATGTTGTGCAGTTTACTATGGTGTCATGATGAAAAGCCTAGCGTGATAATGTTTAAAGGTATGCATTAACCAGTTCATGGGTAGTTGCTAAGTACACATGACTGAATTCTGTTGTATTCCAAAATATGGTTACTCGTCGCTGCATGCTCAGGTGATAAGCAACAGAAGTGTGTGGTAAAGCAGTAGTAGCAGCAGTCCTAAACTTAACTTTTATCAATCCCTGATAAAGAGCATAAGCAACATAATAATTGTATAGAAAGTTCAAGCGTTTGCTTACATATACTAACAGGGGGGGGGGGGGGGGGGGGATGGGATAGCCTAGTGGTTAGAACATTGCGCTCGCAATTTGACGACCCAGGTTCGAATCCCGTTCAAGGGGATTTTTTCCTGATGTTAACATCAGTCCAGACTCCACTCTCCCCAAAAGTCCTTCGGATGAGACTATAAACCGAAGTCCCATGTGCGAACGCACGCAGAACATCTTGCGCACACGTTAAATCCTGTTCCGCTTTTTGAAAAAGTAGGCTATTGTGTGCCCATGGAACAAACGACAACATTTACAAAACTGCATACACACAGGGAATGGATGTAAAAAAGCACATGAGTGCGTATTCCACTATTCTCGATCTAAAAGAATAAATAAGTAAAATAAATGAATAAACAAGTGTGCAGTGCTGATGGCGACATTCCCCAGCCAGCCCCAGTTGTAGCCTCCACACCTGACCTGTGTTGGCGGCAGTTCAGCCCTGCAGGGATTAACGTGAGAGAGAAAAAGCCCTCAATCAATTATCAGCATCCCCCTAGCCAGCCTCTGGTAAAGAACCATCTCTTTTTCTGCTCCCGCTGTGAGTGTGTGCGGAAATCGATGGCCCCTAACACCACAGGGCGCCGCCATGACTGTAGGATGTGACGTCAGTGTTAGTAAGAGTTACTGTTCCCTAACTACTGCTTAGTGAGGCATACGTTTAAGGGATGTCTGGTATGAAAGTTTGTGCCAAAAGTATTGTGTGATGAAGTTCTCTGTGGTATTGACTGTAGACTAATTATGGAGAAAATAAGATAGATGAGTCATTCCCCCTGTGGGGATGCTAGGGGACCTGTCTGTATAAATAACATCCCCACCTTCTGAAAATGTTGTGCTAGGACCTTCCTCTTTTCTATCCCTCTCTTTTGTTTCTGCCTTGCTTCTTTTGTTTTGTTGTTCCCGTTACCTCCTTCTCGTTTATTTTCTGACTTCCTGATCCATTTTCCTGCCCTTTTTGTTCTCCCTAGCTATTCTTGAAAAACTGCAATCGGTGCTGAAACGGATCGTAATGAGTGGAATAAGATGGACTCAAATTTGGAATAAGATGGACCCAAATTTTTCAGGCAAATAAGTAAAAAGGGAAAAAGATCATAACCTGTTGGTGGAAATAGCTTAGCCCACCAAATTTCCCAGAACTGAATATCACGTAGTTTATGACAAAGGGTTTATGCTTAATTCTCTCTTTTTCTCATTTCTTTCTGTCTTTTTTCATTGTTTGTTCCTCGACTAAGGCTCTGAGGTTCACAAATGGTGAAATCTTACTATTTTTGCACATCACTAAGGTAGCCACATTCCGACTTCGGGGATTTTTTTCTTTTTGATGGTAGCAGTAGTGGATGAAGTGTTTGACTTGTTCCAGTGGGTCCAAGAAGTTACTGTTTCGAATCCCAGCTGTGGTATCTGGTGACTTAAGGGTGGGCATTTCTGTGATCGCCTGGATCAACTTTAAATGCAGTTATCCGTCATGTACATACGCGTTCAGAAGATCAGATAGAATCAGAATCAGATATTCAGAATCGGAATAATAAATTATTTATTGTCATGGAAGTCGCATGGACTTACTTGACACAACAAAATAAACTCTTCATAATTCAATAATACAACGTATTACTCACTGGTCAGTCTGACTGAAGATCAGATATGCATCTTTTTTTTTTATCTTCTGGAGCTACCCACAACGCCACCCACACAAGGGACTAACCTAAGAGAACACTGAACGGAATATGTGTATCAGCCTTGAGCCACGACCACAACACACACACAGTTTGGGGGGATGGGGGGAAAACGAGCACACTAGACATCAAACCTAACGGTTATAGAACTTGGAACAACAGACAGTATACCAGTGCAGCGGACATCCCACTTGGAACAACAGAGACAGTTTACCAGTTTAGCGGACATTCTAATCAATATGACATTGCAGTGAGAGAGCCGGTAATCGGGTGCGGGTACTGGGCACCAACAGATAAACGGACGATCTCTGTCAGAAACTGTGCCGGAGAGATCAGTGGAAAGGATAGCAAGACCTCTCACATCCACCATTCTTCTTCTCCTTCTTCTTTTTCGTCGACCGCTCAAACAGCAACTATTGCTGTCGGTCATATGAGCGGAAGCTACTCAGGCTCAGCGAGTCCGACTTCTGCATAGGAGAGAATTGGTATCCTGTCAGTCTTTCTGGAAAAAAGGCAGAAAAACAGACCAAGCGGTGGAGGAAAGGAAAGGGGGGGGGCTCGAAGAAAAGAAACAAGGCAAAAACAGAGAGGGATAGAAAAGAGGGAAATCCTGGCACAGAATTTCTGGAAAGTACCCGGGTATGCTATTCATACTGACAGGCCCCGGCATCCCCAGGGGAAATCCACAGCTAGGAAACTTGGCGTCACTCTTTCCAAGCGTTATCTTGCAGAGCCTATGTCAAACCTTCCTGAAGTTGGGTTAAATGTGACATCACCGTTTTCTCCTGTCCACGGGGAAAGCTGATCATTGCTCTGTTAAAAATGTGGACTTTATGTATGTAAGCTTTTTTTTCAGTTGAAAGGGGAAAAGTCTATACATTTTTATCATGAAGCAAAATGTGGATGATTATTACCAGTCATATCACAGGTAGCCCAGCTTCAGGACGATTTGAATATACACCGTTAGGCAGTACAGTACTTTTCTGCATGGTTATACTCACAGCACCGCTGCGTTTATTTCGTTCCGTGCAGAAACTTTAAAAGGGTTGCTGGATAGTCAGTTTCGGCTGTAACGTCTGATGACAGTCGATGGTTATCTGCTTGCCTTGTTGACAAACAATGGGTATGGGTGCATTCAAGACTGGTATTGCGCTGTTTGCTGTGGGTGCTGTGATGAAAAACGTAGTGATGGGATGTTTAGACGCACGCATTTACCAGTGCGTTGGTGAGTTCACGAGTGCTGTATGTCCGATCTTGATTGTGTTCTAAAGTACGTTAACTTGTCACTGCGTGGTTAGGTTTGCACGCGACGAAGCGCGTGGTAAAGCAGCAGTACCAGCAGTACCAGCACCACCACCGACAACAACAATAATAGTAATTATAATGATAATCATGATGATAATTATGCCGACAACGATGAACATGGTAGTATTGAGGATAGTGAGGATAACAGGTGATAGTACAACCGCTGGAAGTCCAATGAAAGTCTTTCGAATGATACTATAAACCGAGGTCTTATGAGCGAACGCACAAGGAACATCTCGCACTCATGTTAAAACCCGTTCCGCCTTTCAGAAGAGAAGGCCATTGTGTGCGGGTAGAGACTATGAGAAAATGTACAAAACCTTTTTGCACACGGGGACTGAATGTAAATAAGCGCGTGAGTGCTTATTCCATTATCCACGAAATAAAAGAATTTGAATTACACCCAAAAAAAGAAAGGGAATTATAAAAGTGTGGAGAGCGGAGAGGAGAAAATGTGTAAGTGTAGAGAGAAAGAGTCCGAAACGACAAGGAGTGAAGAGAAGGAGAAACTAGCCGTTGGTTTAAACAAAATGTATTCAAGGAAAGTGTCACCAAAAGTACAATCCTAATCTTGACAGGACAACAAGTACACTTATGAGAGTGCTGTCATCATTTACATACACACATTGTGACCGATGACTTCACATTGCAACAGTTGACTGATTTATATACAATCATTAACAGTTGTCTATACTTAAAGTGATCGGAGAAATTTAACGAGATCAGTTGTTTCAAGTGGACATGCAACATGCCGACAAGTCAGCTGATTGCTGTTCAAAAGGATGTACACAAAAATGCATCTGAAGGAAGAAGAGGTTTGGGGGTAAGGGGGAGAATATAAAAAAACGGGTAAAAAATTCACCATTCTAACTCCCAAACGGAACTGTCCCAGTGAAACAGAAGAGCTGATTGAATTCTTTGTGCCATCTGAACCTCTAAACCTTCCTATACTGACCCCCTTTTCTTCTTTCTTTCTTTCTTTCCTTCTTTTCCTTCCTTCTTTCTTTCCTTCTTTCTTTCTTTCTTTCTTTCCTTCTTTCTTTCTTTCTTTCCTTCTTTTTTTATTCCTTCTTTCTTTCCTTCTTTCTTTTCTTTCCTTCTTTCTTTTTTCCTTCTTTCTTTCCTTCCTTCCTTCCTTTTTCCTTCCGTCCTTCTTCCTTTCTGTCTTTCTTTCTATCTTCCCTTTTATTTTTTGGTTCACTTCCTAGAGACTAGCTTCTTTCTCTGACTTGGGTGTGTGTCCATCCATCTGCCACCTCTCTGTCTGTCTTTCTTAGTACGCGATAGCCAAGCGGTTAGAGCGTGGCACTAACGACCTGATGGCCCAGGTTCGAGCCCCTATATATATATATATATATATATATGTATATATATAATATATATATATTCTTTTATATCGAGGATAATGGAATGAGCACTCGTGTGCTTTTTTACATCCAGTCCCCGTGTGTATGCAGTTTTGTCATCTGTTTCCACCGGCACACAATGGCCTACTCTTCCGAAAAGCGGAACAGGATTTAACGTGTGCCCAAGATGTTCTGCATGCGTTCGAACACGGGGCCTCGGTTTATAGTCTCAACCGAAGAGAGATTGTTTTCCCCCTTGGAGTTGAACAGCAGCATGGACACCACTCTCTCTCGAAAGTCCTTTGGTTAAGATTATAAACCGAGCTCCCTTGTGCAAAACGCACGTAGAACATCTTGCGCACGCGTTAAAACCTGTTCCACCTTTCGGAAGAGTAGGCCTTTGTGTGCCGGCAGTAACTGATGACAAAATTTACAAAACCGCGAGCACACGGGGACATGATGGGAAAAAGCACATCATCGCTTATATATTGTCCTCGAAATTTAGGATTAATAAGAATGCTTATGTCTTCTTTGTCTATTATCACACCCTCCTTCTCTGTTTCTTGCTGTATCTGCTTCTCTGTTTCCTCTGTCTGTCTCTCCGTCTTTGTCTACGCAGAGTATCCAGTTATTTGTCTCCTCTGTGTCTGTCTCTCTGTGTATCTTTCTTCCTCTGTATGTTTCGATTCTCTGTCTGTCTGTCTGTCTGTCTGTCTTTCTCTCTCTCTCTCTCTCTCTCTCTCTCTCTCTCTCTCTCTCTCTCTCTCTCTCTCTCTCTCTCTCTCTCTCTCTTGATCTGTCTCTTCATATACACGCGCGCGCGCGTTAGCTTGCACGTACACTATCTCTCTCTCTCTCTCTCTCTCTCTCTCTCTCTCTCTCTCTCTCTCTCTCTCTCTCTCTCTCTCACTCACACACACACACACACACACACACACAACACTTTACAACACACAACACACCACACACACCACACACCCAAACACCACCACACACACAACACCACACACACACACACACACAAAACACACACACACAACACACACACACACACAACAAACACACACACACACACACACACAACACAACCACACACAAACACACACACACACACAACACACACAACACACAACACAACACACACACCACACACACCCCACAACACCAACACCACACACACACACACACACACACACAAACAAACACAACACACCACACACACACACACACACACACACACAACACACACCAACACAACACACACACACACACACACCACACACACACACACACACACACACACACACACACACACACACACACACACACAATACAACACACACACACACAACACACAACACACAACACAACACAACACCACACCACACACACACACACACACACACACACACACACACACACACACACACACACACACACACACATCAACACACACACACACAATTCACACACAACACACAACCACCAGATCACACAATCACTACTACCTCACTCACCACACACACACACACACACACCACACCACACAACACAACACACAACCATCAAGATTGTTGTCAGGGCTGGTGCAGCGATGAAGGGTCAGTATGAGGTCAGGGGTTTAGGTGCACGGGATTCACTAGTTCTCTGTCTCTTTTCTGGATCTAGTCCATTCCTCCTTAGCTGGAAATACTCAGTTGAGTCTCCTCATCACTCATAATATTATTACCTTTCTTTTTACTCTGTCTGTCTGTCTTCTCTCGTCTCTATTTCTGTCTCTGTCTCTATTTCTGTCTGTCTGTTTATCTGTCACTCTCTCTCTCTCTCTTCTCTCTCTCTCTCTCTCTCTCTCTCTCTCTCTCTCTCTCTCTCTCTCTCTCTCTCTCTCTCTCTCTCTCTCTATCTGTCTGCCTGTCTCTCTCTCTCCATCACCCCCTCCCCCGCCCCAACCTGCCTCCTCATCCTCTCCCTCACCCCACACTTTAAAATGGAATGTGTGTGTGTGTGTTTGTGTGTGTGTGTGCGCTTACAAATACAGTGTGCGAGTGTGTGTGTGTGTGGGGGGGAGGGGGGGGGGGTACTTACAAATGCAGTGTGTGTGTATGTACTTCCAAATGCAATGTGCGTACGTGCGTGCGTGCGTGCGTGTATGTAAAGCGACATTACTCATTTAGTGGGGATTGTGTAGTCACGTTTGAACATTGTCGTTTGGAAATGTGTGTCGACACATGTGCGAGCGAGCACGCACACACACACACACGTGTCCGCACACATTTCCAAACGACAATGTTCAAACGTGACTACACAAGCTCACACAAACACTAAGAGAGAAAACACCAAAAAACCAACACCAACAAGCCTATACTATTCTACAAAACAGACTGCAGCGCCAACAAAAGGGAGCAGACGACAGTTAACTAACTACACGGTAAAAGGTCCGCTGCTATCGTTCCCCGTTGATTCCCGTCTGGCAAGAGTCTGAGGTTCCAGACGGCAGTCAGGGGATCGACGGTTGATCCGCAGAGACCTTGTCTTCGAACTTACTTTGCTTAGCTGGGCCAACGGTCTGTGGGCGGGCGTGGAACATTTCACTGATGGCGCGTTTCTATCTTTAGGTTTGTGGGGGAGGCAACACTTGTCCAGTGGTCAGTTAGAATGTCA
This sequence comes from Rapana venosa, assembly GCA_028751875.1. Classification (NCBI taxonomy): domain Eukaryota; kingdom Metazoa; phylum Mollusca; class Gastropoda; order Neogastropoda; family Muricidae; genus Rapana; species Rapana venosa. Next base: position 43,832,223 of record CM054142.1, read on the forward strand.
CCCTTGTGATCTGACTGTAACGGGAGCTGCGAGTTCGAGTCTTCTTTGAGTGTTCATTTCAAGGGGGTTTTCACTGACCACCCCCACCCCCCACCCCCCGGACACCCTCCCCTCCCCCAATTTTCAAATGAAAATGTTTTCTTCCTCGTCTATAGCTACGAGGTATGCGTCCGTTTTTGCCCTCTATTAAGGTAGATTCTTCTTCTTCGTCATCGAACGCTCAGACGGCAATTATTGTTGCCTGTCATATATAGATATAGATAGATAGATAGATAGATAGATAGATAGATAGATAGATAGACAGATAGATAGATAGATAGGTAGGTAGGTAGGTAGGTAGGTAGGTAGGTAGGTAGGTAGGTAGGTAGGTAGGTAGGTAGATAGATAGATAGATAGATAGATAGATAGATAGATAGATAGATAGATAGATAGATATAATGAAAAATGCGTTACGCTTGTTAAGCGCCTGACAAGCGAAGCCCATCACAACCGACCTTGGCGTGATTAAGGTAGATTATATTATGATATCATTTTTTTGAGGTTGTGTGTGTGTGTGTGTGTGTGTGTGTGTGTGTGTGTGTGTGTGTGTGTGTGGTGTGTGTGTGTGTGTGTGTGTGTGTGTGTGGCGCTTGCAGTTCATTTTGGCCGCACGTTCAAATCCCAATTGTGTTTGATAAAAGTGCAGGCGACCTATTGACTGTCAAATGGATAACACAGACCCAGCATGCATCATGGAGGGAGATGGGCTCAACCAGGTTCAACTGGTCGATGACATACTGCCCTGAAAAAGTCAGTGCAGTACCGCAATGACTCCTCAAGGAGTTACGGGAGAAGTCAGTTAAGAGAGTTCACAGGCCCTCAGGGATATCACGCCATCGGAATGTCTAAGTGTGTGTGTGTGTGTGTGTGTGTGTGTGTGTGTGTGTGTGTGTGTGTGTGTGTGTGTGTGTGTGGGGTGTGTGTGTGTGTGCGTACGTACGTGCGAGCGTGCGTGCATGTATGTTAAGCGACATTATTCATTTATTTTGTCTACAACGGGGTGGGGGTGAGGGAGAGGGTAGCCTAGTAGTTAGAGCATTGAGCTTGCGACCTGACGACCCAAGTTCGAGCCACCACCGAGGCACCCGTTCAGCGGGGATTTTTTTCCTTCTGGAGTTAACATCAGTACTGACTCCTCTCCCCCCGAAAGTCCTTCAGGTGAGGCTATAAACTGAAGTCCGATGTACGAACGCACTCAGAACATCTTGCACCAAATTAAAACGTGTTCCGCTTTTGGGAAGAGTAGGCCATTGCGTGCCAGTAAGAACGGACGACCCAATTTTTAAAAAATGCATGCGCATTGGTGTCGTGCTTAGACATCATCCCCGAAGTCGGAATGCGGCTACCTTGATGGAAGGCGATAAACGGTCACCATTGACGAACCTCGTAGCTATAGGCAAGGAACAGGGAAAATTAATGTAGTGTCTGACCAATTCCTCTTGGCAAACCCGTTGTTCCCGATGGCGCATGAGGACCTCTTGTCCCTAAAGGACTTGTCTTTGGGACTTTCTTGCCCAGTCAGAAGTCTTGAGCTGAGTGCTGGAAGAGATCCTTTGACTTGACTTGACTTCTTCTTGATCGAACGCTCAGACAGCAACTGTTGTTGTCTGTCATATTATGAGCCAAAATGCGTTGCGCTGCCGTTACAGCACCTGACAAGTCAGGCCCAGCGCATCCGACTTCGGCGCAGGGGAGAGTTGTTCTAAATTGTTAAGTCTTTCTGGGGGAAAAAGGCAGGAGAATGGACCAAAGAAGGCGGAAAGTAGACGAGAAGGAGGTGACAGGAAGAAAAGGAAAAAGGC
>CM054142.1:43839063-43941563 GCA_028751875.1 Rapana venosa
GTGGGTGTTTTGTTACATGCCATTTATCTAGATGATCACGCAACCTGGAAATGTACTCTCTCTCTCTCTCTCTCTCTCTCTCTCTCTCTCTCTCTCTCTCTCTCTCTCTGTGGTATTCCTCTTGTATATGAAATGTAATATTTTTATATAAATGTTTGGTTTATACATTTTATAGTGATTTACTTTATCATCGTCCAAAAAGCATACAATATTGCTCTCCATCTTCAATCAATATATCATGCCTCTTGGAAATGTACTGAGTGAGTTTAAATTGATTTGCCTAACTTCGAATAGTTGTATTGATGCTGTTGTTGGCGGGGCTGTTAAAAACTGGTTTATATCAGGCTCCTCGATATTTTGTAACTTAACTTGATATCTTTATTGATAGTATAATTATATATATATTTTTTAAGGGTTTGGTGAGGATGTTTTAACAGAATTTGATATCTGGTTTATTTTGATGTTGATGTAACCTGGAAATTCTCTCTCTCTCTCTCTCTCTCTCTCTCTCTCTCTCTCTCTCTCTCTCTCTCTCTCTCTCTCTCTCTCTCTCTCTCTCTCTCTCTCTCCCTCTCTCTCTCTCTGTGCTAAATTTTCTCTTTCCATCTACTGCTACCCACCTTCTTTTTATGTCTTTTTTCTCACTACCTCCCTCTCCTCCCCTCCCCTCCCTCCCTCCCTCCCTCCTCAATGTGTTTATAGGTATAGGTGGTTTAGACATCTCTCTCACATACTGCCATCTATTTTCTCAAGCTTACTTTTCATGATTGTGGTTGTTCTCTGTTTGGAGGGGGGGGGAGGGGGGGGAGGTGAGGGGGGGGGGGGGAAGGGGGAGAGACGTGTCTTCAGGCTGGGGGCAATTTTATCAGTTAATGGATGCACTGTTTAAGTACACGTGCTAACATAATGATTTTTTTTTTAAATGGGCACATATGAAAAAGACATAAAAGGTCAAACAAAATTGAAATAGCATGACACTTGATAGGAATTTGTTGTGGTTGTATGTGTGTGTTTGTGTGGTATATATATTATATGCGTGTGTGTGAGTGAGTGTGTGTGTGTGTGTGTGTTTGTGTGTGTGTTTGTGTGTATGTGTGTGTGTGCGTTTGTGCGTGTATGTGCATGCATTTGTGTGTGTGTGTGTGTGCACACGCGCGCGCGAGCACGCACACGTGCGTGCTAGCATGTGTTGTTTGTGCAGATTCATTGAATGCCTTTTCAGGCGTTATAATATTATGGATGTGTGTTTGTGCATGGGTTTTTTTTTTAATTTAATTTTATTCTTTTTATATCGAGGATAATCGAACAAGCACTTGTGTGCTTTTTACATCCAGTCCCCGTGTGTATGCGGATTTGTGAATTCTGTCATCTGTTCCCACCGGCCGTGTGTGTGTGTGTGCATCTGTGTACATGCCTGGGCGTGTGGTTATGTGTGCATGCACACGCGCATGGTGAGGGGAGGGAGGGTGGAGGCATCACAAAGCCCAAGCGCCAACCAAAAGCAGACGTTGACTGCAGGCTCTAGGACAGGGTGCAGACCGCAGACACAGCGATGCCACTGGGGGCACTGACGTTGTCAGTCAGCAGCGTGCCTTAGGCCGCACACCGGTATTAAAAAAAATCACTCTTTTCCTTCTGTTTTTCTATGTGACTCTTATATTCATACCGCACGTACTAAGGCATCCACAGAAATAAAAACAACCACATTTTTGTGAAAGACTAGCCTCTGTATCAAGACTCATGTGATTTTGAACAAATTTGGTAGGTTTTAATTTTTTTTTAATTTTTCTGCAAACACTGTGTACCTCCTCAGCGCAGGGGTAGTGGTGTCTCCGTTTGCCTGCAGCTGGTGGTGGGCAGCCAAGTGTTGTGTAGAGACGAGACAAGGAGAGAAGTGGAGGGGGGGGGGGGGGGGGAGCAGGTGGATAGAGAAGGAGGGGGGAGGGAGGGAGCCATAGTGGGGGTAGAGAGAGAGGAGGGAGGGAGGGAGTCTTAGTGGGGGTAGAGAGGAGAGGAGGAGGGAGAGACGGAGTCATAGTGGGGGTAAAGAGAGAGAAGGGAGGGAGGGAGGGAGCCATAGTGAGGGTAGAGAGAGAAAGAGGAGGGAGGGAGCCATAGTGGGGGTAGAGAGAGAAGGGAGGGAGGGAGCCATAGTGGGGGGTAGAGAGAGAAGGGAGGGAGGGAGCCATATGTAAGAGAGAGGGAAACTAGTAGAGAGAGAAGGGAGGGAGGGAGCCATAGTGGGGGTAGAGAGAGAAGGGAGGGAGGGAGCCATAGTGGGGGAGGAGAGAGAAGGGAGGGAGGGAGCCATAGTGGGGGTAGAGAGAGAAGAGGAGAGGGAGATAGTGGAGGTGAGAGGAGGAGGAGAGCCATAGTGGGGGTAGAGAGAGAAGGGAGGGAGGGAGCCATAGTGGGGGTAGAGAGAGAAGGGAGGGAGGGAGGAAGCCATAGTGGGGGTAGAGAGAGAAGGGAGGGAGGGAGGAGCCATAGTGGGGGTAGAGAGAGGAGGGAGGGAGGGAGGGAGCCATAGTGGGGGTAGAGAGAGAGGGAGGGAGGGAGGCCATAGTGGAGGTAGAGAGGAGGGAGGGAGGAGGGATCCATAGTGGGGGTAGAGAGAGAGGGAGGGAGCTGGTAGGAGGAGCCATAGTGGGGGTAGAGAGAGAGAGGAGGAGGGACCATAGTGGGGGTAGAGAGAGAGGGAGGGAGCCATAGTGGGGGTAGAGAGAGAGGGGAGGGAGCCATAGTGGGGGTAGAGAGAAGAGGAGGGAGGGAGCCATAGTGGGGGTAGAGAGAGAGAGGGAGGGAGCCATAGTGGGGGTAAGAGAGAAGAGAGAGGGAGGGAGCCATAGTGGGGGTAGAGAGAAAAGGAGGGAGGGAGCCATAGTGGGGGTAGAGAGAAGGGGAGGGAGGGAGCCATAGTGGGGGTAGAGAGAAAGGAGGGGGAGGGAGCCATAGTGGGGGTAGAGAGAAGAGGAGGCGTAGGTAGCCATAGTGGGTGAGGAACACAGGAGGGAGGGGCCATAGTGGGGTTGAGGAGAAGGATCGTTGGAGCTGAGATAGTGTGGGTGTGTGAGTGGGTAACCAGGTTGAGCCGTGAGGAGCCGTCCACATGATATAGCCTGTTGGCTCCCCACTTAGGTCTCGAGGGGCATTGGGGAACTTTCTTGTCCATCATCATTCTGTTTGGGTTCTTGTTGTTGTTGGTTGTTGTTGTTGTTGTTTAACCCTCCCTTCAGCCTTTCCTGTCCCCCCCCCCCCCCCCCTCTCTCTCTCTCTCTCTCTCTCTCCTTTGCTCAGTATGCGACTTGCTTTTTTTAATCTGTCTGTCAGTATTAACTGACTTTGTCTCTGTCTATCTGTCTGTCTGCCTCTCCTTCCTTCCCCACTTCCTCCCCCCCCCCCTCTCTCTCTCTAAACCTCTGTCGCTCTCTCTCTCTCTCTCTGTCTCTGTCTGTCTCTGTCTGTCTGTCTGTCTGTCTGTCTGTCTGTCTCTCTCTCTCTCTCTCTCTCTCTCTCTCTCTCTCTCTCTCAAAAAGAAAGTATGTCAATACTTATCTGTTACCCTTGGGAATAACGATTATCAATCAGTCTCTTGTCAGACGGCAGCGCAACACACATTAGTTTTGCGCGCCTACGACAGACTGCAATAGTTGCTGTCTTCTGGGTGTTTAAAACAAAGAAGAAGAAAAGCCACAGCCATCATGATGTGTCTACTGTACTGCGAGAACAGACATGTTCATCGTCCTGAGGAATTCCATCTGACACGCTGCTGTCCCCGATGGCTCAGGGGTAGTGACGTTGTCTCGGAAGTCTGCAGCTGTACTGGTGGGGAGCCAAGCGTTGGAGAGACACAAGGGAGGGGGGGGGGGGGGGGGGGGGGGGGGGTGGGAGCATCACATTGTGCATGTGGTGTTGGCTATAGCACATCTTGAGAAACATCTAGAGGTGGAGGGGAAAGGGGGAGGGGGGGGGGGGGAGGGGGGGGGGGGGGCGCATGGAAAGGCGATGAAAGGATGGCCTGAAACTGCCCATCTGTTTGTGCTTCTCTTCCTCCTCCTCCTCCATGCCACATCCACTCCCTCTTCATCTCCTTTTCTATAAATATATCAATTGGTTCTGTCTCCATTCCTTTCTTTGTCTCTTGTCTCTTGCCTCCCCTTTATCCACCCCCCCTTCCCCCAATTTCTTCTTCTTCTTCTTCTTCTTCTTCTTCTTCTTCTTCTCTCTCTCTCTCTCTCTCTCTCTCTCTCTCTCTCTCTCTCTCTCTCTCTCTCTCTCTCTCTCTCTCTCTCTCTCTCTCTCTCTCTCTCTCTCTCTACTATAGTCATAGTATATCTGATGAAGGATTCATATTTTTATATTTTCAATACTTTATTGGACTTGCCTCTGTACTTAAGTTTTAATGAGTGCCCTATTTCAATATCTTATAATTATGTGTAACAAGTATGTGTACCATTTGACAATGTGTAGATGTTTATCTTTATGACTTATTAAGTTTGGTTGTGTTATTTTTCTTGGCTTTGTTGTTGCTCTTGTTCTTGTTGTTGTTGTTTGTCTGTTTTTCTCTTTTTTATCACCTTTTGTTAGTTTGGTTTTTCCTTCTCTTTTGTTTGTTTGTTTGTTTTGGTTAGGGTTTTTTGGGGGGTGGGGGTAGGGGTGGGGTATTCCTAGGATTTTCTTTTAATTGCTTGCTTTGGGGGGGGGGGGGGGAGGGTTGTTGGGGGGGAGCTGTTTTGAAAAGGGTTATTTCCCCTTGTTTTTATTGCGAGACTGTATAAGTATTGGGTTATTATTATTAAGATGTATCCCTAACGGGCGGGAACTGGATGTAAAAAAGCACATGTGTGCTTATTCATTATCCTCGAAATAAAAGAATTTGTCATTGTCATTGTCTCTCTCTCCATCCACCCCTTTCTTTCTTCATTGTCCTCTTTGTCTGTCGGTCATCTGTCTGTCTGTGTGTCTGTCTGTGTGTCTGCTCATGCATGTATCCCTGTAGGGATTCCAGGGGCCTGTAAGTATAAATACCCCCCACCCCCCTCCCCTTTTGAAAAGTCTGTGCTAGGATATCCCTCTTTTCTATCTGTCTCTTTGCTTCTGCCGTGTTCCTCTTCTTCCTGTCACCTCCTCTTTGTCCGTTTTCTGTCTTCTTGGCCCATTCTCCTACCTTTCAGATTGCAGAAAGACTTGAACCACGCCAAAGGTGGTTGAGCTGGGCCTGATTTGCCAGATACTTAATGGCAGCGCAACGCATTTTCGCTCTTATGAAAAAACAACAATAGTTGCTGTCTGAGCGTTCGATGATGAAGAAGAAGAAGAAGATCCATGAATGCCACCGGCACTATATTGATTTGCTGTAATACCGACTTTAACTGTTTTGTTAAAACTGCACCTGCAGAAGAACAGCAGTTATTGACACGCTATGGATACTATTGCAGGGAAGAGGCAGTGCAGAAATATGCCAGCCATCCGCTTTATTTTAGTGTCTGGAACTGAGAATGCACTGAACGTAAAAAAGAGTCAGCAGATCTTATGCTTGGTGTCATGTGCGTGCCACTAGGCTACAGACTTGTGCCTTACCAGGTGTCGCTAACTGGTTGTCTTGTCGTTAACCGGTAACAAACGTTCAGCCACGAGAATCCAGTCGAAAAGTAGCCAGAAATTAGTTTAATTTCAAAACTGCTGATCATAATTGCCTGTAGGTGTGTAAACATAACCACAAATCACAGCAAGTAAAAGATAACAAGCAAAGAAAAACTCAGTCGAGACTGCGAACATAAAAGAAGAAATAACATTGTAACGACCCCCCCCCCCCCCCCCACCCTGCCCAAAACAACAACACCCAAACAAAACAAATAGATATATAAAAACATGTATATCTGGACAAAACGAGAGCTGCATTGAGCTGAGCACACACACGAGGAAGGGGGGGGGGGGGGGGGGGGGGGGGGGGCGGGATAGCCTAGTGGTTAGAACATTGTGCGCTCGCAATCTGACGATCCGGGTTCGATTCCCATTCAAGGGTGATATTTTCCCCTGGAGTTAACATCAGTGCAGACTCCACTCTCCCCTAAAGTCCTTCGGATGAGACTATAAACCGAGAACGCACGCAGGACATCTTGCGCGCACGTTAAATCATGTTCCGCTTTTCATAAGAGTAGGCCATTGTGTGCCGGTGGGAACAGATGACAGAATTTAGAAAACCGCATACACACGGGAATGGGATGTAAAAAAAAAAAAAAAGCACATAGGTTCTTACTCCATTATCCTCGATATAAAAGAATAAAATATAAAAATAAAATACACATAAACACACACGCACGCACGCATGCACGCACCAATTAAAAAAACAACTTGAATAAGAGCCTTCATTTTCGTCACTGTGCAAACTCATGACAATATGTAGTCAATAACTCTATAGATAAATGAATGGAAAAATAAATAAATGAATTAAAACAGCTAAGTTTGATGGAATAGACAGACAGACAGGCGCGCGTGCGCGCGCGCGTGCACACACAACACACACACACACACACACACACACACACACACACACACACACACACACACACACACACACACACATTATCCTCGATATAAAGAATAAAATAAAATAAAATAAAATAAAATAAATAAAATAAAAAACACACACTCACACAACTGAAAAACAAAGCAAAAAATTTTAACCACTTAATTAAAGAAGATTTGGTCTGGTTTATTGCAAAAGTAATAATTATACATGCATTATTTCAGACACAAGTATGCTTTGAATAAACTAACTAGTATTTATAAGTTTGTAATTATTGGATCCTCCAAAACAACAACAACAATACAAGAACAGAAAACAGGTTGGGTCTAGTAGCAGAGCACTTTTGGCTAGCCTAAGGGATATAACTCTAGGTGCAATATTTCTGTTAACACAAACAACTTCCGCTACTTTTAATTCAGAGTGAGCTGTTTTTGCCAACCTGTACCAGGCCGTGTGTTGCAGTGCAGAATTGAGAACTTACATGCAGGTATTCTTAAGTTTACATGTCTGTTTATAGCTCATATATCATCCGCAAAACAAAATTTGTGCAGGTTGCATTCCAAAATGTGTGCAAAATCATTTCTCTAGAAGAATGCTGAAGTTCTTTCGCGCCAGTACTCAACTGACAAGTGAGCAACAGTTGGCAGAAGCACGAATAAAAAATGTGAAATATGTTCCAGTTTACATTTAATACATATGAACGCTCTGTAGAATGAGCTGAGGACGTAACGCTTTTACTTTTTGTTGCAAAATCCTTTGCATAATGTATTTAATATTACTGTGTATTAGAAAACATGATTTAAACAAGTGTAGCCGTGGGCCTGTTCGGTTGGCCTATTCTACTGTCAACACATACATGTATAGTTGTGAATGCACAAAGAAGTAGAAGTGCAAAAGCATAAGAGAAAGTTGTACAAACAAGTAAATGAACTTGTGGCTAAAGATGGACCCAGAAAAAGGCCCAGTAGCTGACAGTTCAACTGGGGCGGGCCCGCTATTGCACGGCCCGCTATTGCGGGGGCCCGCTATTGCGCGAACGAAGAAGCGGAAAAGTTCATTTTGTCCAGGTTTTCGGAAAATGCGAAAAATGACTGGCATTTCCTCATGTATTAATTTTGTTCTTCCAAGTTACTTTAGTTTTTTTATTTATTGAGAAGTTGAGAAGACCAAAGATGATTTCAGGATGCAGTGTTATGTTTTGAATTTATTTTCAAGATTCAATGAATGCAATATCAACATTTTCTTTGCCAGTTTATTTGTTGGTATCATATTATGACCACCTGAGATTTGTTTATAAGGTAGTGGTTTTGAGCGCGATGCTTTGAATGTTGGGATTGCAAAAGTGATTTTGTGGAATAAAAAACTGTGACACCTCTTTATTTCCCTTTATTGTTTAAAAATATGCATGGTCTTTGCCATGAAGATTAGCAGCCTAAAGTATAAAACGACAGTGTCGCCTAAGGTATAATATACGTTGCAGCCTTACTGCATCATACGTAGGCTGCAACGTTTACTACACCTTAGGCGGCCCTATACCTTAGGCTGCATTGCATATTATTGTCAGTACAGTATTCCCCAGGCTGCGTCTACATTGTCGCGCAATAGCGGGCCCCCGCAATATCGGGCCCGCACAATAGCGGGCCGACCCCGTTCAACTTTGACAATGACAGTGATAAATTATCATGTCTTCTTACTAAAGCACACAGGACACCCCCCCCCCCCCCTCTCTCTCTCTCTCTCTCTCTCTCTCTCTCTCTCTCCTCCCCCCCCCTCTCTCCTCTCTCTCTCTCTCTCCTCTCTCTCTCTCTCTCTCTCTCTCCTCCACACACACACACACACACACACACACACACTTTTATCATTTAATAGTTTGATTTACTTCAAGATGTATTTTTCAATATAAACTAAGTAATGTAATGCCAGACTGTTATGTTAGTGATAGCTCATTACCTGTCAGTGACATTAAAAGAAATACAAAAAAATGAATTATACATGCTTAAACTAGTTGAAGTTGAACAGTTTTTCAGTTCTTGTTAGCTTTTTTCTTTGCTTTTTCTACTTTGTGCATATATTATTTAAATTAAAATGAAGTTCCACAGCCTCAAAAATGGACTTTCAATTTCATCTTACACTTGTTAGAAAGTTCTGGTTAATCATGGGATCAAATATAAAATAAAAGTTAATTTTCAGATTTATATTTGAAGATATCACTAATATCGGTACCAGCATACAAAGTAGGCTCCTGTCCTTGTGTACTTTAGAGTTTCTTAGACGTTTTCTCTGTTGTTATTACTATTCTAAAGCTTTAATGAACATAGTGAACACTTTACTCCTATAGTATGACCTAGTAAGTAGTATATTATATAGGCTTCAGGGTTTAGCGAATCGAATCAATCACTGAATTAGAAAGCATAATGTTACGACTAATATATTATATATTATATATGTACATTATACATGTAGTTTCATTATTTGACAGTTAAGTGTTTCTTCAGGAACAGTCCTGAAGACATTTAATAAGTACAGAAAGTATGCATGGGGATGGCACTTAAATGATTTGGTAATTTCCCTTAGATTGTTGCCTCAAATCGAAAAAAGTTAAATTGCAGATCCTGTTAGTGTACATTACACTTAGTGACTTACAGTTTACACTTAGACTTAGAGATTCGGTGATTTATTAGCGATTTTGATTCAAAAGTAGTGGACGTACTCAAGCGATACTCATACTAAATTAAAAAACACATATATATATATTGCATACCATATTGAAGTTATTGGTTTATCACTTATGAATTTATGACACTACCTCTCCTTTCTCATCTCATATTTTTCTTTTTTTCCTCTGGCCATGCTGGTCTGTAAAACCATATTGGGTAGAATGCATAGTGTCTGGTCCTCTCCTGTGCTTGTGATAGCCTGTGACCCCTCTAGGTAGAGGATGTCAAGAACTAGTTATTGTGCTGGTGTTCACACCCATGTGATGTTTGCCACAGCTCTAGGCTGTGCGACCCTTCTCCAAGTTCTCATCAATAGAAGTAATAGAACACTTATAATATATATATATATATATATATATATATATATATATATATATATTAGTCATTTTGAAATATTAAACTGAAATTCATGAAGTTCAAACAAGAAGCTACCACTTGTTTGAACAATAAAACCAAATCGATCATACAGTGTTCTTGTAGTTTTGGACATGTATGTATACATGTGAGCAGCAAACAGTACCAGGTGCCCCATTTTAGTTTAGTTGTATTCTTAAGAATTATAATTTTAGATATATTTTCAAAAAACCCAGAGAATGGGATAGCCTAGTGGCTAGAGCATTGAGCTCCCTTCTGATGGCACAGATTTAAACCACCGTTGAGATGCCATTTTGAAGGGATTTTTTCCCCCTGGAGATCTGAAGACTCCACTCGACTGCCCTGAAAGTATTTGGATGAAACTAGTATTTATAAACTAAACTCTCTAAAGTCTTGTGTATGAACACAATCATCGATGCCTTAAAGTTAAACTAAAGCAACAATGGTCTATCAGCAGAGCCGCCATTTTCAAAAGTTTTGAGATACACTCATTTGAAAAGTTTGAAAGGTCAGAGCAAATCGAGGATTGAACGGAAGTATTCAGGTTTTTTTTAAGAGAATGGGTATTGATGTGATCTTTATCATAGCATCTTTATGTTGTGATACATGTAGAAGAAAGCGCATAAATGCATATTTACAACTGGTGGCCTATTTTTGCCCGAAATTTTCTGGCAGTCTGCATGTGAAACTTTGATGTCCACTAATTCTTGTCTAGGCTAGGCTAGTGCAGAAAGTGGAATTTCCTGTAAAGGCCAGGATAGCAAAAACACTGGCAGTGAAGGTAGACCACCTTGCTTGCAGAGAACATACAGGGCATGGCACAAAGCTTGACCCTCTTCCCAGATAAGATCACATTCCAGCCATCAGTTTTCAGCAGGAGCAACCATACAACCTCCAGTCCCGCCAGTGTTACATAAAGTCTGCCCAGCAGTCCAAGTGTATCTACTGCTAGGCAAGAAGGGTTTGCACAGCAGGATGTCGGCTGTTGCAGACCCCTGTCCCAGATAATTGGCATTAAAATGGCATACATAGTGCATACATGTATACTCAGTCTGTATAGTCTGATCCATAAGTAATGATACTTTCAAGAAGATGTGAAACACATGCATCAGAATTTTTTTACCTACAGAAAAACAATTGCTGACAAAGTTTAGCCCAGTATTTTTCAATAGCCAAGAATCTGTGAGAAACTCGTGGTAAAACATTCTTCTGTTAATGTGTTATCATTTTGACTGACAGTGGTACTGGGGAATGCATGATTTAAATTATTGATAAATTGTGAATGGATTGAATCACATCACAAGTTAAAATGAACCATATCATTACCAACTCTCCTTCATTTGGTTGAAAAAAGTTGATTGACCTTGTTATTTTCCATAATGTTTTGACTAATAAAGGATATAGTGCATCATTACATGTGTGTTTATCTGTTTTGTGATTAACTTAATGCTGTAGACAAAACACGATCAGATAGCAGTTTATTTGCACCAGGGAAAGCTGAAAATAGACAGGTATTAAAGATTTTGTCAAGGTGTCAAGATGTTATAAATTTCTGTAAGTGTAACAATTATGGCTGACAGTTGAAAATACTTCCCGGAGGGTTACCTTCAGGCAGTATCAGTATGGCAGTGCTATACATGTAGATATCATGGTCCTTTTATCAAATGGCATTGCCAAAAGTAATTTGGATCATTGTGGACAGCCACCAGATTATTGACTGCAGACATGTATGGTCATGTACTTTATATATCTTGTCAGCCTTCTCTGGCTACTCTGCTGTTTCATGGAAGTTTGTCACTCATACATGGTCACAGTCTTTTGTAACATAGAGATGTGAACCCATAAGATCCAGTCATGAATGTTGTTGCGCGTTGGTGGATGCTATCAATTTCAGCTCAGTGGTATTTTTTAGAACTAGAAGAAAAAGGGGGAGGGAGAGGAGCAACTCCGGCTGCCGGAGCAGGGACCAGGTGTATGTCATAGTAAATTCTACAAAACAAGACAAGTTCCAGCAAAAATCAAAATAGAATTTGGTTTGGCCTCTTACACAATGTTTTCAAGAGGAAATGCTGGTTCTTGGACAGGTTTTGGAGAATTGTAACCCCAGGTATTTTCCTCAATTTGTGATCATACTTTTCAGTTACTATCTGTGGATGTGAAAGCATTGAGTTGCCTCCTTTCAGTAGTAACTAAGTAAGTGTATACAGCTTACTCTGCATTTACCATAGTTGATCTGCACTTATCTTAGTTGATCTGCATTTACTTTAGTTGATATATAATATGCATTTATCATAGTTAAAGTGCATTAAATCTGCAGATGTGACCATAGCAGCAGAACTGAAAGCTGTATGAACATTGATTCACAAAAGCCTGGTGTGTAAATTGTCCTGTTTGATTTGATTCCAGATCTGACCAGCCTGGATGGACATGGGAGACCCTGGTGTCAGCCTTGGCATGAACCTAGCCCTGAGTTTTGGCAGTGTGGTGGTGAAGATGCAGCCGGACGTTGATGCCGACGAGTGTGATATGGGCGAGCCTCTATACAGTGGAGACAGCAGCAACATCGCTGCCATCATGGGTCTGCAAAAGGTAGAAAAGGAAGATCCAGAGTACGGGGACACCAGCAACACGACTCTCATCCCGCACAATGTCATCAGGGATGTCCGGTCGCTTGCAGGTCTTGACCAGTCACAGTCTGAAGAACTGGAGGTGTCGTCTGAGGAGGAGAGTTTTATCGTGATGTACAATGACGACCAGAGGGAACAGCAGTCGGGGGAAGAGACCGGAGATCAGTCTGGATCATCAGCAGGTACATCCTCTCGCCTGGAAAGACAGGGCAGCAATGCTAATTCTGGGGGCGATAGGTTTGTGGAAAATGACAGAGAAACAGACAATTTGTCGCCGTTGGTGACGATGGTGGACGGCTTTTTGAGCAACAACGACGCTGAGAGAAGTGGGGAGATCAGTGTCACTGACTCTTCTCTGAAATCCCCTGCCTTCAGTGAAGCTCGCGTGCCATCTGAGAACGGTGTTCTCTCTGATGAGCAGAGGAGCCTTGATGAAATCGAGGTCGTGGAAGAAGGTGTTAACCAGTACGAGGAAGGAGAAATTATCAAAGACTTTGGCCAGAATCGCCACGGAACCAGTTCAGAGACATTTTTGAGTCAGATGCATTTTTTTGGAGGTCGCACCTGGGCACGAGGCCGAGGTAGAAGAGGCCACGGACGAGGGAGAGACATCACAAACATTGCTCTGAAACTCATCGAAACGGATCAAATGGAAGCCGACAGCGAGCAAAGTAGTTCGCTGGATGAAGTGGATCAGATGAAGACAGTAACTGACAATGTGCGCAGTAGAAGGGGAAGACCCTACTGTAGATCAGGCCCAGTCATGACGCTAAGGAAGTCTGTGAGAAATCCAGAATTAAAGGAGGCAGAAAAGTCCACGCCAGATGTCGAACATTCGAGGAAAGAATCGGCCAGAGGAAGGGTAAGGCCACTTGGAAGCAGGGGCAAACGGTTGAAAAAGAACCAACCCAAACCAGAGGTTCTCCCTGCTCCAGACAACACTGATAATGTGGAGTATGAGTCCAATGATGAAGACACCTTAGCCGCCATCAGAGCCTCTTTAGAGGATATGAATAAAAACGATAACAAAACCGAGAATGGTGACAATACCAATGACAACAGCAGTTCCTCGACTGAACTGAAGAATGACGACTCGAAAACAGACAGTACTTCTGGGGATGACAAAAAAGTGGGAGGGTCTCAGAAAGAAGGGGGCTCTAAAAAAGAGGACAAAGCCAAGAAAAAGGATGATAAAACAAAGCAGAAGGAGACCACCAAGAAAGTAGGAAAGGACACGAGATCCAGTAGCATGAAAGAGCCCATGGAAAAGGTGGAAAGCAACAAAAAGAGTGACGACCAGAAAAAAGCCAGCAAAACAACGAGCAGTAAAGTACAGAGTGCCACAAAGAAACAAAAAGGACGACCACTGGGTACCGCCACCAGACAGTCTAAAGACGTCGCCAGCAACAACAGTGAACCTGTGGAAGAAGTTGAGTATGAATCAAATGACGAAGACACACAGGCAGCTATCAAAGCTTCATTGGAAGAGCTAGAGAAAGAAAAACAACGACAGAAAGAAAGAGAGCTCGAACAGCAACAAACGGATAAAAAGCAAGTTGAGAAAGGCAAGATGAGTAAGGGGAGGAAGTCTCTCACCACAGCCTCAAAACAGACAACGGGAGAAAGTTCCCTGGATTCAAACAAAAAGGATTCTCCAGTCGCAACAGCTTCAAAAAGTTCAAATTTCCAGTTTAGATCACGGAGAAAAGGAAAAACCTTTAGGAAAAGAGGCAGGCATCCTGCTAAGTTGGCAACAGAATCAAAGGCATCCAGTACAACTGAAAAGCAAGCCACGAGCCCCGGTTCAGAGAACACATCGGAGCTGACACAGCAGAAAGTGGAAAATATCAGTTCAAAACTCCAAAACAGGATACAGAACACTGTAGTCAATAGTGAAGAGAAGGAAAAACGACGTTCATCAGATGTGTCTCATTTTGAGAGTGTTGTGGATGAATTTTTACAAGGTGAAAAAACACTGAATGGGGTTTCTTCAGACGTAGGTCATAAAGAAAAACCGAGACGATGCAAGAAGAGAAAATCTAGTCCAGACAATTCAAATTCAGGGGACGTTAATGTAGTTCAATCAGATAACGAGACCGTATCAGTATCCTCTTCCACTCACCGTTTCCAGTCTGAACTAACTCCACAAGTTATAATACAGAAACTTGATTCTAAGCTTGAACGTTCTTCTAGTCGGAGCTCATCACGTTCTTTGTCAGTGGCATCATCATTAAAAAAGCGTCTGCGTGATTTATCAGATGATGAACGGGACATTGACCCTTCAAAAAGTAAGGTGGCAAGAAAATCTTCTGACCACCCTTCTCATTCCGGATCCAGTCACCATGCTGACAGTTCAGTAATGGACAAAGGTAAACTTGAAGGGAAATCGTTCGCGGGTTCCAGTCAGGAGTTGGAAACTGAAAGTGACAGCCACCTCACTGAAATAAATATGCCTGTGCTCGATGCATCGAGTTTGGTGAGTGAAGCTCTATTTTTTGTGGTCTGTGTGTAGATGTTGAACATCGCAAGCATGTCTGACTTGTCTTTTGTGATGTTGAGGATGTATCATTGTAATTTGTATTCATGACAGCTTGGTGATTTTGAATTTTATTTAAAACCTGTTTTTCTAATTTGAAGTAAAAACTGCACGAATTTTTAGATAGTGACTTTGGAGTACATGCCTGCGAGTGAAGTGATTGATACACTCATGAGACAATGAGACGTGCCGGATAATAATTAATATTGATATTAATTAATGTGTTCAATTTCTAGTCATGATCTCTTTGGAGCAGCTCTATGATTTTAGACTTTGAGCTCCAGTCGGAGTATTCTGTGTATTAAGAATTATCATGTAGAGTCCCCTAAAAAGTTTTGATTTTTGTTCTGGTTTTTATGAAACAAACTTCACCGGAACTGGTAGTTTAAAATTGTAATTTGAACAATTTAGAACAGTTAAAAAAAAAGTGACTATGTAGTGTGTAGGTACTGTATACATCATCTACTGCCATTGTTGCAGGGTTTTTTGGTTGTTGTTTTTTTTTAAAAAAGAGTTTAGCAAAGACTGAAACCGGTCGTCTAGTTTGATTTTCTTCTTGAGTATTGGCTATTTTAGGCTACAGGTTCTTCAGAGTTCGCTGTCGATCGTGTACCACAAAAATTGAAGATTTGTCCGTGTGCGTGAAAATGGCGGCAGCACAGCGGTTTTTAGTGGAACATACACCTCATTCACAGGCATTGCATATATATTGACGATACACAAGCCACAGAAATTAAAATGCACACAATGAAAAGAAGAAAGATTTTTGGATATGATTATGAGCCTGTGACAAAAGGTGGACCCAGAAAAAGCCCCAAAAGCTCAATTTTTTTTTCTTTTTTTGGCAGAAACAGTTTTGTGGGTTGAAAGAGTAATGATTGTTCTTCAGAATTTCATATAATGTAAGAAGATAACTGAGGCTTTCAGTCATGAGATATCAGGCTGATAATGCATGTTCTTCAATGTCTGACAGTTGTTATGCTGGACATGTAAAGTACTGAATTTTTACTAATATCACTATGCAACTGAGCATTATTGTATTCTTGAGGTTGGAATATAAACTCAGTTTGTGATATGCATTGAATAAAAAAAAAAAATTAGTACTATAATTTACTTCAAGAAGCATGTCCTATGTAACAACAGTCGGAGTATGTTACCTGTCAAACATGCTAAAAAAGGACAAATAGCTCAAACAATTTCTCAGATGATCATATCATATTTTCTTTATTGTGTTCAGCATACACACACATGAAAAAGATTGAAAAAAGTTAAATAACTGCGAGAACGAACTTTCATCTGATAGTTGTTACATGGTAGGGGTGGACATATTTCAGGTTCAGATCTTAAGATTTCAGCAAGCAACAAAATTACCAGATAAGTACAACCCTGAAATAGTCTTTAACTTTGAAAAGAAGGTCAAAGGTAATAAAATTAATATCTTTTGCTGGTCTAACTTTGCACTGGTAAAGATTTTTATTGACGGATCCATCTGATGGTTCTTATGCTGGACATGCTCAAAGTCACAACAGCCCAATATAATAAATGTACACCTGGAAATTATACTGAACTAGTTTTATTTCCTTTTAAAAACTATGTTGCTTAAAACTGTATAAAAAGCAAACCGCAGAAGCTGGTACAAGTTTATATATATTAAGCAGATTTTCTGACTAATTTGACAATTGTTATGATTTCTGATAAGTGGACATCTGGTGTTCATTTGCCTTTTCTTCTTTCTCACAACATGGCTATACAGGAAGACCAGCCTTTTTTTGAAATGCATAATTAATAGCAACTTTCATATAAGTGCAAATTGGAAACTGTAAACTTTTTCACTTTTTAAAAATTGAGAAGTCCACTGTTGTTATGAATGGACATGCATTTTAGATGTAAGATACAATTTTCCATTTTTCAGTCTTTAAACAGAAATTAGAGATGAACAAAACCTATTCATTCTTAAAACAGGTGATTTAGACTAGCAGGAGTGTAAAAACATGGACTGGGAAACAAAGAAATTCCATACAGATAATTACACAGCCCAAAAATATTGTGGACATATGGAGTCACAACTGTGAAACAAAATTTTGTAGATTATTTTTTATCAACTTATGTGTTGTGGGAAGCTCACTTCTGTGTAGAAACATTCCCTGATTATTATTTTAACTGGTTTTACATGTTTTGGATACAGGGAATGTGTTTGTGAATCACAGTGCAAGCTCAAACCAACCATGTCAATACACTGTCAACTTCCGGTTACAAAAATTTGAGCATTTCGGGGCATTTATTATTATTATTTTCTTAAAGTAAAGGACATTGTGTTTGATTTTATAGTTATGTATCTCTATGAACATTACTGAAAGCAGGAAACACAAAACAATCAGACAGCTGCATCAGGGAAAACGGATATTACTGATGGACAAACATACTTACATAGGGTATTGAACGGCCACTTTTTGTCACAGTCTCATTATACAGTGTTTTTTAATCAGTAAAACAGAAGCGTAGTAATAAGAAAGTGAAAAGACCGAAAATTTGCCATTTTTCAGCTGTGATGACAGTATTTGCCGGGGGCTGCTGCTACCTAGTGACACTGACAGTGACACTCACTGAGTCACATGCACACACGCATTGTTTTTATAATACCTTACACTTTACAATGTATACAGTGCAAACTTGAGGCTGTCATAGTGTCATAACAGACATCAGACTTGGTACATGTATCTTACAAGTTCCCATGCATACACTTTGTTACATGAGATACTGTGTTTTTCTCTGTGTTACATTTGAGAGCTCTGCACTCTCAGGGAGAGCATGTGAGGTCCACAATAGCAATGCCAGCAATGTTATTGGGGGGGGCAGGTGTCCTGTTTGCAAACTTACGTAAGACAATTTGACATTTTATTTACAAACTGTACAAAATGTGTTTTTCATGTGGGAGTGGCTTCTAAAGTTCTTTTCTTTCCGAATTTTGCCAGGATCAGGGAATAAATTTTATATCTCTAGAGCTTTTGTTGCTTTGGGCTCTTTTGACGTTTTGTGTGTGTGCTAAATCACGTGCATTGGCAGCTGCATGTAATAAGTACTATACTCTATAGTATTGCTAAGTCATTTATTTTGCACACTGGATCTTGGTTTTTAAATATTCTCTATCCACAAGACTAGCGCCTAGACCATCACTCTATCTCAAGGTCAGATAAGTTTTGGTCTACAGGAAAAAATCTGGGGTTTAATTTAAATGAGGATAGAACCTGCGACTGCTTGATACTATTTTCTAGGAAGCACTTTACCTCTAGATTACTGATTCAGGTGGATAGGGTAGCCTAGTGGTTAAAACTTAGAGAACTTGCACTCACAATTTGATGGCCTGGGATCAAGCCCAGGTTTGAGCCTCCACCGAGACGCCCGTCCAAAGGGACTTTTCTCTGGAGTTAATATCAGTACTGACATGCATGCATGTACCACTTTGTCAAATTAGATGCTTTGTTTTTCTCTGTGTGACATTTGGGAGCTCTGCACTCCCAGGGTACAGCATGTGAGTCTACTGCGTGGAAAGTCTTCCAGGGATGAGACTTAACGTCGCTAAGTTATAAACTTGAGGTCCTGTGTGTGAATGCATGGGAGGCATGCATGCATGCAGAACATCTTGTGCCCCTCCAAAGGGACTTTTCTCTGGAGTTAATATCAGTACTGACTTCACTCAGTCTACTGCATGGAAAGTCCTTAGAGAACCACTTTTTCCAGGGATGAGACTGTCACTAAGTTATAAACTGAGGTCCTGTGTGTGAATGCATGCCAGCCTGCATTCATGCAGAACATCTTGTGCACGCATTAAAACCAGTTTTGCCTTTCAGAAGAATAGTGGGTTTTTTTTTTGTAGGAACAGAAGGGTTTTTTTTAAAAGAAAGAAAAAACAGTAGATCTATGCACACTGGTGACTGGTGTCATGTTTTTAAAGACATCATGATCATTCCCAAAATTGTTTTACCGCTTGAACCCCCCCCCCCCCCCCCCCCCCCAAAAAAAAAAAAAAAAAAGTTATCTCGCACATGAATGATATCATGTAAGTAAGCTTTGTATGAAAACAAAAATGATCATGCAAGCAACCAACCAAAAACAGTGAAGATGTGTCTCTACATTGCAAAGTTGTTCAAAGCAATTCACAAACACATTTGTTTTAGAAACACTTTGCTCAAAAATCCCTTTAGATGTTGTATACATCATTACATACATGTATGTGGAATCATTTGATTTTGAATCCCTTTAATTTAGAAATTGGTATGTGTACATCACATGTATGTGGTTTAATTAAAGTCAAGGTCATGTTTGAAGGTTTTCTCCAAGGATCCCTTTGTCAATCAAGTACTCAGTTCAAGTAGTGTTCCTCACTTTAACCCCCATGGCCCAGTATGAGTATAGAATTTGTACATGTAGATCTAGATTAAAACAACAACAAAACCCAACATTAAAAAACCCAAGTTTATCAAACATGAGGCCACAGTCGACCCTAGCTCAGTAGAGTAAGCTGTACCTGCAGGTTTCAGAGAAAGAATTTGGACTTGGTTCTCTTTCTAAAGTTTCTTTCTTAGTCAACATAACTTCTTGGTTAATTTCTGCATCAAATCAGTGGAAAATAATCGGTGGGTTTTTTTTTTTTCAGGGTACATCACACACGAAAGATGACAGCCTTACCAAGTCAGTCGGTGGAAGTGAGTATTTGTTAATGATGATGAGGATTCATTATGATAAGAGTAGTAACTCTAGAATTTAATGAATTCATGATTATGAATCATTTTGTAGGGAGTAAGTACATTTTTTTACTTGAATTTTAATTTTATTTTATCATGATTAAATCTATCATATCATGAATCTGAGTGTCAAGACTGAGTGTGTGATGTTAGAGGCAATATAAACTATAAAGGAAGATGCTAGATGGGAATTGAGATCTTGAATTCTCAACAGAGTGACATATTGCCATAACATGATCTATCATGCATGCACATAATAGAAATTCTGTGCAGCTCCTTGTTCCAACTCCAAGAATTGATGGATGATGACATATTTTGTTCTTTAAAAACTGACTGCATTGTTTTTTACAGTCTTCCTGACAGATTTAAGATTTCAGCTGGTTTGTTTGGTCTGCATCATGTCACATTCATGTGTAACAGGAATTCAGTTACAGAGGAGACAGCTTTCTGAGTTTTGTTTCAGTTTCAGCATCACATAATCGGTTCCCTAAAGAAAGTTCTTAATTTAAAAAATAAAATAATTGCTGGAGTATATAAATTTATATTATATGTGCTTATGTAAGGTTTTATACTGAATTGTGTGAAATATTTTGTTTCGGTCATTACATAATTGGTTCAGTCCCTAAAGAAAGGTATTGTTTGTAAAGTTCTGATAGTTGATGCTTGTGTTGTAATATTTAGGTGTAGGGTTTTATTACAAGCATGAAATTAAAAAAAATTTGGAAGCAGAAAGTCATTAGATGGATTTGTTTAAAAGATGTAAACTGGCATGTTTACAGGGATGGTGTTATCATAACTTAAGGAATCAGAAGCAGAAATAAATGATAGATATTTTGTGCTAAGACCCACTTGATTTCCAAACTCAAACTGCTTTGTTAAATGTCGTTAAATGTTTTTGCATAAAATTTATAATGATATTTGTTAAAGAATGTGCAAAAAAAGTTCAAGAAGAAAAAGTGTTGGTTTAATTTTTTGTGAGCGTATACACTTTTAATATCTAAGTCAATAGAGATGAGGTGAAGAAATCGATAGAAATTATGCATTTTCACTTTCTTGTGGCTGCATCATACTTTGCATTTTATTTTCCACATTGTAAATGTATACATGTGAAGATATGACACCAATGATACCATACTTTGTCGTTTTCAGTGATGTCATACCTCTTTGGTGACAAGCTGTCAGAAGAGTGTCCCAATGGATTTGTTGTCAACGTCCGTCTTGAAGTGGAGAAGAAGAAGGATGATCAAGATGGGGGAAGTAGCAATAACAGGTGAGATACACAAAAGCTGCCAACTATTCCTTTATCCATATACGTTTTCCATTGTTTAGGCATGATTCTGATTTTTAAGTTAACGTTCAGGATTTTTGTTTTTTGTTTAAAGAAAAAAGCCTGCATAAATCAAGTTGGAAGTCTCGGTGGGTGTGCTTGTTTCCAGTGCTGATGCAGATAAAAAAATTTTCATGTTCAACCAGGAAAACAAAAGTGGTGAAGCAGAAACTCAGATTGACTTCATTCTCTTCAAGGGAGATTCTGCAGGAGAGGAAGGAGTAAAACAACTTACGAAAATATGTCAGAAGATACAGCGGACAGAACAAATGCCTGAAGAATGGGAAGACAGTATTACTGTTCCCATTTTCAAGGGTAAAGGAGATGCACTAGTATGTGGAAAATACAGAGGAATCAGGCTTCTGGAACATGGCATGAAGATCTGGGAAAAAGTATTGGAAAGAAGACTGAAGAGCCTGTGCAATATTGATGAAAAACAGTTTGGATTCCAGGCTGGCAAATCAACCATAGATGCAATATTTATTGTGAAACAACTGCAGGAAAAGTATATGGAGACGAAAAAGAGCTTGATGCACATCTTTGTTGACCTGGAAAAAGCTTTTGATAGAGTACCCAGAAAGCAATCTAATGGGCCTTGAAGAAACAAGGTGTACCGGAGCATACCATCTCAATGGTTATGATTTTGTACAAGAACTCCAGATCAAAAGTGAAAACTATAATTGGGACGTCAGAAAGCTTTGAGATAAAAGTAGGAGTGCACCAAGGATCCCCATTGAGCTCTCTGCTCTTTATCCTCGTGATGAATGAAATATCCAGGGAAGTGAGAGGCCAGAAGAGATCTGGGAACTGCTGTATGCTGATGACTTAGTACTGGTAGCTGAGAACAGTGATGACGCTACACAAAGATTTGGCAATTGGAAACTAGAATGCAGAGATTAGAATGCAGAGGAATGAAGGTGAATGTTGACAAGACCAAAGCAATGACAGTTGGAAAAGATCGCAGAACATATAGAGAGCAAGGCAAATACCCGTGTGGTGTCTGCCACAAGGGTGTAGGGAACAATTCGATCAAATGCTCCAATTGTCAATATTGGTGTCACAAAAGATGCTCAAAGCTCAAAAGTCTGAAGGAGGATGGAGTATTTGTCTGCCCCAGTTGTTTGAATAAGATGGGTGAAGACAACACCGATGCAGGAAAGAAGGAGCAAGAATTCGAACAGGGGAAGATAGAAGTCGTAGACGAATTCTGCTACCTGGGAGAGATGATGAGCTGCGAAGCAAAATCTGAGTTAGCTGTCAGAACCAGGATTGCGAGTGCCTGGAAGAAATGCAAAGAATTGGCAAGTCTGCTCGGAAATCAGAAAATCCCACTGGAGACACGCTGTCTGATATACAAGGCCTGCATTTTTTGTTTGTTTGTGTGTTAAGGTGGACTCTATTTTTTATTCCAACAATTATGACTACAGTTATGTTGTTACACCTCTTATGTCAAGGTGTCTGTGTATGTGTTGTGTTTGAATGAGTGTGTGGGTATGTTTGAATGAATGAATGTGTGTGTTTATTTCATTTATTTATTTATCCTTTTATATTGAGGATAATGGAATTAGCACTTGTGTGCTTTTTTACATCCAGTCCCTGTGTGTATGCAGTTTCGTAAATGTTGTCATCTGTTCCCATCTGTGTGTGTTTGAGTGTGTGTGATTCAGATTCAGAATATTGTATTGCCATTTAAGTCATGTAGACTTATTTGACACAACAAAAACATCAATTATAATTAATATCTAATTGCCTAAAAGTGATGTACACTAAAAACATGTTGCATTCTACTTCTCTTTATCTCTTTTTTCAAAACACTCATACACATATATATCTGATAACTGCTTGATATATATCAACTGTGATTATGTCACTTAATTTATGTACACAGTTTTTGCGTTCTCTGTCTTTCGTTTTGATTTTTCATAACAAATTATTTCTGAGTTCATCATATAAAATACATTCATCGAGTAAATGAAATTCATCTTCTATTTTGTTACAGTATCTACATTTTCTGTCCTCTCTGGGTATATTTTGGTGCCTCCCTTTCTCTATCATTAAATTGTGAGAGCTTGTGCGAAATTTACAATATGTCTTCATATGGATTTTGTTTTCATAGTTTATTAAATTTGGTTCCGGTCTGTATTCTGTGTGTGCGTGTGTGTGTTTGAATGTGTGTGTATGTTTGAATGAGTATGACTCTGTGTATGTGTGTGTTTTTGAATGTGTGTGAGTGTGTGTTTGATTCGAATATGTGTGTGTGTGTGTTTGAATGTGTGCGAGTCTGTGTTTGAATGTGTGTGTGTATGTTTGAATAAATGTGTGTGTGTTTTTTCTTCTTTATGTGTGTGTTCATGCGATGTGTGCATCTCTGTGCCTGTGTATTTTCTCTCTCTGTAATCTACTTTTTAAAAGAAAACAACCCCAAAACACCCAAACCAACCCCAAAAACCCAAACATGCCTCCGACGCGTGAATGAAATTCCTTTTGTCAATTTTTTTCAGTCCTGGAGTGTGCTGCAAAGCGAGGAGACCAGAGCGGTGTGCGTGTCTGCAGAAGATGCCGGACATCAGGCTGGCAACCCTGCTGAAGGAGAGGGTGGAGAAGCGTCAGGACTTGACGGTCGGAGCCAAAGGAGCCTTGCTGGCAGCCATCCTCAAGTTGGTACAAGAACTGGAAGCAGCATCCACGGCAAGCTGAACTGCCATGCCGCAGCGGAAAAAGTATGTGATACCCTTTAGTGGCACGCTCAGCTCTTGTGTGTGTATCATGTGTGTTTGTTTGAACGGCGAGCGGTTTGTACGCTTCAAGCTTTGATCAAACGGTGACTTGTTCTCTGTGCTTTGTGTGATGGAACAGCGACAAAATTGTGATTCTGCTGAAAAGGAAAATGGCTGGTGTGAGTGTGCAGAACTGATGGATTTCAGGATGCTTGTGTGACTTGTTCCTGATATTGGCGGTGAATGTATCCGAGGAGACCAGGAGAAATCTTCAGAATTCCATTCAGTCAGATTTTTCGGAGGAGATTGTGGGCCAGAGGAGTTCAACGGAGTGTGTTTTTGAACAGCAAGATTTGTGTGCTGGCTTTGTGCTGTGAGAAGTTGTGCACATTGTGAGTTTGAATAGCGGCATCTTTGAAAATTGATACAGCAGCTATGGAGGTAACTGCCTATTCAGTTACCTTCCTCAAAGCGAAACTGGTGATGAAATTTAGTCATTGGAGTAGATGACTGTAGGCAGAAATGTGGACGCTGTAGCAGGGTGCATCATGTAGGGCAGGGTAGCCTAGTGGTTAGAATATAGAGCTCACAGTTTGACATCCTGGGCTTGAGCCACCAACAAGGCACCTGTTGGAAAAGATTATTTCCCCTGGAGTTATCATCAGTACAGATTTCACTCCCTCGAAAGTCCCTCTGTTGAGACTTAAAAATGTTGCCCTGTGTGCAAACGCATGCAGAACAACTCGCATACTTGTTAAAACCCATTCTCCCTTTCAAAAGAGTAGGCCATTGCATGCTGGCAATAAGGGAAGATAAAATTGAAAAAAGAAATGCATGTACACTGGTGTGGCGTGTAGCCATCATCCCCAAAGTTGGAATATGACCACGGTGGGGCAAAACAATTGCATAATATATGTAAGTGTATACACAAAAATCTCACCACTGGGGCATGTCAGAACTCCAGCGGAGGTGCAGGAAGAAACTTAAACCTGGCGCGAAGACAAATCCAGTGAAAGAAAAGTGTGAAGAATATTGCTTCCAACTATCACTGCTTCCCAGAATTTCCCTGGGTTAAGTGACCCTGCCAAACCATTTTAGCTAGATTTTATATACGATGTGTATGTGATATTATTGTCTGAAATGTGTGTTGACAGTTCAAAGGGCCGTTTCAAATTTTCGGTGTGCATATCTTTTTGGGGTTTTGTGCTACTGTTGATGAATTTGAATGTGTGTGTTGTTTTTATAATAATTTGTATGACAGTTTTTGTTCTTTTTTTCTCACGTTGGTGGTTTTTGTTTTCTGGGGTTTTATTTTTTATGAATGCAAATAAAGATGACTTGCAAGTTTTATCCTCAATCTCATAGTCATGTTCCGTTCCTTTGCAGTTTTTTTGCATTGGGGTTTTAACAAAAAAAAAAGAAAGAAAGAAATATTGGCTGTATTGGAGTATTGGTGGGTTAGTTAATTAGCTTTACTCGATTACAGTAAAATATTATGTTATGATGTAATTGTGATTAGTGTCAGAACGTAATGAGATTTAAAAAATACCAAAAACTGAAGCAGTTAGATATGTCACAGCTGTTATGATAATTTTTGCCTTATTTCTTTTTAAGAAGACCGAGACAGCCATAATATAATGAATATTGGAACACGTTTGTTCAAGTCCAACCATGTTCATCAAATTGTAAATACCACTGATTTGTCAAAATGACAGATAGTACCAGACATCATAAGACTTGACTGTTGACTCGTATTGCATCAGCAATAGCATTTGATGGTGTTGTGTACACGTACCATTTTCATTTTCACATAATTGTGTATGATCTTTCAAGTATTCTCTTAGCTGTTCATACTGTTTACCTTTGCTTTATATTGCTCAGTTGAGTCATTGCATTGCAATTAGTTATTATGTGAGCAACACAGCCCCCCTCCCCCCTAGTTCTGCTTATGATATCCGGCAATTGAAACCAGTATTATGAATTATGAGGTGCCATTCTTCCATCTATCTGGAAGATAAAACTATTTTGTCAAAGGTTTCCACAAACTTGAATCAGGTATGGCCCAGGCCAAAAGCTTTGTCAGTTGTTGATGTAAGCAAAGTGCCAAGGCCTACAGTCACAACTTCCTACTGCTACAGTCACCGGCACTTTCCATTTAAAGCAGAAAAAAGTCCTCAGAAGTCAGTATGGTTATCCATATGGTTAGGTGTGGGTTAGGTGTGGGCTTAGACATAATTTTCTTGTCTAGTATACAGTACATGTATGTACATTTATGGACTCGCAGTTTATTCCTAGGTGCGATAAGATGGACAGAGTGCATTGTTTGTTTGAGAAAACGGTGTTACCAATTTTGAGGGTTTGTGAATTCATGATTTTCCAAGAAATGAAACAAGTGAGGAAATTTTTTTACAAAGAAAATCTGTTGGTAAAGAAAAGAAAACTGATTGATATACAATTTTTAATGTAGTCAAGTTTTACTGTGCCAGCAAAGTTAGAGAAAATGGTGCTGTCACGTGGTGTGTGTGTGTGTGTGTAAATTTCACATTTTTCCAAGAAACGAGAAACGGTATGGGAATTTTTTTTAAACCAGAAGAAAATCAAACAGTGGTTGATATAAAATTCTTTTGAATTTAGTTCAGGTTCATTTGTGCCAGTAGTTGTGATCAATTGCACAAGATTTTTTCCTGAGAGTGTCTTGTTGCTTCTTTCGTCTAGTAGAAGGTAAAATGATGGTAAGAATGTCACAGTCTTAACGTCATGTCATGACAAAACCTTGTAAAAGTGACAGAGGTTTGGCAAAGGCAGTTTGATGAGGACAGGCTAGAAGAGCGTGGATCAAAATCTGAACCATGTGAATCTCTTCTTTTCATTCGTCATGTCTTTTTATTCATCATGTGGAGTTGTGATGAAAGGATGGTGTTGTATTTTGTAGACTATAGTCTCTGGCAGCCTCTGACTTGAGGTTATTTTGTTTCAGCTGCTAACTTTACTTGTTTTAGACTTCTGAGCCTGTTTCGAGTTAGAAATTCAAAGTAGACACTAACTTAACTGGTGTGTATCTGAAAATAAGTAAAGCCTTCATGATATTCTTGTAGATTGGGATAATCGCTTCAAACATTAACCCCAAAAATGCTAAATACAAATAAATTACAATAACCTTTAGAAAAATTTCCAAGGTAGTTTTTTTATGAGAAAAACAGCTAAATTCTTGTTTAGAAATTTTGATATTTAGGAAAGTCTCTGCTTCCAAAAGTAGTTTTCCATCTATAGACTGTTCGATTTTTTGTTTAGAAATTTTCACACTTGGAAAATGCATCCAAAAGTATTTTGTAGTGTATTGTCAAGTAGTACTGTGCATATGAAAACATTGTTCAGTTTTGTGTGACAGAAATACTTTTCAGACTCGTTTATCAAGCTGCAAGTATGCTTCTAAAAAGTGCGTACTTTTCTGATGGAAATTTTATTAATTTCATACTTAATGGAAAAAAAATTATTGGGATAACTTGGCACATGTCATTTTCAAAAATCTGAAGAAGAGTAAGTAGTAGTTTTGGATGGAAATAGGGAAAATTGATAGTGCTTATCAGTGACAGGGATGTAAGTTAGCTCTGTATTGTGGTTCATAATTCAGTCTAAGTTTTTTTTCCACATGCCAGTACATAAAAAGCTGTGGATTAAGTCATTAGGTGTTTAATGTTAAGAACCACTTTGAGAGTTCCGTAAAGAAGACAACCTTTTATTTTTATTTTTCTGTCCATCCTTCCATCCTGTCCCAGATCCCTGTCATTTTTTCAGGCAAGAAAATAATGAAAACAACTCTATGCAGCGACTACTGAAAGTCATGACATTGGCATAGCAAAAGTATTCAAGGTATTGTTTTACTCATTCAAGGTGCTGTTTTACTCGTCTTTGAGTGAGAGAGATGTCATGTTATTGTGTTCTTGCATTTGTACGATTGTGGGCGTCTGTATGTGGTCTACATCTGTCTGTCAACTCATCTGTTTGCACAGAGAGAGAAACTTAGTCAGAACTGTTGATTTTCACACACAACCAGCCATCCACAAAAACACATGAGCCAAAGAGAATGAAACAAAGTTCTTTGTCAGGTCCATCATTTGAATATATATATATATATATATATATATATATATATATATATATATATATATATATATATATATAATTGTGTCATTTGCATTTTTATCAGCTTTCTCCTTTGCTGGGATTGGCAGTAGAAGTCGTGGGCAATGTCACGAGTCTTTTCCTTCAGAAACAAGACCGTTCAAGTCTTGTGTAAAATCAGTCAGCCTGTAAGTTTTACATTACCTACTGGGATCAGTCTTTTCTGTTGAACGCTCATATAGCAACTATTGTCTGTCATATGAGCTGTTGAGTGCCTGACAAGTCAGGCCCAGTGCGTGTGACTTTGGCGTGAGAGAGAATTGTTATCTTTCAAGTCTCTCTGGCAAAAAGGCCAGAGAATGGCCCAAGAAGGCAGAAAATAGATGACGAGGAGGTAACAGGAAGAAAAGGAACAAGGCAGAAACAAAGAGAGGGATAGAAAAGAGGGAATTCCTAGCACATAATTTACGGAAGGTGGGGATGCAATTCATACTGACAGGCCCCCAGCATCTCCACAGGGGAGACTGGGATCATGATACCCTTAAACACTTTATTTGGTTTGTCCTAGTATTGTTGGAAAAGGATTAATTGGAAGAAGACATGCCTGACAGATTCATGCAGTCCCAAGTTTCGCTATTTCTTTTTCTTAGTTCCTTGTCTTCTTTGACATTGAATGCTCGGACAGCAACAACTGTTTTCTGAGACTGAGAGTGTCAATCTTGGGGAAATTGCTGAGCACTTTGCTCGTCTCTTTTCTTCATCTTGCCTCAACTTGTTCATGCAGGACCATTGTCACCAAATCTGTTTTGGTGTTTGTGATTGCATCGATAGTCTTCTTCTTCTTCTTCCTTTTTTGTCATGTTTCTCGCAGGGGAGGTTTGACATTGATGATTGCATCTATAGTCTGCATATTTCAATTTTCTGTTGTTGATTTGTGTTAGCAGTTGGTGTGATTGCATAGTCTACATATTTCAATTTTCTTTTGCTGATATCTGTTAGCAGTTGATGCTTGGCAATAGCATTTAGAAAGATATTATTTGCTCCTCTGCCTGTTCAGTTGATTCATAAAAGTTGCCTACAAAGCCACATTTCTCCGACATTAATTTCCTTTATCTTTTCTTGCATCAAGGCTTTGTAACAGAATTAAAACGGGCCATATACAAATTTTTTTTTAAAGGATTCTTGATTTTATACAGGTGGGAAGTCTTCTGTTTTTCTGTTTCCATATCATTTTGTTTAACTGGAGTGTTTTTGTTCTTTATAGTTTGCCATGCCAGTTCTTGTTCTTTATCGTTGGTGCAGAAGCTGCTGTACAAATCTTAGATACTTGAAATGTTTAAAATTTTCTATTCATCTGTTCTGTTGGAATGTTTGGTGGTTTCTGGTCTGCTTTCCTAGCTATACATATGTATATGACTGGGGCTTTTAATGTCGAGTTCAAGTCCTGCCCAGCAACTTGGTCATCTATTCTGTAGAGAATTCTTTTCATGCAGTGTTATACACTATCTGTTGTTGTTTTCAGTGCCATCTTTATCAGGTTGGTGATGTGTTGGCTGGAGGGAAAAGCAGTTAAAAAAACCCACACTCAGATCATCACATGGTGTGTGTTGTGTAGACGTCACAGAATGATATGCTATGGAAAGAAGATTGGCTCTAATCGAGAAACGCCACCATTTGCTACTTTACCTCCCTCTTTTCCCAATAATCCTCCCTGTCAAATAGTTTTTTGGTTTTTCTTCATAGTTATGCCGCTATGTTTATTCTCTCATCTGGTGCACATGTATGTGTGGTCATGTTGTTGCATGTATGTGTGTGCGCATTTACTTGTAGGTGAAGCCTCCCCTCTGTGTGCATCTTTTGTGTGTGAACTCTTCCTGTTATTCTTTCTTACAGGCATTCTCTGTCAGTATATGCTCTTCTCTTCTGTCTCTCTCTCTCTCTCTCTTCACACATGATTTTGTTCTTATCAGGCAGATGCAACAGCTCAGACTTTAAAAATGTGCTGTGTTCTCATGTGCGATAACCCAAACTTATTTGCTTTGCCAAGTTTGTATGATTTTGGTATTCGCTGCATCGAGTTGTTTTTTTTCTGATTCTTTCACCTCTCACCCACCCCACTTGTAGGAAAAAGAGAGAGAGAGCGAGAGCAAGAGAGCTCTCAGATGTAAATTGTATGCAAGTGTGTTTGTTTTGAGTTGTGTAAGGCTTACCTTTTTCAGTTGGTTATACCTTTCTAAACATGAAGTTGACGATTGTCTTTATGAGGCTGCAGAACTGGGCTTCTGCAGTTGTGAAGCTTACGATGATTGTGAATAGGAATTGTATCAAAATTGTGTGGTATTGTATTGCCTTAGTATTTTGTACTGAATCATGCATGACAATGTCTCAGTGACGAGAAATTTGGACTGCTTTTCTCCAAGAGAGCATGTCATCACTAGTGCAGCGCCACCTGTTTTAAAATGTTTTCTTTGTCTGTGAGTGTACTTGTCTCCCTTTGAGAGTTTTTTTCCTTAGCAAAAATGTGTATGGGGGCAGCTGTCTTGTTGCTGTGTTTGTTGTTGTTTAACATGCGGTAGGTAAGTGGGTGTTGCACTGAGGATCTCAGTATGTTGTCTTATCCTAAAGACTAGCATCCAGACCACTGTTTGTGGTCTAGTGGTTGGAGAAAAAGTTGGGAAAGGTATGATAAAAACTATAACCCCCCCAAACCCCCCCCCCCACCCCCCAAAAAAAAAAAAAAACCCCAAAAAACCACCATCCTGATCTTTTTCTCTGCTTTTGTGAAGCCCATGATGATTTTGACTACATGGAAAGACAGAGTCTCTGCTGTTGTGTAGTATAATGGAGGTTTCCGTTTTTCTTATTCTTCAATCTGTTTTTTAGTATAGTGCTCATTTCGGGTGTGCTGCTTTTTTGTGTAAAACTTTTATCAAAATCATCATGAATATATATTCACATACTGATTTTATCCTTTTGCTCATGATTTTTTGGTTTGGGTTTTCTTTTCTGCCCTCACTTTGATCTTTTTTTGCATGAATTGTTGCAGTGTGTCGGATAAAGTTGTATCTATAGTCTATTTTGATCCTGTTTGAATTTAGTTCTTTTCTTGTTTGGGAGTTTTTGTTTTGCATTTTCTGTTCTGAATAATGATCATGCTGATGATATAACTATCGTGTAAACAGTGATTTCTAGGTTGTCATTGATACATCTGTTTTTGCTGCTTTACCATGAGATTTTTAGCTTTCCTATGAAGATTACAAATGCTTTTTTCAATGTAATATACCTACCTTAAGGAAATTCCGTACCAGGCAGTATTTTTGCGCTTCTCGCACTCATTTTATGTATTTTTTGTTTATCTATTCATCTGCGTTTTGTTTAGAGAGCTTCCTATATATAACTTTGATTTTTAATTTTAGAAGGAGATGACAGCCCTGATATGGCTTTCATGGTCAGTAGGGTTACAAACAATAGAGGATGAAATGGAATAGATTTTTTAATATATATACTGTATCGTAATGTATTGTATACTACTTTTGATTGTGGCAGATTTCTCTGCTTGAAATCGGGGCTGCCTACCCCAGGGAGAATTATGTTGCCAAAGGGCAGTGCCACCTTTTTTCCCCTGGAATTTTTCTTGTTTGAGAGCTTATTCATTTATCTATGAGTGGCTTTTGAACAGTTTTTTCCCGTAGGTAACTGCGTTGTTGCCGCTAGTGTTTTAATGTGTGCTCCATTAATGTTGCACATGGGGTCTTTGTTTATCCTCGGATTCAACTTAGACCCCCTCTCAAAGTCAAGTAGATAGGGGAAAATTCAGACCCAACAGTCGAACCCACACCTTTCGCTTTTTTAGACAGATGCATTATTGTTAGATCACTGAGCCAATTAAAAAAAACATTGTCTGGGAATGCAAGATTTTTGTTGTTTTTTTCAAGGCAGATCTCTATATATATATATATATATTTTTTTTTTTCCCCTTGTGCCTGAATGATAATTTTGATGTCATCTGTCATTTACATATTGTTTTGAAATAATAATGGCCCCTTCTCTGTTTAAGACTTTTCCTCAACATTTTCAGTCTGACTAGTCGGTGGTTAGTATTTTCGGTACAAACAGCCTGGTGCCTAAAGGTCATTTGTGCTGTAAATGGTATGAAGAGTTGATAGTCTGAAGTGAAAATTGGAACTGAATTATGGTGGAGGGTAAGTTCTGACCATAGATAAACTTGCCCAAATGTTCATGTTTGGTTAGTTTCACTTGAATGTTCAGAAACACTGCTTTCACTGTTTTAGCTGGTCATGAAAATGTCCTCCACATTTACCGAGTTATGTTGGTGATATTGAAAAATCTCTTTAAAAAGTTTTTGGTATTTTAGCAGGTTGTGATGAAGCTGCCTGTTTAGTTCATTTTTTCCATTTTATCAGTTTTGAGCCAACCCAAACTGACGTAACATTTTTGGGTCTTGTCCCACTTCTTAATTTTGTTTGAAGGCAGAAGAATCTCAACAAGGTATCATAATTGTGTATTGATTTCAGACCAGGCAACACCACAGCAGTGGCGTAACTGCTGTGCAGATCATTCTCTGGGTAGTGGCCTGAAGGTGACCTAGGTTGCTCCCTGTGGAGTGTTGGCTTTAAGAAATACAGCAGAATGAATCTGGTGTATTATTGATATGAGTTTGTATGACAAGATCTGTAGGAACAGTTCCAGAGTAGCAGTTAGTAGGTAGGCAGCAAATGGACTCTTCTTGGCAGGTGAAGTGGCGATGTCATCCATTCGTGTGCCATTTTGGGTAATAATTTGCATAACGGGGACATGAAGCAAGGCCTTGGGGAGGTCATGACATCACTACACATGCTCATTCTCAATGCTAGCCACCAAAATGTCAAAGAAAAGCATATAATCTGGTAGCTGTTTCTATCAAAGTTTGTTCTCAAATACAAGGAGGATTTTCCAGGCATTGGTTAGTCCTGTTAAGGTTGAAGTCGTGCTTTCTGTTGCACTCTGTGCTGGTGCTTTTTTAGAATTTTGCACGACTGACAAAATCCCCTCCC
The DNA here is from genome assembly GCA_028751875.1 of Rapana venosa. Lineage (NCBI taxonomy): Eukaryota > Metazoa > Mollusca > Gastropoda > Neogastropoda > Muricidae > Rapana > Rapana venosa. The sequence goes on from CM054142.1 coordinate 43,871,810, forward strand.
CCCAACCCCTCCTCCCCCCCACCCCAAAACTGTCCATGACAAACTCATAGCTGCCGACCATTCCTTTTTTCACGATTTTTGGTTTTCCAAAAAATATTCCGGTTTCAACAAATATTTTTTTTAAAGAAAAAAGATAAGAGTAGAATGTCGGTGTGTGTGCCATTTTCCAAGATGTCGATGAAAAGGTTAAGTGCAAAGTCTGATAGCTGCACCAGTCAGAAGATTTGTTCTCAGATATAAGAACTAAAGAAGGATTTTCCATGTATTGATCAGTTTCAACAAAAACAAAAATTATGCCTTATGCAGCAGTCTTAATTGTGCCACTGTGAATTTGAAATTTCGCATAGTGGACAAACTGACACTACTGCATTTGAAAAGAGCAGTTGGCATTGAAGGCTTGATTTCAGTTGTCTTGCGGATTGTGGATTGATCAAAAATTCTGTTTTTCTTTTTTGTGAGTTTATAACGAGGAGTAGCCAAACAGACAATATCCAAGGTAGGCAGTGACTGATGGTGCGCATGTGCGTCGTCAAGTCAAGGAAGTCATGTATCAATCACCCCTTCTGGATGGATTTGTGTGTGTAGAAGTTCATAACAACAAGGCAAGGCAGAAACTGCTTTAAAATGCTGTGTAATTGATGACAGCAGAATTCAGAGGCTAGACTACCAAAGTAGTAACAAAATAAACAAGTGTTTTTGCTGAACCTGTGATTAACAGTTTGAACTTGCAGGCAGTGGTGGACAGATGTGAAAATGTAGCCAACTACAAAGAGCCAGTGTAGTCTGACCTAAATTTGACACTTTGGACTTCATTTGCTTTTAAAAAAAAAAAGTAAAACAACAAAGATCATTGCATCTGCTTCATGGAAGCAGACATGATAATTGTACTCTTGGTTTTCACCAACAGCCCATTTGTTTCAAAGCATGGTATACTATTCTTTCCTGGTGACATAATCTTTTCAGGAGATAGGAAGTTTACTCCATTAACCTTAAAAAAAAAAAAAAAAAAGTGATACAGCTTCAGAGGGTACATTTCCCCGATTCCCTCTTTTTCAGGAGGGGGACAAGCCTCACTCCCAAATCCCCCCTCCCCTTCCTAATTCCATTTTTGGATTCTCAGACAAAGGTTGGCAGTTATGCATGCTTGTTGTGTACTCATCAAAATGCTCAAAATGAAATGCATAATATGTGTGTAGTTTGGTAGAGAGAAAGTAGATTTACAAAAGAAAGGCAATGCAGAGAGGAAATGTGACATGCCCTAGCCCTGTTTAGTTTCAGGGCAGCTAACATGTACGGAAATAAAAAAGTAGTATATTGTTGGTACAGTCTTTGAGGGTATAGGCTGCAAGATTTCTTCTGGCATCTTTGCTCTTCACATCAGTCTTGACCTTGTTTGACCTATCCACCATCGGTGTTCATTGCATTTTGAAGGGTATTGCTGTTTGTAGGGTGATTTTTCTAGGATGATACATAGTATTTGCATATGTATTATTCGTCACATGAGCTATTTTTCTCTAGTCATGGCATTTGCCTGGGTATTGCTTCGGTATGATGATTCTTCTTTGGTTACAGCATTTCCCAGGGTATTGCTGTCAGCTGAACATTTTTTGGTATGGTCATAGCATTTCGTTGTTCTTGTTTCTTCAGTACGATGAATCTTTGGTTAAAGCATGTCCCAGGGTATTGCTGTCATTTGGACATTTTTTTCTATGGTCATAGCATCTCTTTGTTCTTGTTTCTTCAGTACAATGCTTCTTTGGTTACAGCATTTCCCAGGGTATTGCTGTCATTTGGACATTTTTTTCTATGGTCATAGCATCTCTTTGTTCTTGTTTCTTCAGTACGATGCTTCTTTGGTTACTGCATTTCCCAGGGTATTGCTGTCAATTGGACATTTTTTTCTATGGTCATAGCATCTCTTTGTTCTTGTTTCTTCAGTACAATGATTCTTTGGTTAAAGCATGTCCCAGGGTATTGCTGTCATTTGGACATTTTTTTCTATGGTCATAGCATTTCGTTGTTCTTGTTTCTTCAGTACGATGGTTCTTTGGTTACAGCATTTCCCAGGGTATTGCTGTCAGTTGGACATTTTTTGGTATGGTCATAGTATTTCGTTGATCTTGTTTCTTCAGTACGATGCTTCTTTGGTTAAAGCATGTCCCAGGGTATTGCTGTCAATGGGACATTTTTTCTATGGTTACAGCATTTCTTTGTTGCTTGTCTTGGTCCTGTTTTGGTCATCTAGGGCCATTTTCCTATGGTCCGGGCATTTCCTAGTGTGTTGCTGTCAGTGAGGTGGTTTTATCTTTAGTCTTGGCATTTCCCAGTGCAAGAGGGCAATTTTTCTGTGGTTGGAGCATTTCCCAGTATCTTTTTTGCCAGTAGTGCATTTTTTCTATGGATATAGCTTTTTTTCTAAGTGCCCTTCTGTCAGATATGTAATTTTCCAGTATCACAGTATTTCCGAGTACATTAATTGTCACTGAGTAATTTTTCTATGGTTCAGAGCATTTCACAGTATCTCAGTTGTCAGTCAGGCATTTTTCTAAGTTGTGCTCTTTTCCATTATCACAACAGTTCCCAGTAGAGTCCTATTTTTTGGTTTTGTTTTATTTTTAGTCGTAGCATTTCCCAGTAATACTTTTACATAGTGCAACAAGTGCAATTTTTTTTATTATCACATCATTTTCCAGTGTATAATTTTTCAGTATGGCACTTTTTCTAAGACATAGCATTTCCCAGTGTATTTGTCATAAGGGCAATTTTTTTGGTTATAAATATTATTTCCCAGTGTATTCTTTGTCAGGAAGTTTGACAATTTTCTTTGAATATATTATTTCCCAGTGTATTCTTTGTCAGTGAGTATGGCAGTTTCTTTGGTTATTTACTTAACCAGTGTATTCTTTGTCAGTGAGTATGGCAGTTGTCTTTGGTTATATTACTTACCAGTGTATTCTTTGTCAGTGAGTATGGCAGTTGTCTTTGGTTATATCATTTACCAGTGTATTCTTTGTCAGTGAGTATGGCAGTTGTCTTTGGTTATCTCACTTACCAGTGTATTCTTTGTCAGTGAGTATGGCAATTTTCTTTGGTTATCTCACTTACCAGTGTATTCTTTGTCAGTGAGTATGGCAGTTGTCTTTGGTTATATTACTTAACCAGTGTATTCTTTGTCAGTGAGTATGGCAGTTGTCTTTGGTTATATTACTTACCAGTGTATTCTTTGTCAGTGAGTATGGCAGTTGTCTTTGGTTATATCATTTACCAGTGTATTCTTTGTCAGTGAGTATGGCAGTTGTCTTTGGTTATCTCACTTACCAGTGTATTCTTTGTCAGTGAGTATGGCAATTTTCTTTGGTTATCTCACTTACCAGTGTATTCTTTGTCAGTGAGTATGGCAATTTTCTTTGGTTATCTCACTTACCAGTGTATTGTCAGTGAGTATGGCAGTTGTCTTTGGTTATCTCACTTACCAGTGTATTCTTTGTCAGTGAGTATGGCAGTTTTCTACCAGTGTATTCTTTGTCAGTGAGTATGGCAGTTGTCTTTGGTTATCTCACTTACCAGTGTATTCTTTGTCAGTGAGTATGGCAGTTTTCTACCAGTGTATTCTTTGTCAGTGAGTATGGCAGTTGTCTTTGGTTATCTCACTTACCAGTGTATTCTTTGTCAGTGAGTATGGCAGTTTTCTACCAGTGTATTCTTTGTCAGTGAGTATGGCAGTTGTCTTTGGTTATCTCACTTACCAGTGTATTCTTTGTCAGTGAGTATGGCAATTTTCTACCAGTGTATTCTTTGTCAGTGAGTATGGCAGTTGTCTTTGGTTACCTCACTTACCAGTGTATTCTTTGTCAGTGAGTATGGCAGTTGTCTTTGGTTATCTCACTTACCAGTGTATTCTTTGTCAGTGGGTATGGCAATTTTCTTTGGTTATTTTATTTACCAGTGTATTCTCTGTCAGGGAGTATGGCAGTTTTCTTTGGCTATATTATTATTTACCAGTGTACTGTTTGTCTATGAGTGTGGCAATTTTCTTTGGTTATATTTGTCTATGAGTGTGGCAATTTTCTTTGGTTATATTATCAGTGTACTATTTGTTGGTAGGGCAAATTTGTTTTGACTCATAGCATTTCCCAGCATTTTCTAGTGTATTATATTTCAACGGCATTTTTTTTCCTAAGGCAAAGAATTTCCCAGTGTATTATTTATCAAAAGGGCTAGTTTTGAGGGGTTATTTTTACATTATGCATGTACCATGGGCTTCTTTTTAAAAGTCCTTGTTTTCATGTGGAACTTGGCTTACATGCTAAGATGATTTGCTTTTATCCTGATTACATTGCAATTTTTTTTTTAAAGTGTTCAGCAGTGAAGATGTAGGGCATCATTCTGTTGTTTTTTTATGTGCTGTAATACTGCCTAAGATTTTTGTGTCAATTTTTTATTTGGGTTTTTATTTTTTGTAAGCTTAATTTAAGGTAAGGAGGAAAAACTGCTGGTCTGATTTTATTTATTATCAGATTTTAAACCATGAGTATTTATAATCCACAATTTTCAGATTGAATTAATCCTCTGAGGATGCTAGCCTAGGGCCTTTTAGTATCGATTCTATCTCCACCATCATGATTTTTTCTCCACATGACTAGCGTTTTTTAAAAAACAACAACTAAATGTGACTTGTCAATTTTGATGATGTAGAAGTTGTTTTTGTGGGTTCTTTATTTGTAGTAGGTTTGTCTAGTTTTTTTAATGCTTTTTTTTTGAGGGGGGGGTGGATAAGGGGCTTCTACATTACTGTATTTCACTGGTTATAAGGTGCACCACCGTTTAAAAAAAAAAAAAGCAGAAAAAAGGGAAGAAAAGATGAATGTAAGGAAAAGAAGCCTGACTGATTAAGCCTGTGGTGTTGCACCACACATCCACAGACCTGCCTATTCACCAGTAAAAGCTAATAAGGTACTAGGTATCTGGACAGGCCAAAATATGCGTTTTAGCAGCAAAATTAGTATTTGGCAGACTTGTGCATCCTGCGAGTTGTTCTCATTATAACCATCATCTATTGACGGCACCTGCCATGATTTTGAAGGTTGAATATATTTGTAGAAAAAAAGAAAATTCCACACCTTTTCCCAACCCTCTTATCCTGGTTTTGAGGTGTAGTTTTGAAAGTGTTTCATCACAACAACAACAACAAAGAAACAACAACAAAATAACCCAAACAAAAAAGCAAAACAAAGGGGTGGGGATGGGAAAGGGCATACTGCAGGATTCTCCCATCTCCTTTTCTCAGTTAATGGCAACACTAGTCACTAATATTACACAGGATGCCACAGAGCTCTATATTGATCACAGCACAGAGTAATAGCTTCCCCTGTTGGTCAGTGACCTCATTCTTGAAAGGTAGCTGCTGATGCTTACCTCACGAGCTGTCTCCGTCCCCATCTGTCTTGTGACCTTCTGTACAGAATAGTAGCTTAGTCCAAGTCATCTTGATGATACATTGCATTCCAGGTGTAAACATTCTCTATGGTTGGTATGCATAAATTTCCGTGGTAGATCTCAGCTAGTTGTCTGCTGCTCACAGCAGTCTCTCGTGTGCACAACTTGACTTTGTGATCCAACAGGAGTTGGTACAATCCAAGTTAGATACTTTTCAGTCAGCCAACGGGCTAGGTTCATGCCCATGATGAACTCCTTTCATAGCTGAAACCAGCTGCCGGTGTTCAAGGGAAGTAAACAAGTGTTTTCTCAGCAGGCATTAGGTCGTAAAGGGATATTACTGATCAACTAAACTAGTCATCTGCTAGAAATCTAGGGAGATGATATCTCATTTCGGAGATAATTAGAAACATTCAAAGAGTCGTAATTGACATAAATTTTAGAGTGGAATACAAAGATAGACATATGGTTTAGAGTTAGACACAGACATATACAGTTAAATAGAAACATTTTCAGAGTAATACATTCTAGAGTCAAATTCAGAGAAACATTTTTATTACAATTAAATTCAGAGAAACATTTTTAGAGTTAAATTGGAGTGCACATTTCAGAGTTGAATTCAGACATACATTTTTTAGTTAAATTCAGACTTACAATCCAGAGTTAAATTTAAGCATATATTTCACATTAAGTTGAGGCATACAATTTAGATTTAAATTCAGATGTACATTTATGTTTAGTGTTAATCAAGTACATGACAAGTTAATTTGGAACATTTTCAGAGTTAATTACATTCTAGATGTATTTAGAGTAAATTTTTATTTCATTTAATTCGACATACATTTTAGGTTAAATTCAGGCATAAATTAGAGTTAAATTCAAACATTGGATTGTAATTCAGCTTTGGGTTGCAATTCCATTTTTATTTAGGTTGCGGGCTATAACAGAAAATGAGTAAATTAAGGACATTTTGTAATGATCAATTCAATGGTCATGCAAGTTATTTGATTTCATGAGTGAATTAATTTTTGAAATGTCATTGAATAGTATGTTGATGGCATATTTTTTTAAATTCGGAAGTGAAGTGGGGTTAAATTTAAAGTCTGGATTGAGCAACTGTATGGGCATTTTAGCTCTTTTTGAGAAGTTGTATACAGTGTGAGCAGGTGATTCTAGGCAGTGGTGGTGGGGGGGGGGCATTGCAAGGCTCATTAGGCAGAGCAGTCAATCCCCCCCTGCTTTTTCCCCCCCCCAGGATCAACACTGTAATAGCTAAGGTTGATATTTTGACTTTTTTAACAGTTGTGAAACTACTGTGTAGGGGCCCCTGTTTGTGCCATGTGTGTACCATGAATTGCATTTTTGGTCCTGCCACCAAGCTTTCGTGCTAGGAATTCCCCTTGTGTCATTCTTGTCTTTAGAACCCTATCCAAAGGAATTGAACTCTATATCTATGATTGCCTGGGAGCATTGTTGGGTGTTCATCCTTTGACAATGTAGTAATGCATTCTTGAAGTGCATTCTTGAAGTGAAGGTCATCAGATGTACGAGTATGGAACAAGGGCAGTTGGAAGACTGGTAGGTCATGTAATTAGTAAAGCAAATATCTAAAAAGATTTGCTATGATAATGTGTGGATGGAAGTTGCAAAATAAAAATTAATTAAACCCCAAACATTGTTGGTTCACATTTTTATTTAGTGCTTGTATACAAAGCAGAATTTTTTACAGGTGGCAATGAAAATTGAAGGTTCCTCCCCGTAGTATAAGCCGCGCCCCAAAAAATTTTTAGGGCCGGAAGAGCCTATCTGAATGTTTGAGATTCAGAGGTTCCTTCCGGAAGTAAAAGAGCTTCCCCCCTCAATTTGAGATGTTTTTGTCAGAGGTACATCTCTTCCCCCCACAAGTCCGATTCAGAGGTACCTCCCCCCACAAGTCCGATTCAGAGGTACCTCCCCCCCACAAGTCCGATTCAGAGATACATTTAACACGAATGCTTAGCATCCCTTGTGAACACGTTCATGCCAACTCCTTTGTTATCTGGCATGATCAGGACCAATGGGCGCAAAAAAATAGCTAGCAGAACTAAAACCCAGTTGCACAAAAAGTTCCAACACAAAAAAATCTGATCCACTGCCAATTTGAACTTCACCATACCTCGTTACCTGGCCACTTATTCCACTGTTGTGGGTCAGCCGTTTGGAGAAAAAAAAATCAGGCAAAAATATGGTGTGGAGGGGGGATCCAAATACTCTGTACAATTTTTTTTTTGGGGGGGGGGGGAGGGTCTGCAAAAATGGGTTTAGATTTTTTTTTTAATGTGCAGAAATGAATATCAATTTTGAAGCTTCTTTGACAGAAATTTATCATCTTGTTCTTTGACTAGTAAAAATGACTATTAGGCCTGCAAAGTATGGTGAAGGTCAAATAGAGGACAACAAATGCTGGCTTTTAACACGGCTGCCAACTTTTGTGGAAACTAACATAGTGACACGTACTTTCATAGGGGAGCAAGCCCCCCTCCAAGATAAGCGGACCATTTTTTTTTTACTTCCGAGACATCTATTCTTCAGGTACATTCAAGTGAATGAGCATTTCCCAGCAAATGTGAACAGGGCATAACAGTCTATGTGCTTTTTGCTTCTCTCCGAGAATCTTGGGGGAAGAAAACACCACCTAAACTCAAACCCCCCCCCCCCCCTTTAACAAAAAAAAATTGCTTTTCTAATGCAAAAATTGCATACGTAACTGATCTACTGCATTTTTGCTAACCCATTTCTTTTTTCTGTGTGCGTGTTTGACAAACGCAGAACAGTGAGAGCAATAGACATGTTATGTGAACTTTGTGAGAAAATAGTTGTACTGACTGAATTAACACAAGGACTTATTAAAAGTGATGAAAGTGTTCATTTCTGATCACCACCTAAGCCATTTATCTTTGTGATATTCTAGTTCTCCCATTTTTTTTAAAACACTTTTTTCCTTCTCTCTAACCCCCCCCCCCGGTTTTTTTCATTAAAAAAACAAACAGATTCACTGTTTTCTACTCTACAAAAACACAAGGCCCTTGCACTGATTTCAAGAAATAAATCTTGAGAAAATAAAATTTCCCTACTGAATTTCTCTCACTGATTATTCTCTTCCTGACACTCCCCCTCACTTCTGTTGGTTTCTCTTCCCCCCCTTCTTCGTTATCTTTCTTTGTGCCAGTCTCTCTACCCCTTTATTATTCCATACTCTACACAAGATATGTTTCGCACACTTATTTTCCCCCTAATCTACCAACTGAATTAACACTGCTACATTACATTAAAATTGGTTACTACCCAAAACATTTCACTCTCTACACTTATTTTGGTCAACGGTTCTCTTCTTGACACTACCCCCCCCCCCCCCCCCCCCCCCCTCCGTTACCCCCCTCCCTCCCAACACACTTCCCTCCTTCCTGTAACCCCCCCCATTATTCCTTCCATACCATCTCTTTGTCAGTCTCTATTCTCTCCCTTTCCTACTCTATAAGGCCCTTGCATTTGACCTGACAATTATGGAACTGTGATCAGCATCCGTGTTTTATAAACTCTGAGAAAACAGCCTTTTCACTACAAAATTCAAACCTTTTCACAATCACAATACAAACTGAAGCCTTTCCTCTACCAAATTCAACTCCCAGGAAACATGATCAGTATACAAATTGAAGCCTTTTCACTATCATATTACAAATTTAAGCCTTCTCACTATCAAACTACAGATTCAAGCCTTTTCGCTATTACAGTATAAATTTAAACCTTTTTCTAGTGTTTACTAGTGGCTAGGGAATGTCATCAAAGCTTGAAACAAGCTGTCATGGCACCTAGAAAAGAGAATGAATGGAGAATGTGAACGAGAAAGTGACAATTGTTCTGGCTCATGATCATAAGAGTATAATCACAAAGTTCTGGGTACAGATCTACTGTGTTTTCAAAAAATGCTCTAAAAGTTGACAGTTATGTCTTTGATGCGAAAATGCTGTGGATAGAGTTTGGAGATATTTATCTGCAGAATGAAAGAAATTAAAACTTGAAAAAGAAAGAAAAGAATATAAATTCTGGCCTGTCCAAATATAACTTTTTCTGGGGACGACGTGTGACAAAACCTTCTGCTATGTTTTCCCACACACACACAAATTTGTCATTTGCCAAACTGGAGGCAAGACAACAGCAGTTAAAAAAAAGTGGGCCACCAGAGGCTACATCACTTATGACCAGGCAGTCCATTTCTGGCCCCTTATTTTGCTTTATAGCAGTAAAAAAACAACCCCCCCAAAAAAAAATTCTGCATCAAAACATCTGTATGAACCCATGGGGAAGGGAAAGAGGGCATGTGTGTATGCTTTAATTTCTTTGACTGGCAACAAACTCCAGATTCTAAGTTAAATGGACACAATTGAAATATAGAATTTGAAAAAAAAGAAAGAAAAACCAAATAAAAAACCTGGCCTACCTTACACAAAAAAGTCCCTCTAACCTGACCCTGCTGTAGCTATACATGTTGATCTGCCCTAGAAAATCAGTACAGTACCTTACAAATAAAAAAACAACCATAAAACCAAAAACAGACAAACCAAAAAAAACAACAAAAAGTTATAACCCCTAGAATGTGTCAGAGAGGCAAAGCAAGGACAATATAATGTACATCACGGTGTGGGTGTGAATTTAAAATCTGTTCCTCTTATTTGTGAACAGTCACATGCATGTAAACGGTCTGAATGTAAGCAATTTGAAATATTTGCTTTACAAGATTCAGCACTATGAAAATTCCATATCTTGATATCAGTATTATGTGTACAGCGCACATCGGCAAATTCAGACAAAGCATCAGAGTTGATTCTCCAGTCACACTTTTCATACAATTATTTCACAGAGTGTACTGTAATCGGTTATTAGTAACATCACAGTAAGATCAGGCCATTTCACACAGCATTTATACCATAGGACACTGGAATTTTTTTGATTAAAGCTGTTCAGGTGTACGATTTGAGTTCTTGTGATTGTCTATCATTTCAAAAGAAGTCTAGATTTCGACACAAAGCCACAATAAACCATATTTTCCAGGTTATAGGGTGTTATGCTGCATAAAATCACCTAAACTGAAGCAATAACTGGAAGAAATATAAATAATTTCTAGGCTGCATTTGGACAAAAAGGCTGTGAAATGAAAGCAAAACGAAAAGGTCACTGAATTACCAATCCTGTAATAATAATGGTTACACCACACGCCTGGTGGTTTAATCAACTGAACATTTCCAGTAACAAACTGAACATTTCTCATAAAGGCCTTCTTCGGTAAGGTCTGACAGCATATGACTTGCAGCATGTTTGCCAGATTGGTACTTCTAGAGAAAGACTGAACAGACTGACCTGCCGTTGATTCACTGTGGCAGGTATTACTACCAGCTCTTTGAAAACACGACACTTCATCAAAAACTGCAGCAAAACACTTTCTATGGCAACGATACAGAATACTGGTCTTGCGGTACATTCGTTTAATTTTCAACCCTCTTGCATTCCTAACGCCTCCAGCCTCCCTGGCTGTGAAAGTGCCCTGATGATTTGCAACACCCTAGCACATGGCAGCAATTTCCATCACACATTGTCCTTGCCCTACTTCACGCAAAAACCAATCTGGTCAGCACTCAACACTGCCTTCCTTGAAATGAGTGTTGTGGTAAATGGAATGAATTGACGCATTCTTTGTAGGGTAAATGAATCAGAAATGGCCACAAGTTGTTTTAAAAGATAACAATTCTCTCCCATGCTACAGTTGGATGCACTGGGCCTGACTTGTGAGGCGCTTAATGGCAGCACAACGCATTTTCGCTTGTATGACAAGACAACATCATTTGCTGTCTTGTGTTTGATGAAGATGAAGAAGACTGGGGTTTCTGAGCCACTCCTGTAATTTGCTGATGTGAGGTTTTCTTCAGACTCAAAGGACAGTCCATTCCAGTCCACAGCATGAACCGTTCGCTACCGCCAAACCTCTGGTTCATTAAAAAAATTTTGCCCCAAGCTTTTTTTCCATCATCGCAGCTACAAGAAAACACATACATGCTGAACAGGGGATTGCAAGAAAAGAGCCATGCTGGTGAGAAAAATCCAAACCCTTCGGAAGAAATGTTGGTGTACCTTTCCACTTTAGATTATGATGAGAATCAATTTTCCCTGGCCCTCTATAGTGCTACCGATCCTCTGATTTTTGTATCACAGACCATGGATTAGCCATGTCATGCCCAAAACCCTATTTTAGATTGTTGTTTTTCTCCATTGCATTTGTCAGATAGCTCTTTTTGCAATGATGACAGCTGTACATGGCAGGTTCTCCAAGTCACCACACAGCTGTTTGGTCACTGGGGTGGCGGTCAGGCCAGATCCTCTTTCGTAGTGCCTCATGTAGCAGGCAGGACTGCAGTATTCTGCTGTCTGTCTGGCTGCCAGTCCAATCCAACCATATTGTTTAGAGTCCCAAAGACCACAGTGGCTGTACTGGGGCTGTCATCACCTGGTCATTCTTGCAAGGGCACTATGTCCTATGCAGAGTAATATATATGTGTATATATATAAATAAAAAAATTAGGTCACTGTTGTCCTGAGTCCTGGTATTCAAAATCAATTTGCTCCCGTCACGTCCGAGGGTAGTAAGGATCCAACCTGTTGTAGTGTGGATGTTGCTGTTTCCACTCAATTTGCTGCTTGGCCTTGATCCCTTGGTCCTGACTTAGAATAGCTGGTAGACATGACCACCTGCTCTTGCCTTGTATCGTCCTTTGCCAGGGAAACAGCAGTCTCATTGCCAAGCATGTTGCATTTGGAGGGAATCCACAACAGGACTACTGTATGACTCTTGCAGAGGGAAGCGAGGGTTCAAGTCACGTTTATGTCAGTATATTTCTGTTGGACTGTAAGGCAGACAGTGCATTGGTCAAGACGACCATTGTGGGAAGTACAGGGACTGACCATGACTAGGGCCAATGCGGTTTTTATGGCCACTGCCTCAGCTGACTATAGTTTAAGGAGTAGAGGCCAGTCCTTCCTACCTTCTCTGCCTTCAGAGTCCTGGATGTAGATCCCAGCCCCTGCATTTCACAAACTGCACCCTCAGCAGAGCCATCAATGTCAACATAGGTCCGCAAGTCTTGTGTGTAGCGGGTCTGAAGGTATTCAAGCGAGTGGGGGGGGTTTCTCACGGCTGCTCTCATTTCTCTTGGTCCAACAGTAGAGATGCTGTTACAGAATGACAGCAGAAGCCTCCTCCCTCCCTCACTCCAGGCCGGGACAGCTACACATCCAGAGATCTCTTTGAGGTCATGGTCAAAGACATATCGATGTTATTGAAGTATCCTGTTCTGGTGAAAGAAGCTGCCTTTCTTCAGTCTTTGTCAGTGGGGACAGTCTTCCATTCAAAGGGTGGCCTTGAAGCCTCTGGAGTTTAGCAGCCTGGTTGAGAATCTAGGTGTCTTCCTCTTCCAGAGGCTGGTATCCTGTGATGGGTCTCAAGCTCTGGTACGGGCACTGACTTCATGGCTCCCGAGACGATGCGAGTTGCCTGATTCTGCACCTTGCTGATGCGACCGAAGTTGTGCCCAAAGTTGCATAACCAGGTCGTTCTTTTTCTCCCAGGTTCACCAATGGTGTGGTGGTGTGTATCTGATCGTTTTGGCCCACACTGAAGGTAGTCGCGTTCCAACTTCAGAGATACCAGGTCTTTGAAACCAGTATTTTCCCTTGTGTGATCAAACAAATACACCAGCTCATGACAGCTCCAAACTGTGACCCACTGTTCCAGCTCAGACCAGGTCTGGCACATTGCAATTTAAACTCCTGGTTATGATTTGAGAGTTGATGAAAACCTAATTCCGAAAGATCTCAAGTAGCATTTATCTACAAAACCCAAGTGGGGCATCAAAGCAGACACTATGTTCCACTGAAGTATACTAATCTGAACAGGTTGAACGCTTGAGGGCACTTCCACTGCAGGGAAGAAGGCAAATGCAAGAGGGTTGAATTAAAAAAAACTGCAGAATTATCAAAAGTATGCACTGCTAAAATCTCTTTCCATGGCAAGAAACAGACTGATGAGATCTTGTTGCCAAAAATAGACCAGAGAAATTGAAGAAAATCTGTCTATAATTCATATCTGTGGGATGCTGGCGAGGCTTTTTTTGGTTTGTTATTTGTTCCTCAGCTAAACTCCAAGGTTCACAAATGGTGAAATTTTGCATATCCACCATTTTTGGCAAGGTTTAAAAGTAATAGCTTACAACCTGGAAAATATGGCACTCATATTGCATCTGTAAGTTTCAGCGATCATGATTTTGTCTACAGCGCGAATGGTTAGAAAGCATTTCTGTCAAAAGCGTTACTATTTACCCTGTTTTATTACCTTGATGACATGCCTGTTCCATACAAAATATCACTCCCCCCTCCCCCATTTTTCTTCTGTGACGTTCCTGTCCTGCTGTCCCCACACCGCTCATTACGCTCTCTCCACGCTAGCCACATCGTTATGTTGCATCCTCAGGGTGAAATCCACAGGGAGCTTATCACTGTTAGGCTGCCATGAGGCTTCCAACCAGAAGGCCCTGCATGCACTACTGCTGGATGACTTCAAGGGTGTTCAGTGGTGCCTGTTCTGAGCCAACACCTACTAGCTCCACTACTGACGACAGTATTGTAAGTGGTGGAGACAGCAGACTGAGCGAGACACCCATCTAGGGAGGCTACCACCACCTCCACAACCTTCTCCCATGAACCCCTAAGACCGTGACACCAACTCACCACAAGCATGGAAGTGTATGGGAGGTCAAAACTGAGGTCACCATGAGACCAGAGGAACAGGGGCCACCAAATCAGTGAGTTTTCTTTTATGACCTGATAGTCTAATCTACCCAGAGCCGGAGTTAAATGAATACCCTACAACTCTAAAGGAATTCACGACTTTTGAGCCAGGACCTCGTGCTAACATTTACATGATGACGGCCGGGTGAAGTTAATTTGTACTAGGTGCAAACTATTTTTCCACGGGATTTCAAAACATGCGTATGGCATGAACCAGGACTTTTCATCTTTTCTCAAAGTCTTAATTTTGTTATTGAAGGTTTTAAAATCATGAAAATTGCGGGATATCCGCAAGGTTGACAGCCATGCATTGTCCTAGATATTTTTGTTCTTTATGACATATCTAAACCAAAGGAAAAAAACCAAACCAAAAAGCATTAGTATCCTAGCACTATGCAAACTGATCTTATCACACGTGCTAAAAGCATGATGCTCAAGACAAATTGTCGTTGACTTACCTTTCGCCTGTCCTCCTGCCGCATTTGTTCAAAACCTAAGCTTTATTCCCTGACCCCCCCCCCCAAATGACATCATCTATAACCCAAATAGCATTCACGTCAAACACAGCACAATCAGCATGTATATATGAAACAAATTCACCAGGGGTGGGGGGAAGCCTGGTACCTTCAAACAGCACTGCTGTAAGGTAAGTTTCAGGAATTGTCAAAAACACCACCACAAAAAGATGACCTAAGCATCACAAATACTGTGAAACATGATGACATGGCTGGCTTGAAAGTTTTCCACCAAAATTACAGACAATCATGATTGCACATATACGGATAAATAATTTAGCAATCTCAAGTGACCATTTCAAGTAAAGAAAAATCACACAGTACAAACCTAATCAGAAGAGACCGTTAACAAAATAAAATCACATTGACCGACAATCACAGTCCAAAAATAAAGAGGAGGGGAGGGGAAATCTGAACAGGGACAGACCAAACTTAATTTAACCACAATTATGTGTACATAAAGAAAAAAGGTTTGACATAATCACAAAATGTAGTAAGTACATTATAAATAAAAATATCAACATGATCACCAAAAATGCGTTTAAAAAAGGTTCAGTCATGCGCTCATGAACAACAACAACAAAAGTATTTACAACCTTATTTACACATTTTTCCTTGACCAGCTGTGCAAACCCCCCACTCAGTTGAGATGAATGAATAAGGATTAATGTTCTGGGCAGCATTACACCTACACATAAATAATTCTTTTCATGTGCTTTTCATACACAAGTCTAAATACATAATTTTGGGCTGTAAAATGCTCAGGCATGGGAATTGTATACCTACAGGCACAGTCAGAATGGCACCCCCTAGGAACAGCATGCACACCCCCATCTTACAGAAAACAAAATGGTTCATTATCAACTATTGTATGGCCTGTTGCTAAATTTTGGACAAAAGACAATCTCTGCTGTACTCCTGATGAAAGTGCATTTGGTCACTTTTGACAGATTCATTGTCGTGCGACAGAAAACTGTAACTGGCCCAGCAACTGCAATTCATTTTCAATTTGCGACAATCTCATACAGAGATTACATCCCTAAAGAGAAAGTAAAAACCAGAACTGAAAACGCCACTGGCCATATAAAGAGCCCCTGACTTCAGTGAGAAAGCAAGCAACCACTGAGATTCTGAAGAGCAAGCAAAAACAAACAGGATGCCAAAATTCACTTTGCTCACTAACAGCATACTGCTACATACTGCAATCTTCATTGTGTTTTGACATGGTCACGTGTAGCGAGACAAAAATGATGAAGCTACTGCAGCGAAATCAGCAGCTCATGTAAAAAATAAATCCTCAGTCATTCCTCCCAAAGCAGACAAGCTCCTTCATTGGACAGAGGGATGGGATAGCCTGGTGGTTAGAGCTCTGCGCATGATCTGCAGACCCAGGTTTGAATCTCATTCAAAGGTGCCCCCCTGGAGTTAACATCAGCTTTTCGGAAGGGTAGGCCATTGTGTGCCGGTGGGAACGGATGATCAAATTTTAAAAACCTCATGCACACCGGGACTGGATGTAGAAAAGCACATGAGTGCTTTTTCCATTACCATCGAAATAAAAGAATAAAAGATGAGAAACAAAGAAGAAATCAAAGTTTTAAGAAATTTGGCAAAAATCTAGCAGTGCACTACGTTTCAGCAGAAACATGGCCCAAAAATTAGAACAAAATTTAATTATGAATCGACCCCCACAACCGCATCCCTCTATCTCACTTTCTTTATGCATACTTAATAACGATGATTGAAAAAGCTGAAAACTGCAAGGAGTGGAGGAAGCTGGCTGCAAAATCTTCAGTGGTGCCCCAACGGCTAACCAGACTACGGGACAGGTGAAGCTGAATGATGACTGTGCCCCATTACATCAGTTTTTTCCTGAAAATACACTCCCACACGAAACTATAGCGAAGCTATGCAAACGTAACAAAATTGCAACCATCAAATGAGTAACGGTGAAAAATACATAGTAAGAAAGTTTGTGAGAACTGGTTTTGCTGTCAGAATAGTAAATTCACCTTTCAAAATACTAAATCCCGTTTGCTGGAAAAGACAGGTCTGATATGACCAGCTAGTAATACTATTTACAGGCAAGAGCAGGAAGCAGGTAATATTCCATTTTTGCCAACATTTTGATCGACCTTTCAACCCCCAACTCTTCCTTTGAATCCGGTAGAAATTTGTTCAAAGTTGGAAACTACAAAAGTATTAGAGACAGCGTGGAAAACGTCTGCAAAAACCCCCCTCGAAATGTGTTTGATCAAACCTGCAAAAACCCTGGCTGAATCATTCACCATCTCTCATAATTTCAGGTAATGCCGTTGTCATTTGAACAACATCACAAACCCAGTATAGGGGGTATGGTGCCAACACACTCCGCACAACTGCGGGGGTGGATTAATCAGAGTCGGATTATTTCTCTGAACGCTATTTCATCATCAGACAACACTAGTCAGCCCAGACAACTGTGACTGCTTTTCATCAAACTGACCCTTGGACCTCACCAGGGTGTGGGTGGTCCCCCATGGACTCCGGCCTTTTGTCAGCCTCTGTACTGCCCTGCCCATGCACTGTCGGCAATTCCTATGCCTGAAGCCATTATAAAGAATGCTGTCTACATCATACCTTTGTGGTTACAGCACTGAACTCACTATCACTCAATAATTCCCATGCCTGAAGCCATTATAAAGAATGCTGTCTACATCATACCTTTGTGGTTACAGCACTGAACTCGCTATCTCTGTCGGCAATTCCCATGCCTGAAGCCATTATAAAGAATGCTGTCTACATCATACCTTTGTGGTTACAGCACTGAACTTGCTATCACTGATGGCAATTCCCATGCCTGAAGCCATTATAAAGAATGCTGTCTACATCATACCTTTGTGGTTACAGCACTGAACTTGCTGTCACTGTCGGCAATTCCCATGCCTGAAGCCATTATAAAGAATGCTGTCTACATCATACCTTTGTGGTTACAGCACTGAACTTGCTATCTATCATAATATGAGGAAGGATTGACTCCTCACTGAAGGAATTCTTTTTGTTCTCATGGAGTTCACTTTAGTTTGGACTATTCTTCTGTTAAGTCTTTTAGAAGAGACTATAAAAAGAGGTCCTGTATGTGAATGCACACATAACATCTTTGTTGTTTTTTATTGAGTTTTTTCTATGAGTTGTCATAATAATGTAGTTAGATGTTATTGATCAAGTTATTTTTGTTCCTAGACAGATGGCTTTATGAAAAAAACCACAAATGCATTGCTTGTTCAATGAACCATCTGGAAATAAAAATGACTTCGACTTTAGGAAAATGCTGATAACCCACCCATCATTGATCCATTATGCCTAAGGGTACGGGGTGTCGTGAACATACCTAGCAAAGTATCATTGGGGAATAAACATTACCCCAAAAAGCAAAAACAGCATGAAGAGGGATGCACACTCACAAGGCTCAACTTGCCCATGACACACTGCTTAAGGCGAGACAAAAATAATCTTGAACACTAAAAAAATGCTCATAAACGCTTTGGAATAACAATTATTTCATAAGAGCTACACAAAAGAAATTAAGTTTTGCTTTGCAATTTCTCTTGATTTGAGATTCGCATATTTCTTTGACGTCTAACTGAAAGATGTAAAGTATGCGTAGTTGTATAAGTTCTTATGAAGAATATAAAGTATGCGTAGTTGTACAAGTTCTTATAATTAATACAAAGTATGCGTAGTTGTATAAGATCTTATGGAATAATATAAAGTATGCACAATTGTATAAGTAATAATATACTTTATGTGTAGTTGTTGGAAGTTAATACTGAATAATTCAAAGCCTTACAAGGTTAGGGCCCTTTTCCTATTAAAAACAACAACTAGTCTACACTCACTACTTAATATCCTTATGGAATGGACTGCTATTTTCAAATAACTGCCTGATATTTCACCAACAGATCGCCAACCTGGAAAAAAGTGAGCAACTCCTTTAGAAATTCCAAAAGACTTGCACGGTTTTTCCAGCAATGGATGACAATAATCTAACCCAAACCTACAAAAATAAAGTGGAGGTTTTCATATGCGACTAGTGAAACCCGTGATTTCAATGTGAATGAAAAATATCCACATCCTTATGCAACGAAAAATAAATTAAATGCAGCAAACTGCATACACCAAATGAAAGTATAAACAATAAATAAAGCACAACAACATATATACACAGTATAAAGCTCGAAATAATTTAAGCACATCCAACAGTGTCCAAGAAAGTATATAACTATATATACAAAATTCAGATCAGCTTCACACTTCGAAAAACGGAATGCGAGTACTCTGTCATATAAATAAACATAAGCAAAAAATGCGCAGCTGGAAAAAGTTAAACAAACAACAAAACAAAACAAAAAGCAACGGGCAAAAAACGACCCACCTGGAAAATGTGCATGGAATGGACTTTCATCAACTCTCTCTTGTCAATGTCACACATATTTTCAAAGGGAATAATCAAAACCAGGTAAAGTTACCCTGTCTTTCCATTAGGAAATCTTTGGTGAAAAAACACACTAAAAGATTCAGAAAAAAAGGTGAAAAGGAAAAACTACAAAATCGGAAATGGAGAGCTTTTAAATACACATGTGATAATGATGGAGAAAAAACTTACCAGACAAAGGGAAACCCCTCCCTCCTCGAAAATAAATATTACATCATCTTAACAAATACAGGCTTTATAGCACATCTGGGGTTAAGTATTTTGGAACATGAAGACTTTTTTTTTTCCAAATGTTCAATATAGTAATATAAAAAAACGCAAAAATTTCACTTCCTTCCAAGATGTTTTTCCTCATTTGAAAACTGAACAAAGTACCCATGTTGAAAACCAAAACAAACCTTGGAATGTTCTTTGAAAGAGAGGAAAGAGGGAAAAGTCCTTCCTCACCTCTCCCCACCCCCAAAACAAAAAAAAAGAAAAAGAAAAAAGAAAAGAAGCAGCTATCCTATTTTCATTTGGTTTTACAACTTAAAAGGAAAAGAAAGGTAGCTTTCCAAGACAATCACTTCATTCCCACCAAGAACCAGTTTAGGCAGCACTAAAACGAAGTGTCCTACAGGGCCTATCATGGTCATAGTCACTGGCTAGCTGTCAATGCCATCTCTGTCTCCTCAAGCCACAGAAAATCAGGATACCTGGAGGTTTCCTTCTTTGACATTCTTTTTATCACAAAAGTTCTTTCTTGCTTGTTTATTTATTAGCTTTCTTTTGTATATTAAGTTGCTTTTAACTAAAGGAGGAAGACACTGATGCCATCAAGCAACTAAAAGAAGGCAAATCCTCTGGACTGGACAACATACCAAGTGAGCTTTTGAAGAACTCAGGCCCATCCAGTTTCACATCATCTATGCAAAAGAATTTGGGAGACCTGCTAACAGCCCAGCGAGTGGAAGCAACAAGACTTCGTTATGCTGCACAAGGGCCGGGATTCTGAAGGCTGTGGCAATTACAGAACAACTGCCTTGATAAGCCACTTGAAGAATATTCAACAGCATGAAAAATAAAGTGAAAATAGTTTTATCTGACTGTTAGGTAGGATACAGATGTGGAAGAGGAACAACAGACATTTTTTTGTGTGTTTCAGATACTGTTAGAGAAAATTAGCAACACTGAAGTTGAGGCATTCGTAGCTTTCACAGACTACAGTAAGGCTTTTGACAGTGTCAGACATAACCATCTGTTTATCACAAGGTCAGACATGGAATTTCCAAAGCATCTGATCTCCCTCAGAGCAAAGTTGTATTCAGATAAGAAAGCAACCATCCGATGGAATGATGAGCTCTGTGAGCTCTTTGATATAAAAAAAAAGGAGTCTGTCAGGGTTGCGTATTATCCCTGCATCTTTTCAGCATATATACAGAAAAAATTCATGATAAAGGCGGACACAGGTGACATGGGCATTAATATAGGAGGCAGAACCATCACTAACCTCGGTACATACACAGATGATACAGAGCACTCATGACCAATGATATCACAAGCATGAGAACAATTCTCATGAGTCAATGCAAAGGACAACACTGCTGGTCTTTAAGTTAAATGCCAGAAATACCAAAGTGATCCCCATTAATGGTACAGTCACTCCTAGGAATATCAACATCAATGGAAAACATCTAGAATATGTTCAAACTTTCAAATATTTAGGATCTGTAAAAGAGAACTATGGCTCCTGTCTACAACATCTTGGGCACCTGTTAAAACCCGTTCTGCTTTTCAGAAGAGTAAGCCCATTGTGTGCTGGGGGCAACGGATGACAAAATTTACAAAACTGCATACACACAGGGACTGTATGTAAAAAAGCACACAAGTGCTTATTCCATTATCCTTGAAATAAAAAAATAAAGAGGTCAAGGCTAGAATCGGTATGGCCAAGCAAAAGATGATTCAGCTAAATAGCATTTGGAAAGACAGATGCATACCTACATATCTCTCAATAGAATTGTCAAAACACTAATATGGCTTTTATTGCTGTATGGGTGGGAAGCCTGGACACTACAAAAATTGGACATAGACGAAATAAACACAGCCGAAATGGGTTCTACAGGGGACTTCTAACAGTCCAATGGTCAGACAGAACAACAAATGAAAGCGTTCTTGATGAACTCTTATTGCAAAGATAAATGTCGGCTGAAATTGATAAGCGCAGGATGGTCATGCAAGTAGAAACACACAGACAAGCCTGATAGCAAAAGTTCTCCAAGGTAAGGTTGAGGGCAGAAGGAAAAGAGGCAGACCAACAGCATCCCACACTGCCAACATCATTGAGATCAGTGGTCTGGGAGGAGGGTACAGGAGATGGTAGAACTCAGCAGAGACTAAGAAAGATGGGGAACCCTGGTGGCACTGCACGGAGCTCCTACCAATGACAGCGGTGGCGGAGTCCAGTTTAAAGCCATGTTTTTAGTTTATCTATGAATTTTTTTCTTCCGCAATTTCTTCCAAAAACATGTCAAAGAGTGCACAATATAGAAGTCCACAACAGGCAGGACAACACTCGGTTCTGCCCTTTCCACGCAACTGGTAAGCAAACAGACCACATCTTCTGCCGATGATAAGCAACACTTAATGAACTTGTGCCCAAAGACCTTTACCTTACTCTTCTCTGCAATTTCATGCCAACACAGGTGGCATATAAAATCTTCCATTTCTTTCTTCAATGCGCTTGCTTACCAAGATTTTTGGCAACAATTTCAAGGTAAAAACCAAAGAAAATATATAGTGAGTGTAGAAATGTGTTCTGCACTCGTGAAAGAATGGGAAAGTATTCAATGAACAAAAAGTCAAACCAATGACTGAAAGCCGGAGATGAGTGGTGAATGATTTTTCTCCACACTGGCTTAAGTTTCACTGCTGCTTATTCAACAATATGTATTGCTTTTTCCACTTTAAAAAAACAAAAGTTTTGGATGTAGGGCAGAATATTCAAAGCGGCTTATCTTCTGTGAAATATAGTATAATCTAACTGTTCCATGCATATGACTATTACACCCATCAGGGATAAAAAAAATAAGGAAAAGTCTTGAGACAGCATATGAAAATGACCATGATAAATACTGCAGGAATCACCTCCCTGTCAACAGCTCTCCTGCTGATGAAGTTCTAGAAAACAACAGGTTACTCCTCTCATCAAGCGGATACATCCATCTCTCACTTTTACAGAACTTCACTGCTTCAAACCACCTAAAAGGCCTCCATTTGCAGCACGGGAACGCTGCTGACGTCTTCCACGTCGCTCTACGTCAGAGGCAGCTTCTCATGCATGCGTACAGATGTAAAGGAATCATCCTGCAACATGGCACGAGCAAAAGTCAGTTTTGACAATACGAATTTACTTAAAGACAAGATCTGACACAAGGCTGGCTCAGTTTTAATATTACAGATTTAAATACAACAGTTTTTATATTATGGATCTGAATACAAGATCTTATAACACTAGCAAAAGTCAGTTTTTATTTTACAGATCTGCATTCAAGATCCATCTAACAAACACATAGTTTGTATATTATGGATTTTAATTCAAGACCAATATTATGGATTTTAATACAAGACCTATATTATGGATTTT
The DNA here is from genome assembly GCA_028751875.1 of Rapana venosa. Lineage (NCBI taxonomy): Eukaryota > Metazoa > Mollusca > Gastropoda > Neogastropoda > Muricidae > Rapana > Rapana venosa. The sequence goes on from CM054142.1 coordinate 43,894,731, forward strand.
AATACAAGACCTAACACTCGCCAAAGCCAGTTTTAATATTACAGGTTTGAATACAAGATCTTTTTAACATAAGCAAAGCCAGATTTAATATTACAGATCTGAATAGTCTTCTAACAATTGTGTAACTCAGTTTATATATTACAGATTGAATACAAGGTCTTCTAATGCAAGCATAACTCAGTTTTGATATTACAGACTTGAATACAAAACCTGCTAACACCAGCGTAACTCAGTTTTGATATTACAAATTTGAATACAAGATCTTCTAACGCCAGCATAACTCAGTTTTGATATTACAGATCTGAACACAAGATCTGCTAACGCCAGCATAACTCAGTTTTGATGTTACAAATCTGAATACAAGATCTGCTAACACCAGCGTAACTCAGTTTTGATATTACAGATCTGAACACAAAACCTGCTAACACCAGCATAACTCAGTTTTGATGTTACAGGATCTGAACACAACCACCACCACCACGCTCTCACCTTGCTTCTGGATCTCTTGATCTTCTGCCGCACCTTCTGCAGGAGTCGCGGCCCCTTGCTGTCGGCAAAATGGACGGCGTCGTCTTCCTCCCCCTCCTCCATGCCGCACGACTCCACGCCGGGCAGTTCTCCATCCTGACCCCCGGCTGTCTCCACCAGCTTGGAGTACTTGTATTCCAGTCTGGGGGCAGAAGTATGGGCATGCTTTATTCATTTATTTATTTATTTTTAAATAATTAATTATTTTTTTAATTCATTTATTTTATTTTTTTATTTATTCTTTTGTATCGAGGATATTGGAATAAGCACTCATGTGCTTTTTTTTACATCCAGTCCCCGTGTGTATGCAAGTTTTGTGAATTTTATAATAAAAATAATAATAAATAATAATAAATGGAATTTATATAGCGCTGTATCTTGCACAGACAAATCAAAGCGCTTAATTTTGTCATCTGTTCCCACCGGCACACAATGGCCTAATCTTACGAAAAGCGGAACAGGATTTAACGTGTGCGCAAGATGTTCTGCGTGCGTTCGCACATGGGACCTCGGTTTATAGTCTCATCCGAAGGACTTTTGGGGAGAGTGGAGTCGGCACTGATGTTAACTCCAAGGGGTATATATTTAGGGTATATATATACTTTAGGGTATATATCACAGTTTTTTATGAGTTTTGCTGATCTCTATTCTGACTTTTTTTTTTTTTTTTTAGATGCCGAAGAGTTACCAACCAAAATCAACTTAAGTGAACATTTTATAATGACACCATAAAAGGATGAAATATTAACAGGAGAAAAAAATTACAACAGAAAAGTCTGAATGTGAACATATTTGTGCGCTGGAAGAGTTCATGACGAGACACCATAAATCAATATATAGAATCTTGTAAATGACAATTTCTACAGTACAATCTTCCGTCTGCTGCATGAATCAGTTTTGTGTATCACATTGAATGAGCAGGGTATCAGCTCCAAGCTTGCTGTCTGCTCTAGTCACGTCTTGTGTTGTGCAAATGTGATGTTCTCTTTTCTTCGAGGATTCAACCCAACTCAACTCGACTGTCTCCAATGCCGCAGTCGTCAGTTAGGAGCTCCAAGCAATGCCACCAGAGCTTGCCATCTTTCTGTATTTCTGCTGAACTCTACCAATCTCCTGCAGCTCTCCCAGACTGCTGATCTAAGTGACGTTGGCAATGAAGGATGTTGGTGGTATGCCTCCTTTTCTATAAGATAATGATGTTAAATTAAGAAATACTGAAAAAAAAATCAGCCATTTAACTGGATTTTTAAAAAAATGACAGGAAACTTCAGTTCTTATGGAAGGTATTGCAGGCCATTTTTGTGTCCTGGAAGGCCGATGTGAAATTTTGCAAATTTTTCCAAAATGAAACAACAGCATCTACTGTGTTCAATTATAAAAATAAAAGCTGTTCTGGGACGTAACAAAAAAAAAAGTAGCTATTCATACGGCATGAAAAGTTTTTTTAAACACTTAATCGCATTCAATCCAAGTGAAACTACACACACTGCTAGCCAATTTAAGTCTCCCTTCAAACACAAACTCTGGTCCATGACAACAGCTTCAATAGAATTTGGCAATATAACAGTTCCTCTATCCACCACAGTCAAGTATCTTGGCATTGTTATCGACAACACGCTTTCTATGCAAAAATTCATCACCCACACCTGTCAGTCATGCTACTATCAATTATGGCGTATTAGTGCAATTCAAAAGTACCTGTCCACTGATGCAACATCCAAACTTGTCACATCTCTCATTCTTTCACGTCTGGACTATTGCAATTCTCTTTTGGCTGGTCTGCCAGCATCATCTATCTACTCCCTTCAACGAATTCAAAACTCTGCTGCTCCACTTGTTCTCAAAAAGAAAAAATCTTAGCATACTACTCCTCTCTTGCGATCTCTCCACTGGCTGCCTGTGCCACAGAGAGTAAAGTACAAGATCTGTACCCTCTGTTACAAATGTCTCCATAAAACAGCACCTTCCTACCTCTGTGAATGTCTTCACCTGTACACTCCTTCTCGTTCCCTCCGCTCTGCTGCAGATACCCTGTGCTTACAAATACCTAGATTCAACCAGTCCACCATTGGCCGTCGCTCTTTCTCTGTTTCTGGTCCAGTGATCTGGAATGACCTCCCTAACTCCCTTCGAGAAAAGCCTACTTACAACACTTTTAAATCCAGCCTCAAGACATACCTATTTCAAACCTAAGATCTCCCCCTACAGTTTCATCTCATAATTATCTGTCCTTGCCTTCAGTGGCCTAAATTCTCATCACCCTGCTGAAGCATATAACCTGTGTGTGTGTGTGTGTGTATGTGTGTGTGCGTGCGTGCGCGCATGTGTTTGTGTGTATTTGAACTTTTTAAACTGTTAATCATTGTTGGTTGCATGTGTAGGAGAGGAATGGATGCAAGCGCTTTGATTTGTTGTTTTTTACAAGATATAGCGCTATATAAATTCCATTTATTATTATTATTAAATGAGTTTTTTTTCTTTCACTGTCAGTCACTCTGTGTGTATGCTTTTGGACTTTTTCTTACATCGCCAAGAGTTGACAATTTTTCATGACGAAAATGGTGACAAAGACTTACATGCTGAAAGAGGCAGTACTGGCAAATTTTACTTCATTGTGATTCATGATCCTCAGGAAACATCACTGTGTGTGAAATCAATGTGATTCTTTTTTGTGGATTAGCTGATGGAGACTTACACCTTGTTGGGGTAAACCTCCGTGTGTGTGAAAAGTTTTGTTTGTTTGTTGCTTTTTAGCATTCACTGACTTAAGGCAAAACATAAACAATTGAAACATCTGTGGACAAATATCCTAAAATAACTTAAAATAAACTATACTTTGATATATACTATGTCTAGTTTTATCAATCTCAGAGTTATATATAATCTTTTTTTTTTTAAATATGAGAAAAATATTGTGTCACAGATGTGAAATAAGACTGCGATTCCATTAAGTTAAACCATTTCATAGTTGTCAGTTTTTGTCTCTCTCTTGCCTACACACACACACATACACAAAACTCAAAACACACTTATTTTCTACCTGAGACTTTCCCCTCATATCTGTCCTTAATTTTCAACAGCATTGCGAGAGAGAGCGAGAGAGAGAGAGTGTGTGTGTGTGTTTGTGTGTGTGTTTGTGTGCGTGTGTGCATGAATTTGAAATCTATTGTTCATTATGTTTAAGGAGAGTTGCATGCGTGTAAATGATTTGAGTGCAAGCGCTTCGATTTGTTTGTTTTTTACAAGATTCAGCGCTATATAAATTCCATATATTATTATTTTTATCATACACACACACACACAACACATACACACACAACCCCACAGCACACACACACAACACACATACACAACACACCACACACAAACACAACACACACACACATACACAACACACACACCACACCATACATATATACAACACACACACAACACACACACAACACCCACTACACACACACACACACCACACAAACACAACACACACCACACATATACACAACACACACACAACACCCACCACACACACACACCACACCACACCACACCCATACACAACACAACACTCACAACACACATACACCACACACACACACCCACACAGCACACACATACACACCCCACACCACACACATACACAACACACACACACACACCCAACACCCACACACAACACAACCACACACACATACCACACCACACACAAACACACCACACACACAACCCACAGCACACACAACACACATACCACACACAACCCCACAGCGCAAACAACACACACACAAAACACACACAACCACAGCACACACAGACTGTCCACTCACTTTCTGTTCCTGGACCAGCAGTAGATGAGCAGCATGATGAGGATCAGGCCGACAGCCAGGGTCACCGGTATGGCCACCATCACCTGCCCACACACCACAGCCCACCTCAATGTCAGTCCCACTACTTCCATCGCAGGTGTGATGGCATGGCAGGTATGGTACTGGAGGAAAATCCTTTTTCCCTCAAATGGTTTGGGGGGCCAGGGGACAATAATGCCCCCCCCCCCCTAGCGGGGTCAAGGGGCAGAGCCCCTTGTTGGGAGCCAAGGGGCAATGCCCCCTGAAGCTGAAGGATTTTCAGCAATTCTAGCCTGTAAAAAAGCCTCTCCTTGACCTAATTTCAGTTCTTCATACTAAGCAATTTCTGCCCTAAAATAAGCTCTCCTAGAATGACTTTATCAGTCATTTCTTAACCCAAAGGAGGTTTTATACCCAAGTAATGACATAAGGAAAAATGAGGACGTATGAAGACAAATGTGCACAAACACAGATAGAGGAAGAGAGAGGAAGGACAGGCACAAACAGAGAGAGAGGGGAGGGGGGGGGGAGGTTGTGGTGGGGTGGAAGCACATGGAATAATACAACAAAAAAAGTATGTGTGGTAAGGGGGGGGGGGGGTGGGGTGGGGGGGGGATGAGAGAGAGAGAGAGAGAGAGAGAGAGAGAGAGACAGAGACAGAGAAAGAAAGAGAGAGAGAGAGAGAGAGAGAGAGAGAGAGAGAGAGAGAGAAAGGGGGGAGGGGGGGTTGCACTCCCTGAAAAAGAAGGGGGAGGCTGCTGATTGTTATGTTTACAAACATGGCTCTCTGACCACAGGCAGGGCTGAAATGGAACAGCCAGTCAAAGCCCCCCACCCTCATCCATTCTCCTCCCTGCCATGACCCTTCACACTAGGCTAGTCCCTCCCTGTCATGAAACCCAATACCCATTGTTGATATAGGTAGTCCCCTTCACTTGCTACCTAGGCTTAGTGATGACTTGCAATGTCAAGCAGAGAGGGGAAGTAATCCGCATAGAAGAGTTACATCCCTTGGCTGAGTTTCATTTTTGTTCTCCTTTTTAAACAATTTTTTTGTCATTCTTGGTCGCGCATTTCCGCGAATTCGCAGAGATGTACCATGCCTGCATGGGAGGTTATCACTGAACTTTCCTTTTGTTTCTTGGCTAGAGCTCAGACGTTCACCAAGGGTGAGAGTTTGCGTATGCAACTTTTTGGACCACCATTAGAGGTGATCCTGGGGACAAGACATACCAAATCTGAGTATGGCTGTGGCGGCGAGATTGAAATGAGCGAGGGAACAGTAGGACGGGAACTCACAGAAGATTAGGCAGCAAAAAGAACACAATAACCCTCCTCCCCCCCAAAATACCCCAACAACAACATATTGCAGACAAAATCAACAACTCACAGCAAAAGGAAGCATCTGACATTTCTGCTTCATGGCCTTGAGTCCTTGGCACAGGAACAGACGAAAAAAACCCATGAATAGACCACATACAAATTCCAGTGTGCTCAATTTTACGTCTTTCACTTAAAGTGATATAGACATTCTAATTTGTGTGGTGTGGTGAAGTGTGTGGTGTGTTGGTTTGATTGTATCAGAGTCGCATGTGCCGTCAGAACACTGGAGGCAGCTGTATGCCGCTGTGATTTGTCAGGACCACAGTGAGACTGATCTGTCCCAGCACATTATCCAATCGACTGTACTTCAACCAATCATCACCTACTATAGGTATAGGGTGCGTGCGTTTATTCTTTTACTTTCAGATAATGGAATAACACTCATGTGTGTGTGTGTGCGTGCGTGCGCACGTGTGGTGCGTGTGACACCATGCGTTATGCATGCTTGCATGCGTTCCTTTTTTCCCCAAACTTAAGCTTATAAGGTCCACAACATCTCCACTGCCCATGTGCCGGGATAGCCTGTGGTTCAGGATCACGAGTGGTAGCTGGTGTCTGTCGAGAGAGACACCGAGACCTGACAGCGGGCTGAAGCCAAAACATACACCATCCACTGCCCATTAGTGGCCGGTATAGTCGAGTGGTCGTACGCGAGTATACTTTCTGTCAGGAAATGAGAACCGAACTACAGCGCGGCTGAAGTGCCAGAAAATACACCATCCCCTGCCACATGTGGCCGGATGCCGAGTGGTTCGGACGCGAGTATAGCTGGTGTCTGTCGAGGATGAGACACCGAGACCTGACAGCGCGGCTGAAGGCCGAAAAATACACCATCTCCACTGCCCATGTGGCCGGGATAGCCGAGTGGTTCAGACGCGAGTGTAGCTGGTGTCTGTCGAGGATGAGACCTGACAGCGCGGCTGAAGGCCAGAAAATACACCATCTCCACTGCCCTCTCCCCATCCCACCACCTTTTCAAGTTTCTTCTCTCCCAAGCGCTACCACCACCACCACACACACACCAACGAGCAATGAAGGATTTTTCATTCATGCACGCACGTTACAAATCACGCATTCCCCCACAAAGAGTAGGCCATTGTGTGCCGGTGGGAACAGATGACAAAATTTACAAAACCGCATACACACGGGGACTGGATGTAAAAAAAAGCACATAGGTGCTTATTCCATTATCCTCGATATAAAAGAATAAAAATAAATAAATAAATAAATACAACCCACCTCGGTGCATAGTAATGAATCAGCTGCTCTCCCTCCACACACTCCCCGCGGATCACGTCGTAGTCTTCTCGCTTGCAGCGCGGGCACGCGTGGGGAGTGGGCCACACGAAATGGAAGGTGCATCCGTCGCACGTGCCGTCAGAACACTTGGGAGGCAGCTGTATGCCGTCTGTGGATTTTTGGTCAGGGTCACAGTGGAGACTGATGATGGTGGTGCGACCGTCTGGGCAGGCCAGTGTGGGGCTGTTGGCATTATAACAAATAAATAAAAATTGCCATCGATTTAATCTCATCACAAGAAAAAAAGTACCCCCCCCCCAAAAAAAAAAGTGGAGGGGGTATAAAAGTGATGTTATTCGCAATTACAGTAATATGCTCCAAACATTCTGATATGAACTTGGGGTGGACAAGAAACTATCTCTTTGCTCGAAAAGGAGGAATTTGTTGTTGTTGTTGTTGTTTGGGTTGTTGTTGTTTTTTTTTGGGGGGCGGGGGAAGAGATGTTCAGCGTTGTTTCCTCCTCACCTCAACGTATAGGCAGCCACACTCCAACTTCAGATGGCTGATCCTGATATGATGGGCTAACTTCATACTACTGTTGATACCTGTTCAGGAACTGAACTGAAGTGAAGCTGGAGTGCTATTTGGGTCAAAAGTACAGTGCAACAAAGGAGGTGAAGGGATGATGGAAGAAAATCTTATGAACGGCCAACATTCAAAACTTCCAAGTCCTCATGTTTCTGTCACCGCTGTTGACTATTGAAATTTTGTTTCATAGATTTTGTCTGCAGCGCACCATGTTTGTAATATCTGTTTGTTTAAACTATTGATTATTTACCATTGATTGCATGACTGTGTAAGATTAGGTTGAATGCATGTGCTTTGATTTGTCTTTGCAAGATATAGCGCTATATAAGTTCCATTTATTATCATTATTATTATTTTCTACTCATAGTTTTCTGGACTTCATCTCAAAAAGAAAGTTTGCATCTTCTTCTTCCTTTTTTGTCATGTTTCTCCCAGGGGAGGTTTGACATTGTCTAATTAGCTTCTGCAGTGAAGAGTTGTACTGGTTAATTAAACAAGAAAAAGGATCAGTCAGCGCTAAGGAGCTTGGTCAATAAGAAATACTGACAACAACGGTGCTTAGAACGCTATGAGCTATACACACGGCATGCAGCTCTGATGGCGTACCCCTTCTTCAGTGTTGCTGCTGTTTGCTCAGTATTTTTGTGCCCTCAGATTAATGAAGTAAGTAGGACTTTCACAATGCTGCAGTTTAACACTATGTTAAGGGAAAGAACCCCTCTTTCCCAGTACAAGTGCACTGTGCACATTTGTATGCTGCCATAACCCAGTAGAGGGTGATACGGAGGGAAGGGCTAGTAGATGGTTGGTTATCCTATAGCGGGTTACCTGTAGGGAACAGGTTAAGAGTCAGGACTGTTATTATCTTCTCAATCAAAATGCCTAAAGGAAACAGGACTATGATAATTATGTTGATGACAGCAACCTGTCAGCTCTCTCTGAAAACGAAACCAATTGTACATAAAAAATGCCAACAGGCAAATACCCATGAGGAATAGACTATTCATTTCACACCTCTTTGACTCCCACTATATCATTATCATTACCAAAGCAAAACAATTCGGCCTGTTTGTCATAGGCTGCTAACAATTTTTTTTTAATTCATGATTTGCTTGAAAGAGAAGAAAAGTATAATCAATTTTAACAGCAATGCATCATTGGAGGCTTGGGGGGAGGGAGATACACCAAAATTTTGAGTACAGAATTATAGATAAAAATCATCAAACATTTGAATATCTACTTACGTCTGTGATTTGTAGTAAAAGTGGACATCTCGTTCACTTCCTGAAATACAAAAACAAAAGAGAAGATTTTTATAGAAAGAAACATATTATAAAAATCAAATCAGTTTCAAACAGATACATTAACAATTGTATATACCACACATATATATGCATTGAAACATGCAAGTACACACGCACATGCATGCAAGCATGCAAGCACACGCACACTCTCACTAACACAAACAAAACAAATGTATAATATCACCCTAATATCACAAATAGTGAAAAGACCTCACATTGAAGAACAAATGCACACACACTCCCCTACCCACACCCCTAACCATCCACACTCACGTCCCCCCCCCCCCCCCCCCCCCCCACTCACTCACCCCCCCCCCAACACATACATACACACACCTACCCACCCACCCACACACAATCTACACACACACACCTACCCACCCACCCACACAATCTACACACAAAGACAACACAGCTACCACAGCAAACATGATGGTCCAGACCTTCAGACGGGAATCCCCCTGTCTCATACAGACTGGACAGGGTCACGTTGGTCACTATCTTCGTCAGGTGACTGGCCAGACTGAAACAACACAACACATCCTCAAAACATAACACATTTCCTCAAAACACAACACACATCCTCAAAACACACATCCCCAAAACACAACACACATCCTCAAAACACACATCCCCAAAACACAACACACATCCTCAAAACACAGCCTGAAAACACAACACACCGCCTCAAAGCATATCTCCTCATAACACAACCCACATCCTCATAACACAGCCTGAAAACACAACACACCGCCTCAAAACATATCTCCTCAAAACACAACCCATGCTCCTCGAAACACAACCCACGCCCCCAAAACACAACCCACAGCCTGAAAACACAAGCCACAGCCTGAAAACACAAGCCACAGCCTGAAAACATAACCCACATCCTCAAAACACAACCCACATTCCCAAAATACAACACTCAGCCTCAAAACACAACACACATCCTCAAAACACAACACACATCCTCAAAACACAACACATCTCCTCAAAACACAACCCAAGCCCCAAAACAACCCGAAGCCTGAAAACACAACCCACACCCCCAAAACAACCCAAAGCCTGAAAACACAACCCACACCCCCAAAACAACCCAAAGCCTGAAAACACAACCCACACCCCCAAAACACAAGCCACATCCTCAAAACACAACCTGAAAACCACAAACCACATCCTCAAAACACAACACGCATCCTCAAAATACAGCCTGAAAACACGACACACATAATCAAAACACTACACTCAGCCTGCAAACGGGATAGCCTAGTGGTTAGAACATTGCGCTCGCAATCTGGCGACCCGGGTTCGATTCCAGTTCAAGGGGGTATTTTCCCCTGGAGTTAACATCAGTGCAGACTCCACTCTCCCCAAAGTCTTTCAGATGAGACTATACACTGAGGCCCCGTGTGCGAATGCACACAGAACATCTTGCGCACACATTAAATCATGTTCCGCTTTTCGTAAGAGTAGGCCATTGTGTGCCGGTGGGAACTGATGACAGAATTTACAAAACCGCATACGGGGACTGGATGTAGAAAAGCACATAAGCGCTTATTCCATTATCCTCGATATAAAAGAATAAAATAAAATAAATAAAAATAAACACATACACACTGAATTACACTTTCTATAGACTATGATGTACAAGAATAAAACAGAAACAAAGCAAAACATATGAGAATGAATTGGGAAAAACAAACAAACAGATTTATACTTAACTTTCAAGTGAAAGGTAAATTAGGGGGACATTTAAAAAAAGAAAGTTCTGTACACACATAGACACACTACATAAAATACCTTTGTCAGAAAACACACACACACACCACTCAAAGAATCTATTTTTTAAAAGATGCGCGTGCACACACACACACACACACAAACACACTCAAAGAACAATCATTTTCAAAACACACACACACCACTTAAAGAACCATCATTTTCAAAACCTGCATGCATACACACACACACACACTCACACACACACCCAGACACCCACCCACACACATACAACCACACCACTCAAAGAATCATCTTTTTCAAAAGATGCACGCATGCACACACACAATCACACTCAAAGAACAATCATTTTCAAAACACACACACACACCACTCAAAAAAACCATCATTTTAAAAACACACACACACCACTCAAAAAACCATCATTTTCAAAACACACACACCACTCAAAAAACCATTATTTTCAAAACACACACACACCACTCAAAAAACCATCATTTTCAAAACACACACACACCACTCAAAAAACCATTATTTTCAAAACACACACACACACCACTCAAAAAACCATTATTTTCAAAACACACACACACCACTCAAAAAACCATCATTTTCAAAACACACACACACCACTCAAAAAACCATTATTTTCAAAACACACACCACTCAAAAAACCATCATTTTCAAAACACACACACACCACTCAAAAAACCATCATTTTCAAAAGCTGCACACACACCACTCAAAAAACCATCATTTTCAAAAGCTGCACACACACACACACCACACTCAAAGAACCATCATTTTCAAAAGCTGCATGATATACACACTCACACAAAACACACACACACATGCACCCACCCACTAACACACACACACATTCACCACTCTAAGAACCATCATTTTCAGAAGACACACACACACACAGCATCACACAGACAAAGGTGGAAGCAGACCTGACAGGTTGTGTGGACACCAAAGGCTTCTCTGCATCAGCCTGGGGGATCAGCGTGGAGCGACACACCATTCCTACCACTTTGCTGGGCATGTTCAGCAGCTGTACATGCACACGCGCGCACACACACACACGCATGCACACACACGCATGCACGAGTGCACACGCATGCACGCATGCATGAACACACAAACACACACACATACTCGCATGCATGCACACACACGCATGCGAGCGCACACAAACACACACATTTGTTACAGTTATATCATAAGCTATATTAGCATTTCTCATGTATTTAATTGTTAATTGTTAGCGTCTAAGTTATTTAGGAAAAGATATCCATTTCACTGCACACATCCATCAACTTTAGTCCCCCTCCCCCCTTCCGAATGTCTAATATCACTTTGAGTGAACAGACATAAAATATGTTTTTTCAATTTTTTATTCTTTTATATTGAGGATAATGGAAAAAGCACTCATGTGCTTTTTTACATCCAGTCCCCATGTGTATGCGGTTTTGTAAATTTTGTCATCCATTCCCACCGGCACACAATGGCCTACTCTTACGAAAAGCGGAACAGGATTTAACGTATGCGCAAAATGTTCTGCATGCGTTCGCACACGGGGCCTCAGTTTATAGTCTCATCCGAAAGACTTTGGGGACAGTGGAAGGAGCAGCAGCAGCAGCAACAACACACACAACACACAGAATTTATTCGCAATTCTTTGACCATCTTCAGCCCAACTCTTCATTTGCTATCATCTTGACCTGTTTATGTATGACAACGCATGTGCGCGCACACACACACACACTATAAGAATGTTAACTAGATAAAAACAAAAGAAAAATCAAAGTAACACATCATCAACAATATAACGAAAACTGTGACTGCTTGGTGATTCATGGTAACAACAGAACTATGCTGCCCATGCAGAATTTTGGCCTATCAAATTGGTTTTTCCACTGTTCAGTATGCAGTACAAAATTAATGATGATTACAGCAAGTCAGTTTGTGTACAGCATTCTTCTTGATCAGAGGTTTGGTATCCTATCACTACATTGTGATTTAGACACACATTCATTCTTTCATTCTGTACAATGTTAAAAAAATAAATTTTAAAAAAAGCAAACAAAACCCCCCAATGATAATGATGGCAAGAAGAAGAAGAAGGATGATGATGATGATGATGAGGACGACGATGATTTTAAAAATGACAGTGATGATGATAAAATGATGATGATAATGATCACAACGACGACAAAAAAATGACAGTGATGATGATAAAATGATGATGATGATAATGATGACGACGATAAAAAAAATGACAGTGATGATGTGATGATGATGATAATGATGAAGATAATAAAAATCAAGGGTCTAGGCATGCAATGAAATGAATTCAACAGTCATACACCAATGGCAATAAAGATTCAACTGGTGATGAATTACAGATAGTTTCAGTAATGTTAAATATATCAAAATATATCAAATCCCTATATCAAATCCAGCCTACTAAAAAAAGACATCTTTAATATTGATAGAATTTTATAATTGGACTATTTCAGTTAAAAAAAAATTACAACCAAAAAACCCACTAATAATAATATGTATCTTTTCATGAGTGTGTGTGTGTGTGTGCATGCGTGCATGTGTGAAATGAGTGCCACAGGGATTTTTTCCCCCTAACTTTCAAATGGTATTTGGTGTGTGTGTGTATGTGTGTGTGCGTGCGTGCATGCGCGCGCGTGTGTGTGTGTGCATGTGTAAGTACATGCATGTTTTTTATATGGGTTAGTATATGGAGGTTTTTAGTTAGTTTTTTTCCCCAATTCCTTGGCTAGTGCTCTGAGGTGCACCAATGGTCAAATTTCGCGCTGTGACTGTTTTTGCCACCATTAAGGCTGCCACATTCCGACTTCAGGGAATATGAAGAGGCCTGTATACACATGTGCATACTTTCACATGCAATGCATATAAATTAATGTAAGCATGTATATTAGCAGATTATGTTTGAGCATGTGTAAGTGGACACATGGCAAAATGAAAAACATACTAATTATCAACACATCCCCAAACTGTCACCCAAGCACACCACTCAGCAAGCGACAAATGTGACCCTCTTCTCAGACCGTCAGTATAATCTGCATACATAAAGACTCGCGTATACCGATACTTGTGGACATCACACATTCTTGTGATCAGTTTACCAAGATTGTGAACCGTCATCTCATTTTTAGGTTTGGAACAAGTTTCTGCCATTTCCGATCTACATGCTCAAACTTTGGTTTTTTAAAATTTTACCTCCAATGCTGATTAGACTGTTTCCACAACACTTTGGTTTCATGCGCTTTGATTTGTCTTTGCAAGATATAGCGCTATATAAGTTCCTTTTATTATTATTTTGGGGATGGTTTTGCTTTTTGGTTTTAATTTTCATTCCTTGGCTGGAGCTCCAAGGTTCACCAATGGTGAGATTTTATGTATGTGACCGTTTTTACCTACCATTAAGGTAGCTGCATTCTGACTTTGGGGATGTTTGAATATTTAAGTGCTGTCTCCTACATATACTTCAGCAGCTGTATGAGTGTGTAGTTTGTATGGTGGATGTTCCTCAGCGTAGCATTTCTAGAGGTCACCCAGAACATGCACCCTGTCTCACTCATCGCAGCTGAGAATTACTGTGAGACCGTAAGTACACACTGGATGAGAAGTTGATGTGTATGGCTATTTTCAAGTACTTCACTATACAGGCAGCCATACTCTGACTTCAGAAGATTATTATTTTCTCCTTCGGTGGAGAGCACAAGTTGTTATGCTAAGAGATTTTGTCATGGCTGAAGATACTCTCAACATATTTCAAAGCATAACCACATTTTAATGCAGGCGTTGGGACTTTGCTTACATCAACAACGGACACAGCTTTTAGCCTTAACCATACCAAGTACAATATAACAGCTCGTAAATTGCAAATACCAGAACACATGTTAAGCGAGTAAGCGCACCACCACCAGATTAAACCAGTTCCCAAAATGATACAAGAAATAACTTCTCAAACCACCACCCAAGATGATACGAAGATCTAAAACTACAATCATACTTTACCCATGGTTACGACAGAGACAGCTGAAAACAGTTATTAATTAGTAATCTACAGATCAGAAGATCGGTTATGTACATGGTGTGTAAGCTCTTACAAAAACAGAAATGATATGTTACTCACACACTGCCCAGAATATCTACACAAACAGTGTAAAACAAAAACAAAATAGTCACACACTTCACAAAAGAAAAGAAAGTAAGAAAAAAAAAAAACAAGAATCAGGAAGAAACAGTTGAAAAGAGATGGGGAAAAAAAGACTAGAGACACACAAGATTCCAGTATAGTTAATCTGGATTGATTGATAGATGGTTCTCAACAAATGCGACCCTCCTTAGTCCATCCGTATCATCTACATACATAAAGAGACGTATTCAGATACTTGTGTCACATTCTTGTGATCAGTTTACCAAGACTGTGAACCATTACCTCATTTTAGGTTTGAAACAAGTTCCTGCCATATCTGATCTACAAGCTCAAACTCCCCACCCGCACCCATTGCCCCCATGCTGATTGATTGCCCCCCCCCCCCCCCCCCCCCCACCTCAAAAATAGCAATCTATCTACTTGTGTAGCTAAAAATACAACTTAAAATTCATTAAATAAAGCTATTTGAAGGATTCTCAGTAGCGGACGTTTTCTGATCAAACTGCAGTGACTGTTACTCTTTCATCTGTATTGATGTGTAATTTTAAAATGCCACACATAAATTCTCAAGTGGAGATAGACAAAGTATTCCATGCAGTGTCATTGCTAAAAACACACAACTGCAAAAATTCATTACAAGAACAGTGTGTGTCACCACTAGCTCAAATAATCCAATGCTTGCCTCTCACAAGAAAAATCAGGTCATGGACATGAATCAGCCCTTTTATTCCCCTGATGAATAATCCTATGCTTGGGTTTTTTCCCCTTTAAAAAAAGGGTTATTTTTCATGATTTTAGCAGGGAATGTAAAATTTCTGTTTAAAACTGCATAAATAAATATCATTCATATCATAGGGAAATATGTGTGAGAGAGAGAGAGAGAGTGGAAAAAGAAAGAAGATTATAAAGTCACCTAAAGAAAAACCTTTATCTGAAAAACCCCCCACCTCACAAATAGTCATCAGAAAGAAAAGTTTAAAGCTATCAGAAGAAACACTCTTGTTACATTATTATTTTTAAAAAGTCGTTTGAATGGAAGAAGACAGAATATTGTACAGTCATCTACAAAGGTACACAATAAAGTAATCTATAGTAATCAGTCACTCTCAGGTATTAAACCACACACTGCACCCAGTTGATCCACACATGAGCAATAACAGCTCAATAACAACATAGTACCTTTGACAATGCTTTCTTTGCCTATAAAGACAAACAACACATCAATATCATAATTATACTAAAAAAGAAAAATAATAAAAAGATAATTAATTAGATAATAGGTAAGAGATAAAAGATAATTCTTTTTGTAACACACGACAATAATACTGCCTGCTGTGCATCTCACTTATTTTACAATGATCTCAAATTTAAAGCATGCATACTCATAGGCAGACAAACACATGTCATGCGCACCCACGCATGCACACACACACATCCTGTCCTTTCTGTCTCCCCAGCTTTCTCTCTCTCTCTCTTCTCTCATATATATATATATATATAAAATATATATATATATATATAATATAAAAAAAACACTATCTTCAGTTAAACTGAAGATATCACACACACAACACACACACTTCAGTTAAACTGAAGATATCACAAACACACACACACACACTATCTTCAGTTAAACTGAAGATATCACAAACACACACACTATCACAAACACACATGCACACACACAACACACACTATCTTCAGTTAAACTGAAGATATCCACACACACACAAAACACACACTATCTTCAGTTAAACTGAAGATATCACAAACACACACATGCATGCGCACAACACACACACTATCTTCAGTTAAACTGAAGATATCACAAACACACATGCACGCGCACACACACAACACACACTATCTTCAGTTAAACTGAAGATATCACCAACACACACCGACCACACAACACACACTAATCTTCATTAAACTGAAGATATCACAAACACACATGCACGCACACACACAAAAACACACGATCTTCAGTTAAACTGAAGATATCCCCCACACACACACAACACACACTATCTTCAGTTAAACTGCAGATATCACACACACACACACAACACACTATCTTCAGTTAAACTGAAGATATCACACACCACAACACACACTATCTTCAGTTAAACTGAAGATATCACACACACACACACTATCTATCAGTTAAACTGAAGATATCACAAACACACACCATGTGCACACACACAACACACACTATCTTCAGTTAAACTGAAGATATCACAAACACACACACAGGTGCGCACAAAACACACAACACACTATCTTCAGTTAAACTGAAGATATCACAAACACACACACACACATACACACACTGAGACTAACATCCACACACACACACACACTATCTTCAGTTAAACTGAAGATATCACAAACACACACACACACACTATCTTTAGTTAAACTGAAGATATCACACACACACTATCTTCAGTTAAACTGAAGATATCACACACACAACTATCTTCAGTTAAACTGAAGATATCACACACACACACGCCACGTACATACGCACTCACACGCTATCTTCAGTTAAACTGAAGATATCACACACACACACGCATGTACCACACACACACACACAATCAAAACAAACATACTCTCTCAACCCCACAAAGTACACTCTGTCACACACACACACATATATATATCTATATCTATCTATATATATATATACAGAAACACAACATTCAGCCCACTCTTTCCAGCCCCTTACCTGCGATTCCTCGGTGACGTTGCTGGTACAGGTGGGCAGGTCCTCGCTCTTGGCGTTACAGAGGGTCAGGTTAAAGCCGTGGTAGTACATCGTGCCCCCTGACGTGAACAGGCGACCCCCTTGAACAAAATGCACCCTGGAAAACCAACAGACTGTGTGAGTGTGTGTGTGGGATGGGGGGGGGGCGGAGATGTGAACGCCTGGCGGTTAGAGTGATGGGCATTGCGCTTGTGATCTTGCTGGCCCCAGGTTTGAATCTCGTTCAAGAGGATTTTTCCACTGGAGTTAACATCAGTGCCAACTCCACTCTCCCCCTAAAAGTCCTTCGGATGAGACTTAAAGCCAAGGCCCCATGTGCGAACACAATCAGAACATCTTGCGCACATGTTAAAACCCATTCCGCTTTTGGAAGAGAAGGCTATTGTGCTGGGGGGGGGGGGGGGGGGATGGATGACAAAATTGACAAAACTGCATACACACAGGGACTGTATGTAAAAAAAAAGCATACGCGTGCTTATTCCATTATCCTCGAAATAAAAGATAAGATAATAAGATAAGATACACATTTTTGCTTTCAGGTCTTGAGAAGACTTCATTATCTTGTGGCAGATAACGCTACTGTAGAGAAGACAAACAATTTCTTCTTCTCTCCCTTGCCGACGGTCATTAGTCAAAATACAAGAAGATGGCAAAGTGCTAGAACAAAGAAAGTCCAGTATATATTATCAAGTATCCTGGTCAGCTGGTTAATGAAAACGGCAGAAGTGACCATGAAATCACACACAAAAAACATAGCCCAAAGTAAATCCACCTTTATAAAGATGAAGAGCAACTCGACATAAAGAAAAATATCTGCTGTATAGGAATAACAATATCTTTTATTGTTCTCTCACATTGACACTTTACAAAGAAACTGAGAAAAAGATATCATCTCTCAAAACGTGGATCTACAGATAGGTGGCAAAAACTAGTTGAGAAGACAAAATACCAAACAAAAAAAATTCTCATTAACAAGTTCAAAAATAACTATTGAAAACAGCCCAAATCCTTAAACTTCCATACTTTGGCCACACAGTGAGACATGACTGTGTCCCCAAAACAGTGCTGACAGGGAGAGGGGAAGGAAAGAGAGGTAGAGGAAGACCAAGACGTCAGTGAACAACAGGTGATGTCTAAAGACTAGACAGGCAGTAGGCTAGCCTAGCTGAGTGCACACACTGGCCCACTGACTTGGAGAGTCGTGGCATGCCAGCAGCCCTACCCGTCTTGGGACGGCACCTAATCTCTTCTTCTTCATTCAACACTCAGACAGCAACTATCGTTGTCTGTCCTATGAGCAAAAATGCGTTGCGGCGCATTTAACTACCTGACAAGTCAGGCCCAGTGCATCAGACTTCGGCGTGAGAGAGAATTGTTACCTTTCAAGTCTTTCTGGAAAAAAAAAGGCAGGAGAACGGACCAAAAAGGCAGGAAATAGACAAGAAGGAGGGGACAGGAAGAAAAGGAACAAGGTAGAAACACAAAGAGAGGGATAAAAAAAGAAACATGCTAGCACAGAAGTTCCAGAAGGTGGGGATGCTATTCATACCGACAGGCCCCCGACATCCCCACAAAAAAAAAAAAAAAATAAATAAAAACAAATAGATCTATAACAAAAAACCAAACAACAACAACAAAACAAACCCATACCCGTCCAGCGCAGTGAAATCGTACTGCCTGCCCCGCTGGTCTGTGAAGCGACAGTCAGACTTGCAGAAGCGCTTGCTGACGGCTTTCAGGCCCTCTCCGCAGGCCTTGCACGACGCCCTGCCCCAAGAGTTGCTGCTGGGCAGCACCGTGTTGGCCGGACAGTCCAGGCACTTCGTGGTCTTCTGGTCAATGAACTGACCGTCCGGACACGGTACGCATCTGAAATATGAGACGGTTGTGTGAGAGCAGGTATGCACATGTCCATCACACGCATTTGCAGGCAAAACGCACACGTGCAAATCATACACACGCGCACAATATGCAGGAACACGCTCAGGCAGATACATTAATCCACATATGTGTGTGTGTGCGTGCGCACGCACGCGCACTCGCATACACACACACACACATGGGTATGGCCTGGTGGTTACTGTGATGCATTAGTGATCTACCAACTCAGGTTTGAATCTCGTTCAAGAGGATTTTTCCTCTGGAGTTAACATCAGTGCTGACTCCACTTTCCCTAAAAGTCTTCCAGATGAGACTATAAACCAAGGTCCCATGTGCGAACACACGCAGAACATCTTGCGCACACGTTAAAACCTGTTCTGCTTTCTGGAAGAGTAGGCCATTGTGTGCTGGTGGGAATGGATGACAACATTTACAAAATGTACACACACACGGGGACTGGATGAAAAAAAAGCAAATGAGTGCTTATTCCATTATCCTCAATATATAAATTTATATATCTATATATATATATATATGTATATATAAAACAAACAGAATAAACAAATTAAACCCACACTAAAACCCACACCCAAACATCCCCCCCCTACTCCCCCCCCCTACACCTTCCCCACCCCCACCCCCCCCCACTCCCCCCCAAACACACACACACACACACACAACAATCTCACTCACCCTTCCTTGGTGGTGCCCTTAGGACAGGCCAGGCATTCTGTGGCCCCTGCCTGGAGAACGCTGGTCACCTGGATGTCGTAGATCCGGGCCACGTTCTCCAGACCGGTCAGTTGGTCTCCCCTGCTGTCCGCACTTTGGGGATGGTCCGATTCTTCGTCCGGGTCTTCCATTTCGTAATCCATCGGCTGGAAGGCCCAGCTGAGGGTCAGGGGTTTGTTGCTGTGAATGTCGTAGCTGAAAATATGAGAGTGTACAGGTTAGAAATAAAGCAAGGCAAAAAGGATCACGTAGATGTTGTTTGATTTGTGTGTATGAGTTTGTTTCGTGTGTATGTGTGTGTGTGAGTGTGTGTGTGTGTGTGTGTTTGAGTGTGTGTGCTTGAGTGTGTGTGTGTGTATGTGTGTTTGGTGTATGTGTGTTTGTGTGTGTGAGTGTGTGCGCACGTACACGCGTGTGTATGTGTGTTGTTTTTGTTAGTTATTTCAAAAGGGACAGGGATACTTTCTTATAGTTCAATGAGGTCAGGAATCAAAGTTTTAAACGTATGAATATCTTGGCTATTCTCTTACTAATTTGGGGGCTTAATATTCTCTCACTTATCCTAGCTAAATACAGTCAAAAATCAAGTGAGCACCAATATATATATATATATATATATATATATATATATATATGTGTGTGTGTGTGTGTGTGTGCACACTATTTAAAAAAGAAATCCTTTCAATGAAAATTTTGATAGGATGTTCAAACACCTCCAATCTGGATAACAGCAATAAACTCCACAACGTCACCAAAAGAATGTCGCCTGTTCAAGATGTTACACTACACTGATATTTTCGAATCAAAACCAGTCCCTTTAAATGATTGAACACCAACCCAGGCTGAAAGCTGTGTCAGTTATTGATGGAAGCTAAGAGCCAATGCCTGCATTAAAATGTTAAAGTAAAATGTTATTTTGAGATAGAGCTTGAAATGGTTCAAGCTCTTAGTATAACAACTGCATTCTTCCTTGAAGGAAAAAATCCTCTGAAGTTGGAGTACGGCTGCCTATATAGCGAGGTATTTCAAAAGTTATACATGCAAACTTCTCATTGAGTACACTTTAGGTCTCACAGTGATTCCCATGAGGGATGAGCGAGTCAGAGTGCATAATCTGGATGACCCTCAGGCTGTTAAGCTTAAAAATTATTTTTCAAAAAGTAGGCAAATATAGCATGCAAAAAACAAAAAAACAACAACCACCAACAGGTTTCTGGCATCACAGAATCCTTGAAACATTAAAATATAATAAAAGTCTTCACATAACCGCCACAGCAGAAAAGTATACAGCAAAAAATATATCACTCACATAAATTCCTGTTTCGTGGCACCGCCCATCCACAGCTCGATCACTTTGTTGCTGCCACCAGCATCCTTAGATTTCAAAGAAAAAAAGCAAGAAAACAGGAAAATGAATTTAAATGAAAGTGTAATAATGTTGCTTGTAAGCTGTTTTTTTAAATGCATATATGGATGATGAATAGTGACACTTCTTTTGGTCTCGTTTCAAAACTGACAGTAAAGAAACATCACGCGTCTGCTGTTTCAAACCAAATGCACTGCACAGAAACAGGCAGAAGAAATCTTGTTGTTCAAAGTTAAGTGTGTACAAAGAGGATGAAACACTTTAAAAGAATTTAAAATTAAAAAAAAAGAGTACTATGTAATATTGTTGTTCAATAGCAATAGCGAAAAATTACCACACTGATTTTTTCTGCAGCTCATGTTTTAACTTCTGTGTGTAAGAAAACCAGCTCACAAGCAGCATTATCACAATTCCATTCAAAATTTACTCCATTATAGCACACATACACACCTGCACACACTTGTATATACTTATGACTTCTGATATTTCTGTTTGTTTGTGTTTTGTTCCCCGAGATAGATGGCTTGACAAAAAAAAGTAGATGTTTTGTTTATTCAATGTAACATCTTGTAATAAAAGTTTGACTTAGACTTTGCGCAGTTTTGTTGACTTCTCTCCTGACAGTTTGTGTCTCATATGCTGTACATTACGGGATGTAAGCTACTACATTTTAAGCCACACCACCCCTGCCTGCGGCTTATAGAACAAATGCGGTCTTTGAACACATTTTTCACGGATTTTCCAAAAATCTTATTTAGCAACAAGATCAGCCTATTTCTGGTCATGGCTGCAGTTCTTGGCTGTGTGCACCATCATCTGTTTTGAAAAATGTCTCCTTTTATAATGAATGTATTATGAACCCATGTGCATCTCTTGCAGCAATATTTGATTTCAGCATTGGCAGTTTTGATATTCCATTTAACATATACCTCAACATTTTCAAACTTCTAGCAATGTTCACATCTTGGTTCAAAAGCTCACCGATCTTTTCAAAACAAAACCAAAAAAGCTGCCCCCCCTCCCCCCCTAAACCCCCCAAAAGCAACAACTTATTTGCCTTTAGCCCTTTCCAAAAGAGATTCAATCTACTTATACAAGAAACTGTGAACTGGAAATGTTTGGTTTCTTTTCTTTTCTTTCTTTTATTTCGAAGATAATGGTATAAGCGAGTTTTACTTCCAGTCCCAGCATGTATGCGGTTTTGCCAATTTTGTCATCCGTTCCCACCGACACACAATGGCCTACTCTTCTGAAAAGCAGAACAGGTTTTAACGCGTATGCAAGATGTTCTGCGTGCGTTCACACACTGGACCAGTCTCATCCGAAGGATGGATAATGGGACAACCAGATGTGTGGTGCAACAATGACTGCAGCTAAATCAGTTTGGTCACTACCCGGTTCAACGTTTGAATTCGGCTTATAAATGAATTTCAAAGATTTTTTTCCTATATATTAGATGGCGCAAAATGGTAATTCACTTTATAATCAGGAAAATAATCTACACACACAACCTCCTGCAAGCATTTTCATGCTTCTGCAAAAAAAAAAAAAGAGGACTACTTTTACTATTTCTAAATTATTACTTACTGAAAAATACTCTAGCAATCAATCACCCCCCCCATCCCCCGACAACAAAAAAGTTGGCTCACCGACAAAAACGTAAACTCGCAGGGTCCTGAACAAGCGACTTCAAACGTGAAGCGGACCTGGCCAAGGGCGGTCACTCTCCCTTCAGCGGTGGAGGGCTCTCCCTGGAATCCTCCGATGTGCAGGGAGAGGATGAGGAAGCTGTGGCGATCGAAGGGACTGAAGCTGGTGTACACATGGTCTCCCTGAGGCTGCCATCCAGAGCTGGTCGAGCATTCCCCCACTGTCCCACACAACGAAACAGTTTTATTTGTAGTATCAGGGAAAAAAACAACTTTGCTTGTACACACACACAAACACAGAAGCAACATACACACACACACACACGGGGATGGGATTGCCTGGCAGTCACAGTGATGTTTTCGTAATCTGTTGAGCCAGGTTCAAATTCTCGTTCAAGAGGATTTTTCCTTTGGAGCTAACATCAGTGCCGACTCCACTCTCCCCAAAAGTCCTTCAGAAGAGACTATAAACCGAGGCCCCGTGTGCGAACGCATGCAGAACATCTTGACCACATGTTAAAACCCGTTCTGCTTTTCGAAAAAGTAGGCCATTGTGTGCCGGTGGGAATGGATGACAAAATTGACAAAACTGCATACATACAGGGACTGGATGGAAAAAAAGCACACGAGTGCTTATTCCATTATCCTCGAAATAAAAGAATAAAATAAAATGAAATAAAATACACAGCCATTCTCATACTCTGACACACACACTCATATTCCCCCCCCCCAACTCTCTCTCACAAACACACACAAACAAACCACAACCCAAACGGAGAGTTGGTGGAGGGAGACTCCACCACCACCCCACAACCACCACCACTCCCCCCAACCCACAGACCACCACTCCCACTCCCCCCCCCCCCCCCCCTCCCACACCACCCTCACCCCCCACCCCCCCCCCCCGCCACACAAATACTCACGCCCCAGCGAAAAGCAATGGGACGTCACGTTGGGCGGCAGAACCGTCCACCACCGGTAGTCTAGGCCATAGCGGGGCGAGGTGGACACGGGGCAGGCTCTGCAGTCCGAGCTGCCGTCCGAGTACAGGCCGTCGGGGCAGAACTGGCAGTAGGAGGTGTTGACGGGGTACATGCCCAGGTTGCAGGGGTGGCAGGACTCCAGGTCTGCGCTGTGGGGCAGCTTCACCGAGGACGGCGCCTTCTCGTTGCAGGTCTGAGGCTCCCTCCACTTGTACACCTTGCGCGTCTGAAACGGCACGCGAGAGAGAAGGAAAGGTAAGGTAAGGAGTCCCATAACCTATAAGGTCGTAGGGGAGCGAGGCGTCAGAGACCTCACTTCTCTAGGGGCCAGCATATTGAGGGCGGCACCCATCTCCTCTCCCTCGCTGCTTTACCTTCCCTGACCCTAAAGAGGGCAGGTACCCATTTACAGCTGGGTGAACTGGGGGAACTGTACTGAAGCCAAGGCACGCAAACGGTCACCCATCCAACTGGTAACCACGCTCGACGCTGCTTAACTTGGGGGAAAGCGAGTGCTCCGACCACTGAGCTATCCCGTCCCCTAAGAAAAGGTAGAGCGCAATAATTATCAGCTTTGTTGTTGTTGGTATGTTGTTGATGATTATGTTCATGTATATATGTACAGGGTTCATACAGACTTGGTTGGAAAAAATTTAGGGCCTTTTTAGGGCTTTTTAGGGGCCATTATTTCCAAATTTAGGGCCTAGCCACAGGGTATCAAAGTACATTTTATCAACCTGTGTACACGTTTACATTGATAAACTAATCTCAAACTCATGTAAGCAAAGTCTTCTTGTCTACAACTGCATGTTGGATATTGATTATTGACACAAATTCAAGTGAAGTTCTAGAATAAAATGTCTTTCACTCATAGATACAATGAATGAAAATCCTCACACAGTAAAACATCCATGGTGTGATGGAAGTGTCCATGTCTTGAAATACGAAGTAAAGTGAAAACTGAAATAAGTGTCTCTGATTCTAAGATGTTTTTCACAAACAGCTAGCAAAGTGAACTTAAAAGACACTATCCCTCAAACTTGTGAACTAGTCTCCTTGCCTTATCAAAGATGCAGATGGTTGCCTGGTACTAGAACTGTAATAACAATACCCTCACACAGTCACAGTGCCTCTTCCAAATTCTATTATTTTATTTCAATCTCACACATGCGTACATGCAGGCATTCACACACACACACACACACACACGTGCATGCATGCACACGCATGCATGCACAAGAGAGACAGAAAGACAGAGAGAGAGGCTGCTGGAGGCAAGTTCTCTTCACTATGAATACATGCACAAGTCCTGTATCGTCAATGCAGACAGAGAGGTGGGCCTAACACTGGCTTGAAAAGGATGCCAACACCCTCTCCCCATAGGTTTTTTCTTTTTAAGCAAGAATCTTCAAATCAAGTTGGCCAATAACTGAATAATCTGCAAATTTTAAAGTAAAGTCAACTGAATCGACTACATTGAGTGGTGGAAAATATTCAAATAATATTTGTATTTTTCCTGTACATTTGTAAATATTCAGGCATTTGTGACTTGCCTTATGAACTGGATTCGTTTCTGTATGCGTTCTGCAGGAAATCTGTGGGATAATCTCCTCAAATAAAGAATAGATCTGGCTACAGGTTTTATTGTATTCCCATTCTGACACGCAACTGTATCACTGACTGCCATTTTGTAAACTGCACACAGGAGAAACAATAGGCCTTGCTATTCACAGTGCAGCTGTGCTAAAATTGACAAATCTCGTAGAGAAAGACTGTAGCGCAGTAAACAGAAAACTGGTATGTTTTTGACTCATGATTGCAGTTTCATAGTTAAACATCATTTTCCAAGCAAATTACGGGCATACCATAGGGGTAGGTAGTTTTCGGCATGTAAAAAATAACTGGTGAAAGCAAAGGAATATGCACTTCCAATGGAGGCAAATTACCTCCCTTGGCAAAATAGGTGGCGCGACATGAATAGCAGACGACAGGCTCTATCGGCGATATGATCTTTGGACACCCTTCTCGCTTTCATTTCTCATAAGTCTTTTGTGTATTTGTTTAATCTACATTTCAACAGAAACTCTCACTCATGGTTCCCAATTTTAGGGCTTTTTAGGGCCTCCAGGGCCATAGGTATCATTTTTAGGGCTTTTTAGGGGCCTTATTTTGGATCTTCAAAAATCAGGGCTTTTAGGGCTTTTTAAGATTTGTACGAACCCTGTATGTATGATGCTCTGTGTTATAAAAAAATAGGCGTCTTCTCGTTGCAGGTCTGAGGCTCCCTCCACTTGTACACCTTGCGCGTCTGAAACGGCGCGAGAGAAGGAAAAGGGTTGAGCGCAATAATTATCAGCTTCGTTGTTGTTGTTGATGATTATGTTCATGTATATATATGTATGATGCTCTGTGTGATGAAAAAATAGGTGCTTTCTCGTTGCAGGTCTGAGGGTCCCTCCACTTGTACACCTTGCGCGTCTGAAACGGCGCGAGAGAAAGAAAAGGTAGAGCGCAATAATTATCAGTTTTGTTGTTGGTATGTTGTTGATGATTGTGTTGTTCATGTATATGTGTATGATGCTCTGTGTGATAAAAAAGATAGGCGCCTTCTCGTTGCAGATCTGAGGGTCCCTCCACTTGTACACCTTGCACGTCTAAAACGGCGCGCGAGAAGAAAGAAAAGGGTTGAGCGCAATAATTATCAGCTTTGTTGTTGGTGATTGTTGTTCATGTATATATGTATGATGCTCTGTGTTATAAAAAAAATAGGCGCCTTCTCGTTGCAGGTCTGAGGCTCCCTCCACTTGTACACCTTGCGCGTCTGAAACGGCGCGAGAGAAGGAAAGGGTTGAGCGCAATAATTATCATCGGCTTTGTTGTTGGTATGTTGATGATTATGTTCATGTATATGTATGTATGATGCTCTGTGTTATAAAAAAATAGGCGCCTTCTCGTTGCAGGCCTGAGGCTCCCTTCACTTGTACACCTTGCGCGTCTGAAACGGCGTGAGAGAAGGAAAGGTTGAGCACAATAATTATCAGCAGCTTTGTTGTTGTTGGTGATGATTATGTTCATATATATATGTATGATGCTCTGTGCGATAAAAAAAATAGGCGCCTTCTCGTTGCAGGTCTGAGGCTCCCTCCACTTGTACACCTTGCGCGTCTGAAACAGCGCGAAGAAAAAAAAGGTTGAGCACAATAATGATCAGCTTCGTTGTTGGTGGTATGTTGTTGATGATTGTTGTTCATGTATATATATGTATGATGCTCTGTGTGATAAAAAAATAGGCGCCTTCTCGTTGCAGGTCTGAGGCTACCTCCACTTGTACACCTTGTGCGTCTGAAACGGCGTGAGAAAAAAGGTCAGCTTTGTTGTTGTTGTTGTTGGTATGTTGTTGATGATTGTTGTTCATATATATGTAATATGCTCTGTTTAACCTTTTCCCTACAAGTAACCTGCTATAGGGTAACTAACCATCTACAAACTCTTCCCTCTGTATCACCCACTACTGGGTTACAGTAGTGTACAAATGTGCGCAGTGCACGTGTACTGGGAAAGAGGGGTTCTCTCCAGTAGGCATAGTGGGTGTGTGTGGGTGGGTGTGGGTATGTTTGTTTATATGTGTGCGTGCGTGTGTGTGTGTGTGTGCGTGCATAAGTGCATGCATACGTGAATGTGTGTATGACAGTTTTAAAAAAAATCAGAACTTTGGCCATAAACATGTTTGCTGCAGTCAGCATGGTCAAAATTACCTGGTTGTTTTCGTCGCATGGTGTCTGAAACTCGTAGTAGTCGTACTTGGTGCACGGGGGCCGCTTCAAGCAGGAGCTGGAGCCTGGCTCTGACACACAGCAACGTAGAAAGGGTTCAGCGTACTCACAAGCACACAAGTCATATTTATAATGGACATTTATTTTTCTTCTGAAAATTCTTGTAGTCTGTTTAACCAGCTATAGTCAACTCCATTGCTGAGCCTCTTCCGTCAAATAAATTATGGTCAAACAGCCTATTTTTATTTCTTTTTCTTTTATATTGAGGATAATTGAATAAGCGCTTGTATGCTTTTTTACATCTAGTCCCCGTGTGTATGCAGTTTTGTAAATTATGTCATCTGTTCCCACCGGCACACAATGGCCTACTCTTACAAAAAGCGGAACAGGATTTAACATGTACCCAAGATGCTCTGCGTGTGTTCGCACACGGGGCCTCGGTTTATAGTCTCATCCGAAGGCCTATTGAGAACAGCTGTCAGTTTTCTCCTATTCATTCCATCCCATCCCATCCCAGCTTAACTTGGGCCAGCTGGTGCAGATTATAGTAGGAACTGACCACACTTGGACCAGGTCAAAGGAAGGGGCACGCTCAATTTAACACTCTTGACCGAGTGATGTTGGATTTGCACACTGTGAGATATAGCATCACAGAAGTCATGGTCTGAGAGTATCTTCAGGTTTGGTTCCAAGTCCCCACTAAGGTGTCCATTCAGAGAGGGAGAGGAGGGAGGGGGAAGGGTCCCTCTGAAATAACATCTCATACTGACTCCACTTCCTTCAAAGTCCTTTGGATGAGACTTTAAACCGACATACTACCCGTAAACGCACACAGAACATTATATGCATAAATGAGTAGTAGGCCAACTAGACATGTGACACGGGTGACAACAAACACATACCCTCCTGCTACCAGGAAAAGGACAGGCTCCACCAGGATGAACTTGCCCACGACACACAACCTCAAAACTTCAGAGCCGTGCCCAAATGACTCCTAAGGGAGTTCATGGAGAAGTCAAGTCAAATCAATCGAGTCAGAATCAGGGAGTGACGATTTCGTGGAGGTTTTGTCAAAGGGTTATCTTTGGTGGGCTTTTATTCCACGCCAAAAGCTTTGTTAAGTATTGATACAGGTGAAATGCCTATCCATTCCAATTTTGCTGCTTGTAGCCCTACCAACCACAGAAACCATATTGAAACTGTCATGTCATAAAATTTTTAATCTCTGATTTATTTATTTATTTATTTTTTATATCGAGGATAATGGAATAAGCACTCATGTGCATTTTTACATCCAGTCCCTGTGTGTATGCAGTTTTGTCAATTTTGTCATCTGTTTCCACCAGCACACAATGGCCTACTCTTCCAAAAAGCGGAACAGGATTTAACGTGTGCGCAAGATGTTCTGCGTGCGTTCGCACACAGGGCCTCGGTTTATAGTCTCATCTGGACTTTTTAATAATACTTTGAAATAACATCTCATACCGACTCCACTTCCTTGAAAGTCCCTGGGATGAGACTTTAAAACGACATCCTACACGTAAACGCACACAGAACATTATATGCATAAATTAAGGTCTACCCTTGATGAGTAGTAGGCCAACTAGACATGTGACACCAAACACATACCCTCCTGCTACCAGCAACAAAACAGGCTCTGCCAGGTTCAACTTGCCCACGACACACAACCTGAAAACTTCAGAGCTGTGCCCACTGACTCCTAAGGGAGTAAAGGAAGAAGTGAAGTCAAATCAATCGAGTCAGAATCAGGGAGTGACGATTTTGCAGAGGTTTTGTCGAAAGGTTACCTTTGGTGGGCTTTTTTTCCACATCAAAAGCTTTGTTAAGTATTCATACAGGTGAAATGCCTATCCAATTTAATCTTGCTGCTTGTGGTCCCCACAAACTACCGAGGCCTTATCGAAGCTGTCATGTCATAACATTTTAAATCTCAGATTAAAACTGAGCAACTATTATACAGATCAAAACAGGGCCTAAAACCAATTCTACAATCGATTCCCGTACCAACACCTTGTATCAATGTCTTATATCAATGCCTTGTATCAATGCCTTGTGAGAATGCCTTGTAAGAATGCCTTGTATGAATGCCTTGTATGAATGCCTTGTAAGAATGCCTTGTATCGATGCCTTGTATCAATGCCCTGGCAAATCAGGAGGATCAACCCAGGACAGTCACTGCATTGCAGAAAAAACCCCAATAAACGACACAGAAAATGAGATAAAACTAAAACCATATTCCTTTAAAACAACTTTGTTCTTGGTGACCAGCTGACATCTTCACTCATATCAGATGGATCATTCTCTCAGAAAAATAAAAATGTTGTCCAACAGAACATTGCAAAAAAAGGATCTTTAGGAAGTCTGAAGTAAAATTCCGGTGCTTAATATCCTGGACATCTCAACACTCCAGAAGCAGATGCTTGACGGGTATTCGCACATCTCAAGTCACACACCATGGGGTTCCCTCATGTTTGAGCAAATAAACGCGAGTAATGTGAGAGTGGCATGTGTGTATACTAGGAAGCACCGTTTCTTCACTTCTGATTGTTGCTGGTGAAATGCCAAGGCCTATATCAAAATGTTATGTTTTCAATTATTATGCCGAGATTATCTTCAGCCATAACAAGCTCTTAGTATAATGATCAGAACTCTCCTTGAAAAAGATAAATTCTCTTAACCTCCTGAACCACACCATACTGCACGATGTGTAATGTCCTGAACTGCACTGCACTGCACCAATCATACTGCTTCACTCCGATTCATTGTTAGAGAAGTCAAAGCTCTCTAGTGTAGAGAGGAAGCTTTTACAACTTCAGGAAAATGCTCTCCTTTTTGCCAAAATGGTGCTCTTTCCATCTGATTCAAGAAGCCATGATTTGAGAAAAAAAAATCTCTCTTTAAAACTTTCTGCTATTACAAATATTAAAAAAGGAGTAACTTTCCATACTAAAAGGGACCCTTCCTGTGTGAGGAATCTTACCATGGAAAATAGGTGGGGAGTATACAATAAAGATGCTTTTAAATGGTACTTTTTTCTGTCCCGATTTCTAGTGGACATTTTCAGTAGACATATTTTGCTCCTAAGGAAAACTGAAAATCAAACCAATTATTCTTGCAGGCCTGACAATAATAATAATAATAATGTATGGAATTTATATAGCGCTGAACCTTGTAAAGCAACAAATCAAAGCACTCAGATGACTTTTTAATTTTTATTTTAAATTTATGCGTGTGTATGCGGTTTTTTAAATGTTGTCATCTGTTGCCACCGGCACACAATGGCCTACTCTTTCGAACAGCGGAACAGGATTTAACGTGTGCGCAAGATGTTCTGCATGCGTTTGCGCACAATCAATAAAGCCAGGCTTCGAGAAGAGCTACATACCTTCAGCCATCCCGTCAAATGTGTTGGAACTTACCTGAATATTCGTAATCTTTGCAGGCTTGGCACTCCGCAGCCCCTCGCTCAGAGAACTCGTTGGCCTCGCATGGAGCGCAGAAGGCTGTCCCTCCGCTGCTGTAGGTCCCGTTACGACACTTGGAGCACTCCGAGGTATAGGCTACCCCTGTTCACATAGGTCAGGTCAGAGTCTACAGCATTGCTCAGGGTCTACTGTTGGTCTTCCCAATGACGAATTTGGATTCAGATGCTTTAAAAGAAGTGTGGGTGGGTGGGTGTGGGTGAGTGGGTGTATTGTGTGTAGTGTGTGTGGGTAGAGTGTTTGTGTGTGGTTGGTGTGTGTGTGTGCACATTTGTATGTGTGTGCGTGTATGTGCATGTGTGCATGCGTTTGTGTCTGTGCATGTGTGCACGTGCGTGTGCATGTGTGTGCGTTTGTGTGTGTCTGAGTGTGCGATATGTAAATAACATTAAAAGGAAGAAAACCACTAAAATTCAGCACTTTCAAATTCATTTCATGCGTTGACAAAAAGATTAAGCACCTTTAAAAGCAAGATTAGGGCTTGATACCTCAAGGACAAAGTAGAAGAACGGCAAGTTTCATAATCATCCAAAATCTGAAAGATGCTAAGCTACAGCACAGCACAGCACAGCATCTGGAACAAATGTGAACGACCTGACACCAACCTGTGACCTCCACCTTGCGGATGAGGATAGGTTTCTGTGAGCCGGTCATGTCGGACAGCACGCCAATCACCCGCCACTGCAAGATGTTGGTTCCTGTCTTCAGGGATACCTGGACACACACACAACATGCACACACGCATGCATACACACACACACAAGCGAATGCACACACACATGCACACCCATGCACACACACACATGCATACACACGCACACACACACACAGCAATGCCATTGTTTATGAAAACATACAATCATGTTAGTTAGTATTAGAGCGTGCAAAAGAATTCACACAGTGATGCAATGCTGATAATATGCACACATAAAGCATTTTTTTTAAATGTGCATGCTTGCAAGTGCACACACACACATGCACAGATGCGCGCATGCGTACACACACACACACACATGAGCGCGCGTTAAGCAAACATACTTCTTGTTCTTTTCCAAATGCTCAGACACCAACTGTTGTTGTCTTGTTATATGAGCGAAAATGCGTTGCACTGCCATTAAGTGCCTTACAAGTCAGGCCCAGTCAGACCTGCCTACCCCAGTAAATGAAAAAAAAGTATTTGAACTGGCCAAAAATGGTATTTTGACAGCAAAAATAGTATTCACAATCTTTCTTGCTCTCGATGTATACTTATAATCATTGTTTATTTGGTGGTTCCAATTATGGCTTTGGTTCCTTTGCAGCACTCTGCTTTTATGAAGAAGATTGAAACTGTGTTTCAGAATACTTACCATCTTCAACTTGTATTTGAGTGAGTGTGTGAGAGAGAGAGAGAGAGAGAGAGAGAGAGAGAGAGAGAGAGAGAGAGAGAGAGAGAGTGTGTGTGTGTGTGTGTGTGTGTGTGTGTGTGTGTGTGTGTGTGTGTGTGTGTGTCTGTATGGATTTTTGAGGACCTCAGTGGGACCTTCTTCAAAAGATTATTTAATTCAAACAAAGTTCAGAAAGTTTAAAGGTGAAAATAAAATATTTTCAGCTATGTTATTTTATCTTCTTCATAAGAAATTAATATTTTTGCTGCAATTAATCCCAAAATAAAATTTGACTCAGGAATATTCAATTAGCATAGAATGCTACACACTAAAACTAAGTGATCATGAAAGCTCACCTGTCCATTCACTGTATCTCTTGCTTCTCAAATTCTAAATAAGTTTAGAGATCTGTGAGCGTCAGTTCCCCCCCCCCCCCCCCCCCCTCCTTTTTTTTCAGGACACTGTTTTCAATATCATGTGCCTACTCAGTAATAAACATACCAAAGCTTCATCCCGAGGGATAACAGGGGGGAGGGGTGAGGAGATGGGTAGTGGAGAGGGAGGAGGGCTGACAGTACCACAGATTTTCACATTACAAGGGCAGCAAAAGTAGATATAAACAATTTCTGTAAGGAATGGGAGAACACTGTGTGTGTGTGTGTGAGAGAGAGAGAGAGAGAGAGAGAGAGAGAGAGAGAGAGAGAGAGAGAGAGAGAGAGAGAGAGAGAGAGAGGAGAGGAGAGAATGTGTGTGAGAGAGAGAGAGAGGGAGAGGAGAGAATGTGTGTGTGAGAGAGAGAGAGGAGAGAGAGAGAGAGAGAGAGAGAGAGAGAGAGAGAGAGAGAGAGAGAGAGAGAAACAGAGACAGACAGACAGACAGACAGACAGAAAGAAAGAAAGAGAGAGAAAGAAAGAGAAGAAAGAAAGAAAGAGAAGAGAGAGAGAGAGAGAGAGAGAGAGAGAGAGAGAGAGAGAGAGAGAGAGAGAGAGAGAGAGAGAGTGTGTGTGTTTGAGAGAGAGAGTGAGGGAGAGGGAGAGAGAGGGAGAGAGAGTGCATGTGAGAGAGAGTGCATGTGTGTGAGAGAGAGAGAGAGAGAGAGAGAGAGAGAGAGAGAGAGAGAGAGAATGTGTGTGTGAGAGAGAGTGAGAGCATGTGTGTGTGAGTGAGAGTGTGTGAGAGAGAGGGAGAGGGGGGGAGAGGGGTGGGGAAGAGAGTGTGTGTGTGTGTGTGTAAGTGTGTGTGTGAGGGGAGAGAGAGAGAGAGAGAGAGAGAGAGAGAGAGAGAGAGAGAGAGAGAGAGAGAGAGAGAGAGAGAGAGAGAGAGAAAGTATGTGTGAGTGAGAGAGAGAGAGGTGGGGGGAGAGAGAGAGGGAGAGAGAGTGCATGTGTGTGTGAGAGAGAAAGAGCATGTGTGTGTGTGTGAGAGAGAGAGAGAGAGAGAAGAGAGAGAAGAGAGAGAGAGAGAGAGAGAGAGAGAGAGAGAGAGAGAGAGAGAGAGAGAGAGAGAGAGCATGTGCCTATGTGTGAGTGAAGAGAGAGAGAGTGTGTTCGAGACAGAGAGAGGGAAAGAGAGGGAAAGAGAGGGGGAGGAGAGGGAGGGAGGGAGGGAGGAAGAGAGAGAGAGAGAGAGAGAGTGTGTGTATGTGAGGGGGAGAAAGAGAGTGCATGTGTGTGTGTGTGAGAGAGAGGAGGGGGGGGGGGGGCTGTCCATGAAAAAGAAGGGGAAGCTGGTAGGCCTGCTATATAAACATCGCTTTGACAGGGCGATAACAGTTGCTGTAGGGTTTCTAGTGATAAACAAAGGGGGGGGGGGGGGCCTTGCACTCTGCCTGCACACATAGCTGTGATGAAAATCCCCCACCCCCTCTTCCTAGTAACCCTCTTCAACCATTTGCCTTGTATATATATTATAGAGCTGCTGGGCATCCCTTTCCTGAAACCTGATATTCATGGTTGATACTTTCCACATGGGGCCCCCCCCTTCTTTCAACAGATAAAAGTTCACTTGCTAGGGAGTGATGACCTAACACACACAAGGGAAGAAATCGGCATGGAAGAGTTACATCCCTTAAACCCTTTGCTGTAGTTTCACTTTTTTCTCCGTTTTGGTTTTTTTCTTCTTTTTTAAAAAAAAAATTGTAGAGGTAGGCAGGTCTGGACCCAGTGCATCCGACTTAAGAATGGGAGAAAACTGTTCTCTTTTAAAGTGTTTCCTTGGTATCTCAATCAGAGATCCTATCATTAATGAGTAAGTGAAATCCAGAATTATAAATGCCATTGGACCCCATGAAGACCTCCTGACTTAGTGAAAAAATGGAAACTAAAGTGGTACAGGCACATCACACCAACATCTGGACTGGCCAAGAATGTCCTACAGGGAACAGTGCAAGGAAGAAAACGAAGAGGCGGACAGCAAAAAAATGATGGGAAGATAACATCAGCAAGTGGACAGGCCTTGAGTGGTACAATTTGCTATGGAAAGCAGAGGACCGCGGGGAGTGGAGGAAGCTGGTTGCAAATTTCTTCAGTGGTGCCCCAACAGTCTACAGGACTACAAGATAGGTGAAGGTGAAGAATAAGTCTTTCTGGAAAAAGGCAGAAGGAAGGCAGAAAACAGACAAGGAGGTGACAGGAACAACAGAAACACAGAGAGGGATAGAAAAGAGGGAATTCCTAGCACATATTTTCCAGAAGGTGGGGATGCTATTTATACTGACAGCCCCCCCCCCCCCCCAATCCCCTAGGGGGAAAGCATAATACATCAGTGGATCCAGAAAAAAAATTTTTTTAATACAATGTAACTTTTTTTGTATACATAAAACAGTTAAAACATTTTACCAAAAAAAATTCCACTGATAATTGATGATTAAAAATCATGGTAAAAAAAAAACGACAGGAAGCTCAAAACAGAGAGATGGAGAAGGCTCATCAATGTCAAACCTCCCTCTGGGAGAAACATGACAAAAAGGAAGAAGAAGAAGAAGAAGAAGAAGAAGAAGAAGTAAAGAAACGACAGGAGTTAAACCCACAAAACTTCCCATAACAATACTAATCCATTCTCAGCACGTGTACTCACAGTCATCGAACCCCAGGACCCTTCTTTAGTGACGTCCGGCCACCGGCTGCTGTTTTCGTCATCTGCTGCCTGACACTGTTCATTCTGCACCTGTACATAGTCAGACAGATATGTTGTTGTTGTTGTTGTTGGGCCTTTCTCATCCAAAACATCTTGATTGTCACCTAAAATATGCACTCTGTCTCCACAGCGCGCAAATCTAACATCACTCGGTCAAGAGTGCTAAATTCAGCGCGCCCCTTCCTTTTACCAAGTCCAAATGTGGTCATTTCCTGCTATAATAGTGGATCGGTGGTCTAGAGGTAACGCGTCTGTCTAGAATGCAAAAAGTTCGGGTCGGAAATGTGCGGTGGTTCGTATCCCGTTTGGACCCGAAATTTCCCCCCCATCCATTAGATCATGAGTGGTGGTATGGGCGCTAGTCTTTCGGATGAGATGATAAACCGAGGTCCCGTGTGTTACACATAATTATTTAGCGCACGTAAAAGAACCCACGGCAACAAGAGAGTTGTCCTTGGCAAAATTCTGTAGAAAAAAGCCACTCTGATAGGGAAACAAACACAGCTGCACACAGGAAAAAGGAAAAAAAAGGGTGGCGCTGCTCTTGTGGCGATGCGCTCTCCCCAGGGAGAGCATCCCGAATTTCACGCAGAGAAATCTGCGCGACTTTAAGTGGTATAAATAAATAAATAAATACATAAATAAATAATTAGCACCAGCTGGCCCCAGCTGGGCTGGGATGGAATGGACAACAGCTGAAAGTGGGGGAAACTGACAGCTGTGGATCTCACTCATCCCACCTGGGAACCACTGTGAGAATGAAAGTATACACTGGATACGGAGTTTGCTTGTATGATCGTTTTCAAATACCATGCCATTCCGGCAGCCATACTCCAACTTTGGAGGATTTTGTACTCCTTTAATTGAGAGTACTACCGATTGTGGTCGGGATAGCTAAGTGGTTAGAGCACTTGCTTTCCTCAAGCTAAGGTTAAGCAGCATTGAGCGTGGTTACCAAGTGGATGAGTGACTGTTTGCACACCTTGGCTTCAGTACAGTCCCGCAGTTCACCCAGCTGTAAATGAGTACCTGCCCTCTTTAGGGTCAGGGAAGGTAAACTGACAAGGGAGAGGAGATGGGCGCCGCCCTCAGTATGCTGGCCCCTGGAGAAGCTGAGGTGTCCGACATCTCGCTCCCCAATGACTGCATAGGTTATGAGAACACCTTTACCTTTTACAGTTTGTTTTGCTAAGAGCTTGTCATGGGCAGAGACAAACTTAACACCACATTTCAAAGCATTTCAATATGTTTTCTTGTAGACCTTGGCACTAAAATACTAACAACTGACAAGGCTTTTGGCCTAGGTCAAGTCAGGTATTTGAAAACAGCCATACACATGATACAGGAAAACTTTTCATCCAGTGTGTACCTACAGTATTATAGTGGTTCAGGGGGCAGAAAAGCCTAGTGGTCAGAGCGCTTTACTCATGATCTGATGGCCCGGGATTGAGCCACCACAGAGGCGCCCATTTTTTAAAATTTTACCCTGGAGTTGACATCAGTACTGACTCCACTCCCTTAAAAGTTCTTCGTATAAGACTATAAACTAAGACCCTGTGTGCGTGTGCATGCAGAACATCCTGCGCACATGTTAAAAACTTGGTTCCGCTTTTCGGTAGAGTAGGCCATTGCATACCCTCGGAAAGGATGACAGCATTTTTTAAAAACACATGCACACAGGTGTCATGCTCAGACACTATCCCTGAAGTTGAAATGCAGCTACCTTAAATGGTGAGTAAAAATGGACGCATACATATATATATTATCATATAATTATGTGACGCTGCATGTGAAAATCATGGATGAGGGTAAAAAAATCAGAAAATGAGATTGAAGTGTAATCTAAAATAAGAGATCATTCTGAACAAGACACAGAAAACAGATTTCAGTTATCCTTATTATGTTTTGAGATACACACATTTCAGTCTCCAGGTGATCAGTGACCGAGGGTATAGCGGTGTTCACTTTAACAACACGCAACATGAAACTACAGGCTGGCGACTTATCCATGATTTTCATGTGCAGCGTCAAAATTATATGCTAAATCTCACCACTGGGGAACCTCGGAGCTCTAGCCGAGGAAAGACAAAAAGTGGTCACAAAGTGATTCTGGGTGATACATAACATTGGTGTGACTGCGGGTGTGTCTAAATCACCAAATAGAGGGTGGACATTAAACAAAACCAACACACACACACACACACACACACACACACACACATACAGAAACTCACAATGAAATGGAAAATAGTCTCGGGATCGGTATACTGGTACTCAAAGGTCACAAGCCCCGCCTTGACCAGCTTTGTTGAGAAGGTCAAGGTCGTTGTGCAGGGTCCTGGAAGGGCAAAGATGTACCCTCCTCTCGGCTTCCATACAGCTCTGACAAAACAAAAACAAAAGAAATTAGCAGTTTTATAATTATATGGTGAGGTACAAAATAACACTGAATCAGTAATCAAGCACAAAGTAGCATTTAGGAGTACCGAGTAAAGCAACTGTTTAGTAAAAGAATGATTCGATTCTCTTCTTCTTCTTCATCGAATACTCAGCAACTATTGTTGTCTGTTATATGAGTGAAAATGCATCCCGCAGTCGTTAAGTGTCTGACAAGTCAGGCCCAGCGCATCCGACTTTTGGCAGAAGAGAGAATTGTTATCTTTTAAGTACTTCAGGAAAAAAGGCAGGAGAATGGACCAAGCAGGCAAAAATCAGATGAGAAGGATGTGACATGAAGAAAAGGAATGAGGCAGAACAATGAACAAATTTTAGAAACAAACAGAAACAAAGAGAGCAATAGAAAAGAGGAAATTTCTAGTACCGAATTTCCAGGAGGTGGGGATGCCATTTATACAGACAGGCCCCCGGTATTCCCCCACATGGGAGATTCTCATCTGACTTTGATTTTTTCTCTCTCATCCACTACACCACACACGGCAGAGAATTGTACTTTATCTTTTAAGTCTTTCTAGAAAGAAAAAAAAAGGCAGGAGAAGGGACCAAAGAAGGCAGAAAAGTGACAAGAAGGATGTGACAGGAAGCAAAGGAACAAGGCAGAAACAAAGAGAGTGATAGAAAAGAGGATATTCCTGGCACAGAATTCCCAGAAGGTTGGGATGGTTTTTAATTTTATACTGACAGGCCCCCGGCATCCCTACGGTGGATATAAAAATGTTCAACTTACAGCATTCAATTCTCTCTCTCTCTCTCTCTCCTCTCTCTCTCTCTCTCTCTCTCTCTCTCACACTCACTCACACACACACACACACACACACACACACACACACACACACACACACACACACACACAACACACACACACACACACACCTATCTCACAAACAATATATATAATATACATTCAAATCAAAGACTTCTATATCACATGCATATATGTTCATGAGTAGCTATGTGTCCTTATACACAATCATCAATACAACAACAACAAATATGCATAGATATGCAATCACACTTTCCCCTCTACAAACAAAATATGATCTATATGATGCAATCAACATAGCTGACATATTGACTGCATTAAAAAAAAAAGAATTCATACATCCCAGTGTTCCCAACAGTACACACATATACAGAGTGGATCTTGTCTGCACATAACTTTGGCACAGAACAACAGTGAAAGGCAACCTTGTATGAACTGCTTTTGTTAAGCATTCCTCTGTGTTAGCAGCATGTGTGTGTGTGTGTGTGTGTGTGTGTGTGTGTGTGTGTGTGTGTGTGTGTGTGTGTGTGTGTGTGTGTGCGTGCGTGCGTGAGTGCATGCATGTGTACATTTCCTGATTTTTTTTGGCCCCTGCTATATTGTACTGTCTGTTCTCTATGTTGGTTGTGATATACATACACACGAATTCAGACTTCAGATGAAAATGTAAACAAAATTGGAAATGAACATAAAACGATCTTCAATTTCCAGTTTCTGTGATTTAAATAACTTGTGTGTGTGTGTGTGTGTGTGTGTACGTGCATGCGTACGTGCGTGCACGTCGGTGCGTGCATGTGCGCACACATGTGTTTATTAATTAATTAATTAATTAATTTATTTGTTCTTTTATATCGAGGATAATGGAATAAGCACTCATGTGCTTTTTACATCCAGTTCCCGTGTGTATGCAGTTTTGTAAATTGTATCATCTGTTTCCACCGGCACACAATGGCCTACTCATGTGTGTGTGTATGTATGCATGCATGCACGCATGCATGCCGCCGTTTGGTTGTACGAGCTTGCACACACATGTATAAATCGTGTGCAATTTACTCCCCTATATTACAACACACATTCTGCAACCATTCTCACAACAAAATCAATCAGGAAAGAGCACACTGACACAGACACTAGTACGCAGACAGTCACCGACACAGGAGACAATGGCGGATGAAGCTCACACCACAGACACCACAAGACAAAGGGGAAAGAATGGCAATGATACATACTTCCTATTTCCTGACCCCAAGACAAATGGTGTGGGCTGATAGGTCAGCCACACACGGGCTTGCATAATGGTCATAACTATTTCCTTTTTCCTGGTAAATGTTGTATTACTGTTAGCAGTTAAGACAGGCTAAGCCTGGTGCACTCTTCAAGTCTGCACAGACTATACCATCACTGACAAAGCTAAAGCAGAAACATCATGCTCAGATCAAACATCAAACTGATTTCACTCCTTTGTTTAAATACATCCCAATATTCCTGTCCCTGGGTCTGTCAACTGGTACAAATAGCATCCCCATCTTCTGGAAATTCTGTGCTAGGAAATCCCTCTTTTCTATCTGTTTCTGTCGTTGTTTTTTTTCCACCACATCACCTCCTTCTCATCTATTTTCTGCCCTCATGGTCCATTTTCCTGTCTTTTTTTCCCAGAAGAACTTAAAAGAGAACAATTCTAAGTCACGCCGAAGTCTGTGCTGAGCCTGACTTGTCAGGCGCTTATTGGCAGTGCAATGCATTTTCACTCATATGACAGACAACAATAGTTGCTGTCTGCGTGTTTGACAAAGAAGAAGAAGAATTTAGACCTTCACTAAAATACTAGTGTGCAGAATGCATGCTGGGCATATTGATGTCATCCATCCCACTGGCTACGAAAGATATCTGGAACTCCATCCCCAACCCCCCCCCCCCCCCCCACCCCCCCCACCCCACCCCTTCATCTAGAGCTCTGAGATTCACCAATGGTGAGATTTTCACACGTACCACTGAATCCCCCCGTCAAATCCATTTAGGTAGCCACAGTCCGACTTCGGTGATGGTGTCTAAACATGACACATGTGTGCATGCGGGTTTTTGTTGTTGGGTTGTTTTGGGGTTGTTGTTTTTTTTTAAAGAATTGTTTCATCTATTCCTATCAACATAAAACTATCTACTCTTCCAACAGGCAGGAATATGTTTATAATGTGTGCACAAGATGTTCTGCATGTATTCACTCACACGGCCTCAGCTTATAGTCCCGTCCAAAAGAATTGGACAATCAGTTTGATTTTCTAGTCAAACTGGGAAGAAAGGACAAGGCTGGGAATTGAACCCAGAATCTGAAAGTTTACTTGTTAGGCAGGTAAGAGATTTTAATTTGCGTGCAAGATATTCAGTGTGCATTTGCACAAAGGACCTTCGTTTACAAAGTCTCACCCAAATGTAATAATTATGTTACGTATAAGATCAAGACAGTGATTACTGCTTTCTTTTTCCTGGAT
Source organism: Rapana venosa (assembly GCA_028751875.1). NCBI lineage: Eukaryota > Metazoa > Mollusca > Gastropoda > Neogastropoda > Muricidae > Rapana > Rapana venosa. The sequence continues at coordinate 43,936,430 of CM054142.1, forward strand.
CATGTTATATGTCACAGGAAAAATAAGTATTTTATATGAAAAAGATTACATGAATATGTCATTGGAATGTGCAATAAAAGAGAGGACAAAACCTAGATGGACCCCTATCCCCCAAAAAACCTAGAGGGCCCCCCCCCCCCCCCCCCCCCTCCTCCCACAAACCTAGAAGGACCCCCCACCCCACACCATTAACTGATTAAGTGACAACCGAATGATCATTTTTTTTGTTTTTATGAAAATCGACTAAAACATTGTGGATTAGTTTTTTTGGTCATACTTTGCATAAAAGTTAAAAACTTTTAATATGTAATACACCTGTAGACTACACACCACGCCAACCATCCTCACACACACCCACTAACACACACACATACCACACACACTCAATCGCAAGCACCACCCACACTACCCGCACACATACACAAAGTTTCTCTTTGCCTCACACACACACACACATTCTCTCTCTCTCTCTCTCTCTCTCTCTCTCTCTCTCTCTCTCTCTCTCTCTCTCTCTCTTGTGTTCATGAATTATAAATACAAATATGAGTTCAACACCTTTACACCAAAATGTTTTTCATAATGTATAAGCAGTTCATGCTCACTAACTTCAAACTCAACACCTTAATACACTTAACCGTAAAACTCTCCCAACAACTCAATACATTAGCATCCACCACAATCACATCACAGACAGTTTGTCACATTCACCAAACACTAACTAAGCTACGCTAAGCAAAATTACACACTGTAGAGTAATAATAATAATAACAGACATTTTCCTTTTCCCTCTAAGTCTCTTCACTCTGTTCCACCCACACACTGATACAAATTAGCTCAGCACAAATGGCAGTATAAAGGTCAACCCTGAAGCCTTGCCGTTTTTCGCAGTGTGTTATTTCTGCTGAAGACTCCACAAGCCCCAACCATGTGAACTGCAGGCTACTTGTGATTTTATCTGCTTCTTTTACTGTATCGAACCATACATATATAAACTCTACTTTGGGGGAGGGGCCTAGTGCCAGTAGTGGTTAGAGTGTTGTGCTCGTGATCTCATGGCCCAGGATTAAGCCACCACGGAGGCACTCGTTTTAGGAAATTTTACCCTGGAGTAAACGTTAGTACCGACTCCACAACTCCTTTGAATGAGACTGTAAACCAAGGGCTTGTGTGTGAACGCAGAAAAAACATCTTGTGAACATATTAAAAACCTTTCCGAAGAGTATGTCATTTTGTGCCAGAAGAAACAGTTGATACATTTTTTTTTTTAAACATGCACAAAGGTGTTGTGTATAGACACCATCCTCGAAGATGAAATGCGGCTGCCTTAAGTTAATGGGGGGTAAAAATGGTCACATAGTGCATACACAACAATCTCATCACGGGTGGACCTTGGAATTCTAGCAGCGGAAAGAGAGGGGGAAAAAACCCAGTCAAATCAAACGATCTAAGTACAAAAATATCTGCTGAAGCAATACACTAGGAGCCAGCTAGACTGCTTCAAAGCAACAGTGGCATCTACTGCCTGCTCTCTCTGCCTGATCCCACCCACCCACACACAGTGACACACACACATACACACACTCAAACACACACACACACTACACACACACACTCAAACACACACACACACAGAGGCAGTGCCAAGGCAAGGGCAAATTAATTCTCCACAAAATGGCAGTGGAAAGGTGAACCCCCAAGCCATGCTGCTTGTCCCAGTGCATAATTCATGCTACACTCTGCAAGCACGAATCATGCTGAAGCGTGGTGATTTGTGCATGCTCGCTGTACTGTATTGGGCCAAAGAGAGGGGGGGGAGGGGTTGTTAAAAAAAAAAAGGACAGAGGGTATAGAGAAATAAGAACAGAACAAAGTCACCAACATTCGAAACCAATGAAACAGAAATTAAAATCAAAGACTAAACAATACAAAGCAAAAACTAAACCAAAGGAAAAGAAAACAACACAAAATAATTGTTAAAACCCATAAAATAAAAATAAAGCAAGAAGAACACCAACATCCACAAAACCGGCAACCAAAGGAAAAGAAAAGGAAATAAAACAGAGTTCAAAACAGAAACTGTTTCAGACCAGCCCTGTGCATGCAGTGGTTAAAGGAGGGATCCGTTTTCTACCCTTTGTTTTGCAACTTAACTGAAAGAGGGAAACAGGAAATTATGTCCTAACATCTTTGTTTTCAAACTTAACAAAATCATATCAAACTGTGCGCGTGAGTTGTTTCCTGTTTCTAGACGTAACACTACCACACTATGCATCAATTCAATTTTAGATGGATGATGGTGTTGCCTGTTGTTATTACTGTATTTTATGTGGCTATCTATCTAGTCTAAGACAAGGGAATGGATTGGCAGAGTGGTTAGACAGTCACATGTTTTATTTAAACATGCAGGTTTAAGTCCTTGTACTGGTGCTCAACCAAAGGGATTCCCCCTCCCCCCTCCCCCTGGGATAAACAGTAGTTTCCATTCCATTCCTTTATTACAAATCCTTTGGTTAAAATGATAAACCAATGTCCCAACACACACACATGATATTTTGTTCACATGTTAAAAACCTATCCTTTCCCCTGGGGATGCTGGGGGGCCTGGCAGTATAATAGCTTCCCCACCTTCTGGAAATGCTGTGCTAGGAATTCCCGTTTTTCTTTTCTTTTCCTTTGTTTTTGCCTTGTTGCTTTTCTCACCATCACCTCCAGCTCTTTCTTCAGTTCTCGTCTACTTTCTGCCTTCTTGGCCCATTCTCCTGCCTTTTCTCCACACGGACTTAAAAGATAACAATTCTCTCCCGCACCGGAGGCGCTTAACAGCAGTGCAATGCACTTGCACTCATACATCAGACAACAATAGTTAATGTCTGAGTGTTTGATGAAGAACAAAAATAACAAATTACTTGAGTTTATTTTTCTGCTACAAATGAAAAAGGTTCTTCAGATGAGACTATAAACCGAGGCCCCGTGTGCAAACGCACGCAGAACATCTTGCGCACACGTTAAATCCTGTTCCGCTTTTTGAAAGAGTAGGCCATTGTGTGCCGGTGGGAACAGATGACAAAATTTACAAAACCGCATACACATGGGGTAAAAAAAAAAAAGGTAAAGGAGTCCCATAACCTATAAGGTCGTAGGGGAGCGAGGCGTCAGAGACCTCACTTCTCTAGGGCCAGCATTTTGAGGGCGCCGTCCATCTCCTCTCCCTCGCTGCTTTACCTTCCCTGACCCTAAAGAGGGCAGGTACCCATTTACAGCTGGGTGAACTGGGGGAACTGTACTGAAGCCAAGGCGCGCAAACGGTCACCCATCCAACTGGTAACCACGCTCGACACTGCTTAACTTGGCTGGGGGAAAGCGAGTGCTCCGACCACTGAGCTATCCCGTCCCCTGGGGACTGGATGTAAAAAAGCACACGAGTGCTTATTCCATTATCCTCAGGGGGAAAAAATGTCATCTGAGCGCTTTGATTTGTTGCTTTACAAGATTCAGCGCTACATAAATTCCATACATTATTATTATTATTATTCCCTTACCTGCTGCAGTTCCTGTTTTCAAGCGGAGGATGACCCCCGGTCAGAAAGCTTGACCCTATCTCTTCAGTCGTGGAGGAGAAGAAGTCGGGTACCTTCTCCCAGTCGTCGAACCGAACGCCTCCCCCGAGAGAGTAGGTGCCCGCTGGACAGGGCTGGCAGGTCTGGTCGCCGGACAAGTCTAGATACTGGCCAGGGCTGCATGTGAAGGCTGGACGTAGGGAAAAGAAAAGGTTTCGTTTTGATTGTTGAGTGATGAAATTGTGTGTGTTGTGTGCGGGTGTGTGTGTGTGTGTGTGTGTGTGTGTGGTGTGTGCGTGTGTGTGTGTGTGTGTGGTGTGTGTGTGTGTTATGTGTGTGTGTGTGTGTGGGGGGTGTTGTGTGTGTGTGGGTGGGTGGGGTAGGTGTGCGCATGTGCATGCGTGCATGTGCATGCGCATGTGTATGTACACATGTATTGTTGTCTTCAATTTAACGTCTGTTCACTCTCAGTAATATTAGATGCAGAGCTCTAGAGGAAACTGTAAGGGAAATTAAAGTAGGGAACTTGAACTCTAATATTTTAATGAGGGTAAATCTCAAATGGATAAGCCATAGGCCTCTTTACACCAGGCCCTCATGGGGAAAAGAATGAAACAAACACACATAAATCAATAAAGTGATAAACAAGTTAATGTGGGAGGGGAAGCAGGGAGGGAAGCAATGAAGACTGATGTGTGTTGGTATTTTTGTCCATTAAAAAAAAATCAATTATTTTTTCAAATTCCCTTAAACATAAACAAAATCTAAACTCAACAAAAATGTATTCTAAAAAATGTTATAACAATAATGTAGCTTAAAGTATTCTAGTGGACTGTGCAACAGACATTTAGCAATGTCAAAAGCTAACTTTGATGAATTTTCAAAAGTATACATTTTCCCGAGACTGCTAAGAAAATGTAAGTTAAAAACGGCTAAAATACAATCAGGCAGTCAATTAATAGAATTATGATACGAGTATCCATGACATGTTCACCACATAGACATCTGACATTTTTGCAAAATGTTACAGTAATAAATGCATTTAATTTCATTCTAAAATATAGTATGTAACTCTTCTTGCGGTTCTGGAACTTAAATATGTCTGACAGGGAGTCATGTAATATGAAATATGAGCATCAGTCAGACAGCTCTTGAAAAATCATTCCTTGCATTGACTAAGTTCTGTAAACTTGTCCCAAGACACGTGATCTAGATAATAAATAGTATCCCTGCTGGACAGATCATAAGGGAACATGCAGTTCTACTAATTCCATATTGTGCCTTGCCGGTTGCCCCCTTTTTTGCAGCTCTGTCAGCCCAATAAATAAAAAAAACCCAATGTGTGAAGGTATCCAGCATTTAAGTAATATCTGTGTGTGTGAGTGTGTGTGCATGGGAGTGTCAGAGTGAGTATGTGTCATGTGTGTGTGTGTGTTTGAGTGTGTGTGTGCACGTGTACGTGTGTGCGTACAAGTGGGGGAAAGGGGATATCATTTTGGTGAATGCGAAAGAAAAAGAAAAAACATTTTGACTTTTTTAAACCTACACAAGTGCACCACACATTGCAAGCACACCCA
>CM054142.1:43946563-43964063 GCA_028751875.1 Rapana venosa
CAGGCCGAGTTTTCTTTTTTTTCCAAGCAGCTGGAAGGGAAAGATGACCCAGTGTGTCAGTGCTTCTGCAGCAGCGACTGGGAAAATCGATAATCTCGTGCGTTTGGCGAACACAGAAAGCGAAACCCTGCACGCGACACATAGCATGAGCGCTTGTCCAAAATCGGCCGCCTCAACCTTACGCCTAATTAAAAAACTAGGAACGCATTTTTTACGCATGTGTTGACCACTAGCCTAGGCCCTAGGCCTAAAGCCAAATGTGACCTGTTTGATTGTTAGAACACACTGAATATAAACTAAAAGCACTCCACAAGGTAGATGGTTTTGATGATGGTGACAATAGTAATAATGAGAATAAGAATAAACGGGATAGTGACGATGGTGATATTTAATGCGCCCCTCACTCTCCCCCCCCCACACGTACCCACAAGTTAGGCCTAAAGAGGGGAGTGTGGAGGGGTGGGTGGGGGGGGGGGGGGGGGGGTTAAACACCATCACTTAGGCTAGAACACATACAGAACCAATACTACCAACTCATTACGAGCAAATGCTTTTATTTCCATTGTTCTGTCAGGGTACTCAAAATCTAGATCTATTACTCACCTTTATATATATATATATATATATATATATATATATATATATATATATATATATATATATATATATATAAATTTTTTGTCTGCGGTTCATGAAAATAAGATAAATAATGATAGAAAGGATAACGATGGTCTCTCTCTCTCTCTCTCTCTCTCTCTCTCTCCTCTCTCTCTCTCTCTCTCTCTCTCACACACACACACACACGTGCATGCACAAGTTAAAAGGGGCGGAGGGAGGGAGGGGGGAGGGGGGATCACGAGACACAGTGTCGTATAGAACGCATACAGAACCAAAACTAGCAGCTCATTTACAAGCAAAATGCTTTCTTTCAATTCCGTTGTTCTGTCGAGGCACTGAAAGTGTAGTGCGCACCGTTATATTATTATTATTATTATTGCTACTATCATCATTCTTATTATAATAATAATAATTATTATTATTGTCTACGTTCAAGTTTTTGTTTATAATACTTTTTTCTTGTGGGGTTATGTTTATTCATATGACCTCAATACTCCGTGCGCATGTGCGAGTCGAAAATCGTCTGAATCGGAATCGTCGTTTCGCCTCCATAAAATAAAAATTATACTTTTCTGTTATTATAACAACTATTAACTATCACAAATTGCCATTTTCCCTACACCAAAGTAGTTTATGTACGAGAGACTTACACAGACTATCATTAACCCCGGAGCAGCGAGTACTTCCGTTCCCAGAGTTCCATTGTGTAGCCTTGGTGACTACTGCAACATCAGCTGTCGTCTGCTACTCTGCTCCTCTATTGTGTGTAGGTCATTCTATCTGTCGAGAGCTGCTCGCGTGTCATTCTCAATATCAAAATGGCTACAATGTCAAAGAGAGATCCCTATCCATTTCCTAAACTTCAGAATGACGAAAACTTTTATGGGAATGGAGCTCAGCAGGTAAGAATTGACGACAGTATTTTGGATACTAGCTTCCAATGGCTTTTTGCTTTGCTATGTTACTAAGTGTTTTCGTTATTGATTTTCCCAGTTCATTTTTTTTAAACTTGTATATGAAAACGTTAGTATCAGCTAATGTGTACCGATACCCTGTTTGTTACGTTTGCTATGAGAAGTAAAAGTTAGAGAGAGAGAAGAGAGAGAGAGAGAGAGAGAGAGAGAGAGAGAGAGAGAGAGAGAGAAGAGGAGTGTGTGTGTGTGTGTGTGTGTGTGTGTGTGTGTGTGTACGTGCGTGCGTACGTGCGTGCGTGCGTGCGTGCGTGCGTGTGTGTGTGTGTGTGTGTGTGTGTGTGTGTGTGTGTGTGTGTGTGTGTGTGTGTGTGTGTGTGTGTGTGTGTGTAGTCGCAACGACTAGACTCTATCAGATGCTAACTTTCATACACTTTGTAAGTAGGTGTCTTTGTTTTCTACTTCATATATTTAAGTTTTATTATCAAGAATAATGCAAATTTATCATACTGGTGCCTCCTTTGTTACTTTTACTCTAAGAGCTAAAACTCTGTGTGTGTATGCGTGTGCGTGTGTGTGTGCGTGCGTGTGCGCGTGCGCATGAGTGCGTGTGTGCGTGCGCGCATGTTTGTGTGTGTGTGTGTGTGTGTGTGTGTGTGTGTGTGTGTGTGTGTGTGTGTGTGTGTGTGTGTGTGTGTGTGTGTGTGAATGCACATAGAGTGCAAGGACGTGCATGAACGTGCGCGTGTTTGTAGCGTGTATACATGAAGTGATGCATGCTCTTGCTCATCTTGTCACCCTTAGAAACAAAACTTTCATCCTTCTTAATTTTTTGCCTGTCTGTTTATCCGTCCGTCTGTCCGTCTGTTCGTCTGTCCGTCTGTCTTTGATTTTAATAGGTACTGACTGGTTTCTGACATAATCATGTATTGTGTTCTTAATCAGGTCATGAGCAAACAGAATATGAATATCAGTCTTTTCAGTCAAAGACTGCTCTGTTACTTACAAAAAGAAAATTTAATTATCACACCCACACACCCACACACGTACGCGCGCGCGAGCAAACACACACGTATGCACGCACGCACGCACATACATACATGCATACATATCTGCATGTATGCATGCATGCACGCACATACACTCTCTCTCTCTCTCACACACACCACACACACACACACACACACACACACATACACACACACTCACGCACGCACGGAGAGAGAGAGAGACAGAGACAGACAAACAGAGACAGACACAGACAGAGAGAGAGAGAGAGAAACAGAGAAACAGAGAAACAGAGAAACACACACACACACACACACACACACACTCAGAAAGACAGACTCAGATCATTATATATACCACCCCTTCGATCGGTTCACACTGGTTCAAAACTCGTCTCTCGACTGGCATAACCTAGTACTGAAGGGATTATAGCCTGTCATGCCACACAGAATGCAATCATGTGCAATTAAGCGGTGTGTGGTTCTCTGCATGCTCGCCTGCCTAATTCTATTTTATGGCCAGAAGCTGCTTGCTTTGAGAGATTATCGGTAGCATAGTGGATCGAGGGAAAGACTCGAGAGAGTGCGAGTGTTTCATTCTCGACTGCGTAAAGCGTTTCAGCTGTGTTGTAAGTCGGAGTATGGCTGCCTCAAAATTAATTGATAGTGAGGTGCTTGAAATCAGCCAGGCGCGACAACTTCTTTTTATTCTTTTATTTCAAGGATAATGGAATAAACACTCATGTGCTTATAAAAAAAAATCTTGTTACATGCAATCCCCGCTTAAAAAAAAAAAGTATGCGGTTTTGTGAGTTTTGTCATCTGTTCCCACCAGTACACAATGGCCTGCTCTTTCCGAAAACCATTCAACCGTGTGCGCAAGATGCTCTGCGTGTGCTCCCACACAGGACCTCGGTCGACAGTCTCAAACGAAGGACTTTCTGTGGGAGCGTGGTCGGCACTGCTGTTAACTCCAGGGGTAAAGAATTCCCTTAAACAGGCGTCTTGGTGCTGGCTCGAAGCCGAAATGCTTCCTTCGATCGGAAAACTTCGCGTGAAAAGCTGTGTACCGTAATAAATTGTTGGTATGAGAAACGTTTGCTTTCAGCTTATAACGCGTCACTCTCAACATCGATATCGATGGACCCTGATATTACCCCTTGCTGAGAGTACACACCAGCATAATCCACAATAATCAGCTTGTTGATTGTGGTCGTTCCCCAGGAAGATGAATCTTCGAAGTGGGTCAAACTCAACGGATTTTCCCGGTAAAGTTCGGGGGTACTACTTTTATGTTGGTTATCATACTTAGGCCTACTTACTTGCTTGCTTGATTTATTTATTAATCAATCAATCAATCAATCAATTAGCAAACTTTTGCCGTGATTTTGCGTCGTATTCACGTCTGTATCCGTATAAGACATTGCGCTAAGCAGTTTTAAGATTACTTCTGGATCACTTATGGACTGGGTTCGCGCCTGGGGAATGTCTTGAGCCAGTTAGCGACAAGAAAACCACGTAAGGACATCGCAAAACATCACACACACACACACACACACACACACACACACACACACACACACACACACACACACACACACACACACACACACACACACACACTGAAAACAACCACAACCGATAACACACACGCTACACCCGCCCCTTCCTTATATCTCCATATATACTTTTCTACACTATTTGAAGATATCTCAGAATACTAAAACAGATGTAAATCAAAACTTCTTGTGTCTCTTCGAGGTGATCATTTCTATCAAGTATACGCCTTACCAAGTGTTGTATTAAAAAGCCCCTCATGGGGATGATAAAAGGTTTTTTTGGGTTTTGTTTTTTTTTACTTGACTTGATCGTGGAGGAAGCTGGTTGCAAAATCTTCATTAGCGCCCCCACCTACCCCCACCCCGATCCAAGGGACTACGGACAGGTGAGGTGAGGAGAGGTGAGAGTTGAGAGAGAACTACATACTTCAACTCAAGTCAAGTCAAAAACATTTGAATCATCCCATGGAGGGCAATGACAATACTGACAGGCGCATTGATACGTATACTTATCACTAAAGACACAAGAAAGCTACATTTCAAATTGGAATGAACATTCCAAGATAACTTTTAAAAAAACAAAACAGAGTCTCTCTCTCTCTCTCTCTCTCTCTCTCTCTCTCTCTCTCTCTCTCTCTCTCTCTCTCTCTCTCTCACACACACACACACACACACACACACACACACACAACACAACACACCCACCCACCCACCCACCCCACAACACACACACTACACCCCCTCCCCCCCCCCCCACACACACACAACACCCCCCCCCCACACCACACACACACACAACCCCCACCCCCCCCACCACCCCCCCCACTCCTCCTCCCCACCACCACCACCACACACCACCCCTTCACACAACCACCTCAACCTCCACCTCCTTTTCCTCATCACCTCTCATCTCTCTCTCTCTCTCACCGACAGGTGGCCCCGAAAACCAATAGCTGGACGGTCTTCAAGGACTCGCAGGAGGTGTACGGGGTGCCCACTCACCTGGCCCAGAATCAGGAGCCCTGGAAGAGGCTCAACACCACGCACACGCTGAGCAGCTCGCGCCACGAGGTCTACCACTTCGACCCCCAGGCACCCAGGACTCGCTGGACTTCGTGCTCAAGGCCAAGTACGACCAGCACGACGAGTTCCTGAAGAACAAGACCGAGACCCTGTACCAGAGGGAGACCTACGACCCGGACCAGGCTGGGTGAGTTTTTGAGTTGTGTTGGAGGGAGGGGGATGTGGTGGGGGGGGGGGGGTGGTGGTGGGTGGGGGGTGGGTGGGTGGGGGGGTGGGTGAGGTGGGGGTTGGGTGAGGGTGGGGGGGTGTGGTGGTGGGTGTAGGGGTGGGGGATGGGGGGTGGGGGGGTGGGGGGTGGGGTGGTGGGAGGGGAGAGGTGGTGGGGTGGGGTGTGGGGGGTGAGGGGAGGGGTGTGGTGTGGTTGGTGGGGGTGGGGTAGGTGGGGGTGGTTGTGTGGTGGTGGTGGGGGGTAGGTGTGGTGGTGGTGGTTGGGTGTGGTGTGGTGGGGGTGTGTGTGTGTGGTGTGGTGTGTTGTGTGGTGTTGTGTGTGTGGTGTGTGTGTGTGTGTGTGTGTGTGGTTTGTGTGTGTTTGTGTGTAGTTTGGTGTTGGTTATGTGTTGTGGTGTGGGGTATGTGGTGTGTGGGTGTGTGTGTGTGTGTGTGGTGTGTGGTTGTGTGTTGTTGTGTTAAGTATGTGATATAAAAAAAAGTTTGTGTGTGTGTGTGTGTGTGTGTGTGTGTGTGTTTGTGTGTTGTGTGTGTGTGTGTATGTGTGTATGTGTGTGTGAATTTGGGCATGCATGCGTTTGCACGTACGTGTTCACCTGCACACTATGATTTAAGTTCGAAATATTCTGCGGTTCCGTTATTGCAAAATTGAATTGTTGAGATTCTGCAATGCAACACGATGCGATGCAGTACAATACAACACAATACAAATACAATGCAATGTAATGCAACATAACACAAATTAATATATTTACGACTAAGCTTGGCCTAAAACAGAGATTGATATAAATCAACCAACCAACCAGCCAGCCAGCCAACCAATCAATCAATCAACCAATCAATCAACCAATTAATCAATCAACTACCCAACCAATCCATCAGTTATTCATTCATTCATCCAACCATTCAATCCATCCATCCATCAGTCAGTTCATTCATTCCCTAATTCCTTCCTTCTTTCCTTCTCTCAGTCGCAAGCTGAAGAACCGAGTGAAGATCGAACCGGAGAAAGAGCCGGAGATGAACCACCCTATCCGGATCACGGAACAGGAGAAGAAAGAGAGCGTACACAGCGTCAAAAATGCCATCGGTGAGTTAGCTCCCTTTGATGGTCTGTCTGTCCGCCTTCCTTCCGTCTAATTTGTCACTCTCGTTTCTGTCTGTCACTTGGTCTGTCTGTCTGTCTTCTCTCTGACTGTCTGTTTGTTTCCTGTCTGTCTTCTGTCTAGTCTGTCTTCCTTCCGTCTACTTTGTCTTTCTCGTTTTAAATGTCTGCCACTTGGTCTGTTTGTCTGTCTGTCTTCTACCTGCTTGTTTCCTGTCTGCCTTCTGTCTGTCTGTCTGTCTCCTGCCTGTCTGGTCTGTCTTTGATTTTCCTCTGTGATATTTTTCCAGGCAGCACAATTTTTTTTTCTAAGCCATAATAAGAGCAGCTCAAATCAGGATGACATCGAAATGTCCTTTGTGCTGTTGATGACACTAACACGGCTGAATGTCACGTCAATGTAATTATTGCGATGCCATGCAATGCAATGTAATGCAATGCAATACAGTGCAACATTATTCAATAACATGTAATAGAATTCAAATCGATTCAATTCAATTGGTTCTCTATTTGTGAGATGATAAAGTGATTGAATGAATTGAAATCAATTCAATTTAAAACACTGCAAAAAGAAGAAGAAGATATATAATGTTGAATATAACACAAGCTGGGTGACAAGACAGACCAAATAGTTATTTTTCTGTCTTCTGTCTATATAGTCGCTTGTGGTATGACGTTTTCCTGCATATAATTATTACAATTAGCAAGCCACACCAGGACTTTATATATTTTCACATGAATCAACATTAATGGGTATGAATTTTATTTTTCGTTCCTCGGCTAGAGCTCCAAAGTTGACCAATGGTGAGATTTTGCCTATGAAGTAGGTACGAATGACATACAGAAAATAAAAGTTGAAAGAGAAATGACAGGTTCAGAACCTATTTCAGTCCTCTTTTTTTTTGTGGTTTGACTTTTCCCATAACTCCTTAAGGAGTCGTTGCAGCACTGCAGTTTTTCAGGCAGTGTGTTAAGGAATAAGCTGAACCTAGTGCAGCCCATCTCTCTCCAGGCTAACACAGGATGTATGCTGCGTTTGTTAGCATCATCCATGCTATCGGCCATAGCTGGCCTACTCTTCTGCAAGAGATGCAAAGGACTTTTAGGCGTGAAGGATGAGGGGTGGAGGTGTATTTGTTTCGTTCAACATGTGTGCAAGATATTCTGCATGTGCATTCACGCACAGGACCTCGGTTTATAGTCTCATACGGTGGAACTCTACGAAAATGGGTCAGTTCCAGTTCTAACTCGAGGGGAAAATCCTCTCCAACAGACATAGTCACTCACTGGTGAAGCTCAGTCTGTTACCAATCTTTGTCTTGTAACACACTGGTCTGAACAAAAATTCAGTGCAGTGGTACCCCAATGACTCCCCCTGAAGTGTTGAGGAAAAATCAGGTCAAACGAGTAAGCTCACTTTGAAATTCAGACTACCTGTTGATGTTTTTTGTATAGTAGCCCATGAATAACACAAACTTAAAATGCCAAGCTTTCGTTCTTGAATGATGGTTCATACTCACCCTTCAACCAACATGGTATGATGGTGTATATTCATCCTTCAATCAATCTGATATATTGTTGTTGTTGCTTCTGTTGATGTTGTTGAGAATTTCCCAGCTCGAGAACCTCAGGGGTCCCCTAGAATGTGTATTCGACCTGTCTCACTCATCCCACTTGGGAATCACTGTGAGACCGTAAATACACACAGGATGAGAAGTTGGCAGGCATGGCTGTTCTCAAGTACCTTGCCATAATTATAGGCAGCCCAGCTCCCGACTTTAGAGGATTCTTTTCTCCTTTAATGGAAAACATACAGACCGTTATGCCAGAAGCTGGCCATGACTGAAGACTATCTCAACTCAATATTTCAAAACGTAGCATTTTAATGTGAGCCTTGGTAATGATAACTGATTAGGCTTTCGGACTTGCCTGCAAAATTGCTATGAATGAAGGTATTGTGCACAACTATCATCTTCTGCATTACTCCAAGAACAGTTACCCAATTCGTGGTTTATCCGTGGTTTTATAATTTTTTTTTTTTTTACAGAGAGCCACCACACACAGACGACCAACAAGGGCTACTCACGGAAACCAGACGGAGGGTTCTTCACTTCCTGAAGAGAGGAAAAGCCTTTCAGTTCTTCTTTGTGTCGCTTCAGTCTTCGAAAACTTCTATCTCTCTCTGTCTGTCTGTCTGTCTGTGATCCCAGTATTGTATGTGTGTGCATGTGCGTGAGATTTGCATTTGCTTTTTAATAAGTTTTTTTTCTCTACTTACCATTGCAATTCTTTCGAAATCACATCAACGCTAGTAAATTTGACAGCATCAAGTTGGGAAATAATCTGTGGAATCTGAATTCTTGATAGAACAGTGTGTACTTTTGAATGGGATCAGTTTTGACATTAAGAATGTTAGAATAAAATCTTGGACAGAAATCTGGTCATTTCTAGCATTTTTTATCTAAAACAAACTTAGTTCAAATTTGCATACTTAAAAAAACCAAAACCCTTGGTTGTTGTGTAAGGTTTACTTTTTGGTATTGTTGATGAGGATGTTGTTGCTATGTTTTTGTGGTTGTTTGAGTTGTTGATGTTGTTAGTTGTTGTCGACAGTGATTATTGGCGGATTTTTAATAAAATAAACATGATCTCAGGGTAACACAACTCTGCCAATAAAAATCTTAAAAAAATAAAGCCTGCTGAAGTTGATATAGATGTTGCGCAGTTAGAATGATCTGTTGTCAACTAAACTATCCTGATTTAAAATCCAGCCATCCTGATTTTACCTGTATGTCTGTACAACTCTATCATACTTTTCATTTGAAAAAATATCGAAGCATTCCCCAATCTGAAATCTATTTTTGCACATAAAACAATCATCAGATAGTATTTGCTTGGGTGGAATTCTACTGACAGGGGCAATGATATGAACATCAACTTCAGTTTTCTCATGCAAGGGAGTTTACTTGATCAAAAACAACAGCTTAAAATCAAAAGACTTAAGAAGATGTAAACTGTTTAATAAAAACAAGGAATGAAAAAATATATTGATTTCTATTAAGAAGTTTGATATAATTTATTCCTCTACAATGCCAGTATTATTTTGTTTTTGTTGAAGAGCTTGATTGCGATCACGCATTTTACAAACGGTGTATACATTTATCTTGCAAATGTACAGAGTTTGAGGCGAGTACAACACAGAAGCATAATCTGTGATAACACTTGTTTTGCTCTAACATATATAATCAGCAGTAATACTTTTTTTCCCTCAATATTTTTGTTGTGGACCTGAACGACAGTATTATACCTAAAATAATTCAACTATTCACAAAATAAAAATTTGGTTAAAAAAAGAGAAGAGATTGAATGGAACAGACATTTAAAATTGCAATAAAAGCATTTGTATTTTATCTTCAAATTGCGTTTAGGTTGAGTAAAAAAAGAACAGATTGTAATCTATAACTTGATAGTGACTTCATACTTTGCATTTAAAACAAACCCGCTTCACCAAGGACTTGTTGAAAATAGCATCATTTCAAGAGAATTTAAAGAATATCAACATTCATAAAAATGAATAAAGCACGGGATGCTTGCTCATTAAAACCACTATTAGAGTAAAAATGTTTCCCGATCCTTATTCCAAATACCTTTAAACAGTTGGAAGTAATGCATTTAAGAATAAAAGAGTAGAAGCTGTTCTAGAAAATGACAAATAGAATGACTTCAATAGCAAAACAACCAAAACCAAACCAAAAGAAAAGAAAAAAATATAGGAGAGAGAATCTGAAGGAGAGAGAAAGGAAGGTAAAAGGGAATAACCACTTCTAAACACGATTTCTGTAAAAAAAAAAATGTGAAAGAGCTACGTCCCTTGATTCACATTTTGTGTCTTGATCCTACTATAATATACAGAGGGGTCGGAATTTTGGGTTATTATTATCTTTTTAATTTTTTTTTTATAGAGCCAAACAGTATTAACTACACTACACTGACAATCTCAAACAGTATTCTTCATGAATGAATGCTGATTACCTGTGACGTACAATCATACAACTGTGTTGTTGTGACTTTTGATACAGTTTTTTTTATATTTGTTTGTCAGTGTTTTTCCCCAGAATGCAATCATGTGTGTGATGACTATTTCAAGCTCCCTTTTGATCCTGCTTGCAGAAATATCGTTTTTATTTTTTGTGGATGTGTTAAACTTACAGGCAATTCCTGCAATAAAGTCTACTCTACATTGTTTATCGGTGTAGTTTTAAAAAGAGATTCGAACGAATGATGCAATGCATGTGTGCACGTGTATGTGTGTGTGTGTGTGTGTGTGTGTGTGTGTGTGTGTGTGTGTGTGTGAGAGAGAGAGAGAGAGAGAGAGAGAAGAGAGAGAGAGAGAGAGAGAGAGAGAGAGAGAGAGAGAGAGAGAGTAGTTCACTACGCCAGCTTACACACACACACACACACACACACACACACACACACACACACACACACACACACACACACACACACATACATACACGCACGCACATGGAAACACAAATCCACAAACATGGAAACAAATATACATACAAGTGGAAACACACACACACACACACGCCTGCACGCACGCACGTACACACACACACACACACACACACACACACACACACACACACACACACACACACACACACACACACACGTTAAACCCTGTTCCGCTTTTCGTAAGAGTGGGCCATTGTGTGCTGGTGGGAACAGATGACAAAATTTACAAAACCGCATACACATGGGGACTGGATGTAAAAAAAGCACATAAGTGCTTATTCCATTATCCTCGATATAAAAGAATAACATACAAAAATAAATAAATAAAACTCTGACCGATTTCTACAAGAATGTAAAACGAGATATATCGTTCATGACAGTTAAAACTCATCCCTCCCTCCCTGCCTCCTCCCTCCCTTATCTCTATCCCTCCCTCCCTCCGTACTTCTGTAACATCAACCCTTCCATGCTTTTTTTTTATAGTCTTAATATCCGACACTAAAATGTCAGCAAACTACAATATCTACATATACATCCACATCTTCAGTATTCTAGGTTACAAATTTCCCAGTGGACGGTACACACGATGTTGCGTAAAGTTTACGGTCTAGTATCTATAACACCCCCCCCCTCCCCCCTCCCCTCTGTCTGACTCTTTCTCTCTGTGTGTGTGTGTGTGTGTGTGTGTGTGTGTGTGTTTGTGTTTGTGTCTCTGTCTGTCTGTCTGAGTCTCTCTATGTCTGTGTCTGTCTTTGTCTGTCTGTCTGCCTCTCTGTCTGTCGTCTGAGTCGCTCTATGTCTTGGTCTGTCTTTGTCTCTCTGTCTGCCTCTCTGTTTGTCTGTCTCTCTGTGTCTGTCTTTGTCTCTGACTGCCCGTCTCTCTCTCTCTCTCTCTCTCTCTCTCTCTCTCTCTCTCTCTCTCTCTCTCTCTCTCTCCTCTTTCTTTCTCTCTCTCTGTCTCTCTTTTCTCTTCCTCCTTTTTGGGGTTTTTGTTTTCATTACGTTAAATGCATCATGTGATTTTTCTTGTATTTATTCGTATTTACAAAAGAAAGTCGTGTATAAACCCTCTTGTCAATGGGCCACATTGGGCAATGACAATAAATTGGTCAAAGCGTCAAAGCGTCTCTCTTCCTCCCTCTGTCCCCATCTCTCCCTGTATATATATCTCCGTCTCTGTGTGTGTGTGTTCTCTCCCCTCCCCCTCCCCTCTTTCTGTGCTCCTCTCTGTGTCTATCTTTGCCTCTGTCTGTCTGTCTTTTCCCTCCTCCGCCCCCCCCTCTCTCTCTCTTCCTCTTCTGTCTCTATCTCTCCCTGTATCTATCTTCGTCTCTGTATCTGTCTGTCTCTGTCTGCCTGCCTGTCTATCTGTCTGTCCCCCCTCTCTCTCTCTGCCTGCTGTCTATCTGTCTCTGTTATCCCTCTCTCTCTCTGCTCTGCCTGTCTATCTGTCTCTCTCTCTGCTGCCTGCCTGTCTATCTGTCTTCTGTCTGCGTCTGTCTTCTCTCTGCTGCCTGTCATCTCTCTCTCTCTCTCTGCCTGCTGTCTATCTGTCTGGTCTCTCTCTCTGCCTGCCTGTCTACTGTCTGTCTCTGTCTCTCTGCATCCCTGTCTATCTCTCTCTCTGCCTGCCTGTCTTCTGTCTGTCTGTCTCTCTCTCTGCCTGCCTGTCTATCTATCTGTGTCTGTCTGTCTCTGTCTGCCTGCCTGTCTATCTGTCTATCTGTCTCTCTCTCCTCCTGCCTGTCTATCTGTCTGTCTGTTTGTCTGTCTCTCTGTGCTTCTCTCTCACCCGCCCATGGAACTGAGACCCGTAAGGAAACACATGAAATGATATATCATCATCCCACTGATGTTTACCTCTCCCATTGCCCCCTTTATAAGCCAAGTCCCCAAAGAAATGAACAAAAGTTCGATGTAACGAATACCAGCAACAAGAGTGCATTGTAAAAAAAAAAAAAAAAAGAAAATAAAACGCATCTCAAATGACATATTTTGAGGTTGAAAAAAAAGGAAAAACTAAGATAGACGGGGGAAAACAAAAAAAAGTAAAGTGCTCTAAAAAAAAAAAATGTTTGTGATCAAAAGAAAACCGCATCTCAAATAACGTATTTTGAGTCTGAAAAAAAAGAGGAAAAGCGAAAACGAAAAGCTTAGATAAGACGAGGGGGGGGGGGGGGGGGGGGGGGGGGGGGGGAGGGAGGGGGGGGGGATAATATGTTTGTGACCTTTTTAACATTTCAGTTTGTCTTTCCTTTAAAAAACAATTTTTCCAATTTTTTTTTTACTCTTGACAAGCCGAGTTTGACAGTCTTTTGTCTCGTCTTTCTTGCGATTTGCGCTGATCCTCACACAGACACAGATAGACAGACAAACAGACAGACACACACATACACTCACACGCACAGAGGAAGGAAGGAAGAAAGGTGGCAGGATGGTTAAGATGTTCGCCTGCCAACAAGTAAACCGTGAGGTTGTGGGTTCGATTCCCAGCCTCGCCCTTTCTTCCCAGTTTGACAAAAAAATTGAACTGAATGTCAAAGTCCTTCGGATGAGACTATAAACCGAGGCCTCGTGTTCGAACGCATGCAGAACATCTTGCGCACCGCACACGTTAAATCCTGTTCCGCTTTTCGGAAGAGTAGGCCATTGTGTGCCGGTGGAAACAGATGACAAAATTTATAAAACCGCATACACACGGGGACTGGATGTAAAAAGGCACATGAGTGCTTATTCATTATCCTCGTATATAATAAATAAATAAAAAATAAATAAAACAGACACAAAGGTAGGGAGACAAACAGATATCACATTATCTTTTTAAGCAGCCAAAAGTTTTTGGTATCATTTCTTTTTTTCCTTGATCTTGTAGGAAAACAAAAGCACATGATATTCTAGCTCTTTTCTCACAATACAATACAACACAATATGATACAATGCAATACAATGCAAAGGAATACAATATATTACAATCCAAAACAGCACAAAACAACACGATACAACACAACGCAATACAATACAACACACCATACAATACCACACCATGCACACACACACCCATACCACACCATGCCACACACACACCCATACCACACCATACCACCCCCACACATCCATACCACACCATGCCACACCATGCACCACACCAACAACCACAACACCATACCACCATGCCACACCAATCCACACCAATACCACACCATGCCACACACCACGCCACACCACACCACCCTACACTACACCACACCACACCACACCACACTACACTACACCACACCACACCTCACCACACCTCACCACACCATGCCACGCCACACCACACCACCCCACACACCACCCCACACCACACCACGCAACACCACACCACACCAGACCACACCACACCACACAACGCCACACCACACCACACCTCACCACACCATACCACACCACCCCACCCACACCATACCACCCACACACACACACACACCATACCACACCACACCTCACCACGCCATACCATACCACGCCACGCCACACCTCACCACGCCATACCACACCACACCATACCACACCACACCTCACCACGCCATACCATACCACGCCACGCCACACCTCACCACGCCATACCACACCACACCATACCACACCACACCACACCTCACCACACCACACCTCACCACACCACACCACACCACGCCACACCTCACCACGCCATACCACACCACAGCATACCACACCACACCACACCTCACCACGCCACGCCACACCACACCACACCACACCTCACCACGCCAAACTACACCACACCACACCACCCACACCACACCACACCCACCTCACCACGCCACGCCACACCACACCACACCACATCACGCCACACCACACCACACCACGCCAAACTACACCACACCACACCACACCACGCCACACCACACCACGCCACCCACACCACCACACCACCCACACACCACCCACACACGCCACAAACCACACCACACCACGCCACCACACCATACCACACCCACACCACACCCCACACCACACCACACCCACACCACCACACCACACCACCACACCAACCACACCACACCACACCACACCACACCACACCACACCACACCACACACTAAAGATGAAGACAACAACTCGTAGAATCTTTGATTTCGTTTCATTTTTTGTCCATTCTTTCAGGGGTATAAGTCAAAACTCACACTCCCGTTAGTTTCTTCCTCCCCATGTTTGTGCGAATTCTTAACAACAACAATAATAATTTAAAACTGACTTTCACACTATGGATGGTGATAGTTATGATACAGTTGTAACAATCATATCACTGATTAATGCCCACAAATAAATATACACTAGGCAGTAACTTAAAACAAGACCAACTTCCGAGGTGGGTTTTTTTTTCAGACACGAATTTAGTACATGAAAGAAAAAAAATATACCACACGTCTTAAGGGTTCGATTCCCGTTCAAGGGGATATTTTCCTCTGGAGTTAACATCACTGCAGACTCCACTCTCCCCAAAAGTTCTTCGGATGAGACTATAAACCGAGGCCACGCAGAACATCTTGCGCACACGTTGAATCCTGTTCCGCTTATTGTAAGAGTAGGCCATTGTGTGCCGGTGGGAACAGATGACAAAATTGACAACACCGCATACACACGTAAAAAAAAAAGTAAAATGTAAAAAAGCACAAAAAAGATTATTCCATTATTATCGATATAAAAGAATAAAATAAACAAATAAAAAAAAGGTTTCCATGTTCATTTTTTTTGTTCTTGATGTAGAACTCCGAGGTTCATCCCTGGTGAGATTTTGCGTAAGCGACTGTTTACCTACTATGATGGTAGCCGCATTCCGACTGAGGGTATGGTGATTACAGACGACCCCAGTGAGCAAGGCATTTCTTAACATTTTGTCATCCGTTCCTACATGTACACTAATGGCCTCTTTCAAAAGGCGGAGCGGGTTTTAACATGCGCGCAAGATGTTCTGCGTGAGTTTGTCCACAGTTACTCAGTTTATTGTCTCATCCGAAGGACTTTCGGGGGAGTTTTTTAAATTTTATTTTTAAAGTTATTTATTCTTTTATATCGAGGATAATGGAATAAGCACTCATGTGCTTTTTTTTTTTTACATCCAGTCCCTGTGTGTATGCAGTTTTTGTAAATTCTGTCATCTGTTCCCACCGGCACACAATGGCCTACTCTTACGAAAAGCGGAACAGGATTTAACGTGTGCGCAAGATGTTCTGCGTGCGTTCACACACGGGGCCTCGGTTTATAGTCTCATCCGAAGGACATTTAGGGAGAATGGAGTCTACACTGATGTTAACTCCAGGGGAAAAAAGCCCGTCAAACGGGTGCCTCGGTGGTGACTTGAACCTGGACCGTCAGATCGAGAGTCAACGCTCTAACCACTAGGCTATCCCGTCCCCAGGTTTTTTTTTACATTTAATTTAATTTCATATTGTTTATAGCCCCCCAAAACCATGAAGGCTATAATTATCAGGGCCGTTATCTCCCTTAGTGGCAGTAATTCACAATAACGGTCAATTCAAGTTCAAATCAATATCAGTCTAATTCCTTCAAACATCCAACACTGCCGCCTCGAAATAAAAAGAGCTCATTCATACTCATGCAAAGAGTGTACTTCCGAATGAGACATGAAATGTGTCTATGAGACATTTTGATACGAGCTGTTTTTTAAAGGGAAAAAAACAACAACAGGAGAGAGAGAGAGAGAGAGAGAGAGAGAGAGAGAGAGAGAGAGAGAGAGAGAGAGGCAGACAGACAGAGACAGGGACAGAGAGACAGAGACAGAGAGAAATAAACAGACAGACGGACAGACAGAAAGATAGACAGAGACAGTGAGAGAGAGAGAGAGAGAGAGAGAGAGAGAGAGAGGAAGAGAGAGAGAGAGAGAGAGAGAGAGAGAGAGAGAGAGAGTGGCAGAATGAGAGAAACACACACACACCACACACACACACACACACACACACACACAACACACACACACACACACACACAGAAAACAGACCACAAAAATGCACTAAAAATTCACTACGGTTTCTGTCACAACCTGGTATCAAATGCAAAAATGGCAAAGAACAGTCATTATTTTTTGTGTGCGTGCAAAAGGAAGAAACTAAAAAGCTCTTACACAAAATAATTAATAAGTGGATCCAGTTTTCGTTGCAACTCTTTACCACCGGGGTGGAGGGAAGGAGGGGGTGGGGGAAGGTGGCGCAGGGCGGGGGGGGGGGGGGGGGAGGGGGAGGTGTGCGGGGGTGGGAAGAGGGAGTACTAGAATCACTATTCTTTTGTTTTGCAAAGTATTTCTTGATCTTTTATTTATTTATCTTTGAACTTATCTTTTTATTTATTATTGATCAATCCGTTTACTTATTCATTTGTTTGTTTATTCATTCATTATCTTTTTGGAGGGAGGGAGGGGTGGGGGGGGTGAAGCTTCTTGTACACTGATTTTTAGTCATGGTAGATTTCTCTGCGTGAAATTCAGGCTGATCTCCCCCT